>CAWUFW010001171.1:0-1200000 GCA_963921515.1 Calotriton arnoldi
GCCTACCACTACTACCACCCTTAGCCAGGGGGGCAGGATGCCTACCACTACTACCACCCTTAGCCAGGGGGGCAGGATGCCCACCACTACTACCACCCTCACCCACGGGGGCAGGATGCCTACCACTACTACCACCCTCACCCAGGGGGGCAGGATGCCTACCACTACTACCACCCTTAGCCAGGGGGCAGGATGCCCACCACTACTACCACCCTTAGCCAGGGGGGCAGGATGCCTACCACTACTACCACCCTTAGCCAGGGGGGCAGGATGCCCACCACTACTACCACCCTCACCCACGGGGGCAGGATGCCTACCACTACTACCACCCTTAGCCAGGGGGGCAGGATGCCCACCACTACTACCACCCTTAGCCAGGGGGGCAGGATGCCCACCACTACTACCACCCTTAGCCAGGGGGGCAGGATGCCTACCACTACTACCACCCTCACCCAGGGGGGCAGGATGCCTACCACTACTACCACCCTTAGCCAGGGGGCAGGATGCCCACCACTACTACCACCCTTACCCACGGGGGGCAGGATGCCTACCACTACTACCACCCTCACCCACGGGGGCAGGATGCCTACCACTACTACCACCCTTAGCCAGGGGGCAGGATGCCCACCACTACTACCACCCTCACCCACGGGGGGCAGGATGCCTACCACTACTACCACCCTTAGCCAGGGGGGCAGGATGCCCACCACTACTACCACCCTTAGCCAGGGGGGCAGGATGCCCACCACTACTACCACCCTCACCCACGGGGGCAGGATGCCTACCACTACTACCACCCTCACCCAGGGGGGGCAGGATGCCTACCACTACTACCACCCTTAGCCAGGGGGGGCTGGATGCCCACCACTACTACCACCCTCACCCACGGGGGCAGGATGCCTACCACTACTACCACCCTTAGCCAGGGGGGGCTGGATGCCTACCACTACTACCACCCCCACTCATAGGATGGACAATGCATGACACAACAAGCACACCACAACCTAGGGAATGCAAGATTAAGACATCCCCCCACCACCATGACAAGCGTGTGTAGGCTGTGTCAAATGCCTACAACACCGAACATGACTTTCAACATACAATGTGACCCCCTAGCACATGTGCCACACATATATGTGTGTGGCACCCACAATGCAAGCAGCCCATGACCATTGTGGCAATGGGGCCTAAACCCCCATCATCACAGTGACCAAAAGGTAAGTGTGGGGTCCATAGCTGAAGCACATTTTGACCATTGTGGCAATGGGGTCTAAACCCCCATCATCACAGTGACCAAAAGGCAAGTGTGGGGTCCATAGCTGAAGCACATTTTGACCATTGTGGCAATGGGGTCTAAACCCCCATCATCACAGTGACCAAAAGGCAAGTGTGGGGTCCATAGCTGAAGCACATTTTGACCATTGTGGCAATGGGGTCTACACCCTCATCATCACAGTGACCAAAAGGTAATTGTTGACAAAGAAAGAGCTGCAACTGCCAAACTGCATGGATCATTCCTGGTCACAGAACCAAAAACTCATCCGTGGCAAAGTAGTGTATGTGTCCCATTGCAACATAAATTGGGGGAGCCAAATACTGCAGTGCAAATGAAACATTCCTTTGGCCATGTGCAGACAAACAACACCCATGGGGGCTGAGACCGTCAACAGTCATCAATGACACAATGACAGAAGTGACCATCAGAATGCAGAACCACATATTTGCACCAATGGGCACACAAATGCAGATACCCTGTGGAGACAGCAGATGTGAGGTGAACAGATACCATACCATGGCAGCAATGGGACACACAAACCATGATCACTGTGCTGACCGATGACCTATGAGTCCCAGGGACAGCAGGGGAAACACACCAAACAACATACAGCCAATGGCACACCCAAGATATGCCAATGCAGTGGTGCAGATGCACAAACACAAACAGGCAGACCAACACTGTCATCATACACAGCAGGTGAGGGGTGGGGGTGCCAGTGTCCCCAGGCAACCACACAACACATGAGGAGAGCTGAATACCAATCATACAGATGTGCATACACTGCCACACTAAGGTAACTCATGGATCCAAATCCCCTATGTGGGCAAGCAGGCATTGTCAGGTGAGAGGGAGCACAAAACACACATGTCACACAGGCACGTAGGAACAACAACTGACACAGCAAGTCACAGA
This sequence comes from Calotriton arnoldi, assembly GCA_963921515.1. NCBI lineage: Eukaryota > Metazoa > Chordata > Amphibia > Caudata > Salamandridae > Calotriton > Calotriton arnoldi. The sequence goes on from CAWUFW010001171.1 coordinate 2,192, forward strand.
CACACCACAGCACCACCCCCAGGGCCCCCACAATGTGGTGACCCTGGGCTGAATAAAAATACCACTGTGATGACAAAGCTAAATGTCGTTCACACTGTGAACCACAGTCAGGTGTCCTGAGCAACAAACTACCATCACACCTACACAAGCACAAATCAATCAGCATGGCCAGTAAGCCAAGGCCAACATGGAGGCAGGGGCCTAGCCGGGCAACAACTCTCATCTGCACACACTCAACACCACACCCCTCGACCTCCAACAATGTGCAGCAGTGAAGTACACATGCACTGGTGACATTGCACATGCACCCATGACTATTCCAGGGTGGTGGGTGGGAACCAAGGTGTAGAAACACATCACACATGGACACTCAACAAGACTCCTGAATGTCTGACACACTGCACACTACGCTGTACATGGACATGACGGCAATACCACACCGACCAATGGGATCCCAGCCACAGTCACACACCAATGAAGAAGCCAAGGTCACCCACAAAGAACACACATAGACAACAACCAACATTGCAGCCCGGACCCTGAGGAGTGCCAGCAGTCACACACACAACGTGTCACAATCACTGAAAGATAACACAAACTGGAAATCACATGACAGGGGCAAACAACAAGTGCCAAGGGGAAACCTGACTGTGACCCATCTGCGTCTGCACACAAACTCAGCCCTGACAGCAAACACACCTATGGGTGACACCCTGATGACCAGTAATGTGCCATGCACCCACATCACAGAGAACACAGGGAGAAGAATTTGGGGGAACATAGCTCAAGTCAGCAAGCATCACAAACAGGTACAACACTAGGGATCACAGCATGCGCAGATGAATGAAAGTGAACACACAGACATGCACATACAACACACACCTTGGGCGCAGGCAATGTCACACGTGTACACACTGCCATGAGGGGACTCCACTCCTGTGTGAGGAAAGCTGTGCCATATGTTGCCTCAGTAGGGCCCCATCATGTCAGCTGAGCACTTGGTCACACAATCAACAATTAGCACCAAATGAGGGCTCCCATCACATCAGCCTGGTCATGGATGTGCCAACGGAATCATCAGCACAGATCCAACACACTTGTATAGCAATGTTGCACTGACTACACGGATGAGTCCCTCCCCATTGATGCCCAAACCTGCATGTCCACTGGAGATGGCAACACGGTCAGGGAAGTAGACAAATGCAACGATGGCAGGCACAACAGATGTGCAGGGGTGGAAGCCACAGATATGAAATTGCCAATGTAAGTAGGAAACCCATTGCCAAATACTGAACACATGACACCCTCAGATGCTGCTATTGATGACATGGATACACCACATGATAGGACACATTCCCCCTGGACCACATGGGTTCCTGCACAGTAACACTTCATAATCATGATACCAGATATCACCATCACTGCAGCAAGGGCATGGTTAGCTGCACCAACAACATGTACATCTGAAACATGAGCACTAGAGAAAAGAAAGTTGCTTTATTCAGCATATGTGTTGTTTGATAACGACGTCCAGAAGAAATTAGAGCAAAGGCCAATGGCCAGTCCATTGTCAAAGTTCAAACAGGGTGACACTGGCAGATGTCACCCTACGCATGCCTGCACAAAACCAGGGACAATCCACTAGGAGGGGCAACCGGGGGGCAGGCCAGGCACCGCAGGGACAGGATCAGGGCTCACCAGGGGGAGTCAGGGAAGGGGTGGTGGGTGCTGGAGAGCCACTGACAACTGCAGTGGAGGTGTCTGACATGGTGTGTGCCGGCACAACTGGGGGGCATGACTCAGATGTCGTGGGTGCCGGCACAACTGCAGTGGACCCTGCAGATGGGGTGGACAGGTCCGCCACTGCAGTGCCCAAGTCAGACAGGGCGGTAGTGGACTCCACTGCAGTGCCTACCTCCAGGGGAGGAGAATGGGGAACAGGCAAGGTGGGTTGGACAGAGGGGAGGACACCCTCACCACATCAGTGGCACAGACAAGCGCAGCGGGGGTGTGGTGCTGGGAGAGCAAGTGGCAGGGGGAGAAGGCCGGAGCATCTTGGGGATGGTATATCTGTGGGTGGGGGAACCTGGGGCAGGGTGTGGTGGGGGCACCTGTGCAGTGGGGGCCTGAGGGATGGAGGACGGAGACCTTGTGCCTGAGCTGCAGGGCGGTGGCGGGGTCTTGCTCTTACCACTCCGGGGGGACTTGCGGGTGGGGGCCTCAGTCCGTCTGCGCCTGGGGGAGGGTGTCCGGGGGCGAGGGGCACTCTGCTCCGTGTGGGTGGGCTTCCTCTTCCCCCGGGATGCTGGAGCAGCTTCATCGGTGGGGAAGAGGCCGAGGTCACAGAGGAAGAGCTGCTGTGACTTTGGGGTTGCATGTGAGGCAAGGGAGGGTGCTTTGGAGGGAGAGGGAACTGAGGACTGCGCAGTGCATGTGGATGCGTGTGTGTGTTCCAGGGCCCCATCCCCTGTGAGTCTGGCTTCAGTCCCCTGAATGTGCGTGCGTGTGCGTTTTGTCATTGGCGTGTGTGTCAGTGTGCTGGATGTGTGTGTGCTGGTGTGTGCCTGTGCCGGTGTGTGTGTGCTTGGGACGGGTAAGGTGCTGGGGAGTGTGGATGGAGCAGAGGCAGGAGGGGTGAGGGACCGTTTGAGGAGGGACACTGCTGCCGTCAGGGAGGAGTCCATGGACCTATTGCCCCTCTGTAGGTCAGACATGCCCGATGAGATGCCCTCCATGAACGACACCAGCTGAGTCAACAGCGCGGTGTGCGCATGGAGGACACTCAGCATGGCTGTCTGCCCTACATGGAGCTGGCGAAGGAGGTACACAGACTCCTCACTCAGGGCAGCAGGGGACACAGGGGCAGGGGGTGCGGTGCCTGGCCCAAAGGAAACACGCTCCCGGACATGGGAGCCTCCACGGACCTGGGGAATGGGAGCCGATGGGAGGGCGGTGGTGGTGCTGGTGGTGGCGGGGACAGCAACACTAGCTGGGGTGTGGTGGCTGCTGACACCCGCCTCCACAAGGGAGTCATCCTCCGAGTTGCTCTGGTCCTCAGCTGAGGTGGATGCTGCTGAGGACTCCTCGGTGTGGCTCCCCTCGCCCTCCGTGCCACTGGGTCCCTCCGACCACTCCTCGGCTGCTGACCCAGTCTGGCTCTCCGGCTCCTCCTGGTCCGTGGAGCTGTCCCCTTCCGTGGCCGTGGATGTATCTGCAAACAATGGGGATACAGACAGACATCAGTCACCTGCACATAACGCACACACCACTGTGAGCACAGCACATCACAGAGCAAGCCCTGGCATCATCAGTTGTACATTGCTAAAAGTGCCCTAACTGAACAGGAGAAGTCAATTGTCAGTCTGATGCCAAGCATGGCACTCACATCCCACATGGCCTTGCACCCATCTGTCTGGTGTCTGTTGGATTGCAACACCCCAGTGTTGACACATGCACCAAGTACACAGTAGTTGGACAGTGCAGAGGACACGGTGTGGACACATCACAGCTCTTGCCACTGAGTCAGTACAGGTTTCCGGATGAAAGGGATGCCCAGAGTCAAATAGGAAATGCATGTGATGCATACCAGCGACAGACACCATGATGCACCCATGTCCTGATAGCCAGCGCCACTATGGTGTGCATGTAGCACATGTCACTCCCCTGCAGGCTCACCAATCAGTAGACACATGCCATGGCGGAGGCATGCCTGCAAAGTCATACATCACTGTCTCAGTGATGTATGGCTTTGCAGCCAGACAACAACACTCTGCACTGTGTCACAATAGTAGGTCATGGGGAATGCAAGTCCAGGAGCTGCACAAGTGCACATGTACATCCCCCCACAACACATCCTCTTAACCCTCATCTGTCCAGGTCATACCTATTGGACATATGGGAGACCTGTGACACTACCCTCTGAACCTGAGCCCCTCACACTCTGCTGTGCATGGGGAACAGCTGCCTGAACTTCACATTTACATGCCCCAGTCTGCATGGGCAGCTGATCAGACACCTATGTGTCACACAAGTATCGTCTCCTATGGTCACATCTCCAGTGGCATGCTGAGCCCCTACCAAGAAACTCCACAGCAGTCCTGGCGACTAATCTACAGCACACTGACACAGAGGCAGACACCTGAGGGGTCAAATCACTGTGCACAATGTGTCCGCTGATACACGGGAGTGGGAGTACAGAGTGTATTGTATGGCCTGGAGTAGGCATGACTGTCCAGCCCCACATGAATGAGGGATGAGCCCTGGACTGTAGGCAGCTGGCTAAGTATGTGTGACACACGTCATATACATACTCCTGGGGCCCAAACATTGTTCCCACCCGCAGCATGGGTGTGTGCCAGATACCCCAGCCACATGTGGTGGATCAGCTCAGCAATTGGACCACAGATCAAAGTAACACGCTGAATACATGTCAGAATACAGGCATTGTGTAAGCAATGGACCCACCCATGATGCCCACCACAGAGTCAGGGAAACAGATGCTGTCTCCCACCTTGAGTCAAGCAAACTGCAAGGACACAGTCCTAAGTGACAGAATTCCCTGCATGTAAGGGCCACACCTGGGTATCAGATGAGGAGTGGGCAGTGCACAATAGAGGGACATGGCTCCTGGACAACATGACTGCTGTACTGTGGCAGTTTAACCAGGCCCGAGGAGGGCACATAGCATGTTAGACAGAGTACACAGTGCAGTCTTTGACTCACCCCCTCCTTGCTGCTCTCTGGCCTTCAGCTGCCCATCCAGGTCTGGAAAGACCACCGCCAGGATCCTGAGCATGTGGGGGGTCAGGGTCCGTGTTCCGCCCCTCCTGCGAGGAGGCGACAGCTTCAGCTGGACCCGTGCAATCCTCCGGGTCCAGCCCCGAAGGTCCTGCCACCTCTTTTGGCAGTTGCGGATCCGGCGCTTGTAGACCCCCACGGACCGGACAGCCCGGACGATGTCCTTCCATATCTCATGCTTCCGATGGGCAGAAGCCTGTCAGGATGACAAAGTGATAAGGCCATTACTACACATGCAACATATCCGTGCATGACACAGTTGCATATACATGTCGCAATCACAGGGGCACATGGTGTACACAGGCAGTGCACGGCTGCCCATGGACAGTTTTCCAGAAGTCACTACATGGTATCATTGCATGGGGAGTAAAACCCTGTTCAGAAGCACTGTCACTGCACCATACCTGTCCAGTGCAAGTCACCACACACTATGGGGGGTGACAACTACTCAGTGAGCCTGCTAGCCAGTGGCGTGCTGACTCTCAGCCTTGCTAGTCAGACAAAATGCACATTCAGAAAGGCAGTGCACAGAACACTCACCTGCTCCCCTGGTGTCCCATACAGCTTGCTGTACTGTGGAAGTAGGCTGTCCAGCAGGGCCTGGTTCTCCTCAAGGCTGAAGGCTGGGGCTCTCTCCACAGTACGTGCCATTGCAGGGTCCAGAGGGGCAGAGACAGCAGCAGTGCAGTGGCAGATGTCGTCCTGGAGCATGTAGTGCAGGCAAGTGGGCTCTCAGGGGAACAGGCAGCAATATATATGTGCTGGAGAGGCAGATACTGTCCCTTGTGTCCAAAGTGATAGGTCCAAGTCGTTTGCATCTTCTGAATCTGGCCAATCCATGGAATAGCAGCACCAAAACACGCCCACAGCATCCTTCAAAACTTCAACTTCATGACATACATGATTTTGCAACATTGTTGTGGGTGACCAACTGATTTTCCAGCAACCGACTCGTTCGAAATTCGAAAACGCGTCCGTTGCCAGGCAAGCCCATTGTCAATGGGTGCGCACCGATCGGTCCATTGCGGTACAACGCGCACAGGGGTACAACGCGTACCCGCACACATTGAAAGCAATGGGCCGGCCGGAGGCACCGATCGGTCCATTGCAGTTCAACGCGCACAGGGGTACAACGCGTACCCGCACACATTGAAAGCAATGGGCCGGCCGGAGGCACCGATCGGTCCATTGCAGTTCAACGCGCACAGGGGTACAACGCGTACCCGCACACATTGAAAGCAATGGGCCGGCCGGAGGCACCGATCGGTCCATTGCAGTTCAACGCGCACAGGGGTACAACGCGTACCCGCACACATTGAAAGCAATGGGCCGGCCGGAGGCACCGATCGGTCCATTGCAGTTCAACGCGCACAGGGGTACAACGCGTACCCGCACACATTGAAAGCAATGGGCCGGCCGGAGGCACCGATCGGTCCATTGCAGTTCAACGCGCACAGGGGTACAACGCGTACCCGCACACATTGAAAGCAATGGGCCGGCCGGAGGCACCGATCGGTCCATTGCAGTTCAACGCGCACAGGGGTACAACGCGTACCCGCACACATTGAAAGCAATGGGCCGGCCGGAGGCACCGATCGGTCCATTGCAGTTCAACGCGCACAGGGGTACAACGCGTACCCGCACACATTGAATGCAATGGGCCGGCCGGAGGCACCGATCGGTCCATTGCAGTTCAACGCGCACAGGGGTACAACGCGTACCCGCACACATTGAATGCAATGGGCCGGCCGGAGGCACCGATCGGTCCATTGCAGTTCAACGCGCACAGGGTACAACGCGTACCCGCACACATTGAAAGCAATGGGCCGGCCGGAGGCACCGATCGGTCCATTGCAGTTCAACGCGCACAGGGGTACAACGCGTACCCGCACACATTGAAAGCAATGGGCCGGCCGGAGGCACCGATCGGTCCATTGCAGTTCAACGCGCACAGGGGTACAACGCGTACCCGCACACATTGAAAGCAATGGGCCGGCCGGAGGCACCGATCGGTCCATTGCAGTTCAACGCGCACAGGGGTACAACGCGTACCCGCACACATTGAATGCAATGGGCCGGCCGGAGGCACCGATCGGTCCATTGCAGTTCAACGCGCACAGGGGTACAACGCGTACCCGCACACATTGAAAGCAATGGGCCGGCCGGAGGCACCGATCGGTCCATTGCAGTTCAACGCGCACAGGGGTACAACGCGTACCCGCACACATTGAAAGCAATGGGCCGGCCGGAGGCACCGATCGGTCCATTGCGGTTCAACGCATCACTGTATATGTGACTGGCATAGGTCAGCATGCCTGTCTCAGATGGACATATGCCAGCCACAGATAGCTCCCAGGGAGTGAGGGGCACACCTACATCACGACAGCCTGTCCAAACCTTATCATAAGGCATGTAAGGCTGCATTTCCTATTGTGTGTATGTTGGTGTACATGTTGTCCTGTGGGTGTCACCTGTGGGCAGCCACCCCCAGGCTGTGCACGTGTTCATGGGGACAGGATCCTGGGTGTTACGTGTACGTGACCACTGTGATGTGCAACTGTTCATATCTGTGCATGTGTCATGGTCACATTTCACAGTGGTGTTTGTGTATGTCATGTCACATACCCCGTGAGTCCCATGTGGGACGGTATGTTTGAGCCAGGGTGTCCCAGTGGCACAATAGTGATGGCCCTCCACAGTCTTTGTGCATGTAGTGTTTACAATGTCTCTGATTTCATGTGCACAATGGGAGACAGTCTCCACATCCACGTTGTGTGTGCATGGACTCTGATGTTGTGCGTGTGTGTCACAGACGTCCATGGCTGTCCTGCCATGGCAAGTGTGGCCACTACCTGTGGGGGTCATGTTTGTTTTGCTGTGGTGTACACATGATACTCCAGGTGATGCCAGTGTCCATGTGGCATTACAGGGTCCCTGGGAATGTGCCTGTCGTTGAGCTGTGGTGCCTGGGGCACATCTGTCCTCACATGTCACTGTGGGGGGTGACTGTGACACAGCATCATGATATCCAATGGGCCAACCTGGGACAAATTGATGCCACCTGTAGGACCGTGTTGACAGATGTTGGCCATGTATGTACCATACATGTCGTTCCGGTACTGCACACTTCATGTAGTTGTGCCTCATGATGATGTATGTTGGGATCTTGAGTGTGTTCAATGCCGCATATGTGGGGTGACTGACGATCTTGCTTACTTCTCCTCTGCACTGCAGGGCTCCTGCTGTCCATCGGCCATTCCCAGACCTGGCAACGATGGTGGAACGGGACAGCATCCGACGGTACCGCTTCACCAGGCAGCTGATTGAGGATTTGGCAGTGCAGTTGTCCCCACATTTGCAGCCTGGCCGGCCGTATCCTACAGCGCTGACCCCCAAGGTGAAGGTGATGGCAGCCCTACACTTCTTTGCCACCGGTACCTTCCAACATACTGTGGCGTCTGCTGGTGGGATGTCACAGACCATGTTCAGCCGTGTGCTCCGCGATGTTTTGGCGGCAATGTTGCTCTTCCTGAACCGGTACATCTATTTCCCTAGACTGCGACGACTCACTGACGTGAAGAGTGACTTTTATGCCCTGGGGAGGATGCCGCATGTCATTGGCTCCATTGATGGGACACATGTGGCTTTGGTACCACCACAGGCCCAGGAGCAGGCCTACAGGAACCGCAAGCACTACCACTCGGTCAATGCACTGGTGGTGTGTCTTGCAGACATGACCATCACACACGTGTGTGCCCGTTTCCCTGGTTCAGCACACGATGCCTTTGTGATGAGGAGTAGTCGCATCCCCAGGTTGATGGCACAGATGCAGAACCAGCGTGCCTGGCTTGTCGGTGTGTACTGACTTTGTGCCATTGTGTGTGATCTGATCTGTAGTATTCCGCCCACTTTTCCAAGTCAGCTGATGTGCACTTGTCTGTCCGTAGGTGACTCGGGATACCCCAACATGCCGTGGTTGCTGACACCCCTCAGGAACCCTGTGACACCTGCCCAGATGCGCTACAATGAGGCACATGGTCGGACCAGGAGAGTGATTGAGCGGACCTTTGGTCTCCTGAAGAGCCGCTTCCGCTGCCTGGACAAGACCGGAGGGTCCCTCCCATATGCCCCTGCGAAAGTGTGCAAGATTATCATCGTCTGCTGCATGCTACACAACCTGGCAGTGCGGAAGGAGTTGCCTCTCATCCAGGATGACGATGACCAACATCCGCCACCTGTGGAGGATCCTGGCCTGGACCACGATGCCAGTGACGATGATGATGATGATGATGGTGATGGTGATGTCCGCACACAGCTCATCACCAACTTCTTTAGCTGAATGTGAGTATCCTGAGGTGTCATGTGAATGATGTGAGTTGGCATGATGTGTGGGTGGTGCTCTGGTGCTGTTGGAGTGTGTCCATGGGCTACTTGACAGGATGTGTGTTGCGATGTGTGGTGACAGGTGGGCTGTACTCCCCAACAGTGTTGACATGCTAACTTGGTTCTGGGTGGGTATCTTGTAACATGTATTGTGCATGAGTTTTGCTGATCTGTCCTGTACTGCATTGCTTTTGACTGTGTGTCATTTCTGTCCTTCACAGGGTACTTTCAGATTCGTTTGGTCAACTGTGTCCACCGACGACGTGATTGCACATCCAGGCTGGTAGCTGTTGTGTCCCTACAGGTGATGTGCGCCACACCCATGGACTTCCTTCCGTCTACAGTTGTTGACTGTGTGCCCGCTACCAGGTGGGGTTACCTTGCATCTGTAGTGGTTACGGCATGTTGCTACTGTGTAATAAACCTGTGCTTCACTTAGTGATGTGCGTTGTCTGTGGTCACACATTTGACTGCCATTTGCTTACTGCACCTGTGGGCTACTTGACTACAACTGGGAATGGGTGTGGTGTCTGTGCATTGCACCGTCTTCCCTGGCAACATCAGTGTAGGCAATGAGTCAGATGGCCTAGGTGTGTATGTGTTGTGTACCCCTGGTGGTGTGTCTCCCTCATATGTGTCACGTTGCCTGTACTCACATGCCTGTGTTGTCCTTGCTGTTGCAGTTCGCATACACAGTGTAATTTTGCAGTTCATCATCCCCATAACAGCACCCACGTTGGAATCACGACAGAGGCAAGTATGGTGTATTAGTGTGTTTATTGTGATACATCTGTGTTAATAGTGCATAGGATGGGTTGTGCTGTACATGAATCTTGCAATCCCAAGTTCCTAGGTGAATTGAAAGTCCAGGTAGACAGGATCCCCAGTATCGGGGCCACAGTTGTCTGACACATTGTTCCAACTTGTACTCCCCATGCAATGTGTGGGAGTAGTGTTGCCATCAACAGGGTGAACAGTCTGTGCACAAAGGCGAAAATCCAGAACAGGTTCAGGCTTCCTGGGAGTTGCGCTTGGCCATCAGCCTCTCACTTTCCCCTCCTCGGACGACCCCTCTTCTTGGGGGGGGGCCCTCAAGTGCAGGCTGCTGCGGTGCAGGGGACTCTCCGCCAGAGTCCTCCTCCCTCCCTGTGGCAGTTGCAGTTTGTTCTGTACCAGATGTTGTTGGCACACAGGGAGGTGTGGACTGGTTGCTGTTCATCTGGCGGAGGCATTGTAAAATGTCCCTGTGCACCGCCGTCATCTCATGTAGTACATCCCACTTGGACTCCACGCGGGACATGTGGGAGTCCACACGTGACATGTGTGACTCCACGTGGGACATGTGGGAGTCCAAGCGGGCATGATGGGCAGCCTGCTGCTGTTTGATGTCTCTGAGGAGCCCCACTACCTGGCTGAGCTCTCCGGTGCTGGACTGGTACGCATCAGCTATGCGTACCAGTTGTGGGTCTTCATGCACACCAGCAACGTCTGCAAGCAGCGACCTCTGTCTCCCACCCCTCCCACCACCCCTGCTGACATGTGCAGTGTGTGCAGTTGCACGCACAGATGACCCTGGTCCACCTTGGGGGTTGGTGGTGGTGGTGGTGTCCATGGCCCCAGGTTGGTCCAGGGTCACTGCGCTGGTGTTGCTCCTTATTCCGTCCATGTCGGCAGGGATGGTATTCGTGGTGACAGTCGTTGGAGGGGTGGGTGCAGGGGGTGCAGCTGGTGGACCTGCTGGTGCTGCAGCTGGTGGTCCTGCTGGTGCAGCATGTTGACTTGCACCGGATGTGCCAGGTTGTTCATCGTCCGAGGAGGACAGAGGCTGTACGACGCCAGTGAGCTCGGCATCCTCTTGAGCCTGGGACTGGGACTCCTCAGCGTCTGCTGCTGTGTCCCTATCATCACCTGTTTTTGGGAGACACAAACAATGTATGTCATGTTTCTGCAGGCATCAGTGGTTGACACACCTGACAGTTGTGACTGTGCCTCGGGGTGCGGGCCTGTACATTGTATTGTCCTAAGTCGTCACAGTCAGGGGTTGATATTGGTGTGGCACATTGTCCTGCATTATTTGGGCATTTCTATGTATTCTCTGGGGTGTGAACATGGTCTGCATTGATTGTGTTTGGTTGACAGCCAGACCTCCTTCCCACCCACCCACCCAGCCAGTCAGTTATCCCACCATGGAACGTGCTTGCATTGCAGGGAGTGTAAGTTGTCTCTCAGGATGTCAGTCAGTGGTGTCCTGCTGTTTGTTGGTGCACAGTTGGCAGCAGGGCCTTGTGCTCCCCACAGCAGTAGCCAGTGTCAGCCATCTTGTGAGTCCTTCTCCACTCCCTGTGATGTGAGCATGGTTCAGGGTGGTGTTGATGGGACAGTTGTGAGGGTGAGCTATGTCTGTGACTACGACTCCCATCATGCCATTGCCTCCACCCCACTTGCCAGCATTCCCATACTTACTTGCTTTTGTGTGGAGTTCAGTGGGTGTGGGTGTGAGGGCAATGGCAAGATGGCTGACAGTGGTGTCCTGCTGTTGGTTGGTGTGCAGTACCCAGCATGCCCTTGTGCTCCCCACGACACAGCAACAGTGTCAGTCATCTTTGATGGGCCTTTCCACTCTCTGTGGGATGTGCATGCGTGAGTGTGAGCTTGCTGGGCCATGTGGTGGGGGATGTAGGGCTGTGACTACGACTCCCATCATGCTATTGCCTCCACCCCCTTCCCAGCATGCCCATGCTTCCTTCCTTTTGACTCTGCTTCCCTGTGGGGTGGGCTGGCTGTGCTGACAGGATGGCTGGGAGTGTTGTCCTGGCAGTTGTTTGGCTAAGAGTCCCAAGAGTGTCCCTGTGCTTCACACAACATAACCCAGGGTGGTGGTGCTTTGTGGGATCTTGTGTTAGGATGGAGGGCATTGCATTCTACCAGGTGGGTACTGTGGAGTTTGTGTTGGGGGGGGGTGAGGGGAGGTGCTGGTGACTATAGTCAGTGCTGCAAGTCCCCCTTCCCACCCAGCCAGCCAGATATCCCACCATGGAACGTGCTTGCATTGCAGGGAGTGTAAGTTGTCTCTCAGGATGTCAGTCAGTGGTGTCCTGCTGTTTGTTGGTGCACAGTTGGCAGCAGGGCCTTGTGCTCCCCACAGCAGTAGCCAGTGTCAGCCATCTTGTGAGTCCTTCTCCACTCCCTGTGATGTGAGCATGGTTCAGGGTGGTGTTGATGGGACAGTTGTGAGGGTGAGCTATGTCTGTGACTACGACTCCCATCATGCTATTGCCTCCACCCCCTTCCCAGCATGCCCATGCTTCCTTCCTTTTGACTCTGCTTCCCTGTGGGGTGGGCTGGCTGTGCTGACAGGATGGCTGGGAGTGTTGTCCTGGCAGTTGTTTGGCTAAGAGTCCCAAGAGTGTCCCTGTGCTTCACACAACATAACCCAGGGTGGTGGTGCTTTGTGGGATCTTGTGTTAGGATGGAGGGCATTGCATTCTACCAGGTGGGTACTGTGGAGTTTGTGTTGGGGGGGGTGAGGGGAGGTGCTGGTGACTATAGTCAGTGCTGCAAGTCCCCCTTCCCACCCAGCCAGCCAGATATCCCACCATGGAACGTGCTTGCATTGCAGGGAGTGTAAGTTGTCTCTCAGGATGTCAGTCAGTGGTGTCCTGCTGTTTGTTGGTGCACAGTTGGCAGCAGGGCCTTGTGCTCCCCACAGCAGTAGCCAGTGTCAGCCATCTTGTGAGTCCTTCTCCACTCCCTGTGATGTGAGCATGGTTCAGGGTGGTGTTGATGGGACAGTTGTGAGGGTGAGCTATGTCTGTGACTACGACTCCCATCATGCTATTGCCTCCACCCCCTTCCCAGCATGCCCATGCTTCCTTCCTTTTGACTCTGCTTCCCTGTGGGGTGGGCTGGCTGTGCTGACAGGATGGCTGGGAGTGTTGTCCTGGCAGTTGTTTGGCTAAGAGTCCCAAGAGTGTCCCTGTGCTTCACACAACATAACCCAGGGTGGTGGTGCTTTGTGGGATCTTGTGTTAGGATGGAGGGCATTGCATTCTACCAGGTGGGTACTGTGGAGTTTGTGTTGGGGGGGGTGAGGGGAGGTGCTGGTGACTATAGTCAGTGCTGCTAGTCCCCCTTCCCACCCAGCCAGCCAGATATCCCACCATGGAACGTGCTTGCATTGCAGGGAGTGTAAGTTGTCTCTCAGGATGTCAGTCAGTGGTGTCCTGCTGTTTGTTGGTGCACAGTTGGCAGCAGGGCCTTGTGCTCCCCACAGCAGTAGCCAGTGTCAGCCATCTTGTGAGTCCTTCTCCACTCCCTGTGATGTGAGCATGGTTCAGGGTGGTGTTGATGGGACAGTTGTGAGGGTGAGCTATGTCTGTGACTACGACTCCCATCATGCTATTGCCTCCACCCCCTTCCCAGCATGCCCATGCTTCCTTCCTTTTGACTCTGCTTCCCTGTGGGGTGGGCTGGCTGTGCTGACAGGATGGCTGGGAGTGTTGTCCTGGCAGTTGTTTGGCTAAGAGTCCCAAGAGTGTCCCTGTGCTTCACACAACATAACCCAGGGTGGTGGTGCTTTGTGGGATCTTGTGTTAGGATGGAGGGCATTGCATTCTACCAGGTGGGTACTGTGGAGTTTGTGTTGGGGGGGGGTGAGGGGAGGTGCTGGTGACTATAGTCAGTGCTGCAAGTCCCCCTTCCCACCCAGCCAGCCAGATATCCCACCATGGAACGTGCTTGCATTGCAGGGAGTGTAAGTTGTCTCTCAGGATGTCAGTCAGTGGTGTCCTGCTGTTTGTTGGTGCACAGTTGGCAGCAGGGCCTTGTGCTCCCCACAGCAGTAGCCAGTGTCAGCCATCTTGTGAGTCCTTCTCCACTCCCTGTGATGTGAGCATGGTTCAGGGTGGTGTTGATGGGACAGTTGTGAGGGTGAGCTATGTCTGTGACTACGACTCCCATCATGCTATTGCCTCCACCCCCTTCCCAGCATGCCCATGCTTCCTTCCTTTTGACTCTGCTTCCCTGTGGGGTGGGCTGGCTGTGCTGACAGGATGGCTGGGAGTGTTGTCCTGGCAGTTGTTTGGCTAAGAGTCCCAAGAGTGTCCCTGTGCTTCACACAACATAACCCAGGGTGGTGGTGCTTTGTGGGATCTTGTGTTAGGATGGAGGGCATTGCATTCTACCAGGTGGGTACTGTGGAGTTTGTGTTGGGGGGGGGGGTGAGGGGAGGTGCTGGTGACTATAGTCAGTGCTGCTAGTCCCCCTTCCCACCCAGCCAGCCAGATATCCCACCATGGAACGTGCTTGCATTGCAGGGAGTGTAAGTTGTCTCTCAGGATGTCAGTCAGTGGTGTCCTGCTGTTTGTTGGTGCACAGTTGGCAGCAGGGCCTTGTGCTCCCCACAGCAGTAGCCAGTGTCAGCCATCTTGTGAGTCCTTCTCCACTCCCTGTGATGTGAGCATGGTTCAGGGTGGTGTTGATGGGACAGTTGTGGGGGGGCAATATGTGTGACTGCGACTCCCATGATGCTATTGGCTACACTGACTTGGCCAGCATACACAGAATTCCTTCCTTTGAGTGGTCTTCACTGTGTGTTGGTGTTGTTGTGGTGGCTACATGTGTGGATGTGTGTGTTAGTTCTATTTGTGCCACTGCCTAGCTGTAGTTGTGGTTGTGTTTGTACATGTGTTGGCACAGTTGGATGTGACTTTTTTGATGGCATGTGTTGTGTTTATCTGACTGACATACACATTTTGGGATGATTCTGTTCTAGTTGCTGTGTAATTGCTATGAGTGCATGGTTTGACTCTCCCTTGACAGTGATGTGTGTGTTTTGTGGCAGTTTATTGTGTACATTTGTTGTGTACTCACCAGGCTCTGGGATGTCCTCTAGTCCATATACGCTCACTGGCGGAAGGATGGCCCGCACCTTCTCCTCCCAGGGCCTGAGGTATATTGGCTTGGCAGGAGGGCCACTGCCGGTGTGTTGGCTGTTGATGTAGTCTTGCTTCAGCATGTTCCCGTACCCTCCTGCGCACGTCATACCACCTGTTCTGGATGTCGGTCTTTGTGCGCCGACATGGTGATTGGGCGTTCACCCTGTTGATGATCCTCTCCCACATCTTGGTTTTCTGCGACATGGGGGTCTGTTGGACCAGATGTGCCAAACAGCTGTGGCTCCACCCTGAGGATCTCGTCTACCAGGACTTCCAATTCACTATCTAGGAACTTGTGATTCTTCTTGGGGGGCATGGTGATGGGTGGTGATGGTGAGTGATGTGTGTGTTGGTGTGCAGGTGAGGGTGTGTGAGTGTGTGTTGTGCTGGGTGTATGTGAGGTAGGTATTTGTTGGTGTGCTGATGGTGTGTGGCTTGTGTGAGGGATGAGCTGTGGGTGTGTGGTTGCTTTCTCTTGGGTGCTGGCAGTGGAATGGCATTTGCAAAGGCTCATGGTAGTGATTTGTGTCCTTTATATAGGTGGAGTTGTGGGTGTGTCTTTGTTCTCTGTCCCCACCCCCCCAGTATTTATTGGCTTGGTAATTGCTTGTTTGGCCTTTTTTTGGTTGATTTTTCCTTTGTGCTGTTTGTGTATGTTGGAAACGTTCTTGTGACCGAGTCGGACCCTGCATTGGTCTCGTACGGTGTTTTCCGTTTCGTTCACGCTGTGTTTGTGCAGTTTTCTATGCTGCGTACGCGTCGGTCGCGGTGTATTGTGTTGCTTCGGCTCGGTTTTGTATGCGTGTCGGTCGTACGGCTTGTCCTCCGTCCGACTCGGTCGTGTTTTTCGCGCCTTGCATCGTACTTTGCGGTTTGGAGTTGGCGGGTACGATTCGGTCGGATTTGTTCCGGGTGCGTGTCGGTCGGTTGGATTCGCGTGTTTTTCCGGCCGGATTGCTATTTTCCGAGCGGCTCGGTCGGTCGGCTTGGTTTCCTAACGTGTCGGTCGGATTTATCGCGGCTTGCATCGTACTTGGCGTGTCGGGCGCCACTGGTACGTGTCGGTCGGTAATTTTTCCGGCTCCGTGTCGGTCGGTGCTTTTTCCGGCCCGAATCGGAATCGACCCCTAGGTTGTGTATTATGTACTGATGTCCAAATGTTTACCCTTGTCGTGGCCTAGAGATGTGAGGATGAATGTGTGTGAGTGACACATGTAAAAGTGTAACCCCATCAGTGCAACAAGCTATCATGTGCAGAGCAAATAACTACTCCCAAGGTATATGTCCATTCTTTGAACATGACATTTAAAATGAAGTTAGCAAGATAGAGAAAGTTTGATCCAAAGTTGATCCCTGTTTATGTTAATTAAATGGTTTTGAGAAAAAAAGGATATTCAGTCCGTTTGGAAGGGAGAAAGGAAAGCAGATAATGTTTTTTAAACAGAAAGGACTAGGGGACTTAGAGGGGGAGGGCAACATAAATAAAACATGCCACTCTATCCACAAGGGGCAAAGGAAATAAATGTCCAAAACAAAGTCAACTGTCCTTCTGGTCATCCTCAATCTCCACAATGTTCGGATCCTCTGAATCCGAAGCAGGCTCCTGGCTGGCCAGGACAGGGCCAGGCACCACAAGGGGTTATAATACACAAGGAATACGGGGGAAACAGTGTGGGGCAACGTACAGGGGGAAACATTGAGGGTGGTTTGGGAGGGACGTTGGGCTAGGACAGACAACATGGCTGCACCCAAGGAAGTGACACTGGCAGTGAGGGTGGCCATAGATCTTGCAAGTTCCTCTTGCATCATACGCACCTGATTGCAGATCTGCAGCATGATGCAAGAGGACATGTCTGGCTGACCCCCACATGCCCCATCACTTCCTGGGGTGCAGCCACAGGAGTTACAATAGAGAGAGGGGTTTGGGTAGAAAATGAGGGGTGTGGTGTCTCGGAGTCGGAGCCTATGTTGGGGTCTTCCTGGCAGCCACTTGGAGGGGGACTAGTGGTAGGGGATGCAGCTGGAGACCCCAATGGAATGGGGGCCTTTAGAGTCAGGGAGGGGCTGATGGCAGGCCCAGGTTGTGTTGTGGCCTGCCCTGGGGACACCTCACCAAAACAAAGTTGTGAATAGTCAGGGGGAGAGTCGATCTCCTCCCCCACCTGCCCAGAAGTGTCCAGTTTTTCACCTCCCCTACAATGTCCTCAGCCTCCTCCTGGTCCGTAGCACTTGAGGTGTGCTCTTGCTCAGTCCGGATGGGCGCAAATTCCCCTGTCTTCTGATGTAGAAGGTCCCTTCTCCTCCTCCTCTTCAGTCATGGAAAGAGGTCGTGGTCGCTGGTGCCCCAATGATGTCCTGCTCCGACCCGGGTCCTGGTCCTCTTGGCCAGCTGAGCCCACTGAAATGGAAGACACATCATAATGTAGTGGTTGTACACGTCAGAATGACACACATAACTACATGAAGCAAGGGCAGACTTTGTTCTCCTCTGATCACACTATACAAATATAAGTGACTTTGAGCCTAAAGTACGTGTATGTTCACTGTGATCTCCTGATTTGACTCGCACATAGAATCTTACTTGAAATTTGATGGCTTACACTCTGTACTGACCAACCCTCACCTTCTGCATTCTTGTAATCTGTGTTTCCTGTCATTGCTACATAGGCATCTTCTAATGACAGTCTACAAAAGGAGATCGGAGACAGTCCGGATGGTATTGGAATAGTCCTGTGATATGGAGTCTCTGCACTTTTTTCACTTTTTAACAAACGTCATCTGCTGTGTAGCATTGTATGAGACAACACAAATGCAGATTTGGGTGTACATGTCAAAATAGGGGCTGGGATATTAGCTTTGCTAAGTGGGGAGTCTAATATTTTGCTATACCCTCACAACAGCAGACAGTCTAGTGCCACATTTTGCCTTTGAAGACTGCTCAGGTAGTGCTGTACCCTGGTGAACAGTTGTGGCTAGTTGTTACAGCTACCTTGACTGGACAAATGACATACAATCCACTGTTGGGAAGACGTGTGTATGTGGACCCATTTAGAGAAATTGGTATCACTTAAGAGTGAGGCAAGGATCTCAAAGTCTGTCTTAACTCCATGGCACATGATGATCTGTCTTAATCAGAACCCAATCTCACCAAAGGCAATGCAAGTCACAGCATCTAACACCCATAGGCCTCTCATCCACACACTGGACAGTGTGTGTACCATTCCTCACCCAATGCACACATCAGTTATAATACCCTTAATTCACTGGTAATGGTGCTGGCAATCCAATTTTATGTACAAATGCATGTGTGTGGCTCTGTTGCCCTGGTGGCATACAAAAACTACCACTCCCAGAATGCACTCTGCTGAGTGCATTTTATGTGCTACATCGAGCCTTTGGCCTTATAATGACTGCTGCATTCGCACAGAATAGGTAAATGAAGGCATGGGACACATGATGGTACAGCTCTTTCATCCCTTGCATCATACTTTCGGACACATATTGCAGTTAGTGTGCATACCAGCTCTCTGCTGCTCGTGCTCCTCCATCTGAGCATGGAGGGTCAGCTAGGCTGCCCTCAGAACCCTCCGGTACAGTGGCAACAGGCGAGGCCGGTGCACATGGTGCTGGGAGGACTGGCTCAAGATTTCCTGGGCCTTGATTCTGGCCCAGCATTTTAGGTCCTCCAAGCACTTACGGCATGCCCTGTCCTGCCGGGTATATGCACTGCAGTGCTTCCCAATGGTGGACCAGAGTCTGGTGCATACTGCATTGCTCAACTGGTCCTTAGGCCCCCCTTACAGCTGAGAAATTCTTTCTAGCACCCCCTCATCTAGGATATCCAATTCTCTTTCAGTGAAAGGGGATGCTTTCTCCTCATATCCCTCAGCCTTGTTGGAGGTACTTAGGGGCATATTAACAACGGCCAGCGATAATTATCGCTGGCCGTGCGTAGCGATAATTATATTATCGCTGGCTATCTCTGGCATTTATCGCCCTGGTAGCGCGTTATTAACAACGCGTTACTCCAGGGCGATAAAAATACCAGAGATAGCGATGTTATCGCCCTTTGCAGGGAACATCGCTGGTTTTCCAGCGATGTTCCCTGCAAAAGGCGATAACTTGCTGATACGACCCACAGGGTCGTATCAGCAGAATCCACCTCCTATGGCTAACATAGGTAAGTCGGGATTATAGCAGACGTTAGATTTTGGCGAAAACGGCAGTTTTCGCCAAAATCTAACGTCTGCTATAATCCTGTGGGCTGCCTTGTAAATATCGCGATGTGCACATCGGCGATATTTACAACGTAGCCCATCTGGGGTACGCCCAGTAACGCCCACTTCGCATCTCATTAGATATGCAAGGATGGGCGTTGGGGGAAAGGGCGATAGTGCAGGGATTCACGCGATAGCGTGACCTTGCTGATTAGGCGATAGAATTATCGCCGCTTTCCGTCCGAAAACGGACGCTAAAGCGGCGATAATTGACTATCGCCTCATTGTTAATATGCCCCTCGGTATGTACTGAGCAGCAGGATGGCAGAGGATCTGATCTGTGACAGAGGATGACTCAGAATGAACAGAAAATGGCTGCCAGCAACTTCCTGTGATGTATTTTCTGTCTACCACTTTCTGTATGTCATTTCCTGTATGAAAGAATGGGTTCCGGTCCATTTCCGGAAACTCCGGCCCAAATGCGTACTCTCAGTGTGCGGAGTGTATGCGACGTGTGTATGCGGAGTCGTGTCGCATACACTCCGCATATGGAGAGTACTCATTCGAGCCGGAGTTTCCGGAAACGGACCGTTTTAGTTGTTCAAAATATCGAAGTTAAAAATATCATTTTTTATAAATGTATAAAAAATAATGTAAAATAAATTAAATAATACATATAACTTAAAAAAAATATTTAGAATTATTATAAAATGTTAACAATTATAAGTAATAAATGTAATATAAAAATAAATTAAACATACATATAGAAAATGTAAAATATATATTTACTTAATAATTAATAAATAATTATTTTAATAAATTATAAAATGTTAGAAATATATTAAAAATTATAAACATATATATATATATATATATATATACATACACCTGTAACATTAAAAATTAAAAAAATATATATTACAAATTAAATTATTAAAATATTTATTCCTTTTTAAAACTACATTTTACACTACATTAAGTGTAACAGTAGGGAAAGTGTTGGATAGCGTAGACGTAAAAATTACTATTCCCACTCCAACGAGTGCAACAGTAGGGAAAGTGTTGGATAGCGTAGCGGTAAAAATTACTATTCCCACTCCAGGGAGTGCAAAAGTAGGGAAAGTGTTGGATAGCGGAGGGGAATAATTTACTATTCCCACTCCAGCAAGTGCAACAGTAGAGAAAATGTTGGATAGCGGAGGGACAAAATTTACTATTCCCACTCCAACAAGTGTAACAGTAGGGAACGTGTTAGATAGCGGAGATGAATAATTTACTATTCCCACTTCAATAAGTGCAACAGTAGGGAAAGTGTTGGATAGCGTAGAGAATAAAATTAATATTCCCATGCCAGGGAGTGCAACAGTAGGGAAAGTGTTGGATAGCGTAGGGGTAAAAATTACTATTCCCACTCCAGCGAGTGCAACAGTAGGGAAAGTGTTGGATAGCGTAGGGGTAATAATTACTATTCCCACTCCAGCAAGTGCAACAGTAAGGAAAGTGTTGGATAGCGTAGACTTGAACATTTCTATTCCCACTCCAACGAGTGCAACAGTAGGAAAAGTGTTGGATAGCGGAGGGGTAAAAATTACTATTCCCAATCCAACGAGTGCAACAGTAGGGAAAGTGTTGGATAGCGGAGGGGAATAATTTACTATTCCCACTCCAATGAATGCAACACTAGGGAAAGTGTTGGATAGCGAAGAGAAATAATTTACTATTCCCACTCCAGCAAGTGCAACAGTAGTGAAAGTGTTGGATAGCGGAGGGAATAAAACAAAACATTACAGCTATTGAACCTAAATCCCCTGACAAAATAAAAATAAAACCATTACCAAAAATATTTATCAATTAATAAATAAATATTAATAATCAACTAATGTTTAATTTATTTAAACTAAATTACTTTCCACCCTCTACCCCAATAAACACCAAAACACACACTTATTTTTTTTACACGATTTCCATTACTAATTTTACATTAAAAAGTTAATAATAATTAACATCAAATCATAAATTAACTTTTAAAAAATTTCTTCCCAAAATTTACAACTATAAACCCCACAACTCAGACATCAAAATTATTCCACAATTAGCATATTTAATTTTAATTAATTAATTAGCATTAATTAACAAATAAATAATTAATTATAAATAATTTACCTCCCACCATAATCCCCTATAAATGACACCACCAATGTTGAAAAACATGACACAATTAACATAATTAATTAACAATTAATTAATTAATGAATAACAATTAACAAGCAAAATAAAAAAATTAATAAAAACTTAATTCACACAATTAACAATATAAAATAACATTAACTAAATTTTATAATAAAAATATTTAAAAATGTATTAACATTAAATTACTTCCCACCCTACTCCCCTATCAATCCACATCCCGCTCCTAAACAAATGACACAATTAACATAATTACCAATTAATTAATAATAATTAACAACCAATTAATAAATAATTAATAATAAATTAACTACCACAATTAATATTAAAAATTATTAAATACATAAATATCAATTAATAAAAAATATTTATTAATTAATTAAAATTAAATTACTTCCCACCCTACTCCCCTATAAACCCACAACCCGCTACGGAACTAAAATGCAAAATTTAATTAAAATAAAATTTAAACTTCAAAAAATTATTAATAAATGTATTATAATTAAATTACTTCCCACCCTATTCCCCTATAAACCCACAACCCGCTACGGAACTAAAATGCAAAATTTAATTAAAATAAAATTTAAACTTCTAAAAATTATTAATAAATTTATTATAATTAAATTACTTCCCACCCTATTCCCCTATAAACCTGTAACCCGCTACGGAACTAAGACGCAAAATTTACTTAAAATAAAATTAATAACTGCTAAAAATGTAATACATATATTAAAAAACTAATGCAATACTAACACAAAAAATAGAACGGATACATTTAAAATACATACTAAAATACCTAACACTAACTAAAAAAACGATATTGTTAACAACTATATTTTTGCAAACAATATTAATGACTTCGATATTCTGAAAAACGATATTACTTACCTTAGACTCGATATTCTTTACAACGATATTCTGACAGTCAATATTTTTGTATCCCGATATTCTGCACTCGATATTAGTGCAGGTCGAAATAAAAGACTCAATATTCTGTCTGTTTACAAAACAAAAGGTAGAAAAGACCATTAAATTATGTTTGGCCTGGGAAAAGGGTGTGGCCAGGCACAACATCACATGCCAGAAGAGTTTGCTCCTTTGCATTATGGTACATGTAGTCCATATTTTTTGCTCAACTCAAGAGTTGACTGTAGTGTTACGGTAAATTAAAGGGAAGCAGTGCTGTGTATCCCAGACACATAGGGCCTGATTCTCCAAGCTCATCATCACTCATGTTGGGGGCCCCTCAGTTGTGGGGAAGTCGATTCAATTGGGGCAAATACTCCACAATGCAATAGTTAGGCCCCTTTGTGAATCAGGCACCCATTGTCAAAAGGTCCTGGGAGGTCTCACACATGCACATACATTTAATCCTCTGAGGCAATGGATTCCTTAGAAACATTGAAAACACTGATTGCTGACATTTGCACATGACCTAATGCATGTCCAATATTTTGACTCCTGTCAACAGCTGTGGTTTACATACATTTAGGGGCCGATTCCGATTCGGGCAGGAAATCTCTCCGACCGAGCCGGACCCGGAGAGATTCCCGACCAAATCGGACCCTAGCAGCCCGACCGAACGAGTACGATGCGTCCGTATGCTATTGGACTCGACTCGGTCGGACTCCCAGTGAAGTCAATTGGAGCCGGTCGTACAACGCGTACGCGGGCTCCCATTGACTCAATGGGTGCGAGAGCAAACAAGGGCGCCCCCTACAGCGGGTACGCATCGAAGCGACTCGTGCCGTACACGCACAGGTAGGGGACCCATGGGTCCCCCCTGTGTGCGACTCGCGCAGCTACGCGTAAAGGGGGGTCCGACACGGACCCCCAAAGTCCGGCTCCGACTGCTCTTTGGAGCCGGACTGCGCGAGTCGGTCGGACTGCTCGAGGCGCGCATCGTACTTACCCGGCCGGGGAACGTCTCCATTGCGCGGTGCGAGTCGTGATCCGAGCGAGTCGGTCGGAGCGGTTGGGTCCCGCGAACGAGTCGGTCGGGCGATTTCGCGAGCGCTCGCATCGTACTCGCTCGCCCGGACAAATCCGTCAGAAACGAGGGCTCCGAATCGGATCCGGTAAAGCCGAATCCGATTCGGTGCCCTACCGGCCGAGATCGGAATCGACCCCTTAGTGTGGCTTGCAAAGTAGTCTCAGGATAGAATTTATGGACTGAGTCGTAAATATCCAACTTTCATCATTGACACCAGACTGCAAACCACATTTTGTCTGTAGCACAACAGGTTGCTCAGGTGAAAAAAGTGCCAACCAGCTGATCACGGACTTGCATATCCTGCCCTCTGTTCTGTGCAATGGCCCGGTTGCCAATTCAGACCTAGCTGAGGTACAATAGGTATGTGTAAGCCATGACTTAAAGCTATGTTGTGCAAGACACAACAGGCTAATATGCACACAACTTCAAGGGAGTACATCAGCACACCCCCTGTATGGTCAAGACATCTGTATCGCGACTTCAGGAGAGCAAAAGTGTGCTCTATGATGGCTGGAGTTCGTATGTGTGCCCTATTGTACCTATGCTGAGGTACAGTGGCTGCATGTCTGCATGGTGTGAGGAGTTGAGGGGAGAGTACATACCCAGCATCACCTGCAGAGGGAAAATAGGGCAATTGATTACATTTCCCTCTTACATCTGTACAGAACATGATCTATACTTTGGTACATGCAGTGTCTTTTGAGGCCGTGTAGGTGGCATGATTAATCTTATTGTAAAATGGTTGTTTCATACATTACATTTATAAATATCCCACATGTTTTGTGCTTGGTACTTACCCAGAAGCCACATGTTGCCAAATTTTCCCGCAGCCATCCTCCGGGCAAAAAGTGACATGCAGAATACAAATCTGTCATGGGTACTGCCTGCAAACACTGCATGCACATCAATGAATCTACCACTGACATCACAGACACCCTGCACATTGATGGAATGCCATCGGTGTCTGTTGTAGAAGATGTGTGCAATGCAGTGGTGTGGCTGAAGAGCCACATGGGTGCAATCAATTGCACCCAGCACACGTGGGAAGCGGGAAATGAGATAGAAATCCCTAGCCGCCCTTTGTCTCCTGTCCAGTCTATGTGGCATTTGTATGTGGAGGTGGGCTCTCGTACTGATGCAGCTCAGTACCTGATGCAAGCTCCGTGACTGGCTTGCCTGAGAGATGCCCACAAGGTCACTGGAGACTCTTTGGAACTACCCCGTAGTGAAACAATGGAGAGCAGCAAGGATCTTGAGATAGGCTGGATGGCATGGGAGCAACAGGTTGCAGAGTCAAGTTCCTGCTCCCACTCACAAACCATCTCCAAGATGACATCTGGTGGGAAATGGTATCTGGCCCTGGCATCTTGGCTGAACATCCCAAATAGATTAATCCTTTGTCTGAATATCCTCTCTACTTTCCTCCTCCTCATCCTCATCCTCCTCCTCCACAACAAACACATTCAGCGACATGATGGAAGGTTTGTATGTGTTAGCTCTGATTTTATATTTGCTGCAGGGCTGGGATTGGCTGTTGGGCTGCAGTGTTTCAGCTGGAGCATGGTGGGGGATGGTAAGCACTTACACAGGTGTTTAGCATTGATGGCAATGATCACCCGGCCCGAGTGTGGAGATTCTGGCCTGGTTGCAGAGACTCTGACCCATTTCCGGAGTGCGGACCTAGAGTTCCGAGTCGTAAATGACTTTTATGAATACCAAAAGTCGTAAGTGACTTCTGTGAATACCAAAAGTCGTAAAGTTAGACTTTTGGCTCAGATTACCTTTGTGAATTGGCTCCTACGTAAATAGCACTTGGCTTTTCGGTCTTCTGTTATCTTTTTACTAATTAAAAAAAAAGGGTATCAGCAGAGACAATTATGGCATCACATTTATTTTTTCACACTATAGGTACTTACAGGAAAGCTATATCTGCATGCTTCTCTTTCTGAGGTACAGCATTTTTAAATCTGACGTATGAAGGAAGTGGCCCTCTAGGGCCACCCGGGTTTTCTCACAACCACCTGCTAGGCCTTCCCAAGAATGAAGAGTCGGTCAGACAGAAGAGAATATGCACTTACATGTTTATTGGCAATGCTCTGCAGAGGAGTCCGTCATGACCTGCACCCTAAGGCGTTTGTCGAGGGACTGGCCCCCCAACAGTGTACAGTGAGTAATCATTCTTCCCCAGCAGTCTGCAACCCGCCCACCATGGAAAACTACCAGCCTGGGCTAATCACGAACAAAGGAGGCACAGTAGGATGAGCTCACACCTGCCAGATGGGTACATGTTATCAGGGATCCAAGGCCACAGTGCTGGGTCTCAGCGTCTCCTAACGTGGGAGCAGAAACTACACAATCAGACGAACATACAAGGGCTGAATGGCCTATTCATTAGTATTGAAAAACAGCCTTGAGTGAAGAGAAGAAATAATAACATAATACTGTATTCTGCTGAGGCAAGCGAAAATAATAATAATGAGGCCTAACTCGGGCAAAGCCTGAACAGTCTAATGAGGGTTACGAAAAACAAAATGGAGTCATATTCGCTAACTAAAGCCTGCACATTACGAGGATAACTCAGTGGGTTGCATAACGCGAATGCGACTGACATGCATTTAGCCATATAATGCTAACATAATATAATACAGAGAGTATATATGGTAGGATGGGATTTCAAAACTAACAGACCCTCCTTTTAGCATGTGTGGCTAAAAGCTTTATTGCTATCCGGTATGGTCTTTACAATTCTAGGGGAGGAGAGGGATATTGTCTATCCATCCATTAGTCAAGGTAAAAACAAAGCAAATGCAAACATCAAAATTTGTACTTAACCCCTTCGCTGCTAGGCCTTTCCCCCCCCCCTTGCAAAGCCTTATTTTGGCTATTTGGGGTAGTTCGCGCTTAGGCCCCTGTAACTTTTCGACCACATAAGGTATCCACGCCAAATTTGCGTCCTTTTTTTCCAACACCATGGGGATTCTAAAGGTACCCAGGGTTTGTGGATTCCCCTGGAGGGGACCCAGAAATTAGCCAAAATACAGCTAAATTTCTTTTTTTGGGGGAAAAATGGGAAAAAAGGGCTCCAGATGAAAGCGTCTGGTTTTTCCCCTGCAAACGGTATCAAAAAAGGGGTTGTGGTGCTGAAATCACCATCTTCCCAGCTTTCAGGGACAAGCATACTTTTGTCAGAAAACCAACATTTTTTACACAGTTTTGGCGTTTTTCTGGGACATAGCCTATTTTTGCTATTTTTTGTGCTTTCAACCTCCTTCCAGTTAATGGTAGAAATGGGTATGAAAGCAATAATGGATCCTGGAAAGCTATACATTTTTGAAAAGTAGACAAAATTCTGAATTCAGCAAGGGGTCATTTGTGTAGATCCTTCAAGGTTTCTTTATAGAAACTAACAGTTAAATATAGGAAAAATTGAAAATTACTTGAAAAAAACAGCTGTTTGTGTCAACGTTTTCACCTGTAACTTTTTCTAATTATGACAGCTGTTTGAAAGCAATATACCGTTACATCCGCTGGACCTTTCTGGTTGTGGGGATATATAGGACTTGTAGGTTTACCAAGAACCCGACGAACCCAGAGCCAATAACTGAGCAGCGACTTGCAATGATTTTTTATTATATACCGGGTATATAGCAATTATTCTGGGGAAAATGTATACATGGAAAAATCGGTATGAAAGACACCTATGTATTTCTGAAATGGGAACAAAATATAGAGTTTAGAAACAGTAGATATTTGCACATTTCCAAAATTGGGAATACCCATACTAGCATGAAAATTATAGGACATTTTTCAAAATGACTTCTTTTTACACATTGTCTTTCATTTGGAAGGCAGAAATGCATCGAAAGTCAATAGGTAATAACAGTTGCTCTACAATTCTGTGTTACCCTAAGTCTCCCGATGAAAATGGTACCTCACTTGTGTGGGTAGGCCTAGTGCCCACGACAGGAACTGGCTCACAATGCAACGTGGACACACCACATTTTCACAATGAAAAATTACCCCTTTTTTGCAAAGTGCCTATCTGTAGTTTTTGAACCCTAGCACTGCCGGCACCTAGGGAAACCTAGCAAACCTATACATTTTTGAAAACTAGACACCCAGGGGAATCCAGGATGGGGTGACTGGACTGGCTCTCACCAGGTTCTGTTACCCAGAATCCCTTGCAAACCTAACAAATTGTCAAAAAAACACATTTTCCTCACATTTCTGTGGTGCAAAGTTCTGGAATCTGTGTGGATCCACAAAATTCCACCCACCCCGCGTTTCCCAAAGTCTTCCGAGAAAAATGGTACGTCACTTGTGTAGGTAGGCCTAGTGCCCGCGACAGGAAACGGCCCAAAACACAAGGTGGACACACCACATTTTCACAGTGAAAATGACCCTTTTTTGCAAAGTGCCTAGCTGTAGTTTTTGAACCCTATCTCTGCCGGCACTTAGGGAAACCTAGCAAACCTATACATTTTTGAAAACTAGACACCCAGTGAAATTCAGGATGGGGTGACTTGACTGGCTCTCACCAGGTTCTGTTACCCAGAATCCCTTGCAAACCTAAAGAATTGTCAAAAAAAACATATTTTGCTCACATTTCTGTGGTGCAAAGTTCTGGAATCTGCATGGATCCACAAAATTCCACCCAACCCGCGTCCCCCGAAGTCTTGCGAGAAAAATGGTACCTCACTTGTGTGGGTAGGCCTAATGCCCGCAACAGTAAACGGCCCAAAACGCAAGGTGGACACACCACATTTTCACAGTGAAAAATGACCCTTTTTTTGCAAAGTGCCTAGCTGTAGTTTTTTAACCCTAGCTCCACCGGCACCTATGGAAACCTAGCAAACCTATACATTTTTAAATACTAGACACCCAGGGGAATCCAGGATGGGGTGACTTGATTGGCTCTCACCAGGTTCTGTTACCCAGAATCCCTTGCAAACCTAAAAAATTGTCAAAAAAACACATCTTCCTCACATTTCTGTGGTGCAAAGTTCTGGAATCTGCGTGGATCCACAACATTGTACCCACCCCGCACTCCCCAAAGTCTTCCGAGAAAAATGGTACCTCACTTGTGTGGGTAGGCCTAGTGTCTGCGACAGGAAATGGCCCAAAACACAAGGTGGACACACAACATTTTCACAGTGAAAAATGACCCTTTTTTTGCAAAGTGCCTAGCTGTAATTTTTTAACCCTAGCTCCGCCGGCACCTAGGGAAACCTAGCAAACCTATACATTTTTGAAAACTAGACACCCAAGGGAATCCAGGATGGGGTGACTTGACTGGCTCTCACCAGGTTCTGTTACCCAGAATCCCTTGCAAACCTAAAAAATTGTGAAAAAAACACATTTTCCTCATATTTCTGTGGTGCAAAGTTCTGGAATCTGCATGGATCCACAAAATTCCACCCACCCCCCGTTCCCCAAAGTCTTCAGAGAAAACTTGTACCTCACTTGTGTGGGTAGGCCTAGCGACAGGAAACGGCCCAAAACGCAAGGTGGACACACCACATTTTCACAGTGAAAATGACCCTTTTTTTGCAAAGTGCCTAGCTGTAGTTTTTGAACCCTAGCTCTGCCGGCACCTAGGGAAACCTAGCAAACCTATACATTTTTGAAAACTAGACACCCAGGGGAACCCAGGATGGGGTGACTTGACTGGCTCTCACCAGGTTCTGTTTCCCGAATCCCTTGCAAACCTAAAAAATTGCCAAAAAAAACATATTTTCCTCATATTTCTGTGGTGCAAAGTTCTGGAATCTGCGTGGATCCACAAAATTCCACCCACCCCGCGTCCCCCAAAGTCTTGCGAGTAAAATGGTACCTCACTTGTGTGGGTAGGCCTAGTGCCCGCGACAGGAAACGGCCCAAAACGCAAGGTGGACACACCACATTTTCACAGTGAAAAATGACCCTTTTTTTGCAAAGTGCCTAGCTGTAGTTTTTGAACTCTAGCTCCGCCGGCACCTAAGGAAACCTAGCAAACCTATACATTTTTGAAAACTAGACTCCCAGGGGAATCCAGGATGGGGTGACTTGACTGGCTCTCACCAGGTTCTGTTACCCAGATTCCCTTGCAAACCTAAACAATCATTAAAAAAAACAAATTTTCCTCACTTTTCTGTAGTGCAAAGTTCTGGAATCTGCGTGGATCCACAAAATTGCACCCACCCCGCATTCCCCAAAGTCTTCCAAGAAAAATGGTACCTCAGTTGTGTGGGTAGGCCTAGTGCCCGCGACAGGAAACGGCCCAAAACGCAAGGTGGACACACCACATTTTCACTGTGAAAAATGACCCTTTTTTTGCAAAGTGCCTAGCTGTAGTTTTTGAACCCTAGCTCCACCGGCATCTAGGGAAACCTAGCAAACCTAAACATTTTTGAAAACTAGACACCCAGGGGAATCCAGCATGGGGTGACTTGACTGGCTCTCTCCAGGTTCTGTTACCCAGAATCCCTTGCAAACCTAAAAAATTGTCAAAAAAAACACATTTTCCTCACATTTCTGTGGTGCAAAGTTCTGGAATCTGCGTGGATCCACAAAATTCCATCCACCCAGCGTCCCCCAAAGTCTTCCTAGAAAAATGGTATTGAGGCAACATCAAAATTGCCTATCACAAAACAACCTGGTTTTGCAAGGGGGGTCACCTGGGTTTTTGGCCCCGTGCACGGCAGCCAGCTAGGGAAACCTACCAAACCCACACATTTCTGAAAACTAGACACCTGGGGGATTCCAGGGAGGTATGGCTTGCGTGGATACCCCAACGTTTTCTTACCCAGAATCCCCTGCAAACCTCAAATTTAGCTGAAGAAATCACTTTTTCCACACATTTTTGTGTGGAAAAGTTGTGGCATCACCGGGCTGACACAAATTTCCTACCACCCAGCGTTCCCTCAGGTCTCCCGATAAAAATGGTGCCTCACTCGTGTGGGAGGCCCAAGTACCCGCGACAGGCAAGGGCCCAAAACGTATTGAGGCGACATCAAAATTGCCTATCACAAAACAACCTGGTTTTCCAAGAGGGGTCACCTGGGTTTTTGGCCCCGTGCTCGGCAGCCAGCTAGGGAAACCTACCAAACCCACACATTTCTGAAAACTAGACACCCGGTGGATTCCAGGGAGGTATGGCTTGCGTGGATCTCCCAACGTTTTCTTACCCAGAATCCCCTGCAAACCTCAAATTTAGCTGAAAAAATCACTTTTTCCACACATTTTTGTGTGGGAAAGTTGTGGCATCACCGGGCTGACCCAAATTTCCTACCTCCCAGCGTTCCCCCATGTCTCCCGATAAAAATGGTGCCTCACTCGTGTGGGAGGCCCAAGTACCCGCGACAGGCAAGGGCCCAAAACGTATTGCGGCGACATCAAAATTGCCTATCACAAAACAACCTGGTTTTTCAAGGGGGGTCACCTGGGTTGGCCCCGTGCTCGGCAGCCAGCTAGGGAAACCTACCAAACCCTTACATTTCTGAAAACTAGACACCCGGAAGATTCCAGGGAGGTATGGCTTGGGTGGATCCCCCAACGTTTTCTTACCCAGAATCCCCTGCAAACCTCATATTTAGCTGAAAAAAATCATTTTTTCCACACATCTTTGTGTGGGAAAGTTGTGGCATCACCGGGCTGACACAAATTTCCTACCACCCAGTGTTCCCCCAGGTCTCCCGATAAAAATGGTGCCTCACTTGTGTGGGAGGCCCAAGTACCCGCGACAGGCAAGGGCCCAAAACGTATTGAGGCGACATCAAAATTGCCTATCACAAAACAACCTGGTTTTGCAAGGGGGGTCACCTGGGTTTTTGGCCCGGTGCTCGGCGGCCAGCTAGGGAAACATACCAAACCCACACTTTTCTGAAAACTAGACACCCGGGGAATTCCAGGGAGGTATGGTTTGCATGGATCCCCCAACGTTTTCTTACCCAGAATCCCCTGCAAACCTCAAATTTAGCTGAAAAAATCACTTTTTCCACACATTTTTGTGTGGGAAATGTGTGGCATCACCGGGCTGACACAAATTTCCTACCACCCAGCGTTCCCCCAGGTCTCTCGATAAAAATGGCGCCTCACTCGTGTGGGAGGCCCAAGTACCCGCGACAGGCAAGGGCCCAAAACTTATTGAGGCGACATCAAAATTGCCATTCACACCGCCAGCCGCGGGCCCAGCACATTACAACACTCACAGCAGACAGCGCCATTCAAGGGCCCATCACTTTCACATGACCACATTCCTGACACAGCAACCACACCAGCTCATGGATTGCGTGGAGTGGCGTTTAGCTAGCAGTGTGTGTAGGGACCAGCAGCAAGTCACTACTCACACACCGCCAGCCAAGTGCCCGTCCACGCACACCACCAGCCAAGCGCCAGTCTACGCACACCGCCAGCCAAGCGCCAGTCCACGCACACCACCAGCCAAGCGCCAGTCCACGCACACCGCCAGCCAAGCGCCAATCCATGCACACCGCCAGCCAAGCGCCAATCCACGCACTCCGCCAGCCAAGCACCAGTCCACTCACCGCCAGCCAAGCACCAGTCCACACACACCGCCAGCCAAGCGCCAATCCACGCACACCACCAGCCAAGCGTCAGTCCACGCACACCGCCAGCCAAGCGCCAATCCATGCACACTGCCAGCCAAGCGTCAATACACGCACACCGCCAGCCAAGCGCCAGTCCCCTCACCGCCAGCCAAGCGCCAGTCCATGCACACCGCCAGCCAAGTGCCAGTCCACGCACACCGCCAGCCAAGCGCCAGTCCACGCACACCGTCATAAATTTTTTTTTAAACAAGAAAGAAAACACAAACCAATTGCAACTAGATACAAAACTATAACTACAAAAACAACAGCAGTAACTAAAGACATAATTCTATAGCCAAACGTGAAAATAAACAACTATATAAAACAATACAGACCAGGCAGTACACTATTAGACTCACGGTTGCTCCCAAAAACTCTTTTGAGTGTGATGCAATCTGAAACATGTGGGCACACAGAGCCCAGGATTAGAAGGACAATCGGCACAGTGCATACGACTCTCCTTCCGCACACCTCTTTGCAAGCAGACTCTACATCTCTTACAGGGATTGTTTTTTTGGGGCGTGGGAGGAATTAAATCAGGAAAGTGGCGATCTTTCAATCTAGCCACATCCTCCACCACTCCAACTCTAGGAACACTTGCCTGTTCCACAACAACAAGGCTGCCTATCACAGACTCCTGAAACTGAACAAAAGTCATCTTTGACGCAGGAGAACACTCCTTGTACACAACAAAAGCATTGAAAGTTGCTAAATTGACGAGATGGATGGCCAGCTTCTTATACCAAATGTAAGCCTTACGAATAGCAGTGTAAGGTTCCAACCTCTGATCTACTCTATCGACACCACCCATGTGCTTATTGTAGTCTACAATGCACACAGGTTTGCGCACTTCAGCAGCCTGACCCCAAACAGTCACAGGTGAAGTACTCTCATCATGAATGGTAGTCAGCATGTACACATCCCTCCTGTCCACAAATTTCACAGCTAGCAGTTCCTCACTACGCAAGGCACTGCACTGTCCCCTCTGAAGCTTTTTGCAAACAAGCTCTTTTGGGTAACCTTTACGGTTAGAGCGATTGTGCCACAAGCAAAAGTGTCCACTTTGAACAATTCCTTAAACAATTGCACAGCAGTGTAGAAGTTATCAAGGTACAAATGGTGGCCTCTGTTAAACAGTCCTCTAGCAAGATCCCACACATTTTTCTCAGAAACTCCAAAAGTGGACGGACAACCAGGGGGTCAATAGTGGAATCCCTACCAGTGTACACCCGGAAATTATAGACATATCCTGTCCTACTCTCAGACAACATATACATCTTAATTCCATAACGTGCCCACTTGCTAGGAATGTACTGCCAAAAACCAAGCGGCCCTTGAACAGGACCAAAGACTCATCAAGAGATATTTCTTTGCCTGGAGTATAGATCTCTGAAAATCGATCTACAAAGTGATCAAGAACAGGCCGAATCTTAAAAGACGGTCACAGTCAGGGTTATCTTGTGGCAACGCCAAAGCATTATCAACAAAATGCAGCATCCGAAGCAAAAGTAAATACCGATCATGACTCATAATTGCAGGAAATATGGCCGTTGCCATCAAGGGACTGGTAGACCAGTATGAAGCCAGGGACGGCTTCCTTATCAAGCCCATCAAAAAAGTCAAACCCAAAACTTCTTCATCTCATCCAGATTTGTGGGAGTCCACCGGGTAGCTCTAGAGCGGGGCCTAAGTCTGGCACTGTTGTCCCTCAAAAACTGTTCAGCATACAAATTAGTCTGCTCAACAATCTCACCCAAAAATACATCATCCATGAACAACTGAAAAAACTGTATAGGCAAAACATTTTCACAATCCACTCTACACCCTGCATCACATTAAAGGCAGGCAGCACCGGCTGCACCATGTTTGGATCAACCCAGAGTCCAGCACTTCCAGTAGGAAGCCTAGCAGCCTCAGGCTGCAATCCAGATGCCTCTTGCACCATCGGCACATCAGTGTCCTCCTCTAAAACAGGCACTTCATCCGCACTGAGAGTAGCTTCATCCGCACTGAGAGTAGCTTCATCATCCGATGATTCCATGTGGAGAGAAACTCACTGCCTGAATCTTCCCTCCATCCTCTCCCTCAGATGCACTGTCAGTCTCATAATCCTGCTCAGAGGAAGACTCAAGAAGCATACCAACCACCTGCTGAGCAGTAATTCTACAGCTAGCCATAATGCTTACTAATAAAGGTAACTTGTCAAACAAGTCAACAACATCAAACCCTTTGTAAAAAAAGAAATAAACAAAATGTAGCTTTATCACAAAGACCTATATACCACTCACTTGCCAGAAGCAGCTAGACTCACCACCACCTACTCTGCACAGACACAGTAAGGACCAACAGTATCCCACTAAAAAAGAAAAAAAAAGAAAATTACACATGACAATGGAAAACACATTGCAAAGAATTTCATGCACAAAACACTAACTAAATATGCTGCTATTATGACACCACTTACAAAAATTCATCCATTCATGACAAAAATACTCATTTGGAGTAAATACAACAAAAATGTTTTTCTTACCAAAAAATGCAAATTCGCAAAACTGCAGAACAACCACTGCCGAAACCGCAAACAGGAATCAAAAGCTTAACACTAGAATAAAAGGAGAAAAAAAAACATTACAATCACATATGCAAATAATGCACCAGTCCACACACAATCCACCAGCCAAGCTAAGCGGTAGGTGGGCCTAACAGTATAAATAAAGTATTCACCCCCGTAAAAGGGGAGCAACCCTTGCCCAAGAGGCCACTCCCCAACACCAAAATTTAAAAAACCCTGGTGTCTAGTGGCTTCTGCCCCCCTTGGGGCAGATGGGCATAAAAACATACTGCTGATCTGCCACCCAAAGAGGGCAGAAATGGCCCCAATCATTCTCCCATAAAGGGGAGCGACCCTTGCCCAAGGGGCCGCTCCCCACAAATTAATCCCTAGTGGTCTAGTGGGCCACTAAATAAAAAATGGCGAGATCTGCCCCCCTAGGGGGGGGAACAGACAGCCAAAAACATTGCCCCCAAGGGGGAGCGACCCTTGCCCAAGGGGCCACTCCCCACAAACTAATCCCCGGTGGTCTAGTGGGCAACTACATTAAAAAAATGGCGAGATCTGCCTCCCCCAGGGGGCAGACAGCCAAAAACAATGCCCCCAAGGGGAGCGACCCTTGCCCAAGGGGCCACTCCCCATAAATGTATTCCTGGTGGTCTAGTGGGCCACTTTAATTTAAAAATAATGGCGCGATCTGCCCCCTAGGGGGGCAGACACAGCCAAAACATATTGCCCCCAAATAGGGGAGCGTAACTTGCCTAAGGGGCTGCTCCCCAAAACACAAAAAGGACATAAAAAAAAAAAATCCCTGGTGGCCCAGTGGGCACCTATACATAATTATAACTTTTTTTTTAGGCGATCTGCAGGGGGGCAGAACAAAGTAAAAACATTGCTCCCCCAAGGGGAGCGACCCTTGCCCAAGAAGCCGCTCACCAAATCAAAATGGCCATTTAAAAAAAATAAAAAATCCCTGGTGGCCTAGTGGGCACATAAACATATAAAAAAAAATTAACGTCGATCTGCCCCGGGGCAGAACAAAGCAAAAACATTTTCCCCCAATGGGAGCGACCCTTGCCCAAGGGGCCGCTCCCCAAAACAAAATGGCCATTTAAAAAAAACTAAAAAAAATCCCTGGTGGCCCAGTGGGCACCTATACATTTTTTATGGCCAATCTGCCCCCCCAAGGGGGGCAGAACAAAGTACAAACATTGCTCCCCCAAGGGGAGCGACCCTTGCCCAAGGTGCCGCTCCCCGAAACAAAATGTCCCTTTAAAAAAACAAAAAACAGGCATTCCTACTGCACGATCGCGCCCCAGGCGCGATTGTGCAGCAGGAATGCTTTTTTAAAAGACATCGGAGGAAAGGAAAACCCTTCCTTTCCTCCGATGCCTTTTAAAAAGTAGCCCCCACCCTCCCCGAGGAGAAACTCACCTCCTCTTCCCTGGATGCACTGGAAGCAAATGGCTTCCAGTGCATCCGGTATCCTCTAATGACGCCAGCACGCCTCGCGCGCTGACGTCATTAGATGACATGGAGGGAGGGGGTGGGGGGGCAGGGGAAGGGCTTCCCCTGCCTTCCCCGGTGGGGGCAGCTTTTAGGGCAACCCACGGGGGGAGCGCCAGCGCTTCCCCCGTGGGTGGGTGCTAGGACGGCCGAGAGCCGTCCCACGCACACGCTACCCGTGACGTCGGACGGCTCCCGGCCGTCCGGCGCACGGAAAGGGTTAATATTCGAATATGCCTTTGTCTATTAACATTATTGACTGAATTTCTTGCATCATCATGGGGGAGCACTTATTGTCATGTTTGAGCAACGGAACACTGGGAGTGAGTTTGCTTATGCAATATGTGCAGCAGGCTGGGAGACAATTTATGCATAGGCACCATGTGAAAATAACCCCTGCAATGGCTATCAGGAGAAGTAAAATCTTCCACCCCCATGTAGTCACTAGAGCCCAGAGCCATCCTGTAAGGGACCATGAGCCATTATCCTGATGAATTTCTGAGGCAAGTTTGTGCAACTTCTGTATTGCAGCATACACAGTAGGGGCGCTATCAGGGATATACACACAGCAACTACTTCCGATGACGCGACAGGCTTCACCCCTATCAGCCAGGATGACATCTAAAACCATCCGGTTTTGGAGAGAAACAAGTCTTGTGGCCTGGAGCTCAACTGTAATGTTGGTCAGGATACCAGCAGTTGTGTTGATAACACCCTCAACTACCCTGGCAAGGCGACGAATATTACGACTATTGAACATGGGACCTCAGAATGGCACAATGCCCTTCATTATGTCGGTGAATTGCTGCAAAGAGGTATCTGTCTGATCTATGTCATCTGGATCAAGCACCCTCCTAACTCTGTGTACCTGAAGATCCCTACGCTACAATTTATGATGCTTGTGGTAGTCGGACGGTGCAATGTAAACGGGAGGCAAGAGAAAGGATACATAACACCGGCCAGACCACCCTCTCGGAAGCCATGTATAAGCCTGTTCCCCACAGATGAAGTATACATTAGGAGGTGTGAGCAGAGGTGGGCTGCTGGTAGTATTCAATCGGTAGGTGTAGTTGCAGTGACTCTGTCCTACCGAAATGTTCCTTATTCCTTCAACACAGAAACTAGCTGTTGAATTTATTACAGGGACAGGCATAGCTTTGTCCTCTGTAATATTGCGTTCCTGGAAACATTTAAAGTAGGCGTTGACATTAAATCCTTGGAAATCTAACAGCTCATTTCGCAACCAGGTGACGTTTGCATAGGCCTCAAATTTATTCATACAAGCCTCAGGGTGTAGGGTACCCTCCTTACCATCTGGTCCGGGGGTATATCCCTGGTGTACCACTATGTATTCCAACACTGCCTCGTAATCAGCCTGTACCATTTTCATAGCGTCAGCGTAATAGTGCATGTATACCATAGAGAGCAATTGGAACCACGCTTCACAGCTACCCAAGTATGACAGGGGCAACAACACCAACAGATCGTTCTTATGCATAACGGATGGAAGTAGACCACACACCCAGCAATTTGTAGAATTAGTGGTACTGTGTACCTGATGGAGCATCTGAACAAAGGCATTCTGCACATATGACTGTCTATGTCTCTCCTTATGTGGGGCCAGTGTGACAAACAAATGTTCGTTTGAAACCGGTGTTTTCCCTATCAAAGCATGCACAGGGTGCTGTTCCTCCAACTACCAAACCACCCCAAATACAATGAGCAGGGAAATGAAGATTATAGCAATAAACACTGCTTTACTCTTAGTGGACCAAGAGGACCAAACAGGATCATTTGAAATAGGACGCGGAGCCGCAAAGGGCTGCTCCTCGTCAGGGACGAAACGACCAAAAGGATACATGTGGACAACTTCAAGGACAGTGTATCTGTGTTTAGGAAGGGGAAAAAGGAAATTCACAAGCTAGAGCCACTTATTGCAACCACAGTACCAGGGGCACAATTCACCCAGCGTCCGTCAAAGCCTCGCTGGCAGGCTTCTATCGTTCATCAACGATGGTGCTGTGAAGCACTCCCACGAAGGAGCTGCGCGATCGCAACCCTTGCAGACAAAACAAATCCTTCTTCTTTCAGGATAGGGCACCCTCCCTCCAGGGCCAATGCCCTCAACTATCCTGTCCAGTGTCCGGGCAGTGCACCAGATCAATCACCCCTAACTAACACAGGCACCTCAGGCACAGTACCCACGCCTAAGCTCAAGTCCTTCCCTAACTCCTAAACTGTTTGGCTGGTGCACCGTCCCTTTTTCCGGGGCCTCAAATTGTACCTGGTAGCTCCAGGCACCGTTTCATCAACAAAGAGAGGCAAAAGGTCAGAATCAGATGGGCATCGAGACTCAGATTCCGGTGTGGTAGGAACTGTGTTATCCGAGGCGGCCCTTACTTCTGGTGGGATCGCCTCAGACAGAACTGCATCACTTTCCTCGTCTGTCTGCGCCCACCTCACTCGGGCGTCAGAGAAAGGAACAAAACGTGGTACCTTCTCACACTCCTGATCACCGATGCCATCGTTGACCCAGCTGTCATACGGGAGCGGTAGGGGCACCCGTTTTACGTGGGAAGCATGTATCCAATGCTTCTTGCCGTCCACCTTGACCGCTGTTCTAGTGGCAAGTAACACGATCACTGGGTCTTTCCACCTTGGCTCCAAGCTGCTATTCTGCTGGAAGTTGCGGACCAAGACGTAGTCTCTGTGCTGTATCTGATGCCCGGGCCCCTCTGGTACTGGCTGCAACGTGGCATGTATCTGTTGGTGAAGAGAACGAAGATCTGTACATAATTCGTAAAGATAGTCTACAAGCAAGGGATATTCTATCTTGGAAAAGCGCTTTGGTCTTGGGACGCCCCAAACATTCGCAGGGCGTCCAAAGACCACCTCGTAGGGGGACAGCCCTGTTCTAGAATGCGCTGTTACTCTGGTGGATAACAAAGCTAGGGGTAATGCATCTGGCCATTGCAGTCCTGTGCTTTCCTGAATCTTTGCCAACTTCAGTTTGAGAGTACCATTGTATTTTTCAACTAAGCCTGCTGACTGGGGGTGATTTGCTGCGTGGAACTTCTGTTTAATATGCAAACCTGTGCACACTAACTCAATGACTCGGGCTTTAAAGTGACTGCCGTTGTCACTCCAGATCACCCGGGGCAATCCGTAGTGTGGGAAATACTCCTTTAGAAGTGCTTTTGCTGTCGCCACAGCCGTATTCTCTTTAGTGGGGTAGGCTTCGATCCACTTACTAAAAGCGCAGATCACCACTAGCACATACTTAAGGTTATTAACTCGTTTCATTTCGATGAAATCCATCTGGAGAACCTCGAAAGGGATGGGTGGTGGTGCAAAGTTGCGGGAAGGTGTAGGAGTACCTTTCCTGGGTTTATGTTTCAGGCAAATGATACAACGCTTCACTAGATGCGTGGCTACCTTGGTGATATTATCATTCTGCCACACTGGGTCCAGAAATTTACATATTCCCTTGGCACTAATGTGCGCCGGGCCATGGGCCATAGTTACAACAGGGAGTACATAGGAATTAGGCAGTAACCACCGCTGCTTCCCTGACAAGTCAGTCCAGCACCCATCCTCATCCAGGCGACCTGTTCTCTCCTCCCACTTTGCCTATTCATCTAGAGTCGCCTCACTCTGAATTTCCCTGACGCTTTTCACTGTGTCTTCGAACATTCTGTTGTCTGGAATCCACCTAGTGGGACCTGCCACCAACATCTGTGTTGTTTTTGATCGAGCTGTATCCTTGGCTGTCTGATCTGCGAAAGCATTGCCCCTCCCCACATCGTCTGTAATAGCCTTACGAGTGCTACACTTCACTATTGCTAGCTTACTGGGAAGTGTCAATGCAGATAGTAACCTATGTATCAGTGGCCCATTCTGAATCCGCAATCCATGTGAAGTCAGAAACCCTCTCTCCGCCCAGAGGCGCCCAAAATTATGGGCCACCCCAAAGGCGTACTGGCTGTCAGTGTAGATATTAACAGCCAGTCCCTCACTCAACTCACAAGCCCGAAGGAGGGCCACCAGCTCTGTAGCTTGGGCTGATTGGTGTGGGATACGGGATGTCTCAACTACAGTATGTAACGTTGTTATTGCATAGGCTGCAGTGGTGGTACCATCTGGTAACTTGAAACAAGAGCCATCGACATATAGTTCCCCTTGGGGTTCAGATAGGGGAACATCAGTCAGGTCTACCTGTCCCTTCGTCTCTTCCTCCGTTCTATATACACAATCGTGTACGTCTGTATCCTTACTTGACAAAGGGAGGGGTAGTAACGTGGCTGGGTTCAGAGTGGTACATCGTTTTATGGTAATGTGCGGAGCAAACAAAGTAAGTTCGTATCCAGTCAGACGTGCACTAGTAAGGTGCTGTGTCTTTGTTTTGTTCAATAGTCTCTTGTCCGGCTTTTTTATACCACGGGACAGTGACCGTGTTGCTACGTTTGCGGGCGGCGTCCGGCACTGGAGGCGCGGTAACATACATCTACTTTGTTCAAGCATCCTGGGACTTTGGTCGCTGCCTCACTCCGGTCACGCCGTTAGACCGGTAACCTCGTGAACCCTTTGGTTCCATTGATCACACGCGTACCTCTGACATCAGCTGTATCCTTTCAGCCTTATTTAAGTAGTAAATCTCAGTTAACTACCGTCTGGCACTTCCATTGTCCATCATCTGGTCTCCTATTTTCGGACCGCTCGATGTACACAGTGTTCGTTCAACCTAGTTCTGATCTTAATAGACGAAAGAACATATTATTTTATATCGGCTTTGAGGTCCATCATCATCCCAGAAGTTATCTTTTCTGTGGAACCCTATGAGGTTTCCATTGACAAAATACATGGCTTCCTGATGAAGGCGTACAGCCGAAACGCGCGTAGGACATAGAATCTCAAGAGCCATGCCACTATTGAATGCCCTTTGTATATAATGAATTGATTACCTATCCATTTTGTATGTTTTGAAAAAGGCAAAAAATCTAAACATTGTGAATATCTCCATTTCAACACCATGTATTATTGATATTGAGTAAAATATATCTGATAATGGGTCAATATGACAACTGATTTTTTTAAATTTGTGTGCCTGATCACAGTATAAATTTGAATACAAAGGTACATATGTTTTTTCTTTTAATGTATATAGTTAGTAAAAATCATGTGTAATAATAAAAAACAAAAATAAATAAAAAAATAGTTTTGATACCAGTAAAACAGATTTTGCATATTTATGGTTTGACATGTAATATCAAGGTCCACGACTATTTATATTCCTAAACTGTGATTTTCACATTCTTGTTCAATAGTGTATCCACAGCATGAGGTACCATTACTGTGAGGGTAGTATCAAGGATGAGCCCTGCTGATTGTCTGATAGAAACTGCCACTGCCGCGGCAGCTCTCAGACAGCTCGGGAGCGCCCTAGCAACGTTATCCAGAATGGCAGAAAAATAAGCGCAGGGTCTTTGCTTACCTCCAAATCCCTTTGTTAAGACAGAGAGCGCACAGCCATCCACCTCATGCACGTAGAGCACAAAAAGGCTTCTGGCAGTCCGGGGTACCCAATACAGGAGCAGAGCAAAGCGCAGCTTTTAATTGCTCAAAGGCTTGCTGGCATGCAGGTGTCCAAGGCAGGGGTTCATGCACATCCTTCGTGGTCAGGGAAAGAAGGGGCTTTGTTAGTAGCAAGTAGTTAGGGATCCATTGTCTACAATACGATGTTATTCCTATGAACGCGCGTACCTCACGTTGTGTTCTAGGGACAGACATGTTAGTAATGACAGCTATGCACTCGGGTGTTAGTCTGCGACCCTCCTTCAACAGTAGGTGACCGAGATAGGTGACCTCCTGTTGACAGTACTGAAATTTGGAAAGTGACACCTTGTGTCCATGATGCGCCAGGTGCAACAACAATTTAACCGTGGCGTCTTTGCAACTGTCCTCAGTGTCGGAGGCAATAAGGAGGTCGTCAACATACTGTAACAGCACATTACCAGGGGGAAGCTCCAAAGAATCTAGTTGACTTTTTAATTCTTGGCTATAAATACTAGGGCTTTCAGTATAGCCTTGTGGAGCACAACAGAATCTATAGCTCCGGCTGGCTATTGTGAAACCAAACAAATAGCTGCTATCTGTATGAATCGGGATGCTGAAAAAGGCATTCTTGAGGTCAATGACAGAGAAAAACTTCGCTAAAGGGGGAATCATTGTTAAAAGTGCGGTAATGTCCGGGACCACTGGGTATTGGGGAATGACTATTTTGTTCACCTCCCGGAGGTCAATCACAAAGCGGTAAACATCAGGGTGGTCACCAGGAGAATCCGAGGGGGTTTTCTTAAGAACAGGAAGAATAGGGCTATTACACACATTTGCCGTAGTCTCCTCAACCACACCAGACTCAATCAAGTCCTGTATTATTTGCAACAAGGCCCTCTCACCTGCCTGGGATATCTTGTACTGGGGGACACGTGGTAATCGAGCCTTGTCTTTGATCTGGATGGAAACTGGCGGTATTTGGAGCAGCCCCACATCCGTGTCTCCCGTAGCCCATAACGTACATGGCACATTTTTAAATTCAGCTGTAAGGGGGGCATCTTTCGCAAAGCACTGTTTAGCACCAACAACTGGTGGGCCAATGGTCATATAGACACCGTCTGGTGAACAGGAAATAGTCGCATGCAACTTCGTCAGCAAATCGAGTCCCAACAAGTTTTCCCCACAATTCGATGTCAGTAAAAATGGTGAATCGACCGTAAAGGGACCAATCGTCAAGGCAAGGGGCTTGGAGATGGGGCTTATGACCGGCACGCCTGAAAATCCACCAAGACATTATTGTGGCCAGACAGAGCTGCCCCCGGGACCAGTGAATGGGAAACAGAGCTATTCATAGCCCCTGATCGACCAAAAATCTCTTAGCAGCACCCAGCAAATCAGCAAGGACATAAGGTCCATCCTGATCTACGGGCACTGGAATTGGTCCCTTACTCTGTCCTCGGCTGTCCTAGCTATGAGATAACCCCGTCACCTCGTCCATATCATAATCGTCATGATAGCAGTAGCGGCCCGTGGTGGGAGTGCTGCCGGGCGGTGATGCAGGGCGGGGGAGGGGCAGGGTCGGGGGTAGTAAACTATGGATTTCGGCCGCACTGAGGTAAGTAAACAAAAAAATAAATAAAACGCATTTGGCAATGCAGCGCGTGCAACGAAATTCGTTTTATTTATTTTTTTGTTTACTTACCTCAGTGCGGCCGAAATCCATAGTTTACTACCCCCCACCCTGCCCCTCCCCCACCCTGCATCACCGACCCGGCAGCACTCCCACCACGGGCCGCTACTGCATGATAGTACTGCCGGCCTCTGGGGTCGTCAAAATAATTCCCACTTTGCCTGTTGTGTGACGTATCTCCCAGCTGCGCCCCCCCTTCCTCCTGCACCTCGCCCACAACCTTGGACCCCCGACCTCTTGGGGCCCCGTCCTTCTGTAACAATTCCGGGCACTCATTCCGCCAGTGTCCCTCCTGTTTGCAGTATGCACATTGATTGAGCCCAATGGTTGCGTTGGACGTGCCACCTCTACCAGATCGCTGCTGGGTCAGACCAGAACCTCTACCTTGTCCGTTGCCCCTCGCAACCTGCTGCAGTAATACCCTCGTCTTCAAATCCTTTGACTTTTTCTCTGCCTTTTCCTTATCCTCGTTCTCCCTATGCTCGTAATATTGTGCCATACTCAATATCACAGATGGGGATGATGTCGTCCAAGTACTTTCAGAGGCCTGCAAACGTGTTGCAATCTCTGGAAGTAAGTTGGTAACAAATCTATTGACGAACAAACGAACACCACCCTCCTGTGACACGTCCTGTCCACTAAAGTCCAAAAATACCCCTTCAAACCTGGGAAAGAAATCTGACACACTTTCATCCTTCTTCTGACGGCATGCAGTAAACTTGTCCCAATCCACCCTTTTTGGTGGAATAAGCGAGTGCATGTAGGTGATAATACGCCCTGGCAAAGCAAGAAGCTCCGCTTTAGGCTTGTCTCCAGGCTTGCGCTCCTTGTCCCAAGTCCTAATCTCGTCCCATGTTCCCCCCAACTCTAATGCATGATCCTGTGTATGGACCTGTCGCCATATGTCCACCGGTACCAGTAGACCGAAAAATAGCTCTATGTCAGCTAACGTCATTACGGTGGAGGAAGCCGCCTCCGTCAATTCCTTATAGTATGCGGTAGGGTTTTTCCGAGGGTCCGGCAGCTGGCTCTTTAAGGATAAGACCTCACTCCTTTTCCAAGGAGTATGAATGAATGAATGAAACAGCACTTCTATAGCGCATGGTTACCCGGGAGCATCCCAGCGCTGAAGCTGAAACTGGGGCAGACGAACACCTAAGGGAAAAGCCAGGTTTGTAATTGTTTCCGGAAGACAAGGTGATTAGGTTCCCTGCGCAAGTGCAAAGGCAGGGAATTCCAGAGTCTGGAGGCATTATACGCAAAAAGTCGGCCGCCACTTCTAGCCTTCTTAATCCTAGGGACTCATCTGAGCGAAGCTGTCTGTTCGCCCTATAGGGGCGAATCATGGCAGTGTATTGCACTGTGGCCCATATTCAATCTGAGCAGATACGAAGATTCCTC
Source organism: Calotriton arnoldi (assembly GCA_963921515.1). Taxonomy (NCBI): domain Eukaryota; kingdom Metazoa; phylum Chordata; class Amphibia; order Caudata; family Salamandridae; genus Calotriton; species Calotriton arnoldi. The sequence goes on from CAWUFW010001171.1 coordinate 46,994, forward strand.
AGCGTCGCGACCAAAAATGTCCTCTCTCTTCTGTGTTCGAGGACAGAAGAGAGAGGACATTTTTGGTCGCGACGCTGAGGAATCTTCGTATCTGCTCAGATTGAATATGGGCCACAGTGCAATACACTTGACCTCTTGAATTATTGGGAATTGTTTAGGACACACAGTGGACATAGAGGCGCTACTTATCACATTTTCCTGTTGACTTTTTTCTGTGGGGCCTTTCTATTGTGTCATACGGATTCGTCTATTGGAATTGCATGGGCGTTTTTTATAGGCTGCTACAACAGGCTTATAACATATTGTCTTTGGTGAGAAGCCAACTGTTCTGAAGCTAGCAATACAAATTGTTGGCACTTTGGCATATCTGTTCTTTTACAAATGATACATTTTTCTGCCCTGATGAAGTTCCCTATGTGGGAATGAAACGCGTAGGCTGGATTTTCTATATCTGATGATTTTAAGAAAAATACATTTTTTGAATAAAGAAGCACATTTTTAATTCATCTTGGCCTATTGGGATTTTTTGAGCTGCGCACCCCCATTTGTCATAACATCTTAATATAAGACACAAGTACTGTCTCTGCCAGACAAGTGTAACACCAACAATCGACAAACGAAGACAAGACAAAGTAATGAACATTAACCACAAAGTCAAACAAAATGGTCCAGAGACTCCCTACAGTCCGAAGACTGTATCAAATCCGAGAAGACAGGCACCTGCCCCAGACCTTTTCAAATGTTAACCAAATTACCAGTTGGTCTGGCAGAGTGTTCGCGGGCAGTCCCAGACCTTTTTGAGCGCGGGCCAAATTTCCAGGTGATCCGGCAAACCGCTCGTAAACGCTCTGTGTCTTTTTCCCAGGGGTCCGCAGACCCACCAAGTGCAAGACAAGCGGTCCGGAGACCGTACCAAGACACATCCCGTCGGCTTGTGCCGTTCAAGACAAGCGGTCCAAAGACTGTACCAAGACACAGCCCGTAGGCTTGTGCCGTTCAAGACAAACAGTCCAGAGACTGTATCAAGACACAGCCCGTAAGCACGTGCCGTTCAAGTATGGCGCCATTTTTCCAAGAATCAAATCACTCACCTGGTGCACACAGGTTGAGTCAAACTATCCTCCACTGCCGACTCTTCGGACCAAATGGTCAACTGCAAGGTTACGCCTTCTCCGGACCCCGGCTGGTGACCACTAGACGAGGCAGCTGCAAGAACCAAGCTCGGTCTTGTGTGGGGATCCCCGATCCCCCCAACTGACCAAACGCATCCCCCGACCCTGCAACCCGATTACGGGCGAGTCGGGTCACCTTGTGGGGTCCTTGTTCGGGCGCCAACTGAAGGAAGTGGCCCTCTAGGGTCAACCGGGTTTTCTCACAACCACCTGCTAGGCCTTCCCAAGAATGAAGAGTCGGTCAGACAGTAGAGAATATGCACTTACATGTTTATTGGCAATGCTCTGCAGAGGAGTCCATCATGACCTGCACCCTAAGGCGTTTGTCGAGGGACTGGCCCCCCAACAGTTTACAGTGAGTAATCATTCTTCCCCAGCAGTCTGCAACCCCGCCCACCATGGAAAACTACCAGCCTGGGCTGATCACGAACAAAGGAGGCACAGTAGGATGAGCTCACACCTGCCAGATGGCTACATGTTATCAGGGATCCAAGGCCACAGTGCTGGGTCTCAGCGTCTCCTAACGTGGGAGCAGAAACTACACAATCAGACGAACATACAAGGGCCGAATGGCCTATTCATTAGTATTGAGAAACAGCCTTGTACAGAATACAGTATTCTGCTGAGGCAAGTGAAAATAATAATAATGAGGCCTAACTCGGGCACAGCCTGAACAGTCTAATGAGGGTTACGATGATGGGGGGAAAAATGAAGGTTTCTAAATTCATGTTTGAAAGCTATCACTTTTAAAAACTACTACTCAATGCTCTGATAATCTGATGCACTGAGGTTAAACGGTTCTGCATGTAAAGGATATATGCTTTTTTGAATTCTGAAGAGACATTATCACACGTTTACACATTTGCTGCAAGATGTTTTTAAAAAGGAAGGTGGTCCTAAAGTTAAGGGGTGGAGGACACCCTAGTTACTTCCTTTCTTTAACTTTAAATAACTTATATACAAACGCTTGCCTGTTAATTTAGTGTTATTTAATACTAGTGCTAAGTCGAGTAAACAGCCGCCCAGTGCTGCAGCTGATCAGGGGGCACCATGTGAAGGTCAAGAGGGCCGCATGTGGCCCCGGGTCTTACTTTGAATATCACTGACTTAGGGGATCCACTTACCATATTCCAATTATAAAGTGTGAACTGCCTTGGCACTAGATGCTCCGGCTGTAGCTTGCTCATTTCCTGGGAGAGGGACAGATACCAGGGAGAAAATCAGTGGAAGTGCAACTGCTGTTCTTTTCCTAATGTCTCTTTCTACTTTTGACATTGCTAAATCTCACAGATGTTTCCCTTTTACAGTCTCCCAAGCCCAACTCTGTACATCTTTCTTCACTGCCGAGATCTTATCCTTCTTCTCGATCATAGGGAATGGTCACCATGAGCCTATTGGATTGCTCACATTAATAGAATTTGATGTCTAATAGCTAGGGGCCAGATGTACAAAAAAGTGAATTTGCAATTTCCTAATTGCAAATTTTTGCGATTCGCAATCAAGAAATGGCAAACACCGATATACAAATGTGTCACTTGTGGACCCCTTCTCATTTGCGAATGGGTTACCACCAACTTGAAGTTGGTGGTAATTATGAATGTTTTGCGACCGCATTACCAGTCGCAAAACATTCCTACATACCAGTGTGACTCACTATTAGGAAGGGATGCCCTTAACACGCCCCTTCCTAATAGCGACTCGAAAACCCTATTTTGCGAGTTGGTAATTGTTAGACCTGGCTTGTCCAGCGGGTTTATCCCCAGACTTTTTGCTTTTTGGCCTCCTGTTTTGGACCGTGTTTTTGTTGGTTTTATGACTCTGGGCACTTTACCACTGCTGATCAGTGCTAGAGTGCATATGCTCTCCCTGTAAATTGTGTTTATGGATTGGTGATTCCATGATTGCCATATTTGATTTACTGGTAAGTCCCTAGTACAGTGCCCAGGGCCTGTAAATCAAATGCTGCTAGTGGGCCTGCAGCACTGATTGTGCCACCCACATGAGCAGCCTGTAAATGTAACTCAGACCTGCCACTGCAGTGTCTGTGCACAGTTTAGTACTGCCATGTGGACCTGGCAAGTGCACCCACTTGCCAGGCCCTAACCTTCCCTTTTCTTACATGTGAGTCACCCCTAAGGTAGGCCCAAGGTACCCCTGAGGGCAGAGTGCAGTGTTTGTGAAAGGTAGGACATGCCCTGATGTGTGTGGCATGTCCTGATAGTGAAATACTGCCAATTTTGTTTTTCACTATTGAAAGGATATCTGTCCCATAGGATAGAATTGGAGTTTATTTATAACACCTTATAAATATAACTTCCCATTGAGACAAGATGGAAAGATGGAGTTTAGTATGCCTGAACTCAGAATACAAAAATGCATCTTTTAGTAAAGATGATTTTTATATTGTGTGTTTGAAAATACCACTTGTAGAAAGTGGGTATTTTCTTGCATAGCTATCCTGTGTGCCTCTGCTGATTTGTGGATTGACTGTCTTGCTTTTGAATGACAGGGGCAGGGGATGTGCATTCTCTCAGACGGTCACCGGGGGGGTTGATGTGTGTCCTGCCTTTCCTGGATGAGTCAGGGGTGGGCTAAATAGACCTGGGCTGCATTTAGAGTAGGGGGAGGAGATTTCTTTCACACTTGAATGGGCCTGGTCTGCCGGGGACAATGCTGTCTCCACCCCCTGCCAGGAAGCTGCACACGAGAGGACAGAACTGGTTTTGGCTGGGCAAAGAGCTTCTCTGCCACCAGAAAACAAAGGAATTTGTGCTATAAAAAGTGGGGCCCAGACCCCTGAACTTTAGATTACTGCTGAACTAAGGAACCTGCCAGGAAGAAGAACCGGGAAAGCTGGAGGAAGAGTACTGCCCCTGTGCTGTGTGCTGTTGGGGTTGGCCTGCAGTGGTTGCTTCTGTCTTGGGCAGGGAAAGGACTGGACTGCGCTTTCATCATCTTGCTGTTAGAGTTTTCTCCAAGGGCTTGAAGTAGAGCTTGCGTCCTGATGGAAGTCTCAGGGATAGAAAAGGCTTCAAAGACTACTTCTGGAAATCAAGAGGAAACTCTGCCAAGGAGAAGAGCTGGAAGAAACTGGAGGAGGAGTACTGCCCCTTTGCTGTGTGCTGTCTGGGGTTGGCCTGCAGTGGCTGTTTCTGCCAAGGAGAGGAACTGTGTGTGTATCCTGCTTGCAAAGTGTCTCCAAGGGCTTGAAGTGGAGCTTGCCCCCTGTTCAATAGATCTCAGGAACAGCAAAAACCTCACCATCCTTCTGGGCACCGTCTCTGGAACCGCTGGTTTCAGTCGCTGTAGAAGAAAAGGGCAACCGACTCTGTCACCGAGTCTGTCGCAGGATTCCGTGTCCTGAAGAAACCGCAGAGAGCACCGCCTCGCAACGCAACCCTGGTCTCACCAACTCCGTCAACAAGCCACTGCTTGCACTGCGTCCTGTGGGCACCGCACTCCGCACTGCTTCGCTACACGCTGCACAGACGTCACCGCCTCATCCGCTGCCCGACTCAAACATCTACGGCTCCATCATGGCAGCATGATCTGCCAGCACCGCATCGAGCCCTGTCTCACCCTGCAATGCAAACCTTGGTCTCACCGACTCCATCAACGAGCCGCTGCCTGCACCGAGCCTTGAGGACACCGCATGCTGCAACGCTTCCATCTCACATCGCAACCGCGATGGTTTCCCCGACTGACTCGCATCGGCACGTTGGCCACAACAAGAAAGGTACTGTCTCCGAGTCTGTCGATGCTTTAGCTGACCAGTACCGACACGGTTTGCTGGAATTGTTAGACTCTGTCGTGTTCAGTATCGCGGTAGCCCCGAACGGAGCTACTGAGTCGGAGGAACTGTGTTTTCACGTTATTCCTGCAATTTAAAGGTTATTTTGCACAGTAACCATTTTTACAGTATTGTATGTTGGATTTTTGTCTTTTTAGTCTTGTGTGGTTTAGATAAAGTTTTACTTATTTTTCTAAACTGGTGTGGTGTCCATTTGTAGTGTTTTCACTGTGTTACTGTATGCATGCACAAATGCTTTACACACTGCCTCTGAGATAAGCCTATCTGCTCGTGCCAAGCTACCAAGGGGGTGAGTAGGGGTTATTTTAGAAGTGTATCCCCCTTCCCCTGACTAGGAAGAAGGGTCCCTACTTGGACAAAGGTACCTACCTCTGCCAACTAGAGACCCCCATTTCTAACAGTAATAGGTTACCAACTCGCAAAATAGGGTTGGTACATGCTAAAAAGCATTTTACTGGTCGCAAACGGTGCAGTGGGCTGTATGCGAGCGGTAAAATGATTCGTACATCTGGCCCTAGATTCCTTAGTCATGTTTTCCTTTTCTGTCTGAGCTATCTCCCTGCTTTCCTAATTATAGCCCTTTCACGATCTATTCACGTAGTGACCTGAACTGCTTCTTTGTATTGCATCTGCCTCAAAAACAGCCTTGTCCATCTCTTTCCTTTATCTCTGCTCTCTTACTTCCTCTTGGTCCACAGTCTAAGATGTGACTTGAGAGTAGCTTTGCCTAATCATTCTGCATAGAAAAGTCTATAATGCTAAAGCATTACAAGGAATGAAACATCTGAGCTCCTAAATAGAATGAGTCTTTGTGTTCTACGTGACCTAGTCTTGCCCACCATAGCCTCAAATAGGATGAGTAATTTGAAAGTATGTTCACACAAATGGTGGCCTGGAAGCTGATATGGCCTTTTCGTGCTACTGTGGAAAAATAGGGCTTGGAGATGAACTCTTAATCTGATTGTATGCAAGACTTGAATTTACATTTTAAATTCAAATTGATATCTATTGTGTCAAGAAATAAACTTAGAATACATTTTTAATGTGTAAATACTATCACAAATAGAGGAAGGAAAAAGTTAAGTCAGTGTGATTGAAATAAGTAACGAAATGTCGTAGTTAGCATAGGTATTAATACATACATGTTAATTTGCTAAGCACTAGTTCCTGGTTTTCAGATGCACTTTCATCCTTACTAAAATATTGCATCGGATCAAACACACATTGCAGCTGTAGCATGAACTTTCAGAAAAGTGGGCGGAGAAATCCTAATAATGGCCCATTGAGAGAGAAATATGAAAGCAATCCCTATTAAAAAACAAACATGCACACTGATATACTGAAGCATATATTCAATGCAGTCAGAGTTTGTGCGAAACATTTTAACCTCTTCTTTTAGGCATGTTTCAGTGCTTAAATTAAACCTGTGGTTTCCGGTGCTCGGCACCGTACTTAATGGTTAACACAGACACTTTTAACAGTCTGCCACACGGTGGCGGTGACGGTTTAGTTTAGAGATGAGCATGAAAGAAGTAGTTTACTGATTATAAAATATAATTAAAAATGATTAATGCCTGCCGCCCAACCCATTCTTATTTATAGCCTTGGATCATGGATGGCCTGGAATATTCTGAATTGTAGACTTGTAGGAGTTTGATGGTTAGTAGTTCTGTTTGTGTTGACATTGGGAGTGCTGACAGGGGCAATGGGTGGTGCTAGCTGCAGTAACTTCCTGACAAGGGCCCTGGCACATATATTTGTTTTACAAATTAAGCACTGGCATGTTTTGCAAACACTTTACAAAGGCTGCAAAGGCATGTAGTATTTACTTATAAATAAAAATCAAAGGTATAGAATTGAAATATGTGTTAAGTGTATCAGTAAATGGATGGAAATGAACAACAAGAAGATTGATACTGCTCTTGTTCTCACATTACAGACCCCAGAGCAATTTCAATAGGAAAACGATTTAAAGTCAAGATGGCTGTACTGTTTAAAAAGGGCTACATTATTGGAAAGTGAGGTTATGGCGTTGTCCCAGAGGTCAGTGCTCACATTGAGTAAACCACATTGCAGATAAGGCAAGGCACTTCCTTTCTGGCATATGAATTATTTTCAAAAAGTAAAAAAAAGACTATGTAAGGACGACTTGCCTTTTATGAGCCACGTGGCCCAGAGGGATGGGAAGAAGGTTCTCCTGAAAATGGAGCTAGAAGAAAATGGCTTGAAGGACAATCGTCTTATATATTCACCGGGCCAGAATTACCCACAAAATCCTCAGCTGCATCTCACTGAAAGTAAATATCACATTGAGCACACATAGAAGACATTTCACCAGTACAAGCAGTAGACCAAGAGGCTCATCTAGAGTTTTGTGAATACTTTGCCTCTGCCAAAAAATGTCTAATGCTCTGACTTCCAAACTAGTCGTTCTCCTGCTCTATGTAAAGTCAGGGAAAGCAGGAGGATTCTGATGGCAGAGTTCCAGTAGGCTCTGCACAAGGAAACCTTTCACCGATAGTCCGTCCGCTAATTGTTTATCAGTAAATATACATCAGAATATACATGCACCAATCTTTGCCATTGGAAGTGTCCTGTGGCATGAAGTGGTCAAAATGGATTGTTTATGTGGTTCATAGGAGTGTTGCTTGGCAGCCAAGGAACCAGTATGGTGTTTGACAGGTAGGTGACAATAGTATTACAAAGTATTGCAGTGCCATCAAAAGATGATGTACATTGTTAGGGGTTATAGGTGACATGGTTGTATCTTCGTTCCTACTTCTTGCTTCTTCAATCTTTCTGAGCAATGTCATGGCTGAAAGAAATGAAAGGAAAAATTGAATTACGTAAATCTTTAATTCATTTTTCAAGGCGTATGTTTATTTGACAACTGACAATGTGTCTGTTGTATGAACTTGGATTATATCTTGGCATAGACTGATCAGCTGTGTGTGACATGTGAAAAACCACTGCCAAGGTGTTTTTTGTTGTTGCATATGTCTACCTCTATTAAGTAGGTGATGCTTCATTTGGGTGATAGTTCAGTTTGTGTAAATATAACGATGCTGAAGGGAGAATATATGAGATCATTTATTTTAATCTATTATTTTCTTCTGTGTGGACCTGAATATTGCATTTTATCATTTGTTTGTTTGCTATAGTTTTTTTTTTTTAAATCAGTTCTTGACATGTGGTTGGTCCCATGACCAAATTTGCTCATCCACCTATAAAAGGGTTAGATGGATTAGCTCTGTAATGGCTGGAGTAGTTCAGACTGTCTTTGTCATTATGCTCTTGTCTTGATTCGCATACACAAGATATTGGACTTGGTTTGCAATTTGTGATGATCATGTTCATGTTTATCTGCTGAGTCTTCTTAGGCATACATTTCTAATAACTTGCCATTTTTTTAATCCCTCTTTTCAGCCTCCAGTCATGAGTAGCAGATTACATTTGCTTCATCCTTAATCATTCTAAATTTCACTACTCTAACCACAGCCTGGTTGTTACTTTGACCATTTCTCGTGATTTTTATTCCATATTGAGATCATGTAGATGTGTATTTCATCAAACTATTGTTGAAAGTGAGATTGTTAATATGAATATCCTTGACTTTGCACGACTAAGATTAAATCAGTCATTTTCCTCCACTCCTCTACCACTTTGTGACACAGGAGAAATATTTGAATATTTATGTATGAGCTTTTAGTTTCCTGCTTTTCCAACAAACAGGTCCAGATGTACTAAGGTAATTTTTCTGTTTCAAACCCAGTGATTCATAAAATCACAGGGTTTACATCAGAAAGAAACACTTTTCAAATGTAATACCCTATTTTTCGATTCTAGAAAATGTTTTCCAATCACAAAATGGGGTTTCTGACTTCTTCTGAACTGCAAATTGGAAGAGGTGTGTTTTGGGCTTACTATCTAAATTGCAAGTTGGTGAGTGTAGGACATCTCTAAACATTTTGCCATAACCCTCCTGTTTCTGCACCTGTTTTTGTTGACGTTTAGGATCTGAACACTTTACCACTGCTAATCAGTGCTAAAGTGCTTGAGCTCTCTCCTTTAAACATGGTGAAATTGACTTAGACCCAATTGTCACATTTTATTTACTTGTAAATCCATAGTAAAGTGGCACTACATGTACCCAGGGCCTGGAAATTGAATGCTGCTAGTGTGCCTGCAGCACTACTTGCGCCACCCACTTAAGAATCCTTTTTAACATGTCTCAGGACTGCCATTGCAGCCTGTGTGTGCAGTTTAAACAGCCATTTCACCCTGGCAAAATAGACCTTTTGCCAGGCATAAAAATTACATTTTAATACACACAAGTTCCCCGTAGGGTTTGTCCTAATTAGCCCATAGGGCAGGGTGCAATGTATATAAAAAGTTGGACATGTACTTTTAAGTTTTATTGGCCTGGTAGTGAAAAAACGTTAAATTTGTTTTCAACTACTGCAAGACCTACCTCTCCTGTAGGATAACATTGAGTTACCTTATTACATTTAATAAATGATAACTTTCAATTTGGAGCAGATGTGAATGTTAAGTTTGGTGTCTAAAGAATTTTAATTTAGGGCCCTCTTTAATGGTAAAGGCAGATTTTAAATCACAATTCTAAAGAAAGTTGGCATTTTCTTACCCCAGCAATTTGGTACCTGCAGCCTGTATCCTGGGTCACCTGACTAGGTGTAACTGGCAGTTGGTCTTTGTGTACTGCTTCCAGCTGGTCAGATAAAGGGAACCAGGTGTTGGCAGGATGGGCAATCTCTAATGTGATGGGGGGGAGCTGTCACCTACCACAATGCATATCAGAAAGGCTCTCCTAGAGCACACTCACAAAGGGGAACCAGGTATAAATATTGGACCCTGAGATCCAACTCATCAATACACCTCTGGACCTGTAGAAGACTACGAAGGATGGCCTTGCTGCTCTGTAAAAAGAACAGCACCAGGGCAACAGGTATAAATATTGGACCCTGAGACCCAAATCATCAATACACCTGTGGAAGACTACGAAGGATGGCTTTGCTGCCCTGCAAAAAGGACTGCTACTCTGCTGCCCTGCTACCTGAGTAAGAGGAACTGGACCTGCATCTTCAACCCAGGACCATCAGAGTGACTGACTCCTGATCAGAGCCTCAGGGATGGAAAAGGCTCCAACCTCCTTGAGACCAGCACCTGGACTCTGTCTGCTGTGTGTCTCACCCCCCCCCCCATGTGGTGCCACCCTAGTCCTGGACCCTTAGAAGTGGGCTTGAAGGTGCTTTGCCAGCCCAGCTATGGTCCTGTGAGCAGAACCGATGCAGCGTAATGCATCTCATCATAGCTCCGCTTCTGAACCACCGCAGTGCAACTCATCCCCGATACTGGACCTCACATCACAGCCCGCAGTCTTTTTGAAACCAGCACTGCGTGATGCATCCTTGACGCCGGCCTTCGCATAGCAAGTCCCTCGTAAACTGTATCCTCAATGACAATGCAGGACTTCCCATTGTTGCATCACAGCTTCTTCGGTACTGCAGCTGGGTAATGCAACCTCGACGCAGAACTTCGCATCGCAAGCTCCTCATCAACGGCATCCTCGACAATGACTCAGGGATCTGCATTGCAGCTTATTTGGAACCACCACTGCGCGATGCATCCTTGTGCGTAATCTCGCAACGGTCCACAAACTAGGGGCCGACTGCCAACTCACTGAAGTTTTTTTAAAACAAAAAACTTTTTTTTTAAAAAGGTGGCCCTATTTCCTTTAAGGAATTCAGGCTTCTTTAAACCCAACATTTTTTGTTATTTTGAAATCCAATTACAAAGATGGTGGTCTGCTCTCCCTTGCATCCCACTGCAGGCCACTATCCATGTGACTGTAGGCAATATTAGGGAGGGTCAATTAGGCAGGTTGTTTTACAACTCCCTGTGATTCCCTATTTTGTAAACTGACCTATTAGTACAAAAGTTGGTTCACAAAATCAGATTGGATTCACAAATAGTTGGTGCATAGTTTGCTTCCTCTTTTTGCAAGCCCAATCTTAGTGCATCTGGGTCAAAAAGAGTAACTATATATAACATTAAAAATACCTAGCAACTACTGTCACTATCCTTCATTCTGTGAAATCTAAATTGCTGAGAGTTGCCAAGTAACCATGTATGTACATATTTGGTAATTATTGGTACCATCATTTGTACATTTTGTATCTTGTGGTTATCAGGGCAGTGCAAGGGAGAAAAAGGTGCACCACTTAAAACTCTGCATGAGTGGTGACATTCAAAGCAGCATACGAGCTGAAGTCCACACCTGGCATGCTGCTGGTATGTAATTTTGTATATAATAAGTCAGGATGTTGGAGTATAAATACAGGAAATTCAAATACATGTGAGGATGCATCTCATGTGTTAAGGAATGACATATGGGCCTAATCCAACATAAATTTGCATGATAAAGTTTAAAAAAAGCGGTTAATATCTACCTTGGGGTTCAACTGACTTGCATTATTTGATCTTCACTCTTTGTGTGGCAGTGTAGAGTAGAGTGCCTCCACCTTCACTTCCCCGAGTTAGTAGCATTCAGGTTCTTCCAGCAAAGGTCGAAATCTAATAAAAAAGAAAGACTGCATTGGGCTATCTTGTTATTATTTACATCTTTGTCTTGTATGTACTTTATTTAGTGCGAACTAGTCCCCAACAGGCATGAGCATTCTACAGTGAAGTTAGCATTTAAAGGACATGCTCATAATCAAAAACAGGAGATGTCACAAATGTGCACTCATTGCAATAATACATCTTTAAAAAAGAGGTGTATAGAAAGTGTTGCCATTATTAGACCAGTACTCTTTATACCATTTTAACCCCACAGGGGAGAGGTCATCTATAAAGCCAAAAGCATACTGATGAAAAGCCCAACTCAGAAAAGGGATCTTGCATCAAGGGACGAAGGTAAGGTGACGCCTGAAGAGGATGGATGGCATCTTGAATTGAGAAGACCAGAGGGTAGCATGGAGCAGTATCAGCAGGAGTGCCTGAGATGTCCTGATTGATAGTTAATGACTGAACAGTAGACACTTTAGATGTCTTTTAAAACAATGTGCGGCCTAGCAAGACAAAGCTCATGGGGAAGTGCTTTTCACAGTTTGGAGACACATTCTGAGAAGACTGGTCCATTAATGGCTATAATCCTTTCAATACTGCCTAGTGGTTGTTGACATTCAGTTTCAGCTGCGAATTCAGGAAAGTCAGCCGAGAGTATTTTGGGTACTTTGCGTGCAGTTTCAATGATGCATCCAGCAGCAGTAGGAAGTACTTGTAGGGGGATGTAGATTAGGGTAATGTGGTTAAAACAGCTAACATCAGAAACAAGGTGGGCTGCTGCAAAGAGGTAATCCACAGTGTAAGAAATTGGATTATTGGTTGAAGTGGCTGGAAACCCTACTCAAGTCACACCCAAAATACTTGTAAGTGTTAACCACAAAAGTCCCAAAATTAACTTGTGCTTAACCCTTTGGTAGCTTGGCACAAAATCAGTCAGTCTTAACTTAGAGGCAAAGTATTAAGTATTTATGCAGCACATAAACAGTAATAAAGTGAAACACAACACAAGATAAAATCCCAAACCAATTTAAAAAATAGGCTACATTTTAATAAATAAAATGAGACTGAAAACAATACAAATCAACTCAGTAGAACCAGAGATATTCAATTCCAAGGCTTTAGGTAAGTATAGCGCCTAAAAGCACTGAGTGCCACTTGTGGTCATCTGGTCGCGCTAGACCAGAGCAAGGTCACAAGTTCAGACCGACCGCGATTGAGCACAGGCTGGATACAAGGACCAATATAGCCCAGCTAAAAAATGTACTTTTTCAAAGTCTTGTGCGAATAGTCCAGTTTGCAGTGGAGGAGGCTGTGAGGATCAGGGAGAACATCGCAGATGGTCATCACTGTAGTGCAAAGAGCAGACCGGGCGGTGTGGACTGTCATCGCTGTAGTGCAACAAGCTGGTCGGGCATTGCGAACTGTTGTTGCTGGAGCTTCACTTTCGTGTTCACCATGGGCTGTCATTGCTGTGGCGCGAAGTGCAGATCTCGCATTGCCAGTCGTTGCTAGTGGTAGTTGTAGTGCAAAGAGTCGCTTCATCAGAGCTTTACATTGGCGGTCATCAGGGGCTGCAGAGTCTCGGTGCACCTGGGCCCTTTCACAGTCACGAAGAGCCCAAAACTTCAGAATTTCTCCTTTTCTTGCAGAGGAGGGCACTGTGAATCCAGCCAAGGGCCCAGGACCTGGGGGAGGATCATTTTGGGGATCAGGGACTCATTCTAGCAGAGATCCGCAGGGCTCGGGCAGATCAACTTGCAGGTCCAGATATATCCAGTTGCAGCAAGCCAGATACAGGGACACCTCTGGAGCTTGTGTTCCTGTAGCTCAGAACAGGAGGTCAGCCAACTGTCCCTGGGAGTCTCTCAGGTTAGCCTGTGATGAGGTGTGCAGTCTTCTCTCCCAGAGAGCAGGGCAGGCATCAAGCAGCAAGGCAGGCCTCTGGTAGCAGCAGGGCAGTTTCTCTGGGGAACAATGCAGGCCTCACACAGCACAGCAATCCTCAGAGGAACAAGGCTGTCCTTTTTCTGTGGTGTCCAGAGTTCAAGGAGCGTTCTGATGAGTGGATGTCTAATTTTTATACCTGGTGCTTTCTTTCAAGTGGGGGATTCCCTATTCTACCCCACATCAGGTTCTGAAAATGTGTTCCCTTCCCAAGCTCTAAGAAGTCTGGGGTGGCAAAAGACCAGTGTAAGGTTCCTTTGTGTGTGCAGGAGGCAAAGCTCTTTGAAATGTAAGTGGGACAGAGAACAGCTTTGCCCCCAATCATCATGGCAAGATGGCTCATCCTGCCAACACTTTTGCCTCACTGTCTGCAAGAAATACACAAAGCCCAACAGCAGAGCTATTCACAGTCATGTGACCCAGGACACTGGCAGAAGGCACAAATGTTTGGGGCAGGGAAATGCCAACCCCCTAAAAAAGTGGCATTTTCAGAAGTGTGACTTAAAATCAGAGTTTACCATTAAAGAGGATTTTAAATTGCAATTCATTGGAGTCTAAAAATGTCATTTGTAGCTCCTCGCATTCAAAAGTTAGCACTTATTAAATGTAATAAGGTAACTCAATGTTATCCAATGAGAGAGATAGGCCTCACAATAGTGAAAAATTAATTTAGGAGTTTTTTACCACCAGGACGTGTAAAACGTAGGAACACATGTCCTGCTTTATACATACAATGCACCCTGCTCTTTGAGCCTGTAGGGCCTTCCTTAGGGGTGACTTAAATGTATTAAAAAGGCTGGTTTAGGCTTGGCAAGATGTTTATTTTACCAGGTCAAAATGGCAGTTTAAAACTGCACTAGAGGCTTCAGTAGCAATCCTGAGACATGTTTTAAGGTGCTAGTTAGGTGGGTGACATAATGAATGCTACAGGCCCACTAATAGCATTTAATTACAGGCCCTGGGAACATGTAGCACCAGTTTACTAGGGACCTACAAGTAAATTCAATATGCCAATTGGGTGTAGGCCACTTTTATCATGTTTTAAAGAGAGAGCACAAGCATGTTAGCCCTGGTTAGCAGAGGTAAAGTGCACAGAGTCCTACTGCCAACAGAAACAAATTCAGAAACTAGGAGGGGTGAAGGCAAACGTTTGGGGGAAGTACAAGCTAAGGATGTCAGGTTTAACACACACGGAAAAGCATTTTCATATGCATTCTAGAAAGAACTAGTGACTGCACTGTCAAAGCAAAAAGAGTTTTGAGGATGTCATCGTTTAAGCTCTTTAAGAACCTGGGGTTGACAATGGACATTCTTGGCCATGGTGTTAACATGGAGTTGAAAGTTTAGTCTCGAATCTAGTAACAAAACTCAAGAATACAGAAGTTTCAATGATTGTTATGCTATGCCAGGATATTTATGAGGATTGTATAGTATGGCTGGAGGCAGGAGAGAAAATATGCAGAAACTGAGTTTTTGCAGTCTCAACTTGAAATTGCGGTGAGCCATTTAAGGGCCCGAGTCCGAATTTGACACACAGTATAGTCTGTTAATTAGGGTGGTGTAGGACATTACCTCCAACATCTTGCTGGACTACTGTGTAACAAAAATTAAGAGATGACCGCTGGCCCACCAGTCATCTCTCCAAATTGAAAGGAACTGCCATCATGGTGGTTTCGTTTCATGTGCAAAATATTTGGTGGCTGGCTGCTGTTCATTTTGACTGCCACCCACCAAACATTTAACATGTTTTTGGTTTTCCCCCAAAAAAATCCTAAATCAGGGGTTTGTTTCAGAAAGGAAAACGCACTAATGGCTCCCACACCCTGGGGTTTTTCTTGCAGGAGATAAGGGTCATTATTGTTTTTTTGTCCCTCACCCAAGGTTTTTACTGGTGGTGACGGACAGGAAAATAACAACAGTACACCATGCACTGTAAAGAGGGAAGGTGGTGTAATGCCTTTCCTCTGGTGGCTCCTAATCAGTCGGGCCATATGAGAAAGTTTTCTTTTGGAGATCCAATGAGGACCCTGTTAACGTAAAACTTCAGGTCGTCCTGTCTCTTCATGAGGCTGGCAGACCTAGGGTTTGCAATGGAGTATCCTGTCCACCAAACTCAGAATCATACCCGAAGGTCTACAACTTGATCTTGATCTCGTAGTTGGTATATGTAAGGTGCATAAGAGCTTGAACAAAAAACATGTGGTGCTGCATCTTTTGTCAATTATCTGTTTTTTTTAAAACTTAATATCTAATGAAAATGTATATTCAAATTGCAGTAGACCATTCATATCCAATGTCATTCTGTAATTAAAAGGCATTTTAATCTGCTTTGGGCGCTTGTTCATCCAAGTCATCTGATTCAACATCGTTAACTGCTAGGTGGGTCGTTTGAGCCTGCTCACACAAGACACCCTGAAAAAATAGGCTTGGCAAGTTCACAACCTAGGTACATAAGGACACCGAGGGGCATATTTACAAGCCCCTATCACCACCGGAACGTCACTTATAGTGACGTTCCTGTGGCAATAGGGGCTTCGCCTTATTTACAAGGCAGCGTTAAGCCACTTAATGTGGCTTAGGGCTGCCTTGTAAATAAGGCCCCCTTTCACGCTATACTTAGCGTGTGAGGGGCGGGCAATGGGTGTTGTGGTGGGTGTTCCACCGCAACACCCATTGATTTTGATGCTGCCCCATATTTACAAGGGCAGCACACATAGAAACAGCAAACGGCAATTGATTGTTTATGTGCAGGAAGGTGACCCCTACTGCACATAAACAATCAATTTAAAAAAATGATGTTTTGCAACTTCTATGTGTGCTGCATTAAGCAGCACATACAGAAGTTTCAAAATCCCATTTCAGATTGTTTATGTGCAGGAAGGGACACCTTCCTGTGCATAAACAATCTTCCACTACAATGCAGGCACCCTTGCACTATGGTGCAAGGGTGTCTGCATTGGTGCTAGGCAGCTAAAATTAGCACCAGCGCAGGGGGAAACGCAAGGCTGCACCATATCCTTGTAAATAGTAAATATGCCCCCTATTGTGTTCTCTGTCCATGCATTATGCACTTAGCTCCACCGGTATGCTTACTCAGTGTCTACCTATTCTATATTATTAACCTAGGTAGCACCAATGTGTTGATGGGATTGTTATAGTACAATGCCTAACTAAGGAATAATAATATACAACATAGTGTACTCTATGGGCCATATTATATACCATGCACAGGGGACGTAACTAGTGTGTGCACCCATTTTCTGTGCTCCTGGGGCATTGTATTACTACAGAAGTGGCTGCAGATGCTTGTGCTAGACAGTGTGGACATAATTCAACAAGGAGTTCCTTTATAAGGTCATGAAACTCCGAGGTGACGTGTAATATTCTTTTAATATACAACAGAGGTTGTTTTTTTCTTATAATTAAGAATCATACCATCACCCTTCTCTCTAACCATTTACATCCTTGCTGTCTTGCTTTTTCAAGTTCATTGTAGACCAGAAAAATAAATGCATAATCGGTACTGTAAAATTAAGCTTACCGAAAATCAGTTAGTAATTTTCCCAAAAATTTATTAGAATCAGTTTAGTGTATGTGTTAGTTTTGAAATCCCATCCCTACCATATATACTCTCTGTATTATATTATGTTAGCATTATGTGGCTAAATGCATGTCAGTCGCATTCGCGTTATGCAACCCACTGAGTTATCCTCGTAATATGCAGGCTTTAGTTAGCGAATATGACTCCATTTTGTTTTTCGTAACCCTCATTAGACTGTTCAGGCTGTGCCCGAGTTAGGCCTCATTATTATTATTTTCGCTTGCCTCAGCAGAATACTGTATTCTTCGCTCAAGGCTGTTTCTCAATACTAATGAATAGGCCATTCGGCCCTTGTATGTTCGTCTGATTGTGTAGTTTCTGCTCCCACGTTAGGAGACGCTGAGACCCAGCACTGTGACCTTGGATCCCTGATAACATGTAGCCATCTGGCAGGTGTGAGCTCATCCTACTGTGCCTCCTTTGTTCGTGATCAGCCCAGGCTGGTAGTTTTCCATGGTGGGCGGGGTTGCAGATTGCTGGGGAAGAATGATTACTCACTGTAAACTGTTGGGGGGCCAGTCCCTCGACAAACGCCTTAGGGTGCAGGTCATGATGGACTCCTCTGCAGAGCATTGCCAATAAACATGTAAGTGCATATTCTCTACTGTCTGACCGACTCTTCATTCTTGGGAAGGCCTAGCAGGTGGTTGTGAGAAAACCCGGGTGGCCCTAGAGGGCCACTTCCTTCAGTTGGTGCCCAAACAAGGACCCCGCAAGGTGACCCGACTCGCCCGTAATCGGGTTGCAGGGTCGGGGGGATGCGTTTGGTCAGTTGGGGGGATCCCCACACAAGACCGAGCTTGGTTCTTGCAGCTGCCCCGCCCGGCTGATCGGGCACCCCCTCGTCTAGTGGTCACCAGCTGGGGTCCGGAGAAGGCGTAACCTTGCAGTCGACTGTTTGGTCCGAAGAGTCGGCAGTGGAGAATAGTTTGACTCGACCTGTGTGCACCAGGTGAGTGATTTGATTCTTGGAAAAATGGCGCCATACTTGAACGGCACGAGCTTACGGGCTGTGTCTTGATATAGTCTCTGGACTGTTTGTCTTGAACGGCACAAGCCTATGGGCTGTGTCTTGGTACAGTCTCTGGACCGCTTGTCTTGAACGGCACAAGCCGACGGGCTGTGTCTTGGTACGGTCTCCGGACCGCTTGTCTTGCACTTGGTGGGTCTGCGGACCCCTGGGAAAAAGACACAGAGCGTTTGCGAGCGGTTTGCCGGATCACCTGGAAATTTGGCCCACGCTCAAAAAGGTCCGGGACTGCCCGCGAACACTCTGCCAGACCAACTGGTAATTTGGTTAACATTTGAAAAGGTCTGGGGCAGGTGCCTGTCTTCTCGGATTTGATACAGTCTTCGGACTGTAGGGAGTGGTCTCTGGACCGTTTTGTTTGACTTTGTGGTTAATGTTCATTACTTTGTCTTGTCTTCGTTTGTCGATTGTTGGTGTTACACTTGTCCGGCAAGGACAGTACTTGTGTCTTATATTAAGATGCCTTGATTCAGTAAATTAGGGTGTTTTGGATGTCGATGTTGTTCTACTGATGCTTGATTGGAGGAGAGCCAGCCCGCACCTCCGGAGGGTACCCCAAATTTTGATATGTATGTTGAACATGGTATTGGCCATGTTATGTTCAGTACGTTGTGGCTTAAATATACAAAGGATAATGCCGAGTTGCGGTGGCCTCTCACCGGCTCATTTGATGAACAGAAATTGAACTACTTGCAGGACAAGTTGTTTGCTAGGAGGAGCAGGCAGTCGATGTTTGATTCTTTGAGAGTATGGCAGAAGGAAGCAAAGCAGCGACGTATGAGGGCAGAGAAAGAGGCACGGAAGAAACAGATGCAAACGATTACACAGAAGGCAGTAGCCTATGAAAGAGGGAAGGTAGAGAAGGGTATAGAGTGTGCAGATAGGAAGTTTCGGTTACAGACGGATAAGTGCTATGTGGCTAGAGAGAAGGAGATGAGTTTGTTGATGAGCTGTTGGATTCACGTCCTCCTCCTCCTTACGCCCCCGAACGGATATACCCGGCAGTTCCGACCTCCCAGTCCCCGGCCCCCGGTGCAGCCTTCTCTAGCCCTCCCGCTCCCAGCGTTACCGCTGCAGCTGTGGCCCCTCTCGCCTCCTTTCCATCTACACCAGTCACTGGGGCAGGTGCTATTGTCTCCCCTGCCCAGTCTACTATCTCTACTGATACCCCCCTGTATACCCCTACCGCCCTTTCCCCCTACGTGATGGTGCCTGTCTCTGCATCTGCCCCCTCCCCCCATTAGTGAGACACACCAGGCACGGTTGAATGTTGAAACCCCTGCGCGTGGAGTGCATGATGTGAACTGGGCAGCAGTGCGCGATCGAATGGACAAGGTGTTGGTGCATTCTGCAGTGGGTGATGAGGAGAAACAAATGGTGGCAAATCAAGCAGCCCAGTGGGCTCGACACCCAATCTATAGTGTGGAGGATGTGTGGAGTGACAACAATGACAATAGTGAACTAAGACGCAAGTTGACTGTTATGTGCACTTTTTGGTGGCTTGGTTCCTATAATCCGTGAACAACAGTATAGGTCTTTAAATCAAACTCAGGAGAAGGTTTGGTACAGCGTACATTCTGAATTCATGTATTTCAAGGTCCTCTTATGTGATAATGAAGAAAAACGAGGGAAAGTGACATAAACAAAATTGCCTAGGATCACACAATTTGGTTAAGTGGAGAAGCCAGGATTAATCCCATGTTTTCTGGCTTCGCATTGTGCAAATCAGCCAATAGATGTATATGCTTCACTTCCCTCCACCCACCTTACCGCCAACCCTCCATGCCCCCAAGCCCCCACCACCACCCTGCTGGCATCAGTGCAGCCCTTGGTCCCATCAAAGCCCAAACCTTCTGGCCCCTGGGAAAATGTTTGCGAGTACCCATGCTCTACGTGGAGGCACCATTTGTTTGGAGTAGTGAGATAAAATGTTTCAACAAGTTTGTGCTCCTAGACAGGGACACAGAAGCATAAATAACAACTCGGAAAATCATGTATTGATGGGGAAAAGAAACTCGGTCCGAGGGATACAGATAAGTGATTGATGGAATGCTTGAATTAGTCTCAGCCACTGGAAATTACTCAAACCAAGTCTCAGGCTAGTATTTTTTGCCCATCAGACCACCTCAGATTAGACCCACCTATGTGCAAATCATTCATGGTCCTGCTCCAATAGGACGGTTCTGCCTAAATTGCCCAGCCTTGTCTTCTCTGAACTGGAGACAGAAACTCAAGACTGGTTTTGGCTAAAGTGGACCTCTTCAGTCACGCAAAGTTTGGTTGCAGTGGCACAGTGAGCATGGGACCCATGCCAGGGCATACACGTCACACTTAGAAAAACAAAAAAGAAACTTGGCATCACACTCTGCAATGTACAATAGATAGCTGGTATAAGGAGCTGGTCACTATGGTACAGTACTAAATAAAACAACTGGAATGAAGCAAGGAACACTGTGTTTTATGATCCTTTTAAGATTGATATCTTGAATCAAGCAGTGGGCTATTAACAATTAAAAGTGAGAGGACCAGAATAAGGATTTTTCATCTGTCTCTCTCCCTTTTTCTGCATTTGCATTTTGAGTTGAGAATTTGTTTTGTAGTGGCTTTGCCAGTGAGAGCTACATGTTGGAAGGCATTGCTAAATGTAGATGTAATGAGCATCAAATAAAATGAAGGAAAAGGGTAGCATTTACAATGTGAATTGGTTGCCACAGAAAGAGAAAACAAATAAAGAAAAATTCAATATTCAGTGGAATTGGCCCGCTCACCACAGAAAGGCACAGTTCCATTCGACATGAATTTAAAAATCAACCATCCCCAACATAACTTCAGAACTAATAGGGGCATATTTACAAGGAAATGGAGAAGCACAGTGCTGAGGCTAATTTTGCAGCGCCATGCTTTGCCATTTCGAAAATACAGGGATGCCCCATATTTACAACAATACGGTGCACCTCTGTGTTTTCCCTAGCGCTGGCGCTAGAAATAGCTGCCTAGCGCCAACACAGACACCCTTGTGCCATAGTGTAAGGGTGCCTGCGTTGCTTGGAATAATTGTTTATGTGCAGGAAGGTGTCTCTTCCTGCACATAAACAATCAATATTGGCGATTTGTTACTTCTATGTGTGCTGCAGAATGCAGCAGACATAGAAAAAGAAAAAAACGAGGAGAAATAAAAGATGAAAAGAGGCAATCGCGAGGGACTAAAGAAAACATATGGGCACACAGTGTAAAAGGTAGAGAACATATTGCTGCCAACGTCCCACATTATAGCTGCGCAGATACTCACCCCCACTCAGTGTTGAGTAGCCTAGTGGAAAACCAATAGAAATAAACTGAATAATTCACGGTAGACATGGACATTAAGTGTGTGTGGTTATACAGCAGGTGGGCAGAGTGCAGCCGACTTGCACAGAGGAAGGTGCAGGATGTGTGCAATCCTGTCGCAAATGCGGGAGGGTGATACCTTGGCACAAAGCAGGCTGGAGAGACAGCACATAGTGGACAACCTAGGCAGCCCAATGCTAACTGGAATGCTGCTTCATAGAGTTGTAAGTGGAGGCAATAGAGGTCTATATAAACATTAGGCAAAAGTGGGGAATTGTACAGTCATGAAATTAACAGAATGTATGAAGACCTCAAGGTGTGAGGCCAACATCGATGCAAACTGAAACAATGTGTTAGCCCCCACTTTTTGCCTGATGTGATTTCGAACTGTAAGTGCACTGGGTCCCTGCTAACCAAGTTCCCAGTGCCAGATCTCTTTCCTAAACATTCTACTATGATTGGCATAACTTCAGCTACCTCTGTAAGTTCCTAGAAAGTGGTACCCCTAGTACCTAGGGCATGGGTACCAAAGAGTGTCCTCTGGGCCTGCAGTATACATTGTGCCAACCTAGGGACCCCTCACCAAAACTATGCAGGCTGCCATTTCAGGCTGGGTGTCTTGGTGCAGAGAAATCCGAAAAATCGACATGGCACACAGCCCTGTGTTCCATGCCTCCCATACACTGCAGAAGGTATATGTAAGTCACCCCTACTGCAGGCCCATAGCCCTAAGGCAGGGTGCTCTATATCCTATGTGTGGGCATATCAGCATGAGCAGATATAACCCTATCATGTCCAGTCTTTTCTGGGATAGTGTAAGTGCACAGGGAAGCCATAAAGAGTACATGGGCTGGATCTTTGTCAAAACGAGTTTCCTAGCTACATGATGGCTTCACTGATTTCTATGGTGTTGGTACCAAACATCTTGTATTAATAAGTCCTCATTGATGCCAGTGGTGGATTTATTGATTAATTCACACAGGAGACCCTTTTAGAGGGTCCCTTGAAAAACTACCAAGCACTGGTGTGGTATCTGACTTGTTTTCACTAGTCTGCCACCACCAGACATGTTTCTGACCTCGCAGGGTGAGAGCCAGCGCTCTCAGAGGACAGAGACAAAGCCTGCTCTGGGCGGAGGTGCTTCACACCTCCTCCAGGACAGGATGGCCTTCCTGGGTGGAAAGCTTCAAAGGACGGGGTAGGTGAAGTGAACCCATCTCTTGAAATTCCACCATCTTGAGATGGTGGAGAAACAACCTATCAGGGCTAGGGCAGTGCCCCTTCCCACTGGAAGTGGTCACTAGAGGGTGCAGACACGCTAAAGGTAAGTAGCCCATTTACTACTACCTGTCTCCCCTTGAAAAGCCCTTAAATTCAGAATTTAGGTGGCACCCTGACACCTGGAATCAGATTCGATGGACAGGAGAAGGAAAAGGACAAAGAAGAGCTGCTGCCTGAAGACTGACGCCCTCCTGCAGAAGAAATTGGTGCCAAACCCTGCCTGCTGTGTGGAAGACCTGAGAATCGTGGTGTGTTGTCTCGTTCTGCAACTGAAGGCCTCCAAGTACCCCGGAGCACCTCCAGCCTTCAAGAAATCATCAAAAAGCTCGATTGGAGTGAAGGCATCACTCCCCTGCACACAACAGGCACCAAGCTTGTGAAGTCCTGTTTGTCGACTTGCTGCTCCCCTACAACCTTGACGCAGCACCAAAGCAAGAAAGGGCACAGCAGCTCCAGAGGGTCAAATATGTCACCTCACCAAGTTTGGAGACACCATGACCTATCGGAGCTGCTGCGTACCAATACCCAGAGTACCGGACCCCCAACGGCAAACAAAGAGAAGAGTCCACTCTGGGCTCTACTGACTCCAGAAGCAAGCACCTGTCGAGGGATGTCGGGACACCCGAGTACCACTCCCTGAGTGGCCCAGCTGTCCCAAGACCACCTCTCCAAGTTGCCTGCTTTTGACTGCGAGGACCTCAAGACACACAATGCTTGGCTAACATATCCACTCTGCACCTGGTGCCACCCACCCCAGTAATGACCAACCAGCTGTGCTCCTGTGGTCCCCAGGCCCTTGAGACCTTCTCCCTTGAAGGAGCCCCATCTGACTTACCTGTAAGTCCTCCTGTGCAGTGTGTTTTCAATTGGTCCCCTTCGTCTTTGCATGCCAGCTTCCAAGACCCTCAGCATTCTGCTCCTGGCTGAAACAGGGTGCTCCTGAACGTCTCCTTCTGGAACCTTGGACCTAGTCCTGACATTGACCTAAAACGAGAAGGTGACCTTCGTGAAAGCATTGCCTGATTTTGTATGCATTTTTCTGCTTTTTCCCCATTGTTTTCAATGGGGCGTAATTGTGCACCAAAGTAATATATATTCTGAACTAAAAAATTACATAAAAATTTGTCTCTGATTTATTCTTGAGTGTGTGTCTCATTTATTGCCTCTGCAAGTGCAACAAATTCTTAGCACTACTCTCCGGTGAGCCTAACTGCTCGCCCACACTACCACAAAAAGAGCATTGAAATGATCTGCTTTTACCTCTGTATACCATTTGGGGATCCACTGGACTCTGCACTGTGTACTTCATTTTAATACACTTTATAGAGAGCCTGCTTCCTACAATGTGCAAAAAATTACAAGTTAAAAAGTGTGCTTATCTTTGATGTGAACCACCTGAACCCGTGAAGATGAAGAAAAGGGTAGGGGACCCGCCCAGCTGCCTTTGCATATCAATTTTGAGGACCCGTTCCTTTCCTCCTGAAATAAGGAGAACAACAAAGATCAGCTTAAAATAGAAAACTGGGTAAGGACAAGATACAACAGCAGCATGCATGGAGGCATAGATCAAACTGAACAATGTCAATGGGAAGGTAGGAGATGAATGCTAAGTCAATCATTATACAGATGCACCCTAAGTTCTTCGCCTAAGTTGAGCCCACCCCGCGCTCTTGGTCTCTAGATCCAGAATAAATCTGGATTCTCTTTACCTGAGTCTAAGTGTCCTGTCCCCCCAGAATTGTGGGGGATTTGCTCCATGGCAAAAAAGGAAAGAAGTGAGCTGTCTGAGTAGTGTTTTTCCTGAAAGTGTCTTGCTACCAGGTAGTGGAGATCACCGTCGGTGATGGCTCTCATGTGCTCAAGCACATGTTCCTTTACCATGTGTGTGATGTTGCCAACGTACCTGAGATGACAAGGGCCTTCTAAAATGTACACCACGAAAAGTGAGCTGCAGGTGAGAAACTGTGTGATTTTCCTGTTCTGACCTCCCCTAGAGGTGGAGAATTATTTCCTCATGGTACTCTTTTTGCAAGCCTTGCAGTGCACACATGGGAAGATGCCCTGCAAGTTGTGTTCCTTGACTTTGTTAGTGTGGGTAATGTTGCTATGGACTAGTATACCTCTCAGGCTGCGTCCCTTCCTGTAGGTGATCTTGGGTCTCTCATAGACTGAGTGGCCTATGATTGGATCACTCTTGAGTATATCCCAATCCCTTTATGTTGAGTATTTCTTTGGAGTTGTTGAATGTCATAACCACTTTTAGGTCAGTTTGTATGTCAGTGTCCTTGTCTGTGGTATTGTCAAAGAGGGTGTGTTCCCAAGTCACGTTCTTCACTTTGTCCCTGGCTCTATTGATTACCCACTGGGGGTAACCTCTTTCTTTGCATCTACTGATCATGGTAGACTGCTTCGTCAGATAAGCCTTATCAGTATTACAGTTGTATTTGGGCCTGAACAGCTCACCTTAGGGAATACTCCATTTCAGAGTGTCCATATGGCTACTGAGGGCATGGAGGAGCCTATTGCTGGCTGTAGGCTTACAGAAAAGATTGGTGTGCATCACATTATACACAATCTCTAGTTTGGCATAGAGATAATCCAATTTGCTTTTAATGATGGTGTGAGTGAGAATGAGATTGTGGAGACTGTCATTCAGTTTGTCAACAAAAAGTGCAGCCAACTCCTCAGTGCCCCTCCATATGATGAACAAGACATCAAAATATCGGAGAAAAAGAATGATGTGCTGCAGATCGGGAAAACCCTCAGTGTTGTTAAAGAGGTCTTTTTCCCACCAGCTGAGGAAGAGGTTTGTGAAACTTGGAGCAAAACACACCCCCATGGCGGTACTGAGTTCCTGTTTGTACAGGGAACTGTTCAACAGAAAAATATTTTTGGACAAACAGTGCCGAATAATTTCAACACTTATGTCAGTGTCTGCAAGGTATCTGAGTGATCTGGCCCTGATGAAATGTTTGCACGCCTGGATACCTTTTTCATATTCAATGATAGTGTAAAGCGAGTTGACATCCAGTGTCAAGAGGATGTAGTCATGCTCCCAATAAAGGTCATCTAGTTTGCCCAGAAAGTCCCTTGTTTCTCTCAGATAGGAAGGAAGACCTGTGAGGAAACCCTTTAGGAAATTGACCACGTATTTCGATATGTCATCCAGGGTACTCCCCCTGGAAGACACAATGGGTCCCCCAGGGGATTGTGTTTGTCCTTGTGCACTTTGGGGAGGAGGTAAACTACTGGCAATTTGGGATAGTCCTTCCTTAAAAAGTAGTATTCCTCCCACTCGAGAATACCCTTGTCCTTTCAGTCAATGAGTTTGTTCCACATGTCAGTGACAATCTTGACATATGTTTCCGTCAATAGTCACAGAGTATATATTGTCACTCAGTTGGCGTGTGGCTTCCCTGATGTCCAGCTCCCTAGTGTGGAGCTCTATATTTCCCCCCTTGTCTGCGGAGTGTTTGATGATACTACAATCTCCAGCTGATGCGTCTATTGTTTGTCTTTGGGCTAGGGAAAGATTGTGTTGTGTGTTGCCCCATTCCACGTTTTATGGCAGACTTTGATGACTTCTTAGTGATGACATCATGGAAAGTGTCAAAGTTGTCATGTGGAATGGTAGGAAGAAAAGTTGAGCGTGGTTTAAAACCAATGGGTATGGCATGGTCATATGTTATGCCCATATTATCCAACAGGGTATCTTGTTGACAGGTGTTTTCCTGTCAATAGTCACATGGTATATATTGTCCCTTGCGCTTGTCTCCTTTTATCCTTCATACTAGCAGCAGATTCTGTGCAATGGACACTGTTCCAACATGGCAGCCATTTTGATTGTGTTATTAATTGGTGCTCCAATACATCTGTATATGCAAGATTCATTTGTCAATTTAACAATGAGCCCAACTGTATACTGATACATTCTTGACAATTCAATATGCACATGTATGCATTTGATACTGTTATGTTATTAACTCAGGGAAGATTACTGCATGATAATGGACTGCTTGAAGCTATGTGTCCTTCTTTGATGTTTATGTCACTTTACAAAAACACCCTTACTTCCTGTATTACCTCATGTGATAAAGACTGCGAGTCAGTCGAAACATGTCATGAGTTTATGCATTAAACATATTCCTGCACAGTTAATCGTGTCCTGAGTGAGCGCTCATTTCGTCTGTTGTTACAGTTTACAGTTAGGAAATGCAATTTAAAAAACTGTTGAAATTCACAGAAAATCCCAAAGGTTAGAGGGATGTTATAGTTAGAAAATAGAATTTTAAAAAACCTTAGAAATTCACTGAAAAACCAAAGGTCATAAGCAGTGCATTGCAGGGGTGTAAGTTATAGTTAGCACAGGTTACTATAACTGTTGAATTTCACTGGTTTTGTACGAGTGAAATGTGAGCCTAAATATAACATCCCTGTAACCTTAGTTTTTTTCAGTAAATTTGTAAGGTTTTTTAAATTCTATTTCCTACATATAACCTTTGAAAATGAATGTGTGGGTGAGTATAAGAGTGCCTCTGTGGGTGTGTGACTCAGTGCGTGAGTGTCTCAATGGGTGTGTGACTGGGTATGTTTGTGAGTCTAAGTGGGTCTGGGACTACCTGCATAAGTGTATCATTGGGTGTTTGAGTGGGTGCATAACTGGCTGAGTGAGTCTCTGACTGTGCAAATGTCTAAGTTGGTGCATGAGTGTCTGAGTGGGTCAGTGGCTGGGTGCATGAGTTTTTGAGTAGATGTGACACTTGAGAAAGACCAATAACATGCCAAGTGTAGCTTGCAGTGAGAGAGCAGAGACATGGTCTGCACTAATAACCATCACCCATGTTTGAAGGACTATTTCTGTACATGGTTGAGAGGTTATCACTACTTGCCTACATATCTCAGAGAGTGTAGGAGTACACCCCTATCAGTGCTATGAGATGCTTAGATAAATGTGTTGTTATGTAACTGCCTGCTATAATACCTCTATGGCTCCCTAAATGTGTATGGAAGTGGCTGCACAAATACTTCAGTGCCTGTGTTAGGCAATAGAGTGTCGTATAGTTCCTACAAATCTATATAGGATCTGCATGTTTAGATAACATAAACTAAGGAATTGGTGTCCAGACTGATTCCACACACCCCCAAAGGATGTGTTAGTCTGTTAGTCCTGCTAGGTCACAGTGCCACTACAAGCCCCTCTTACCAAGGAGCGAATAGATTCTGGCAACTATCGAACATGACAACCCTGACCCTTTAGAGATCATGGAAACAGTACACTACTTTTCGCTCAGTCACTCATGCTTACTTTGTCTCAGAGAGATACACAGAATAAACGGTGGGGACGTTTTCAATAAGCATTTATTGAACCTGTGTCATTCTAGTGAAAAATAAGTGTGCTGCAACAACCATGAGACAGAAACAAATATATACGGTTATAAGCACCAGCAGAGTAAGGAACAGGTAGAATTCTACCATAGTGCTAAAACAAAGGTATAGATACATGACAGTAATAATGCGTACTCCTGTGATGCCAACCCTAACTAGATGTACCTAATTGTACCTAGCATGGATGTATGTGTAAAGCCAAGAATCCCCTTAGGATAAAGCCAACCCCATTACCTGATGTGGGAGAGCGAAGGACCCCGTCTTGGTCTCAAGAAGGACACCCTGTGAGGGATGTCAGACCACTGCGTGCTGGAGTGTCTGCGTGCAGGAACTTCAGTGTCACGTGTCAGAATGGTGTCAGCATGGAAGTCTTTTTTCTCCTCTGGTTTGCCAAGTGAAGATGTAGTGCTTATATACCTGAAAGGCACCCTCAGGGGTTCTACCTAGAAGTGTATTATGGGTATGTCAGGCAAGGATGACGATAGAGGTGACCCTTATACAGAGTTATTATGCAGAAGATGGCAATCCTGCGTTGATACTGAGAATCCTCATGCATAATACATGAGGCTAGTTTTTCGGAGAAAGCTACACGACAGTCATGAAGCACCTAACTAGGTAAAATGTCAGTGCCAGACCCGTTATGTAGAACAACAGTAGGACAGATGTAGGTAAAGGGTCGTGTAACTACCTAGGCCTATATTGGGGTACATTGGGGTTCATAACAAGAAAGCTATGTAGGTGTCACTGCAACTACCCTTGAGTCTGCTGCATGCATAAATAGTTTCTGGTGAGTGACTGAAAGTAAAAGTGCTTCTGTAGCTGTCTCTGTAACTGAAAGAGAGGGTCTATGCTTTTGTGAATATCTATGTCAATTGTTTTAGGGATGGGATACTCTATGTACTACTTGGCATAGAGGCCTGTCAGTGCACAAGTAACTTAGTGAACTGAAAAGAGCATCTCTCATCTTTTATGCACAAACCAGAATGCTTTATAGCACCCCTGCAGCATCTCTCACATATGACTTGTGCATACTGAAACTTAGATTTAAGACTTGACCAACAGCTTTTACATGGTAAATCAATCTACAAATGAAAGTGCTCACCTGTACTACCAAGAATCATCCATGTTTGAAAGAGTATTTCTCCACATGAATGAGAAGGTTGCATCAGTCCTTGCCAACATATCTGTAGGACTAGACCTGCAGCAGTGCCATGCGACGTTTAAGTAAATGTGCCAGTATGTGACTGTCTATTTTAGTATCTCTATGGCTCTCTAAATATCTATGTAATTGGCTATAAACAAACACCTCAGTGCCTGTGTTACAGAAAAGAAAGCAATATAGATGTGACTACAACTATGTTTGAATCTGCTGCATGCAAAAGCAGTTTCTGGGTCAGTGACTGAATGTATATTTGGTTCTGTAGCTATCCGACAAAGCAGTGTAACAGAACTACAACACCCACAATTCAATGAAAAACACTATTTGAGAATAGGGCATCCTATATACACATGTAAATATTTCCACATCTTCTAATGGCTTGCTAACTAAAAGTTTAACTCTTAATCTACAGTTTTTTTACTACCAATTACACCATGTACTAAGCAGCAAATGTACAACATACTAATTCAAGGCAACAGATTGTGAACCAACTTCTCACGCATCTAGGGGCATATTTAATAGGAAAGTTTTGGAGTGAAGCGTTAAGCCAAGAAGGGTAATGCTGCACTATGACAGTTTCTAAACTCAGGGATGCACCGCATTCACACGAGTACGGTGCACCCCTGCCTTTCCTTTAGCGCTGTCGCTAAATGTAGCTGTCTAGCGCAAATGCAGGCACTCTTGCACCATTGTGCAAGAGTGCCTGCGTTGCATAGAAATATTGTTTATGTGCAGGAAGGTGTCCCTTCCTGCACATAAACAATCAGTAATGGTGTTTTGTAACTTCCATGCCTGCTGCAGAATGCAGCACACATAGAAGTTGCAACTTGTCTCTTTTTTTTAATGATTATTTATGTGCAGGAAGGGACACCTTCTTGCAAATAGACAATAAATGGCGCTATGCTGTTTCTGTGTGTGCTGCATAATGCAGCACACATAGGAATAGCAAAAACAAGGAGAAATAAAGCATTTCTCCTCATTTCGCCATGTTAAGACCATGTTTTCCCTGGTCTTAATTTTGGTGCTGCCCCATATTTATGCCACCTTTGTAAATATGGGGCAGCGTCAAAATCAATGGGTGTTGCAGCGGAACGCTCATCACAACCCCCATTGCCCACCCCTTTCACACTAAAGGGGGCCTTATTCACAAGGCACCGTTAAGCCATGTTAAGTGGCACAACGCTGCCTTGTGAATAAATATGCCCCCTAGTGTGCAAATCAGACAAACTGTCACATTCTCTTGCACTCATAAAGCATCTTATTCACCTGTTATTAAACATACAAAGCAACTCACAAAACCACTCATACATTACCTAATATAGTTCCAATATTGTCTCAAAAATATTTGATACTCTCTTATAACATTCTCACATACACATATACCGTTTTAATCATGTTTTTATCCAAATTAAATGTAATTCACATACCTGAAAATTGAGTTTGTTGATCAAATATTTTTTGGTCTTATCAGATAGATACAATATGTCAGGAAATTTAAAAACTAAGCATAAGAATGGCACACCACTCTCATACAAAGCAACCATTAATGGCAGAATTTTCAAATTTTCACCCTCTGATAATGCGGAAGGCAGCAAATAAAAACATTTCTTTCATTTTTTTATTTTGTCACTTCATTCCTGAATGATTAGTATGTGTTAACCATTTCATACACTTTTATTAAAAAAAAGCCCAATATGTGTGTGTGTTTTGCACAGTTCTGACATTGGGCTATACTTCGGCTACATTTTGGCGATATCTGTGCTATATTTGGGCTCTTTTCTCTCTGGTGGACATCATGGGAAACATATTTGTTATAAAGCTCCCTAATCTCCTCATCTACTGCAGTATCCTCAGTAGAAAATGCTTTCAGTTTTCCACTTCGATTCCATGAAGATGGCGGTCAGATGTGCCACACATTTGGAATAAATTCAGAATGTTATCACACTAGTTGCTCATCAGAACACTGTAGTAAACTGCTGATCACTAGGGAGTTAACTAGCAGTCGGCTGCTGGTGCAAAAAGTGCACATTTCAGTCTACATGTCAGAATGTTTTAATGAAACAGAAGGGGAAGATATTTGAGAACTCACTTAAAACGTGTCCTAATTTTTCTTTCTACAGCACTAACCATAATTTCTATGACAAAATGGAAACCCTCAATTTGTTCCTTTCTAAACTAAATATTTTAAGTTTTACCAGTTTGATTCAAACAACATGGTTTCAAGTGAACCATACTTTTGTCATAAATAAGACTGTTGGCGCTCTAGTTGTTCTTTAGAACACTCTGGGAGGCTGCAGTAGAACACAAGGGAATCAACTGACAGGCTGCTGCTGTTGAAGTACAACAGGAAAATATTTGAGATCTCACTTAAAACATGTCCTAATTGTTCTTTCTATAGCACTAAACATAAGTTCTATGACAAAATGAACCCCCTCATTGTGTTTCTTTTCTAAATTACATTTTTTTGTTTTACTAGTTTGGTTCAACCAAGAGGGCTTAGGGTGTGCCATACTATTGTCGTAATTAAGACTGTTTGCACTATAGTTGTTCTTTAGAACACTCTAGGAGGCTGTAGTTGAACACACGGGAATCAACTGACAGGCTGCTCCTATTGGAAGTACATGTTTTACTGAGAATGTCAGACTTCATTCTCATATGGCTGAGAAACATAGTGTGAATTTACAGAAAATATGTTCTCATTTTAGCTTCTGGAGCACCTCCTATAACCTCTATAAGAAAATCATGAGAAAACAGTTTTCTCTCAAACATGATTGATATACTCCCAGCAGAAGGCTCTTTCACAGGGTAAAATCACCTTAGAACACACCACAATTCCTAAAATTAGCATGGTACCATCAATAAATGATTTCTCTTTTTTGTGACCCTCAAAACCTGCCATTCACTAAAATACATTTTAATGGAGTGCTATCATGTATATTGGATCAAAGAGGGCTGCCAGCATCTTCTGGTTGAATTGCTGACAGCCAAACAGATCTCACCATGAGATCTGCGCTCAGGCTCCGCCCAGATATCCTTATTTGATTTCCCTTAAATTTCTCACCAACTACTGAACGATATTACACCAAATAACTGAAAGCATGATCAGTGAACCAAAACCTACCTTCCTGCAAATTTGGTATAATTCCGTCCAGCCGTTCCGGCTGTAGTTGTGTTAAAACTCCTATGGGAATTAACAAGAGAAATAGTATTTTTTTCAACCCTCCTTTTTCTCTGCCCCTGCTTGACGGATCACCCCAAAACCTTCCATGCATAACAAGACTCTCTATGACACTTTTTTTCGGACAGTATCGTGAAAATTTGTCAAACAACGCCAAAGATATAGGAAAGTCAAAAAACGCTTTTTCTATAGAAAAATGGTCCTTACTAACTACCGGTGAACACCAGCAGGAGGTTTTTTACTGAAAAAACCATAGGTTTCAGGGACGTTATAGTTAGGAATTAGCATTTAAAAAACCTTTGAAATTCACTGAAAAAACCATAGGTTTCAGGGACGTTATAGTTAGAAATTAGCATTTAAAAAACCTTAGAAATTCACTGAAAAAACCACAGGTTTCAGGGACGTTATAGTTAGTTGGACATTTCACTCGTACAAAACCAGAGAAATTCGGCCGTTATAGTTAGTTGAGCTAACTATAACTCGCGCCCCATAATGCACTGCTGATGACATCACATATTACATCATTCATGACATGGTCAGTGACATCACTGATGACATCACTGATGACATCTCAAATGACATCACTGATGACATCATCCACGTGATAATCTGATGCACCTCCTCACACCCTAATATAACCTTTGATACACCCACTCTAAAATACAGACTACCATTTTCGAAACCATAGACACACCAATACCAGTTACTACATACCCACTCACTGATTCCTAGGTCTACACACACATCCACTCATTCATCCATACAGTCACTCATACATGCAGTTACTCATCAATACAACACTATCATAGGCTCTCATACACCTATACAGACACTCACACACCGCCACTCATCCAGAGTTACTCACACACCTAATTTCTAACTATAACGTCCCTGAAACCTATGGTTTTTTCAGTGAATTTCTAAGGTTTTTTAAATGCTAATTTCTAACTATAACGTCCCTGAAACCTATTGTTTTTTCAGTGAATTTCTAATGTTCTTTAAATGCTAATTTCTAACTATAACGTCCCTGAAACCTATGGTTTTTTCAGTGAATTTCTAAGGTTTTTTACAGGCTATGCCCCGTTTCTCCACCCCTATGCAAACACGCCTCTTGGAGCGTTCTAAGTTGGGGGATTGAGTCCCCTTGAATACTGAGGGTCCCTGGGGGCCTACTAGCCCACCAGGTACCTCCAGTAAGCCCCACACAGCTGGATTGCTGAGAGTGGTCCGAGGCCACACCCCCTTTTTACACCACTCTGAAAACGCGCCTCCTGGCGCACTGCTGCATGAGGGATGAAGTCCACTTCAGTCCTGAGGTGCTCAGGACACAAGGGGACTTCATCACCCCACCAGCAGTGCACCAAGAGGCACGTTTGCAGAGTGGTGTAAAAAGGGGCATGGCCTCGTACTACCTCTCAGCAATTCCACTGTGTGGGGCTTACTGGAGGTTCCTGGTGGCCTAGTAGGCCCCCAAGGACACTCACTAGCAACGGGGAATTAATCCCCCAACGCAGAGCACGCCGGGAGGCGCGTTTGTAGAGTCATGCAGGGAGGGGCCAGGGCCTCCGGCGAGTTGCCGGTTTCTTTTTTTCTTTTTTATTTTATGGGAGGGGGGCCGCATGGCCCCCATTCCCTGGGCCAATTCTGGCCCCGGGAACCCCATCCCCCGGGGCCTAGCCAGCCTTTACTTACTTTTTACATTTTTTTGGAGGGGGGCCGCATGGCCCCCTCCGGAGGCCAATTATGGCCCCGGGGACCCCATCCCCCGGGGCCTGGCCAGCCATGTTATTTTTCTTTTGGAGGAGGGTCGCGTAGCCTCCCTCTAGAGGCCAATTATGGCCCCGGGGACCCCATCCCCCTGGGCCGGCCTTCCTTTTTTTTAATTATTAATTTTCCCGGGAGGGGGGCCTTGTGGCCCCCCTCCCCTGGGCCATTGGCCCCGGGGACCCCATCCCCCGGGGCCTGGCCAGCCTTTTTTTTAAAAATACATTTTATGGGAGGGGGCTGAGTGGCCCCCCTCCCGGGCCACTTTTGGCCCCGAGGACCCCATCTCAGGGGCCGACCCTCACGTTTGGGACCGCAGGGGGAGCCCCAATGCCCCCGCGGTCCCAGCCAGCTCCCCGCATCCTGCGGGAGCCGGCATTGCTTTTGGACAAGGGGAGCTGCTGACATGCAGCTCCCCTTGCCCAAAAGCAATTCTGCTTTGCTTCATGGAAGCGAGAGCAGGTTTTCTGCTTTCGCTTCCATGAAGCGAAGCAGAGTTTGCAATGACAGGGCGGGAGCCGTGCTCCCACCCTGCCATTGCAAACGGCAATGTCCCGGGGGTGGGCGCCCCGGGACATTGCAGGAGCCGGCCCTGGGGGGTGGCGGTCCCCAGGGCCATCGAGGGCTCCAGGAGGGGGCCGCGCGGCCCTGCTCCAATCATTTGCATAGCCCCAGGGAGGTGGTGGTCCCCGGGGGTCCGCAACGGACCCCCGTATTTAAATAAAGTTTGCCCCGGGAAGGTGGTGGGCCCCGGGGCAGTGTGGGGAGGGGCAGGAGCCCCCCCACACTTTTTAAATTTTATTTAAGCCCCGGGGAGGATGCAGTCCCCGGGGCTTGGGGGGGCCGCGAGGCCCCCTGAACATAATTAAGAATGCCCCGGGGAGGTGGCGGTCCCCGGGGCAGCATGGGGGGAAAGTAGCCCTCCCATGCATTTTCCAATAAAGCCCTGGGGAGGTGGCGGTTCCCGGGGCTGCGGGGGGGCTGCGTGCCCCCGCACATAAATAATAAAGCCCCGGGGAGGTGGCGGTCCCCGGGGGCCCCCGCTACATAAATTGTGATTGCCCCCGGGACCTGGCCCACCCGGGGGCTTTAAAAAATGAAGTTCGGGAGTCCACGGTTCATTTTTTTTTTTTCCGGCACGCCGGTTGCGCAAATCTGGCCAAAAATTTAAAATAAAAGCTTTTTTGGGGCCTGGGGATCTCTTTGGGACCCCTTGACCAGGCCTAGGAGGTCAGGGTGTTTTTACCCTGCCCCCTTTTCTTCTTTTTTTAATGTTCCTCTCACCTTTTTCCTTCTCCCTCGGTACCGAGTCACAAGATGGCTGCCAACACTTCCTGGTTTGAAGTGTTGGCAGCCAATCAGAGGCAAGCTCGTGCTCAGGAGGGCTCAGTCAATCAGATCTCACAATTCTCAAATATCGATATCTGTAAATCTTTAAATATCTCAAAAACTACTGAGTGGATTTACACCATTTTAAAAAAAGCGTGCTTTCTGGACCAAGAGCTATCTCTCTGCCAAATTTGGTGTAATTCCTTTCTGCAGTTCAGGCTGTAGCCGTGTCTAAAGTTTCCTATGGAGAAAACACGTTTTGGGACCCCCCTTTTTTCTCAGCCCCCGCTTGACGTATCACCCCGAATCTTTAAAGACAGGAGCTGACCTGAGTGAACAATTAGTTTTGAAAATTTCTTGAAGATTCGTCAAACGGCGCCAAAGTTATTGGCAAATCAAAAAACACTTTTCCTATGGAAACAAAGTTCTAACTATAACTGCATACTGGCTATATATATATATATTTATATATATATATATATCTCAAAACAATACCCTTTCAGTCATAGAGTGACGCATAAATTATGCAAAAATGAAAAAAAGAAGCAGAGAACTCTGGGTAGTTCCCAAGTTTAGGCGAAGAGCAGCTCCTGTATAGAGCACCCTACAACACTAGCGACATTCTGAATTTGCTCACCTCAAATGTC
This sequence comes from Calotriton arnoldi, assembly GCA_963921515.1. NCBI lineage: Eukaryota > Metazoa > Chordata > Amphibia > Caudata > Salamandridae > Calotriton > Calotriton arnoldi. The sequence goes on from CAWUFW010001171.1 coordinate 83,210, forward strand.
TGCTCGTCTATCAAGCAGGCAGAAAAACAGATGAAACGATTGCTCTCACAGACAGGGAGCTGCATGTTTAGCAGCTCCCTGTGTGTGAGAGCAATGCAGGCTCCTGCAAGAGGTGGGTAGTCAGCAGGGACCGCGGGGACATTCATGCTCCTCCCGCGGTCCCCAACATTGGTGTCTGGGTGCCCTGGGTGAGCTCCAGGGCACCCAGCAATTCAAGGCCAGGCCTTGGGGGATGGGGTCCCCGGGGTGGAAATTAGCCTGGTTAGGGGGCCACACTGCTCCCCTACCCCATTAAATTAAGGCCTGGCCCCAGGTGATGGGGTCCCCGAGGCCGAAATTGACCCTGGAAAGAGGGCCACACAGCCCCAATTTAAAAAATTTATATTTTAAGGCCAGGCCCCAGGGTTAACGTGGGTCTGGGGAGGGGGCCACATGGCCCCCTCCCCCATTTGTTCATGGCCAGGCTCAGGTGGATTGGGTTCTCAGGACTGAAATCGTCTCATGGAGAAGGGCCACGCAGCCCCACACCCCCATTAAAATATATATATGTTTTAGGGCCAGGCCCTGGGGATGGGGGCCCCGGGGCTGAAATCGGCCCTGGGAGGGGAGCTGTGTGCCCCTCCCACTTTCATGAAAGTATTTGGCCATGGGAAGGTGGTGATCCATGGGGGGGTCCACGCACCCCCCACATTATATCAAGTATGACCCAGGGAGGTCATGGTCCCTGGGGCATACGAAAGCCCCAGGAAGGGGGTCTGTGTGACCCCACTCCTTTAGTAAAAATAAAGCCCTGGGGAGGCATCGGTCCCCGGGGATCCCTGGAGCTAAGTGGAGGGGGGGTCCATAGGGCCCCGCTCTTTAATATCAGTAAAGCCCTGGGGCAGTAGTGGTCCCCGGCTTTTAAGTGGTAAACAGGCAGGCAGAAAAGGGCAGAAAAATGAGCTGGAATGGCAAAACAGAGGGCAGAAAAACTAGCACAAAAGACAAAACAGAGGGTAGGAAAATGAGCAGGAAAGGCAAAACTGAGGGCAGAAAAGGCAAAACAGATCAGAAGAGGGCAAAACATAGAGCACTCAGACACTCACAAACCCAATGAGAGACTCATATACCTACTCACAAACCCACTCAGAGGCTCATGCACCCATTCATAAACCCACTCAGACACTCACACACCCATTCACAGACCCACGTAGACAAAAACACCTACTCACAGACCGACTCAGACACTGACACACCCACTCACAGACCTACTCAGAGACTCACGCACCCACTCACAGACCAACTCAATGACTCATGCACTCACTCACAGATCCACTCAGAGTTCATGCACTCACTCACAGACCCACTCAGAAACACACACACACTCACAGAGTCACTTAGAGACTCATGCACCCACTTATAGACCCACTCAGACACTCATTTACTCACTCATAGACTGACTCCCACACCACACTTATAGAGGCAGTCACAAACCCACTCAGGCACTCTGACACCCACTCACAGACCCACTCAGACACTCATGCACCCACTTAGACACCCACTCAGACACTTACACACCCACTCATACAGCCACTCATAGATCGACTCAAACACTCATGCACTCACTCACAGACTGACTCTCACACTCATGGAGGTACTTGCTAACCCACTCAGACACTCTCACACCTACTCACAGACCCACTCAGACACTCACTTAGACACTCATGCACCCACTCAGACACCCACTCAGACACTCATGCACTCACTCACACACCCAGTCGGATACTTCTGATAAGATTTGTCAAACAGCTTCAAAGATATAAGCAAGTAAAAAATGCTTTTCCTATAGAAACATGGTCCTAGCTATAGCTACCTACTGGCAACCGTCAGTAGGATATATATATGTGGTGTGTGTGTGCGTGTGATTTGTGTTTGTGTGTGAGTATATATATATATACATATAATATTTATATATAATGATCAAGACCTTGTGTCGAAACACGTTGGTGTTACTGGTGTGAATACATTTTGTCAACCTTGATATCCTGGAATGCGGCATTCTTTTGTTTAATTACATTTATTACGGGACTGATTCCACCCGTTTTTGCCTGCACCGGCTGTGAGGGCATTGGGAACTGGAATTGTTTTTGGTTTGGAATATATATATATAAGCCACAATACGGTCCTTTCGTAACTTGCAACCCTTGGGAGGTGGTGCGCTCACTGATTATCTTCATGACTAGCGGTGGTAGGAGGAACCTGACACTGTTTAGAGGGGGTGAGTTGAGAGATGCAGATATTCACCTGTAGGTCAGAAAAAGAACACTCTATTGTGTTTTCCAACATGGAAGACGATAGTGACAGAAGAGTAGCAGCACAAACTTTGTTCACCAGAGCACCTGGCAAAGGACATGTGGTGTCTAACTCTACTAACAATGAAACATCACTGACTGGTATACTCAGGAAATTAGAGAAACTGAGCAAAACAGAGATTTCGAAATGGTGGGAGGTTATCTCACTGCAGGACTATATAGACAAGGAAATGGTACCCAGGGGGTTCAGAATTTACATCACTCCATCCTACGAATCCCCTAACCCCAAGATGCTGGCGGAATGGGCCGCCAACTCAACCAAGAGTTTGAATACTACGATGGAGATTCTGGTCAAGTATGCCTGGCTGGATAGAGATACCATTATGAATGAAATTAAAAACATGAAAGAGGAACTGAGCAAAAGAAGTGAGCAAGAAACCATTGTTAAATTCATGGATGAAATGAAACAATGCATGAACAAGTACAAGGATGACATCAAAGTGAGGAAACAGAGGAAACTTCATAGAGAGTGTGCTGACTATGAGAGCAGCAGATTCCTAACTTACAGCCTTAAGTATGTTCATCTGTACACAGTCCTCCACTTGACACCAAGGACTATGAATACAGTATTAGAGACACCAGAGAATGAATCGGCTACCTCCAGCGATGCCGATACCGACACATCTGCAACGTCGGGTAAGTCTGGGAGCTCTGCCTCAGGCAGCGACTTGAACACAAGACCAACTACTTTTTTAGACGAATACCGGCTCCTTTGCAGGGGCCGGCAATGTCGAGAACTACCCCAAAATCAAAGAACAAGAAAAGGGGAATGGGCCATCAAGGCAGGGACAGAGGAAGAGGCCGGGGAAACAGTGAAAGAGAAGAAAGAGACTCAAATAGAGACGGGACAAGAGGGAGATACAAGGGGCGCATGGGGAACAAATGAATAAGCTCCAAAACAGCACCATGATGGATGACGATATGGTAAACAAAACCAAAATAAACCTTACGAACAGACCATTGAGTGACCTTGAGAAAACAACCTTATGCTTAGGACTGTCCTTCTGCCCGTCTGAACCATTCCACTATGTTGATACCCGGACTGGTCTCTTCAAATTCTGTTGTAAATTGAAACTTAAAAAATAGTACAAACTCAAACCCACGATCACCAAGGAAAGTATTGGTACTCAGAAACCAGGCATCAGCAATGAATTCAATAGTGGCGACATTGAGACGCTTCTCACATTGCATGAATTGGAACGTGAGGGGACTGAAAATGTCACTGACTTTTACACAGTATTGGACAACCGTGAGATAACATATGACAAAGCAGCCTCTACTGATTTTAAACCTCGCTCCACTTTTCTTCCCAATATGCCACATGACAATATGGACACATTCCAGGACAATGTGACCAGACAACTCATTAGATTCAGGCACAAAACGTGGTTCAAAAAACCCATAAACATGCAACAGAACCTATCATTCACTCAGAAAAAGGCCATTAACTCCTTAGCTGAAGCCACCTGTATCATCATACGCCCAGCAAACAAGGGGGGCAATATTGTTTTACTCAGCAGGGAGATGTACATCAATGAAGCTTTGAGGCAGCTGAATGATCCCCTCTTTTACACGAGTACTGACAAGGAGGGCTACACTAAGGGGCATATTCACAAGGAGCTATCGCTGAATTAACGGCACTTTATCGCAGCCTAAGTCGTGATAAATTTACCCCCCATTCATAAGCCGGTGTAAACAGCCCACAGCACCAGTTTACCCGCGATAGCAGCAGCAAAAAACATCGCCACAGAGGACCCTTGCAAATATCGCTAATGAGATGCAGAGTAGGCGTTCCTGTGACAAAAGCAGAGACAACAGCACACCTCAACATTCACAACGACCAGCCACATCCGCGATAAAAACACAAAACAGGCGATAAGGCGCGTTCGCACCAGGAAATCTACACCTGCTCTGACCTGGTGTAAAGTCGGACGGCAGCCAGCACCACAAAAGGGAGCACAGCCCAGGGCCACATCCGAAGGGCAACAGATGCCATGGAGCCACCCATCATGCGGCCCGGACACCCGAGAGGGCCACAACACCCACCCCCACCACCCCAGGACCCCATCCCACACCCGGAACACCCCCCCCCGGACCAACACAGACACAGCGCAGACAAAGACAGCGGAACCCCAGGAAACGTACCAGCCGCACAGACCCAACATCTGACAATGTCACCTTCCACTACAGGCTGAAAGGGACAACCAACCTTCGCATCCTGACCATCATCGCCTAACAGGCCTACGGCAGCAACACAGCGGCTAACCAACATCCCACCCCACACAAAGCTGATGGCGTGGCTGCACCTGTTGGCACCTGAGACCCCCCATCCAACACCCACTAGAGTCGGAGGAGTCCCACAGCCAGCCACATCCAAATCCCCCACACCTGTCCTGGACGTCACCATCACCCTGGTACCCCAGTCCCCATACGTACAACACAATGCACAGGATCCGCTGGAGACCAAGCAAGGACCAGACGCCATAGCAGGATGCACGCACGTGTTGGGGGCAACACACAGCACACATGTACTACCTGTGCCCCCTGGTGACACAGCACACAATCACCCCAACAGGAAGCACACGTCTCACACCAATGTGCAGGCAACAATAGAACACTGTGGAACACCCAACAATGTCGCCTTCAAATACACAGCCAGTGTGCATGATACCTTCATCCTCCGATAGTCCATCATCAACCAGCGTTCCCAGGATGGCAACAAGGGAAATGTACAGGCCCTTGGCAATATACAAATGAACACCCCACACACCTCAACACCACAACCACTCAACTCACAACTCGGGAAATGCACACGTCACAAAATCACATACAACAGGCACAACAATATGCCCACCCACCAGACACGACAGAACAACTTACAATGTCCACATGGGCAAGCCCTGAAAATGAGCCAGCAATGGCATGGCACCCCAGCCACATACTAGCCGAATGTGGGGAGAGGTGGCAACCAGGCATGTGTGAAGGATGCAGGAGAACCATGATTGGGAAAGTACACAATGCCAAGAGTGCCGGAGATGTGCTGGACACCTCGCAGTATGCAGAACACACCCATATCCATGGCGACATACACCGCTTGCGTATGGAGTGTAGTGGACAGTGGACGCCACCATGTCACCGCAGCCAGTGGGGGACCTCATGGAAATGTTGCCTGTTACGCCCCCCCCTAAGCGTCAGCGGAGTGGGATGGCCCGGCGTACGCCACGCCAGCATAGGGGTGTGAATAAAAACCACGTATGCCTGGGCGTGGTCCACTTCCGGAAAGACCCACGTCTCTGCCAGGGCGGCACCTCCCACCTCGCCACGAGGCCGTCGCCATCCCCGTGAGCGGAGTTGCCTGAGATGCCGTGCGCCTGCTGGACCCCGGCACGCTGGTCCACGAACCTGTCAGGCCAGCCCCTGCGCAGCCAGACCACACTGATCAACTTCCGACACCAGCATGTGTCAAGGAGGGCCCACCACGTGCCGGCGCAAGCCACAATCCCGAGGCCCGAGACCTTGGCAGCCACCTCAGACCATCACGGCTGCCACGACACCGGCCAGCGTTATTCCTTTTCCGTTGATGTACTCTACTGCCGCCCCCGGCCTACTCTTTGGACCAGTAGGTCCCACATGTGGAACTGTGTCTTGAGTCATGAATGGCAGTGACCCCAAATCCGGGCCAGCGGCCACAGCACCAGACCCCCCCCGATCAGTGAGGCATAGTTCCATATGGGCATCTTGCGACACGTGGTGCCACTAACCCAGTTCAACATCAGCTGGCTACATGTGGTGCCACTAACCCTGTACAACGCCAGCCGGCTACAGGTGGTGCCACTAACCCTGTTCAACGCCAGCCGGCTACACGTGGTGCCACTAACCCTGTTCAATGGCAGCCGGCTACACGTGGTGCCACTGAACCTGAACTACGCAGGCCGGTGGGGCCATCCCACCTATGCCGGCGACACTCGGTGAATGGGCCGTGCTGACCGCTGCCTCAGGCCTACACCACGGTCAGGTAGGTCACACATTTGGAACTGAGTCTTGATTACACCATGGCAGTGACCAGATGTCTACTGCAGGGGTGATATCACTAAACTCCCTGCTATCAGTGAAGCAAACGAATGCATCACAAGCACACAACACGTGTCTGTGGGCCCATGCTGACCGCTGCCCTCGGCCTATGCTGCGCACGAGTGGGATCACTGATTTGTAACTGAACATCGGTAATTCAGAAGGCAGAATACATTTCCTCGCACGCACGGAGGGGCGTAAGAGGATGACAAGTTGCAGTCCGGAGGGAACAGGATCAGCATCATGGAGGTGATTGAACACTGCCGACAACTGTCACTGTGTCACCAACTCTGTGCCTCGCGAGCCAACGACCCGTGGCTGTGGGCCACTGCTGACCGCTGCCTCCGGCCTACACTGCGGTCCAGTAGCTCACAGAGTCTTGATTTGGCAATGTTGGAGTTCACATCTGTGTACCGGCATCATCGCAGACTGCAACCCCTCTCAGCACCTGTGCCACTATGTTTGTTCCCCGACATTCATGGACACTGACTGGTCGTACATTGGTGGCGTTTGAGTCTATGGACTAGGGGCTAGTTTTCATCCTCATGTAGCTGATACCGAATTGTTGGTGCAAACGAGGGTTGCGCTTTCCACTCCTCCATTTGCTGCTTCCAGATAACATCAGACCTTCCGCATCATGCCCTGGAGGACACCTTCCACTGTCCCCCGAAACCCTCCACAACATACACCTCGGACATTGATGGGGACCCGCTCAGGTCGCTTGGCCCATCTGACTGCACCGCAAGTCACCGTCCCGTGGCTGGGTGCCTGTGCTGACCGCAGTGCATCCGGAGCCACTAACTCTGTACTGGTCAGGCCTGGGACCCCTCCTTCTGGGACATTGAATGGCCTCTGTAGCGATGGTCTTGGGGTGATCAACGCCATGTGTCTGTGGCCCTGCGCTGTCCGCCTCCTCCGGCCCCAACTGCGGGCCACAAGGGCCCACACATGGCATCGAGTCTTGACCAGCCCGGACGTCGCATCACCGCAGGAGGCACACGCCACCACCGCAAGGACCACCTTCAACCGCCATCTGCCAGAGTCGAAAGGGTGGTCCTGACAGACCTACGGAGTTGCCCAGACCTGTCGTGGATGCCATCATCGGCCTGCTGCCCTGCTCAGCACTCCAGGTGCCAGTGACTCAGTGCACCGCAAGCCATTGTCCGTTACTGATTGAGTTATGTGCTGTTGTGAGGTAGCGCAGCAATGTCACCTCATGCAGTGGGGAAGACCTGGGACCATGAGGAGGAGGATGTGTCAAGTACGCGGATGGTAGAAGGCACAGACAATGGGAGGTCAGGTGGCAGCAGCCCCAAGGTAGGAATGCAGACTGGTGGCGGTAGTCAAGCTGCACACCCGGATATGATACTGGGTATTGCACTGTGGACTGCGGACGCAACTGTCACCTCAGGCAGTGTGGGAGACCTGGGACGTTGATGAGGAAGTTGATGCAGGTGTACCACACCCCACTGCATCTGCATCAGGACTAACCCGAAGGGACACAATCCTAGCAATTTCTGCACATGAGCGCGCTCTTCTCTAGTGCCCCTACCTCAGTGCACTGCAACTCACGGAACCTCCTGACTGAATATTGGGTGTCCTCCGTCCTTACTCCGGATCCCTCCATGTTGCTCTGCATTTGACTCTGTTATGCTGGTGTTTTCTGTTTCCATTACACTGGTGTCCACTGTTCAGGTTGTTGCCAGAGCCAAGCACTCCGTGCGGGCTGGCTTATACTCACCCCACACACATCCAGCACAGGCGTCACTGTACATGTGGCCCTGCCAATAAAGGGGCCGGGCACACGTGCCCGTAGCCAGTTCAACATGATATGTGCATGTCTCTCTGTGGGGGTGTGGGTCTCCTTTGTGGGGTGTAGGTGGTCTCTGAAAGGTATTGGACACCCATGTATGTGTTCTAGTTCACATTCCATGGTTTAGGCAACACCCTCACCTGTTGGGCCACCTCCTTTTGGCGTTCTGCCACCTGGCATTGGGATGCCATGTGTGGGTGGGTGACGTGTTGTGAGGCAGCCGTGATTGCGGGTGCATCATGCTGTGTGGTCTGTTGCAGAGTCTGGGTTCTCCTCTGAGTAGCTTGTCTGCCCTGGTCCTGGTGGTGGGTTGTGTGGGATGTCCATGGGCTGTTGTAGGGCGTCGGTGTCGGGGGTGTGGTGTTCATCTCGGGCATCACTGATGGGTTGTCTGTTCTGACGTGCTGGAGGTGTTGTTTGTCCCTCTGCATTGTGAAGGGAGGTGCATGTTGGCATTGTGTTGGCGCCTTGTTCTTGTCGACATGCAGACTGTGTGACAATGTACATTGTGAGTGTTTGGGCGGTGGTGGCTATTTGAGTTGGGACAGTGTCCATTTGGCCTACATGGCTGATGTGGGGTTGAAGGGGTAGATGTGCATCTCACAGTTCCCTGCTCTGTCCGATGTGATTGTTCTGTTACTGCGCCTGGGTCGACCCAGTTGTGTCCCCTGTTCTGCAGTGTGGGTGTTGCACTTTGTGCCACATTGTCATGGTATGTGATGTGATTGCTATGTGTGTGTGCTGGTGTGCTACGGGGATGGGGACATGTCCCTGGCTAATTGTGGATGTGCAGTGTGCTACACCTCATTCTGCATGTGTGGCATTGTGCCCATCACCCCCGTCCCCCCAGTCCCTGTTGGATCCTCACTCTGTTGTTGTTGTGTCAGGTTCTGTCGAGCTGTGACCGTACTCCCTACTCCTTGCACCCTCTCCACACTGATGACTGTGGCCTGGCTTTCCTCCTGCTCCTCCTGTGTCGCTGACTGCCACCTCCTGTCGCCGTTGCTGCCTTCCTGTTGGCAGTGGGTTTGTGCCTGGTTTAGGTTGTCACGTCCTGGCGGAGCCTCTTGGCCTCCTGGGCTCTGCGACTGCATTCCAGACGGTCTGCTTGTGGGTCATTTGCTGGTGGTGTTCTGTTGCCTCCGTGGCCTTGGTCTTGTTTTCCTGCGGTCTGCACCCCGTCTTCCTCTCCATTTTCTCCTTGGCCTTCCCCGACCCACTTGTTCCTTGCTGGTGGTCTGTGGGGGTTGTGGTGTTCGCGTTGCCCTCTGCGCTGGGTCAGGGTGCATGGATGTTGCTACGTGCTTTGGCTTGTTTCGGGTGTGTTGTGCCTGTGGTTTTTAAGGTGCAATTGCCCGCCAGACGTGTGGGAGTTGCAGGCCTGAGGCTGCTTTTCGCAGCTTTTTGTACCGCGATTGGCCTCATCGCATGATTTCTCGCGTTCGTGTTTCGCATTTTTTGGGTGTGGTGTTGATTTCCACGCTGGCATTTGACGCGCTATCTGGTGACTATCGCATGGTACCGCCTTGTTGTGAATTCCACGTTGACACAGGGTTATTTTCCCGTGATGGGCTGCGTTATTGAAAGTTGCGTTACGCTACTCTTGCGGTAGTTATCACACGTTCTTGTGAATATACCCCTAAAAGTATAACAGTTATCTGGAACAAATTGACAGATTGGAATGACAAAGGGCTACACGAATGGGAGGAATACTGTCTCCTCAAGCGGGATTTTCCCAAGCTACCCACTCTAGATCACCTCCCCAAGGTCCACAAAAACCATCTAAATATCCCAGGGAGACCTATTGTGTCCTCAAGAGGCAGTGCCCTTGAGAATATCTCAAGTCCTGTTGATCATTTTCTTCGTGATCAAGTTATCACGGTGTCATTGTATGTGAGAGATACGAAAGACTTTCTTACCAAAATCAGTGACATCAAATGGCGCAGTGATTACTTGCTGATCACCTTGGACGTAAATTCACTGTACACTATCATAGAACATTTGCAAGGCATAGCTGCCTGCGCCAAGTATCTTTCCCAGAGACCCGTATGTCACCTGGAACACACTAAGATGGTCCTAGAAATGATAAGGTACTGCTTGAATAACAACAAATTCATGTTCAATGGTAATTTATACAGACAGATCCTCGGGACCGTCATGGGAACTTGTTTCGCTCCTAGTTTGTGCAAACCTGTTCCTAGGAGCATGGGAGGAAGAGATTCTCAATGATATCAACAATATTGATGATTTTAGACAGGTAGTTGTGTGGCATCACTTCATAGATGACTTGTTCATAGTCTGGAGGGGCACTGAACAGGAGGCTCATGATTTCGTTGCCAAGCTGAACCGCAACAACTACAACCTCACACTTACCAGCAACTCTAGCAGAAAATCTGTCGAGTTTCTGGACGTCAAGGTTGAGATCATTGACAATGAAATTCATACCAGCCTATTTAGGAAAGCAACTGCCTGCAACAGCTTAATGCACACCATGAGCAGTCATCCTGACAATCTCAAATGGAGCATTCCGTACGGGGAACTCCTTAGGGATAGGCACAACTGCAGTACTGAGGAGTCCTTTCATGCTGAACAATCCATTATGATATCCAGATTTATTGAGCAAGGTTATCCTAGGTGGGTGCTCAAAAAGGCAGCAGACAAAGTCAGCAAAGTCAGCAGGACCACCACCCTACTTTACCCACAGAGTTGTGCCACCACAGAAGGAGATGACACGACCAGGGTCATATTGACCTACAATGGCCAGTCCAATGATATACAAAAGATTTTGGCAAAAACTGGGACATATTAACTAATGATCCTGTCAATGGTAATTCTATACCTAATAGACCCAGAATCACTTACAAAAAGGGACAAAGCCTAAGAGACAGACTTGTACGGAGTGACATCACTACGACAGAACAGACTAGAGGACACAACCTACAAGGTTTTTTCCCTTGCGGCCACTGTAAGGCTTGCTGCAACAGCCGCATGAAGAAGGAGTATTCTACTCCTGCTAAGGACACCAACAGAATGATCCAACAGTTTCTTACCTGTAGTTACTCCTTTGTGGTGTATATCTTAGAGTGCCTTGCAATCTTAAATATGTAGGTAGTACGACAATAATGGCCAAGAAGAGGGTTCTTGAGCATATGAGGGCTATCACTAACAGAGACCAACATTATCTTATAGCGAGACACTTTGAGACTCACCATTTCTCTGACAGCTCTAAATTAACATATTATGCGATCGAACAGGTACTCCCAGACCACAGAGGAGATAATAGGGTACTTAAGCTCAGAAAGAGAGACTCAAGATACTTTGTCGATCTGGGCACCAGATATCCGGGAGGGCACAACATTGACGAGGAAATGGGTATACACGTACACAAGGACTAATCGACCTCCAGAGTTTGTACTGCCACATAAACCTTTTATTTTCTATCAGATCCTTTAGGACCAATAATAGCAGTTTCTCCGCACATTTGACGAATTGTGTTGTTCAAAGATCTTTTACCACATACTGCACTATACATCTATGTACTAGCCAGTTTATATTATATTTTTTATAACACGTTGTGCTGTAGCAGTATATAAGCATGATTTGCAGGACACCTATGCTGTTGTTTATGTCTGTCTTTACAGGAGGAAAGGAAGGGACCCATCGGATCAAGCCATCTACATCTCTCTTGAACTCCCTACCCTTTTCTTCATGAAGCATCCATCGGGTGTTCCTGTGTTACAGATAAGGAATCACTGTTTAGTTTTCACCTTTTTTCACTTTTATCAGTTCATTTTACATCATGCATCTACTTTCTTTGTGTTTTTCTGTTAAGGGTGTCTTTTCATATCTAGGGACATACATCTCATAACCTAGCTTACCCTTGGCCTCTCGGTTAACCCTCTAGGGTCTCAGCAATTATTCCCATTGAACAGTGATGCATACTGTTCAGGCTGTACATAACACCGGGGGCCAATCATGACACACAGGTCATACTGCTAACCAGGGTGTACTACATGTGAACTACCATGCCCAGCTGACAACGCACATGACATGGGGGGCCACGGTCCATCCTGGTGCTTCTACACCCTGTAGACTGGCACCAGGTACAGCAACAATATTCACACACTTGTTATTGTATACCCGCGATTGCATTGCAACTTACTGGGCATTTATCATCGATATACACTCTACCAGCCCATTCCTTCATATACATTTCATGCCGGGCATCATACAGGCAGACCATGGAAATGTGTTTATGGAATATGTATGCTGGTGCAAATTCTACATGAAGGCAATTTAGAGCAAATTTAAGTTGTGTTGTGACACTGTCTTGTTGCATATAAGTATACTATAGCTCGAGTTGTACGTGATTGTATTACAACTTATGTCGACTTGTCCAGTCCAAGATGGCACCCACAGTTCACTTCATGTTTACAGTCCTATTACTATGTTTTGTAAAAACTATGTATTGACGCCCCTTTGTGAATTTCACTGTGTGATCAAGACCGCTGGTCAGTCGAAACGCGTTACAACGGATTTATGAATGACTAAATCTTGTCTGCATATGCACCTCTCACCTGAGAGGGCGCTTTATTGATTTAAGGCAATATATATATAAATATATATATCTATATATATATCTATATATATATATCTATCTATATATATAAATGGTGAAATATTCTGAAATAAAGGAAGGATGAAATGGCAACGCAACCCCTGTGTCGGTGTCTGGTCTTTATGGAGCTCAGAATTGGTCTTTAATATATATATATATATATATATATATATATTTTATTCCAACAACGCCCGAAAGCTTGGGGGCGCACTCGACGGCAGAGGAACCATCCGATTTTAACACAGTTTTAACGCAGGGAACTTGCATCATTTCTCCTGTACATTTCTGGACCTAACGCGTTTCAAGGAAAATCCTCTTTTTTGAAGGTCACTTTTCATGTTGGTTTCGCAGGAAGTTCTTGCATGCTGTTCGATTATATACGGCCCCCAGTGGGCCCCGCCCCTTGCGTGTCTCATTTTCAGCATGCTGGGACTTGTGGTCCCATGTAGAACAAATCTCTCCCTTTGGTAAGGCCTGCGCAAAAAAACTAAATTTAAAAATGTTATTACGCCCACAGAGGGCTCCAGGTTCACAGTCAAGTTCAATTAACCTCCTCTGCGATGCCGCATCCAAGGCTGGATTAGTTCCAACCACGCAGCCTCCTTGATTACTTGGATGGTGCTTCCCCCCATGGCAGGGCAGCCGTGCACATCATTTTTTATTCCAACAACGCCCGAAAGCTTGGGGGCGCACTCGACAACAGAGGAACCGTCCGATTTTAACACAGTTTTAACGCAGGGAACTTGCATCGTTTCGCCTGTACATTTCTGGACCTGACGCATTTCAAGGTAAATCCTCTTTTTCGAAGGTCACTTTTCATGTTGGTTTTGCAGGAAGTTCTTGCATGCTGTTCCATTATATACGGCCCCCAGTGGGCCCCGCCCCTTGCGTGTCTCATTTTCAGCATGCTGGGACTTGGTGGTCCCATGTAGAACAAATCTCTCCCTTTGGTAAGGCCTGCGCAAAAAAACGAAATTTAAAAATGTTATTACGCCCACAGAGGGCTCCAGGTTCACAGTCAAGTTCAATTAACCTCCTCTGCCATGCCGCATACAAGGCTAGATTAGTTCCAACCACGCAGCCTCCTTGATTACTTGGATGGTGCTTCCCCCCACGGCAGGGCAGCCGTGCACATCATTTTTTATTCCAACAACGCCCGAAAGCTTGGGGGCGCACTCGACGGCAGAGGAACCATCCGATTTTAACACAGTTTTAATGCAGGGAACTTGCATCATTTCTCCTGTACATTTCTGGACCTGACGCGTTTCAAGGTAAATCCTCTTTTTCGAAGGTCACTTTTCATGTTGGTTTCGCAGGAAGTTCTTGCATGCTGTTCCATTATATACGGCCCCCAGTGGGCCCCGCCCCTTGCGTGTCTCATTTTCAGCATGCTGGGACCTGTGGTCCCATGTAGAACAAATCTCTCCCTTTGGTAAGGCCTGCGCAAAAAAACAAAATTTAAAAATGTTATTACGCCCACAGAGGGCTCCAGGTTCACAGTCAAGTTCAATTAACCTCCTCTGCCATGCCGCATCCAAGGCTGGATTAGTTCCAACCACGCAGCCTCCTTGATTACTTGGATGGTGCTTCTCCCCACGGCAGGGCAGCCGTGCACATCATTTTTTATTCCAACAATGCCCGAAAGCTTGGGGGCGCACTCGACGGCAGAGGAACCATCCGATTTTAACACAGTTTTAACGCAGGGAACTTGCATAGTTTCTCCTGTACATTTCTGGACCTGACGCGTTTCAAGGTAAATCCTCTTTTCGAAGGTCACTTTTCATGTTGGTTTCGCAGGAAGTTCTTGCATGCTGTTCCATTATATACGGCCCACAGTGGGCCCCGCCCTTGCGTGTCTCATTTTCAGCATGCTGGGACCTGTGGTCCCATGTAGAACAAATCTCTCCCTTTGGTAAGGCCTGCGCAAAAAAACAAAATTTAAAAATGTTATTACGCCCACAGAGGGCTCCAGGTTCACAGTCAAGTTCAATTAACCTCCTCTGCCATGCCGCATCCAAGGCTGGATTAGTTCCAACCACGCAGCCTCCTTGATTACTTGGATGGTGCTTCCCCCCACGGCAGGGCAGCCGTGCACATCATTTTTTATTCCAACAACGCCCGAAAGCTTGGGGGCGCACTCGACGGCAGAGGAACCATCCGATTTTAACACAGTTTTAACGCAGGGAACTTGCATCGTTTCTCCTGTACATTTCTGGACCTGACGCGTTTCAAGGTAAATCCTCTTTTTCGAAGGTCACTTTTCATGTTGGTTTCGCAGGAAGTTCTTGCATGCTGTTCCATTATATACAGCCCCCAGTGGGCCCCGCCCCTTGGGTGTCTCATTTTCAGCATGCTGGGACTTGTGGTCCCATGTAGAACAAATCTCTCCCTTTGGTAAGGCCTGAGCAAAAAAACAAAATTTAAAAATGTTATTACGCCCACAGAGGGCTCCAGGTTCACAGTCAAGAGAGATTTGTTCTACATGGGACCACAAGTCCCAACATGCTGAAAATGAGACACGCAAGGGGCAGGGCCCACTGGGGGCCGTATATAATGGAACAGCATGCAAGAACTTCCTGCGAAATCAACATGAAAAGTGACCTTCGAAAAAGAGGATTTACCTTGAAACGCGTCAGGTCCAGAAATGTACAGGAGAAACGATGCAAGTTCCCTGCGTTAAAACTGTGTTAAAATCGGATGGTTCCTCTGCCGTCGAGTGCGCCCCCAAGCTTTCGGGCGTTGTTGGAATAAAAAAAAAAAAATATATATATATATATATAAATCACCAAAATATCCTCAGTTGAAGACGCACTCGAAAATTAGAGGAATTCCACCGATTCTTTATTTAAAAGAGACCGGCATTTTCATTCAGATGCATTTCATTGCCATACGCGTTCAGAGTAGCAGCTCCTTGGTTACAGGTGAATCGAGTGCTAAATGGGCACAATTGTATCAGTTCAGGGGTGCACAAGATGGTATTGCGCACAATATTCTTGTTTGTTTGCAGCAGCGGCCTGTGCAGGTAAGAGCGGTGGGGCGGTGGTGCTGGGTGGGGGGGATTTCGACAGACGACGATGAGGGAAAATTAATAATTTATTTAATTTTCCCTCGTGGTCCTCTGTCGAATCCTCCCCCAACCCGGTCCCACCACTCTTACCTGCACGGGCCACTCCTGTTTTTTTGCTTGCAAGTGCAATTTGCCCTCGTGACTTGCTGCAAGATTTGTCCTAATTCAAAGGGTAAACTCTGTCTTGGGTGCGATAGGCACACGATTTGTAATCCCAATTTCAGGTGAACATTGACCTTGTATCTAATCTGTATTATTGGCCCATTCATAATCAGGGCCTTTATTGCCTGTACTTGGTATATCTTTGTAAAATTCGATGAGCCTGATTGGTGTACATACATTTTAAATTCCGCCAACAGATATTGCTACTTACGTTTTACTTTCCTTTTGAATCTTCTTTTCTTTAGCAGATTGTTCTAACTCACAATTAATTGATCATCACAGTTTCACAAAACTTTGAATGAACGAAACTAGGCTGCTGGCATGTAAATGTAATCAAAATGACCAAGAAAGTACAGCACATTTGTTCATTTGAACATTTTGTAAAGCCATTTCTTTAAAAATGTTACTGCTTGCCATGTACCCTACCTCATTTTAGCTTGTGAAATGCAGCATAAATGGCCAGGTAAGATGTTCATCAAGTTGGAAAGTGTTCTAGTTAAGGCTGTGGTGAGCCGAGTGCATTAGAGGTTCATCATCAAGGCGCTGCATTAGAGAGACTCGCATACTTAATCAAAACGTATATGTTTCAAAATTCAATAAAACCCACTTAACTGTTATTGTTCTACAGTTGACCTATTTTTCTTTTCTCTATAAATGTGAAGCTTGGCTGCTTCCAGCAGGGAAGGGAACACAATCTGCATAATTTCCATTGCTTCTTCATTGTGCAAATATAGACTGATTTCATTCTGCAGTGGCTTTGTCAGTAGCTAATCATCTTTGCACTTACAACGCCATCAGATTTTGATGCCGCAATGAAAACGAGTTGTGCATTTTAACAGAGCTGTCAAATCCGCTGCTGTTTTTTCGGTCATAATAGTTAGTTTTACCCCAGCCGACTTCGGTATGTTTATTATTTAGTTTCTGCTGTGCATTTGCACGTTTGACTATAAAATATGATAACGACTCACATAGACTGTGCCATCAAATAAAGAATAAAAAGCCCCAGCATTGCCAGTAACAAGGACTAAATATGGATCAACAAGTAAGCATCTCCCTTCTCTTGCAAGGTAGTGAATATAAACACCACATGTTTGAAACTAAGGTGCATATCACTTAAACATTTTTTATTAATATTTTTTCTTATGTATTCTCCATCCTGCAAAAAAAATCTTAAGAAGATAGCACTATCCATTACAATGTGCATTCTTCTGTATACCTTTCAAGTGCCAGATTAAACAAAGACCTTCTAATACAGTACTTTAAGAGAAGGGTGTGTGAGTGATTGGGAGGATGAAACAAATGTCAGTGTCTTAATCACTCACAAGCTTTCTTTGGCGAAGATGCAGTCACTGGGAAGGAAGTGTTTTGCAGTTTTGTTTGAAATACCTTTGGCATGGTAGCAAGAAAACTTCCCAGGTTTTTATACATGTCTTCACTATTTGTCTTGCTGTAGGTGTCTCTTTGCTGAGAGATGAACTATTGATCCAATCATCTATACGCAGAGTTTGCTTCGATTGTCAATCACTTAGTGTAATTAGTTTTGCACTGTCATGCTCCTAATGATGAGGTATGGTTTCAGTTTAAAAACAAGCATCAGCAAAGCCAACTGGTTTGACGTTTGCCTGGTGCATGTAGCTATACATCATGCAAAAAGTACGCAATATCCAAGAACACACTGACATGGTTGGCTGAATGTTGCAAAGGTTTGCCCAAGTACCTATTAGGAGACAAAGGGGCATATTCTCAAGCCCCTATCGCCACGGGGACGTCACTTTTTCTGACGTTCCCGTGGCGATAGGGTCAGCGCCTTATTCACAAGGCAGCGTTAAGCCACTTAACGTGGCTTTAAGCCACGTTAAGTGGCTTAACTCTGCCTTGTGAATAAGGCCCCTTTCACGCTAAACTTAGCGTGAAAGGGGCGTGCAGTGGGTGTTGCGGTGGGCGTTCCACAGCAACACCCATTGAATTCGACGCTGCCACCTATTCTCAAGGGCGGCGTTAATAGGTGGCAGCGCCAAACTTAAAACCAGGAAAATCCTGGTCTTAAGGTGGCGAAACGAGGAGAAATGCTTTATTTCTCCTCGTTTTTGCTTTTACCATGTTTGCTGCCTTGTGCAGCACACATGGAAAACGCAAAATGCCATGGTTTGTTCATGTACAGGAAGGTGTCCCTTCCTGTACATGAACAAACCTTTTTAAAAATGCCATTTTGTAACTTTCATGTGTGCTGCACGAAGCAGCACACATGAAAGTTACAAAATGGTATTTTGGGATTGTTTATGTGCAGGAAGGGGCACCTTCCTGTACATAAACAACCCTCCCCTGCACACAGACACCCTTGAACTCTGGTGCAAGGGTGCCTGCGTTGGCGCTAAGTTGTGAAACTTAGCGCCATCGCAGGGGGAAACGCCATGCTGCACCACATTCTTGAGAATAGGGTGCAGCCTCGCGTTTCCGAAGTGGCGGTGAGAGGCGTTAAGCCAAGGAGGCTAACACCTCTCACTGCCACTTCATTGAGAATATCCCCCAAAATGTTAAACACAATATTGCTCCTCTCTAAATCTGAGACCATAAACTGAATTGCCTCTTTGCACTTTTACATAATAAGGGATTTGTTGAACAATTTATTTCGACTTTTATCTAGGATGGACAAATGATTTTATATAACATGCCCCAGTCATAATAGTGGTACTAGTATAAAAGTGGTTGTTTTGGCAAATTGAATTGTAATAATACGTGTCTGTCCATTCGTTTGTCGATCTGCTGCTGGGAAATCACAGTTGACATCCATGTAATGCACTCGACATACAGGATGAAATATATGGGAAATGTAAAATAAATTGGTTTAATTTAAAAGGACGAACTTTCCATCAGTGAGGGTAAAAGGGCTAAACAGAACTTTGCCCTGGTTCACCTTTCATATTAATTCAGTCAAATGTATTTACAAGCTTACTGCAAAAATACCCCACCAAAATAAGAACCATGGGGGCATATTAGCAAGACCCACGTTAAAATTATCGCTAAAACGGCGATAATTTTAACGTGGGTCTTGCTAATATGCCCCATGTTGTATAAATTGCGTTAAGTGCTACCAAGTCACACCTAACTATAGCACGGAAGGGTTTATAGTTTCAAATGCACTTTTACATCTATAAGAACATGTTGGTTTCAAATATACTTTTACATCTGTAGAATATGTTATTGCTGTATGTGGTGAAAGATAAATGTATGTAAAGGTAATACTGCAATACATTAAACATAACTAGTCTCTGAAGTGGAATTTTGATTTCATAAAGCTATTAAATTCCCTCTAGCGAGGCGTATAAATCAGCCTCCAGTAATCTGTTGGACACTGGCACAGACGCGCGTGGGGGGCAGGGGTTAGAAACGTTTTTGAGGAAGTCTTGATACCAGTGCCAGCTCTTTTTTTGTTTCACTAATAAAAAGACTACAGGAGTTATCGGCCCTGCTGCGAAGATGTGCCTAGAGTCCCAGACACAGTCCACACACCAGGCAGCTCTCGTGTGCCCATTGTAGATGCCACATCCTTTCCTGTCCGCACCGCACTTCGCAGAGTACAAGACAGTGATGACTTATCTTTTTCTATAGTAAATAGAACGTGGCCTCTCCTTGCTGTATTCATATGGATGATTGATTGAATTGCAGTGAACTCGCAACTTGATGGATTTCAAGCTGCCTTTGTCGAGTTTGGTGCGCAGAGCACGAACAGAGCAGACACAAAAGAGGGACAATAATGACAGATAAAGAACAAATCCATATTACACTGGTGCTTGGTTCCGCTGTCCCCACAGAACGAAAGGGTAAATAGTGTATAAGATAATGACAAAATAAGTTTTTATCTGTTCTTTGGTTGCTCATTTTTTTGTGAAGACCCCAATGTTTTCTGCTTGTTTGCCCAGCTGAAATATTTCAGGCTAGGGTCAATTTTATCTTTTTTTTCGAAAACTCCTACTATTTCTGTGGATGACATTTCCCCTCCCTCACTGTCGAGAACGTTTACAGTTTCTTAAATGGCAGAATGAACCATACTGCACGTTGTGCAATTCTGGAGAGTCTGCTGGAGTCACTCACCCCTGTGCCACTTTGCTGCAGTGATATGGAGACTACGTTGTGCTCTGCACACTAAGGGCCCGATTCCAATGTCGGAGGAACCGGAGTCCATCCGTCATCGGTTTGGAACTGGAACCGAACGACCTCCTGTCATCGGTTCCAGTCCAGGAAGTAGGATGTGACCGAACCCTGTTCGGTCGCAATCCTACTCTTTACAATGAGAGCATGCATTCCAAATAGAATGCATGCTCTCATTGCAAAGAGCAGAGGTGCAGCTCATACCCGCACCCAGTGGCAGGCACCTCAAGGTGCCTGCCACCGGGTGCAGGGATCAACGGAGGGGCACCATATGTGCCCCCTAGCCCACCATTCTGTGGCGTTGCACCCATGGGGGCCCTGCTGGGGGCCCCCAAAACCAGATTCCCAATGCCTTTCTGTGTCAGAAAGGCTTGCACAGAAAGGCAGTGGGAAGCAGCCATCGTAATCCCTCAGCCAGAAAAAAACAGCTGAGGGATAACTGCAGGCTTTCCGAATGGCAGGCAGGCTCTCCGATCCTGTCAGAAGCCATTTGGAAGACCGATTCAGTTTCCCTTTTGACCGACCCCATCGGAATGGGTCAGTTGGAAGGGAAACCAAATCGGTGATTCCGATGCGGTTATGATGTCTCCGACCGAGGGTCGGAGCCATTCCTAACCGCATCGGAATCGGCCCCTTAGTGTTATTCCTCAAGCACCAACTGTGTCTGCAAGGGAGGGTGCACTGCACAGAAAAGAGTGGTCTGTGCAGACTATGTCTATAAACAAAACATGTCTTCAATCAGATGGGTGCAGTCTAGAGAGGAAGAACCCCACTGGCAGAGACCATCACGCAGCACAACCAGCCCCACATTATAGTGAGCATCCCCCAGTGAGATATGTGGAAGGAAAAAAGCACATTCTGCAGAGTGTAAAAACCGATTCGGATTCCCTTCCGAACGACCCCATTAAAAAAGGGTCGGTCAGAAAGGAATCCGAACAGGCAATTCCGATGCGGAATTGCGCCCTTAATGAGCAGCCGAGCAGACATTGAAAGGAGACTATCCGATGCTCTGCAGAGTAATTGAATAGCCCAGCATAAAGACAATTACTCCACAAGGCAATGCGTTGTGCATTTCTTCCATCGGCAGGGAAAAATATTTTCTTTAGAAGTGGACTACTTTTGCTTGACCCTCCCAATGCGGATGGATGCCTGGTAAAGAGGGTAAAAAATACTGTCACTCAAACTGCCCGACACTTGAAACTGGAATGTGGGGCCTGTGGGTTGATCCAAAATGTGAATGACATGGGAGGAGCACCAGTGACTGAAGACGGCTCGCCGTTTTCCCTTACACTGTGATTTAGCAATGACTAAAAGAGGGCTGTCCTAAAGCCCCTTTCGGTGAGTATTATGTTATATATGTATAAATTACAATATGTTTGCCATGAATGGCGCAAGAGCCTTTACAAGTAGACCTAAAAAAGGCGCCCCTCATTTCTCAGTTTTAAATTATTCGGGTTGGATTATCAAAGAAGTCTCTAGCATTTTTAATACAAAAAAATAAGTAGTTACAGAACATGAAGCAACCTACTCTAAATGACAATACCACCAATTGTGTATTATAGGACATCACTTGTTAGGTGTAACACTATGAACCAGGTAAAGGCACTTTCTTAAGGGTACATAGCTGCTTACCTAATACACATTCCACTTTTCAGCAATTCGTATAATAGCAAAAACATTATTAAACACGCTTTGAAATCAGTAGGTTCTTTGATTTAGTAGTACAAAATGGCTGAAGAACATAACAAAAACATAGAAAATCCACCCTTTTCTCCTGCAATGAAATTGATGGGATTCATCATCCAATGTGCTAGCAGTGGAACTGTCAGGAAAGAATCTTACCACATTGTTAGTGGTAAATTTTTATAATTCTTTTTCTAGGACCCATGAGACCGAACATCTCCTGGCCCTGGAAGAATTACTAAAAAACTATGGGGAGGACAGCCAAGTGTATTATGATACGCTTATTATGGGGGATTTTAATACACGGAAATGCTGTTTTAACTGTCCTTTGTTACTGAAGGAGGTAGATGACCTACAAGGGCCAAACCATTTTGAGCATACATTGTCAGGAACGCTTATAGAAGGACTGCTGTCTGTGTTTAACCTGAATTGCCTACAACAATCTGACCAGTCCGCCCTGGTCCCTACCTATGTGGGTAATGGTAGTGTTAGCATAATTGATCATATCTTTTTATCTGCTCTATTAACTTCGGCCGTGCAGACTTTTAATGTTACTTGTAATTGTTTTAGTGATCATAACCCTTTAATATTGGTTCTCCTCCTCTCATCTGGTATAATAGGGGGGGCTGCGAACCATATTTCTAATGCAAACTTTACCACCAAAGATCAAGCACGAAGGCTGAGGTGGGAAAAGATTACCCCAGATAGTTTTTGGGAGAATTTGTATACTACTTGTGCCCCAGAGCTTAAAGTATGTATGGACCCTGCTCTACAAGATAGAGCTACCTTAGATGCCTTTGATACGATTATTAAAATGGCAGCTTTGAACTTGGTGATCAAAACCAAGGCAAAATCCTTAAAACTAAAAAGGTGGTTTGATGATACATGTTCAGCGGCCCATAAGGAGCTAATGAAGGCTGTAAAGCAGAAACCGAGGGACCTGACATTAACCAGGAGTTGCAGGAAGGCGTATAAACTAGCTGTGTGCGAGAGAAAAAACAACTAAGAGAGCATGCCTGGGAGGAGCTTGGCCAAGCTAGTGTCCGGTCGGACAGCTCACGATTTTGGTCCATAGTTAACAGTCCTCTTTTTTCAGATATGCCAAACCTAAGTAAGGATTGTATAATACCGGCAGAGAAATGGGTCCAGCATTTTAGCAATATTTATAGTAGCACCAATCTGGTGGATATAGTGGGACACACAGCTCCCGGATCAGACAGTGCCCCCCTTCATTTTAATATAGAAGAAGTTCATAAAGCTATCATATCGACAACGGGGGGAAAGGCCCCTGGCCCTAACGGGATACCGGCAGACCTTTATAAGGCAGACCCCAAAGTCTGGGCCAGGATCTTAACACATGTTTTTAATGCTGCCTGTGCTTATGGTTTCCCCCCGTCATGGGCAAAGGCAGTTATTGTTCCCATTTTTAAAAAGGGCCTTCGTGATGATCCGGCTTGCTATAGGCCAATTTTGCCTTCAGACTCTGTATCTAAAATTATGAGCAAGGTAGTCCTGGATCGTCTCACAGTCTGGCTTGATCATTTTAATGTTATCTCCGACCTCCAATATGGATTCAGACATGGAAAGGGGACAATAGACCAATGTCTGAATCTCCATCTGGTGATCGGGAAGTATACTATTGCCAAGGGAGGTGTCTTGCATCTGGCCTTTATGGATCTAACCTCAGCTTTTGACCTTGTCAATAGGTCAAAGCTGTGGTTGGTCCTTCGTGATATAGGGCTAGAGGCCGAATTGATTTCCTTCCTGTATACTGCACATGTTAACACCACGGCTGCGGTACGGTTTAATGAAGATGGCAGCCTGACAGATTCTTGGACAGTAGGAAGGGGGGTCCGGCAGGGGTGCATTTTGGCCCCCCTGCTATTCACCCTGTACATTAATAAATTGGGGGATATTTTAACATCATGCTGCAGGGACACACCAAGGGCCGGTGCCAAATCGATTCCTGCATTGTTGTATGCCGACGATGCGGTTTTATTGTCTAGAACTGCAAGGGGCCTGCAACAACTTTTAAATTGTTTTATAGATTTTATGAATTCACAAGATTTGGTAACGAATTTTAAGAAATCTCATGCAATGTCGATTGGCCCGAGAAAGGCGGCCAAGGCTAAATTTTACTGTAATGGGGACGAATTAACCAAAGTATCCACTTTCCCATACTTAGGGGTACTCTTTGATGACCAAGGTACATGGGGAGCGCAACGAACACTTAAAAAGAACATTTTGGCAAGAGCAACGGGGGCCACTATGGACTTTGCAAAAAGACTAGGGTCTAAACCCTTGCCCGCACTCTTGAAAGTTTATACCGCAAAATGTATTCCAATGGCCACGTATGGATGCGACATCTGGGGTTACAAAGATGTAAAGGATATTCAAGTGGCAGAGAATAATTTTATGCGCAAACTCCTTGGGGTCCCTGTAGCTACTCCTATTTACTGTCTGCATGAAGAACTGGGGATGGGGTACATTGCAGACCAGATTGCAGTTTCCCCCCTCTTACGGTGGCTTAGAATTTGGACTCAACCCCCCCCCCCGAATCTAAGCCAACTTATAATTTCGGTTTGTATGGCGCTAGAGAGAGCCCAGCATATCCCTTGGCTTAAATATATAAAGGAAGAAACAAAATGTCTAGGGTGCCCAGATTTGTTTTTGACCCGAGGCCTTTGAGCAAGACGGCGATTATAAATTTTAAACGGCAGTTTGTGGATAGGAGGAAATGCCTTAGGGAGGAGGTAGAGTTAGGCAAGTCGTCGGTGAGAAGGTATGTCACTCTGAGCCTAGGCCCGCAGCTGCAACCATATTTGTCTTATGTCAATAAACCATACCACCGTTTTGTTTTAACGAGATTTCGTTTAAATATGGTCCCCTGGCTGCTGGCATTCCCGAAAGGTTACTCGAAATCTGAACTGTTAAAACCCTGCCCCTGTGATAACTTCTCGGAACAGGATACCTTACACCTAATGTTTTTTTGTACCTATTACGAGTCCCTGCGTAGGCAGCATATCCTCCCTTTACTTAGAGAATGCCAGTTGGTCCAAGTGCGGCCAGCTCTGCTCTATTTACAAATGCTGGCATCACCCATGGTGTGCCTCGGGGTTGCAAGTTTTTTAATCGGGCCATTAGACATAGGAACAGATTACTCCCGTAATAGTAATTTTGTGTTGTTTGCTGGCCCAATTGTGTTTTCCCCTTCTTGATTATTATGGTACATCTTTTATATGTGATATTAATTAAGGATTTGGTCTATTACTTGAGCACAGTGCACTTTATATGATATTGGTTTCTTCTATGAACCTTTTAGATATGAATACTGTGATTGAAATGTGGGATCATTTTATTGTTATGTATTTGGCTGGAATGTGTATTTTCTTTTAATAATATTGTATGCTTTTATGACTCTTGGCTGTCGAATAAAGT
This sequence comes from Calotriton arnoldi, assembly GCA_963921515.1. Taxonomy (NCBI): domain Eukaryota; kingdom Metazoa; phylum Chordata; class Amphibia; order Caudata; family Salamandridae; genus Calotriton; species Calotriton arnoldi. The sequence goes on from CAWUFW010001171.1 coordinate 108,562, forward strand.
ATTTCTGACTGACTGTCTGTATCAGTCACTTTATAAAATAAATAAGCACAACATAATTATGCTTTTTATTTCAAGGCAACTACATCAGTGAATACGAACATTACCTAATTTATGACAAATTCTTCTTTATTTCCCAGATGATTCAGTGATCCACCCTTGCTTTTCTTCATTTGCCCTTTTCATGGCAGTGTATCAGTGTGTTAGTATTCCTCCTAATATTTTGATTTAAAAGATAACGGTGTGTTCTGGGCTACAATAAATGACTTCCTTTACCTGCACATCATGGTGCTGGGGCTAGTTTTATGCCTACTATAATATTCCATTTCATGAAGGTGATGAGGAAGTGATAGAAACTAATTTTGATTGGTGAACCAAGTATTTAGTGTAACCACAGAAAATTGCTTGTTATTCATATAACAGAATGGTGTTGAGAGTATGTAGTTAAACCATTAAATACTACCTCTTATATATGCAACAGAATATTTCATAAACTAATATAATACATAAGTGGACCTCATATATAATATTAGCCTTACTCAAAAAATGATGTGTATCTTAGATGGAGTGGAACTCTCAAGTATTTAGCAACCTGAAGAGCTGAGCTTTTTGGGCAATATTTATTTTGAGTTGGACTATCCCACCGTTCAAAGGACCTGGGGAAAATGGTGGATAAAAACGCATCTGCTGACATGAGAGAATACAATAATTTACTGAAAAGATGTTTGCTGAATGGACTTATGTTTTTACTGCCCTGTCACCATACTCTAAGGAAATCAATATTCTTGCCTTTGGGGGGAAAAAGGATACACATGTAAAAAATGTGTTTCCTTGAAAAGAACCTGAATGTAATTTGAGTAAGAAGGAGATATGAAAGGGTTGTGACTTGTACCTGATTTAAAAATAAAGTGGATTGTGTAACGCAAAAAAAAAGTCTGTGTTGCTAGCCACTAAGGGGCCAATTGCAATGTCGGGCAAAAAGCCTCCTCCCGACAGTCAGAATCTCCTCGACCGTGTTGGAACCCTTCCGACCGACTCGGTCGGTTTACATTCCGACCGACTGATTATGATGTTCGCGGTTGGAACATAAACCAGTCGTTCGTTCCAAATCGGTTCCGACTGGCTCTCAGAGTATTCATGTCGGCCGGAACAGATTTGTGCACCTCTATGGACAGCGTTTCCAACCGACCGATTACGATGTCGATTTCCAACTGCCTTTCCAAGTCAGTCTGTCCGACATGAAAAGGCTGTCGGAAAGCGACTTTTGCCTCCACGGTCTACGGTTGGTGGTCGAGGGGGTACCTAAGTGACCCCCTGTAAAACCCTGCACTGTGTGGCGCACACAATGGGGTGCCCGTGAAAGGGGGCTGTGCTGTCGGGCGGAACATGAGCTCCCATAGGGAACAATGGGACTCAGACCGAACAGTGTTCGGTTGCATCGTAATCGGTCAGGCAGAACCGCTGACCGCGAGTCGGTCGGTCACAATTCCGAGACGGTGTCGGGAGGAAAGTTTCTTAACCCAGTGGAAAAGTTGCTATAGCCATCTTTATAACTGACATCATCTTAGTCATAGGAAGGAAAATGATATTCTGAAATAGGCCACTTACATATGCACGTTATTAGGCTCTTGTCTCTGCACAGAGAAATTATCTCATCTTCGAAATCTTGATCTTCAGTTCCCAGATATGGCAAAACAGCCATTGGTGTATTGCTCCAATTGAAATAAAATTTTGGCAGGTACTGCCCTCTGGATGGATCAAGGTAGCCTCCAGGGACAAGGATGAAGCTGGGCAGAGGCGATAAGCAGGAATGGGGAGTGAAAGTAAGTAGCTGAAAAGTTAGATTTTTCACTAAAAGGAAAATGTGTAAAAGAAAGAGGAAGGTGCACTCATTCCTAAAAGAAAATATTGGATTGTGTCCTCTGAAGTCAGCAGTGCTCAGAAGTGACACTGGAGGTGATCATTTGAGCTATTTTCCCATTTACACTTGTCTTCCTCAAGTGCAAAATAACTGTCGGGTATTTTTAGAAGTATGGGGGAAATGGAAATGCGCGCCAGCTGTATTCAGAATGGTTGTTATCCTGGAGAGTGGAGAAAGCAGTGATTGTTCATGTAGCTAGGAAGAAGGTAAAGTCAGAACCTCTAGAAAGCTTCACATTAATTAATGAACTGCAAAGCGCACAAACTTTTTAACATTTTTTTGTTCAATGGAAGGACACTAGAACTAAACCAAATCTGTATAGTATTGACTTAACTAATTCTGATATGAACAAATGTTAGTTGGAAAGAGGGGGAGGGTGCAGCATGCGTGTTTGAATGATGTTATATTGAACGAAGCTTGGCAAAATCAATGAGTGCTTTCTTCCAGTGGAGGCCTCAATATCAATTGAGTTGAATTTGGATTATTATGAGATGCAAAGTAGAAGTTAAAAATCGGTTCTTGTCCCTGCACCCTGTTGCTGTAAGGGCATAAGAAAACAGCGTGGTTAAAGTCAGAAGGGGGAGCTTGCTTATTAAGCTTATGGTGTCATTTGAGATGTCATCAGTGATGTCATCAGTGATGTAATTTAACATGTCCTGAGTAATGTAATATGTGGGGTCAAATGCAGTTCATGGCAAGGACACAAGTTATAGTTAGGTTAGTAAATTATAACTGGTGGATTTTAGTGTTCTTATTTTTAAATATTAATTTTTTCTCAATTCAACACCTAACAATAACATGACTTTAACCTTTGTTTTTCCAATGAATTTCTATTTTTTTTCATCATAAGCTAACATCTTATTACCATACCTAACTATAAAGTCACTTTATCTTTTATTTTTATCAGTGAATTTCTGTTTTTTCTTTTTTAAATCATATTCAAACTTGACCATACACCAAAACCCCTTGTGCAACCTATAGTCAATGCCCCCGCTGCTCACTGCCTTTTACCATGCACGGGGAGTAAGCTGCAGAGCCTGGCCTGTGACCAGGACCTGTGCCCAACTCAACTGCAAGCAGCCAACCCCTCTGGGTCCCCTTCAAAAGTGCTAAGATCTTATTGCCATACCTCACTATGACGTTGCTTTAACATTTGTTTTTTCAGTAAATTCCTTGGGTTTTTTGGTCATGTTCAAGCTTGAGCGTACACCCAAAATTCTCAGACAACCTACAACCAACGCACCTGCTGCAAAGGGCCTATGGCAAAGGATGGTTGGCCAACCCCTCTGGGTCCCCCAAACAAGTGCCTGGGGTCGGGGCATCCCTACCCTGCCCCCTTATGCCCTTTTTAAGGATCTTTATAAGGACACAGTGATGGAGTCCTTGAGTCCTGTAACAGCATCTGCAAACTTTTCTGCAGAGTTACGGCCAGCCAAACAGATTGCTCAGTCCCACAGGAACGAACCAGTCCCATGGTACCAAAATGGCAGACTGGAGAAAGCCCGCCCTTGTCTATAAGAAAGCCATATTTAAAGAATTTGTGCTACTTCCATAGGCCCAACTGTCTAGTTATACCTACGTTTTTAACCAATTTTTGCTCAACCAAGCACCTCTTTAAATTCTAATTTCGGAGCTGACTGTATTTACACTGAATCACAGAAAACTCACTTTTTGAGTGACGCTTTAAATTTCTGACAAATTTGGTGGAATTCCATTCACTCATTATCAAAGAGCATAGTTTCCTATAGAAAATATCAAGGGAAATCAATGTTTTGGGAGACCCCTTTTTTTGGCCCCACTTGACTGGGCAGCACAAAATGTTCCATTAAGGAGCAAAGGTGGAAGAACTTTGTTTTGGAAAGTTATGTGCAGATTCATCAAATGGCACCAAAGCTACTATCAAAACAAACGTTTTTCATATAGATACTCAGTGTTGGACCTGACATCATTGGCTTGGTTTTCCCCTGACTTTTCTCCTTCCGACATCCTGTTTTGTGGACTTCGTTTTTGCTAGCTTTAGGACTCTGCACACTTTACCACTGCCAACCAGTGCTAAAGTGGTGGTGCACTCTCCTTTAAACATGGTGAAATTGGCTTAAAGCCAATTAGCATGTTTAATTTACTTTAAAGTCCCTAGTACTGCAGTACTAAATGCAGCCGGGTCTTGTAAATCAAATGCTACTAGTAGGTCTGCAGCACTGATTGTGCCACCCACTTAAATAGTCCTTTAAACATGTCTGAGGCCTGTAACTGCATCCTGTGTGTGCAGGTTTTAAGCTGCCATTTGGACCTGGCAAAATAAACCTTTTGCCAGGCCTAAACCTTCCTTTTTAATATGTATAAGTCAACCCTAGGTTAGGCCCTGAACAACCCAGGGGGCAGGGTGCTGTGTATTTAAAAAGTTGGACATTCACTTTTACATTATACATGTCCTGGTAGTGAAAAACTCCTAAATTTGTTTTTCACTACTACAAGGCCTTCCTCTCCAATAGGATAACATGAAGTTACCTTATTACATTTATTAATTCAGAGCAGGTAGACAGATCAAGTTTGTTGTCTAAAGAATTGTCATTGAAAGCCTCTTTAATGGTAAAGTTGGACTTTTAATAAAAATTCTGAAATTGTCACTGTTAGAAATGGGGGTCTCTAGTTGGCAGAGGTAGGTACCTTTGTCCAAATAGGGACCCTTGCTTCTAGTCAGAGTAAGGGGGATACACACTTTAGATAACCCCTGCTCACCCCCTCGGTAGCTTGGCACGAGCAGACAGGCTTATCCCAAAGGCAATGTGTAAAGTATTTGTACTAACACACACAGTAACACAGTAAAAACACAACCAAAAGGACACCACACCAGTTTAGAAAAATAAAATATCTTTATGCAAACTAAACAAGACCAAAACGACAAAAATCCAACATACGCAGGTAAAAATATGACTTTCAAAAGGTTTCAAGAACTTGTACCATAGAAACCTATGGATGCGTGACTTTTCACCAAAGTACCTGTAGATGCGTGAAAGTTCCAAAAGCCAAACAGCCGCAGAGTCGGAAAACAAAGAGATGCGACACATCTGAGACCTTGAGGAGGCGATGCGACAGTCCCGCTGCACGCAGAGGAAGGGTTGTGTCGATTCCGGTCTGTATGGGGAGTGATGCGCCGATTTTTCAAGCTGGTTCTGGCCCCCAGGTGATGCGTCGGAAGAACTTGACGCACAGGTACGATGCGTGGAAATCCGGGATGCATCGGCGATCGATGGGGCGGCGTTGCACGGCACTGCCTCATTCCTCTTCAGCCGCAATCCCTCGATGCGTCGATTCTTGCAGCGACGACAGGCGCAGCGACAGTTTTCACAGCGGCGTGGCGGTGCGTGGAAATTCTTCTCGCGCTGTGAAGATGCATCGGAAAAACAGCTGCAAGAAGAGCGATGCGTCGATTTCTGTAGTTCTTTGAGTTTCTTCTCTCTTCCAGCTCCCAAACAGCAGCAAAAACCTCCAGAAGCCCAAAACTGACACAGGCACCTCAAAGCAGGTCAGAACTCACAACAGCAGAGTTCAGGGGAGCTAGGGGTGAAGTCTTTGTGTCCCTGAGACTTCTGAACAGGAGGCCAGCTCACTTCAGGCCCTTGGAGATCTCCTTCAAGCAGGGGACACAGCACACAGCAAAGTCCTTCTCCTTTCCTTGGCAGAAACCGCAACTGCAGGCCAACCCCAGACGCACAGCAAGGGCAGTACTTCCCCTAAGTCTCTCCAGCTCTTCTCCTTGGCACAGGTTCCTCTTGAATTTCAGGAATGATCTTAAGTTCAGGGGTTTTAGGTCTAATACTTATACCCCAAAATGTCCTTGTTCTCTTTGTGCAAGGAGCTCTGAGCCCAGTTCAAACCAGTTCTGGGGGGCACTCTGCAAGTGCACAACAACATCCATTGTCAGTGTGAGCCTTGGCTCCAGACACACCACAGGGGGGTGGAGCCAGCATTGTGGAAGGCAGGCACAGCCCTATTCAGGTACAAGTGCTACTCCCCCCACCACTCCAAATGCAGTACAGGCCTATTCAGCCTAGTGCTGACTCATCCAGACTCCTGGAACCACTGCACCTGCCCAGCCCCTGTCACTCCAAAGCCAGATAGTCAATCCACAAACAGGCAGAGGCCCATAGGATGGTTGAACATGAAAATAGACACTTTCTAAAAGTGGTATTTTCAAACACACAATTTAAAAACCATCTTTACTAAAAGATGTGTTATTAAATCCTGAGTTCAGGGATACCAAATTCCATTTTTCTATCTTAGCCCTATGGGAAGATATGCTTGTAAAATGTTACAAAGCATTCCCCATTCTGTCCTATGGGGCAAGATAGCCTTTCAATAGTGAAAAACTAAATTCCCAGTATTTCACTATCAGGACATGTTACACACACCAGTACATGTCCTACCTTTCACATACACTGCACCCTACCCAGGGGGGTACCTTGGGCCTACCATAGGGGTGCCTTATGTGTAAGAAAAGGGAAGGGTAGGGCCTGGCAAGTGGGTGCACTTAACAGTTAACAAACTGCGCACAGGCACCGAGGTGGCAGGCCTGAGACCTCTTTTCAGGGCTACTCATGTGGGTGGCACAATCAGTGCTGCAAGCCCACTAGTAGTATTTGATTTACCAGCCCTGGCACACTCAGTGCACTTTACTAGGGACCTACTGGTAAAACAAATATGCCAATCAGGGAGAACCAATCACAATATCAATTTACACAGTGAGCATATGCACTTTAGCACTGATCAGCAGTGGTAAAGTGCCCAGAGTCCTATAGTTAACAAACACAGGTCAGGAAAAAAAATAGGAGGAAGAAGCAAAAAGTTTGGGGATAACCCTGCAAAAAGGGCCATTTCCAACAGTCACATTTAGAAAGTTGGCATTTTCTTGTAATAACTTTTTGGTGCGTGCAGCTGGGCCCTGCGTCTCATGACTAGGTGTTGCTGGTAGTTAGTCTTTCTGTATTGCTCACAGACAGTGAGACAAAGGGAAGATAGGTGTTAGCAGGATGGGCCATTCTGAGTTGACGAAAGGGAGGAGCAGTCCCTTACCACACCTGCAAGTCACAAAGGCTGTCTCTGAGCACGCTCACAAGGAGTTTGACACTGGTCTTTTTTGTTAATTCATTCTTTTTCACTACTACAAGGCCTACCTCTCCAATAGGATAACATGGAGTTACCTTATTACATTTATCCATTCAGAGCAGGTAGACAGATCAAGTTTGTTGTCTAAAGAATTGTCATTGAAAGCCTCTTTAATGGTAAAGTTGGACTTTTAATAAAAATTCTGAAATTGTCACTGTTAGAAATGGGGGTCTCTAGTTGGCAGAGGTAGGTACCTTTGTCCAAATAGGGACCCTTGCTTCTAGTCAGAGTAAGGGGGATACACACTTTAGATAACCCCTGCTCACCCCTCGGTAGCTTGGCACGAGCAGACAGGCTTATCCCAAAGGCAATGTGTAAAGTATTTGTACTAACACACACAGTAACACAGTAAAAACACAACCAAAAGGACACCACACCAGTTTAGAAAAATAAAATATCTTTATGTAAACTAAACAAGACCAAAACGACAAAAATCCAACATACGCAGGTAAAAATATGACTTTCAGAAGGTTTCAAGAACTTGTACCATAGAAACCTATGGATGCTTGACTTTTCACCAAAGTACCTGTAGATGCGTGAAAGTTCCAAAAGCCAAACAGCCGCAGAGTCGGAAAACAACGAGATGCGACACATCTGAGACCTTGAGGAGGCGATGCGACAGTCCCGCTGCACGCAGAGGAAGGGTTGTGTCGATTCCGGTCTGTATGGGGAGTGATGCGTCGATTTTTCATGCTGGTTCTGGCCCCCAGGTGATGCGTCGGAAGAACTTGCCGCACAGGTACGATGCGTGGAAATCCGGGATGCATCGGCGATCGATGCGGCGGCGTTGCACGGCACTGCCTCGTTCCTCTTCAGCCGCAATCCCTCGATGCGTCAATTCTTGCAGCGACGACAGGCGCAGCGACAGTTTTCGCAGCGGCGTGGCAGTGCGTGGAAATTCTTCTCGCGCTGTGAAGATGCATCGGAAAAACAGCTGCAAGAAGAGCGAAGCGTCGATTTCTGTAGTTCTTTGAGTTTCTTCTCTCTTCCAGCTCCCAAACAGCAGCAAAAACCTCCAGAAGCCCAAAACTGACACAGGCACCTCAAAGCAGGTCAGAACTCACAACAGCAGAGTTCAGGGGAGCTAGGGGTGAAGTCTTTGTGTCCCTGAGACTTCTGAACAGGAGGCCAGCTCACTTCAGGCCCTTGGAGATCTCCTTCAAGCAGGGGACACAGCACACAGCAAAGTCCTTCTCCTTTCCTTGGCAGAAACCGCAACTGCTGGCCAACCCCAGACACACAGCAAGGGCAGTACTTCCCCTAAGTCTCTCCAGCTCTTCTCCTTGGCACAGGTTCCTCTTGAATTTCAGGAATGATCTTAAGTTCAGGGGTTTTAGGTCTAATACTTATACCCCAAAATGTCCTTGTTCTCTTTGTGCAAGGAGCTCTGAGCCCAGTTCAAACCAGTTCTGGGGGGCACTCTGCAAGTGCACAACAACATCCATTGTCAGTGTGAGCCTTGGCTCCAGACATACCACAGGGGGGTGGAGCCAGCATTGTGGAAGGCAGGCACAGCCTTATTCAGGTACAAGTGCTACTCCCCCCACCACTCCAAATGCAGATCAGGCCTATTCAGCCTAGTGCTGACTCATCCAGACTCCTGGAACCACTGCACCTGCCCAGCCCCTGTCACTCCAAAGCCATATAGTCAATCCACAAACAGGCAGAGGCACACAGGATGGTTGAACAAGAAAATAGACACTTTCTAAAAGTGGTATTTTCAAACACACAATTTAAAAACCATCTTTACTAAAAGATGTGTTATTAAATCCTGAGTACAGGGATACCAAATTCCATTTTTCTATCTTATCCCTATGGGAAGATATGCTTGTAAAATGTTACAAAGTATTCCCCATTCTGTCCTATGGGGCAAGATAGCCTTTCAATAGTGAAAAACGAAATTCCCAGTATTTCACTATCAGGACATGGTACACACACCAGTACATGTCCTACCTTTCACATACACTGCACCCTACCCAGGGGGGTACCTTGGGCCTACCATAGGGGTGCCTTATGTGTAAGAAAAGGGAAGGGTAGGGCCTGGCAAGTGGGTGCACTTAACAGTTAACAAACTGCGCACAGGCACCGAGGTGGCAGGCCTGAGACCTCTTTTCAGGGCTACTCATGTGGGTGGCACAATCAGTGCTGCAAGCCCACTAGTAGTATTTGATTTACCAGCCCTGGCACACTCAGTGCACTTTACTAGGGACCTACTGGTAAAACAAATATGCCAATCAGGGAGAACCAATCACAATATCAATTTACACAGTGAGCATATGCACTTTAGCACTGATCAGCAGTGGTAAAGTGCCCAGAGTCCTATAGTCAACAAACACAGGTCAGGAAAAAAATAGGAGGAAGAAGCAAAAAGTTTGGGGATAACCCTGCAAAAAGGGCCATTTCCAACAGTCACATTTAGAAAGTTGGCATTTTCTTGTAATAACTCTTTGGTGCGTGCAGCTGGGCCCTGCGTCTCATGACTAGGTGTTGCTGGTAGTTAGTCTTTCTGTATTGCTCACAGACAGTGAGACAAAGGGAAGATAGGTGTTAGCAGGATGGGCCATTCTGAGTTGACGAAGGGGAGGAGCAGTCACTTACCACACCTGCAAGTCACAAAGGCTGTCTCTGAGCACGCTCACAAGGAGTTTGACACTGGTCTTTTTTGTTAATTCATTCTTTTTCACTACTACAAGGCCTACCTCTCCAATAGGATAACATGGAGTTACCTTATTACATTTATCCATTCAGAGCAGGTAGACAGATCAAGTTTGTTGTCTAAAGAATTGTCATTGAAAGCCTCTTTAATGGTAATGTTGGACTTGTGGGTAAAAGGCAGTAATAGAACTGCTTTGTGTATCTGGCGTGTTCAGCTGTGTACACTGTTTCTATATGTTTACCACATGGTGCAATTCCAGCACACTTAAAATTCTTGAAGAAATTTCAGACTTTTGTTTACTATGACCAGCGCTAAAATGTGTTTTAGAGTACCTGTTCAAGCTCGGATAGGAGTTGCCAGAAACAATTGGTACCAAATTGGTATCTCAGTGCATTTTTGAAACTCTTACCTGAGGAACCCGAATAAGACTATCACCAAAAGCGCAGCAGGTCTTCTTAAAAAAAGCCTCTTACCTGAGGAACCCGAATAAAACTATCACCAAAAGCAGAGCAGGTCTTCTTAAATTTTTTTAAAAAAAGACTTGGATTGTTAGCACACTGCACCTCAAAGGAATTACTTCTCATGATCAGCACTAGACTTTTGAAGTACATTTGAGTCCCACAGCTTGAGTTTTGCTCAAGAGAAGGTTAAACCTTTCCTCGAGAGCTGGCATGGAATAAGTCTGAGCGAAATTTGCACTACACTGGCATAATATTTCATATTTTTGGTAATTATGCCGTAGTCTTGCTACGTACATTTCCTGAAATTAAGCTATTATGCCTAATTCTCATATTTACGAACCACAGTAAACTGCTACAATATAGCACCAAATGTGGTTTTTGCATTTTGCATAATTTTTGTACATTTTCACATAATTACACAGGTTTCACACACCTCTAATAAGGAATTGGGTCTATGTCATATGGAAGCTTTTAGCACTCAAAGAATTTGTAGAAGAATACATGTGTATGACGGCATTAGTATGACAGCATGCATCTGGTAACTCAAGGGGGTTGGTATCTCTTGCCCCACATTGGCATCTTTATTTAGAAACATGAATGGATTATTTACTTTTCATTAATAAATACAAAAGGAACAAATGATGGACGGAATGCTGAACAATGCAAACATTCACCCCAGTCACAAAGATCTGGGTTTAATCCATTGTTCTTTTGCTCACCACACCACCTCAGTTTGGACCCAGCCATAGGCAAATCAGTCTTGACCCTGTTCCTCATGGGAACAGTCTAGTCCAAACAGACATGCCAGGTCCTCCCTGGACCCGAAACAAGCATCTTCCTCCCACCAATTTAAACTTGAAGGATTATGACTGGGGAAGAGAGGTAAAACAATTGCAGAAATTAGGTGTATCAGCATCATGTCCTCACCTTATGCCTCTTTCTTCTCTTTGAAACTCAGAATCAGACATTTATTTCTCCCAAGGAAAGATCACATGGTGTGTTATCAAAACCCCCAGGTGGGAGATTTGGAGCCATTTTGAATGAGGGCCTAAGCATGAACAGAAAAAGAAACATAGGGGCACATTTACTATTATTTCAAGCAGCATGGTATAGCAAGGGAACTTGCTGCGCTGCGCTGCACTGCATGAAAGGGAGAGAGCAGAAATGCTCTGTATTTACAAAGATGCTGAGAATCTATGCTCTCTCTTTGTGCTGGTGCACTGTGTGCTTAGTGCAGGGGTGCCTGCGTTAAAGGCTAGATGTATATGCTGTAAGGGAGACCTTCCTGAACAAAAACAATCCTTAGAGGCGTATTCCTCTTTCTATGTGTGCTGCAGAGTGCAGAACTCTTGGAAAGAATAAGTAACAAGGAGAAATTAAGATTTTTCTCCTTGTTACGGTCGTGAAGGGTCAGATCTTGGTTACATTGTAAAGATGGTAATGGACCACCATAACAACAGGTTGTAGTCGGGAGTTATATGGCAACTCTGTACCAAACTTCATCCTCATGTCCCTGACTGATGAGACAGGCTGAGGTGGAAGTCCCACTAGTGATGACACAAAGCCAAACTCTAGGGACTTGTTTTTTCCAGAATTGAGACAGATAGTTCCCTGCCATCCAATTTGTAAATGCTTTCGGGCAGGGTGATATATTATTCCTGTCAATACAGTCATCATTCAGTTCCAGCCAAATCTGGGTATCATCAGCAGTCTAACACCGCACACCATAGGCTTGAAGGTGATTCTCTTGTTGATTTGGGAGTCAATAGAGTTGTTGGAGGTGTTGTTTCATGTGGTTGCAGATGGAAAACTGACTGTCTCAACGAAGAGTTATATACAGCCCCTCTATCTAAAAGCACCTCACCAGGTATGTGGCCAGCATGGCTGAAGAAGAAGTGCTAAAATATTGAAAATATCCTAGTGCCCTTCTGGACCGGGGTGGGCAGGGCACCTTTGATAGTTGACAAGACACACTGGCATCAAATCTTGTCGGAAATGGTGCTTAAGGACATTAGAACAGTAACATTTATCCAAACTGTGTTGAATTGAAGGATTACTTTAAGAGATAATTTGGGGGATCGTCCATGATTTCTGTGACTGTTAATGGAAAATGATGCCTCTCCAACCTCATTTTTCCTTAATTGACTCAATTTCAAATTTTGTAAAAACTGCTATAAGAATTGGACATAAAAGCAATTACTTCCAGCCTGCTTTTTCTGATGCAGTGTGCAAAATATTGGTATTGATTTTTATGACAGCCCAGGTCCAGAGATCCTGGTCCCTGGCTTTGTAATCTAAGAGGCAGCAGCAAGAGTATTTTGCAGAGTGCATCATTATGAAGATGCACACTTGTTGTAAGCAGTGTTTATTGCAACAAAATACACATGCACATTGTGAAGACAGTGCTGAAAATGCTCTGGTGTCCTGCTAGTGGGGAGAGACATTGCCGACCTTCCTCCCCTGCTGAGAAAGCGCCTGCAGATCTATTAACCAATATACAGTGAAAATAATGCATGCCTTCTACTGTAATTTCTTCCTAGAGTGTCGTGGCTTTTGATGTATACAGACTATGCATTCAATTAAATATAGGGCCTGATTCACAAACTTCACTTTATACTGCATTTTGTAGTACTGCAGTAGTACTAAAAAACGTACTACAAAGTGCTATTCACAAACTGCAATTTTGTAGTAGGTCCCTACCTCCATTATTTTCTACGGGAGGGTGTTGCAGTACCAGTCGTTTGCCATTTGTAGTGCTGGACTTACCGTCAAAGTGTAAGTACTAAAGTGCATTTTGTGAATACCAAAAGTAAGTAAACTTACTCAGTAGTGCAAACTTACTAAAAAGTGTAAGTTACCTTTGTGAATCAGGCCCACTAATGGCAAATCACTACATTTTTGCTTTTAGTTTTTTAATTAAATTTACAGTTAGAACACTACTAGAGGTGCGTGGACAATGGGAGGCGCCATGACAGGAACCACTGGCTGATGGGGAGTGGGTGAGGGCATGTGCCCAGTTGCAGGTGGTATCCAGCAACACTAGATTCAAATTCACACAGTTTTACTACCTGCACCAGGCATATCTTACCCCACAGTGACTACATAGAAACGTCCCCTCACAGGCCTCAGAAATGCCTGCGCTGTGATTCCAGACCAACGACATTCAAGCATATGATCTGGGCTTGCGTGACTATTGGGTGAGGGTAATAGGTAGGCTCAAAAGTGTGACGAGGGTACAGTTGATACCAACACCCAGACATTGCTTACTGGCTGTCGCACCAATGTCGAAGAAAGGCACAAACGAAAAACACACTCGGTTTGCAGTAGCGGTCGGTGGTGGGAGTGCCGCCGGGTGCTGACGCGGGGCGGGGAAGGGGCAGGGTAGGTGGTAGTAAACTACGGATTACGGCGGATTACAGGTAAGTAAACATATAAATAAATAAAACGAATTTCGTTTTTCGCGCTGCATCGCATTTGGCAATGCAGCGCGAGAAACGAAATTCGTTTTATTTATTTATTTGTTTACTTACCTGTAATCCACCGTAATCCGTAGTTTACTACCCCCCACCCCACGTCAGCGCCCGGCGGCACTCCCACCACCGACCGCTACTGTCGGTTTGCAGCTTTTGGACTACTGTTAGTTAGGAGACAAATTGCCATACATTGAACGTCACAAACCCCTCACCACTAGAACAAGCATTTGTAATGCAACAGGTCTCGCATTTGCGAGAGTTTGAGCTATTGGCATTGTAAATGACAATGCCTTTTATTTATGTGTACTGAAAAGCTGCAAGCGGTGTGTAAACACGCACTTTGTACTTCTAGTCCTTGCTTACGAGAAGCAAGGCTGGCAGTAAAAGAGGCTCAGTTATTGTCAGCCTTGCATCTCCTAAGCAAGGACTACAAGTACAAAGTGCGCCCTCGCAGGTTTTCAAAACACACAAATAAAATGCATTGTCATTTGCAAAGCCAATAGCTCAAACTCTCGCAAATGCGAGACCTATTGCATTGCAAATGCTTGTTTAAAGGGTGCCTCGAAACGGGTCTCTATCGGGCTCTGTTTTGTGCCCTGGCACAAGCGGTCCGTTTTTTTCCGGACTGTAGTGACAGCAGGCACATCGATGTGCGCGTGCTCACACTGCTCACTTCTCACTAGTAGAGAAGTTACGGCATGACGTCATGCCAGGTGAGTGTTGAAGGGAAAGGGAAATCCTTTAAAGAGAGTCTTTTTCTCTCTGAATTTCCCTTCTCTTTTTGAAACTCAGGAGCAGCAACATTGTCGTGGTGTCACCAGGGCTTTAAGTGGAAGCTTTTTCAATATTATATACAAGCCATAGTTGCTGCTTATTTATCTTATGCAACTAACACCCATTGACAAAGCCAATAGTCCTGGCTTGTTGTAGGTATGATGTTACTTGTTGTATCATATATCTGGATGCAATGACAAAAACAGCAACATACAAGTCGGGCGGCACACTATGCTAAGCACAGATTTTTAGCTTACGTGTTTTTAAGCCACGCCCTTAATTACACTGGCCACGCCCCTTTGAGTGATCCCCATAGTTTTTTCATCCCACTTAAAACCTTGATTGCAGGGATGGAAATATGTATCTAACTAGGGTATTATGACACTGGCATGGCAAAGTGTACCCAATTGAGAACATGGTGTGCCACTGTGCATGACTAATACATTTCATTACAAGGAGAGAAATATGTATCTAAGGGGGCATTATGATACTGGCATGGCAAAGTGCACCCAACTGGGTGCAGTGAGAACTTGGCATGTAACAGTACCTAACTGATGCTTTGTAATTCTGGGATGGGTACATGCACCTGAGTGGGCATTGTGGTACTGACTTGCAAAGTGTTCCTATCGGGGTAAATGTGGTGAGCCTGGCATGACACTGTCACAAACTGGTGCCTTGTTGTGAGACTGTCTTGAAAGTGTCTACTTAATTGAATAATGTGCTCTGACAAGGTTTACCTAATGTGTGCAAACATGAACAACCTTGCACAGCACTGTGCCTAACAATGCTATCTCTTCTGTGTATTACACAAGCCTGCAAGCAGCTTCTCACAGTACACATATCAAAACGACTGGCATTGCCAATGCCGGACACTTACGTGCCTGTCAAGAGATAAAACTAATTAGGGAACATATTGGAAATTGTACGCGAACAACGGTCAAGAAACAACTAGCGGTCGCCTGCTGGAAATGTTTCATGGTGTAAGGAGCTGCCAATGCTATTTTTAGTGCTTAATTTGTAAAACAAATAAAATAAAATAAAAACTACATGAAAATCGTATAGGGCAAAGTGTTCTTCCCAACTTCCTGCCTCAGTGCAGACGAACACCAATGTTGGTGTAGTTTTTATTCCGCCTCGTGCGTCTTTTCTTCCATCACCTTACACTTACTGTCTCCTTTTCTCACTCTTTCGGTTTTCATCCCGCCTTTCACTTGTCACTGTTTCCTGTCTCAATCTGTCTTTCCTGTCTGTCTCTCTCTTGCTCTGGGTCTAAATCTGGCAATGAAAAATAACTCCCGGTGGCCAGAAATGAGCACGAGTTCCAACTCCCTGCAAGCACCGGCGCAAATTATGCACTATTGCAAGAGTGGTGCTAATGCATCTTATACATTTATACATGTATTTTATGGGTACAGCGTGTATAAGAGCGACATTCACAGAAATGTAGCAAAAAGAATCTTCAGGTTGTCTGCTAAGGATTTTTGAGATAAAGCTTTGCGGTCTTGTGTTTAATATATTTATTTATATTTATTTGTTTGTCTGTTTGTTTGCACAATCAGAGGATGGCCGACTGGCCGTACTATGGAATGGAAGGAGATGGGTTTAAGGACAAAACCTGGAGAGCCAGAGCTGCGGGGATTCCACTAAGCTCCACCGGTCCCGCCCCCTCCTCACCTCCCCCCCTCCCCGCCCCAAAGCCCTCCCGACCACACCTCTCTGTCTCTCTCTCTCTAAGAATTGGAGAAGTTCGGCAGACAGTGCGCGTGAGAAAGTGTGAGGGACAGACGCGGGAGCCTGATGTCAGGCGTCCCGAAATGACTCGAATAAACGCCAGCTGATTTCAGAGCACTCGATAGAAAATCGCATTTTAAAGCGTTGAGGCATCAGAACAAAACCGAACCGTTATCTTTGGATCGGATTTCCGGACTCAAGACCCATGCTAAGCGTTTAAAAACACGTTTCGTTTTTTGGGGGGTTTCACCAGACTCCTGGAGGAAACGTGAGGGAAGCTGGGCTGGCAGCCTCTCGTGTACATGCACTTGTGAACGCACGCGCCTGGCACCACCAGATCTCTGGCTTGGAGAGACCCCCGGATCACAGGCTGCGGGGCACATCTAGAGAGTGACCCCACTACACGGAGACACGCAGTCCACGAGTACCCCCACTTCACGGGTCCGGGGGCACACATTTCAAGAGTACCCCCAGTGCACGGGTCCGTCACCGCCCACCTTCCTCGGGTACCTTTCATCATCGCTCGCTGGACTGGAGATCTTGCACCGGCTGATAGAGGATGGACCACCGCTCCAGGGACCGTGGCCGCGGGCTGGAGCCGGCAAGGAGCCTGGGGCTGCTGCTCGCCCTGGGCGGGATCCTGACAGCTGCGGCTCAGATGGACCTCCGGCCGGGCATGTAAGTGGGTCTGTGAATTCACCAGCGTAAGCGGCGCCTAAGCTCCTAGAAGCCACAGCTTGTCTCTGCTCTTTTCTAAACCATGTGTAGTATGTTTACCTTTGACAGAAAAAATAACACACTCTCTCGTTGTACCACACCACAGGGCAGATATACAAATTTTTTACGGCTCAGCAACCAAAATTGTTATGCGCAAGGAGAAAACACAGCGCAGAATCTATTATGTGCTGGGGACTTCGGACCACATGGAATGCATGGGTGTTTTTGAGAAACAAAACCATTTCTCCTTGTTAGCATCCGCTTCAAGGAGGGTTTTTTTCATCCAAAACCCTGTTTGCCTACTTAATAGATCGGGCTTTGTGTCAAAATGTATATGTGATTACACTGTAAAACAAGCACAGAATCGAAACCTGTGGTGCGCGCGCACCACAGAGGAGCCGAACGCGGGAATCGAAACCAGTGGTGCGCGCGCACCACAGAAGAGCGGGGGGCGAGGGAGCCTGTTGTCTGTGCCGCGCGCTGATGCACGTCCTAGACACGGACGGGAATGGGCGGAGCAAAGGCGGGACATGCGCCCGCCTTTGCCCAATTGCGTGCCGTTTTTTTTTTTTTAAAACCACGCTACAGCCAATGCCAGCCTGCGAAAGCAAAACCACACGCACAAGCGTGTGGTTAGCTTTCTGAAGCCCATACATGAGGTCTCGCGCTGCGCGAGCAGTGCTGCGCACTGCAACGCTAGGCGCGAGACCTAAAAATGGAAGGCGGGTCTGCAAGAATGGGAAGTCGCCGAGGAAAGATGGCTGTTCAAGGTGAGGCATAATGAAAATGCGGAACAGGACCTGGAACTGTGGACTGAGATGACGGATCAACTATCAGAGCATGTACAGAGTCTGGGAAACAAGAATATGGCTAAGGTAGAGAGTGAATCACAGATTAAGGCCACAGTGTGGAGCACAAGTCCCCAGAACCAGAATGGGGAGGAAATGAAAGAAGGAGCCCTGACTGGGTGGACTCCATGGCTGGACATACTGTTCCAATTGTTTCAGTTCTGATTTCTCTCACCCTTGTAAAATGAAAGATGCATCGATGAACCTGTCCCATAATTTAGTAAAGATGTTACACAATAATTCTTTGCTGAACTGTATTATGTTCTGTTCTTGCATTTTGTTACTTTTTCTGCAAAAGGCGATAGATAATGTTTTTTTTAAAATTACAGTTAGAAGAAAATTGCACTATGATTTGAAAATATTTTAACACTGGAAATTATAGCTTTGTTTCTACCTTAATATACATGCTTAGTTGCAATGACAGGGAGACATATTTCTGATCTACTGTCAGTCTTCCTTGTGCAAGTCACATTTCTGTTCCAAAATAATATTCTTTAGGGGTATCCGCTATGGTAGCGTCTGGTCTCAGAGAAATTTTTAACCCTTTCACTCCTGGGAAATATGCAAACTTCTGTGCTGGAGCTTTTTCCAAAAATCAGCATTAGGGGATTTAGGGCCAGATGTACGAACCTAAGCAGTTTGCGGCTTCCTAACTGCGACTTTTTGTAACTCGCAATTAGGAAGTCACAAAATGCGATGTACAACATTGTCGCAGACACTGTTTGCGATTCCCAATGGGGTCGCAATTGACCTGCCTCATCAATATTCATTAGGCAGGACGCAATTTGCGACCCTTTGAGCATGACCAATAATCAAAGGGATGGTGGCCTGCTGCGGGCAGCAGACCACCATGCCTGAGTTTGCTTTTTAAATAAAACAATATTTTTTTATTGAAATACAGCCCATTTTCCTTTAAATGAAAATGGGATGCATTTCAAAAATATAAATGAAAAACTACATTTTCATTTGGGACCACTGCCTGCTCTTAAAAAATGTTGGCGCCCACAATCACAAACGTGAAGGGGTCCCTTGGGGACCCCTTCCCGTTTGTGAATGGATTACCACCTCCTTCACGGAGTCGGTAAAATATGAATGTATTGTGACCACATTCCGGTCGCAAAACATTCATACATGCCCCTGCAACTCGCTATTACGAAGGGATGCCCTTGGCATGCCCCTTCCTAATACTAATTTTGCAAGTCGGTAGTAGGTTACCGACTCGCAAAATAGGGTTAGTACATGCTAAAAGGCATTTTAGCGGTCACAAACGGCCCGATTCTCCGTTAGCGATTTCCAAAAATAGTGGTACATCTGGCCCTTAGACACAGGTTCCTCTTTAGTCTCTGTACAATAACACAAACAATATGTTTTTTGCCACTTTCAAGGATATGTATTGATGCAAACCTGGTTTATCAATTTCTCATTTCAACCTGAACGAACATATAATGAAAAATGTAAAGATATTTTTATTTTTTAGAACTTTGCACAATATTTTGTTGAATTATTCAAATGAAGAGAAATAAATCACTAGACTGCTAGCCCTGAAATATTGGGCTGAATAT
Organism: Calotriton arnoldi; assembly: GCA_963921515.1. NCBI lineage: Eukaryota > Metazoa > Chordata > Amphibia > Caudata > Salamandridae > Calotriton > Calotriton arnoldi. Next base: position 127,868 of record CAWUFW010001171.1, read on the forward strand.
CTGGAGTCAGGCAATACTAATATGTATGGATTTTCAAAGGGAATGGATTCTTCCCAATCAATTAAGTCGCATTAGCACAGATCACTACATCATGGCAAAATTACTAATTATGGCAGATATCAAACTCAGGACTATATGGAAAGTATAACATCTCTATATTTTTTAAAACCTGTACTACCTAAGGAATCTATTGGTGGGGTCAAACCTCCCTTGCCCTGACTGCTTGGCTGAACAAATTCTTTGAAAATGCAATTTTCTGGTTTTCACCGATTTTCAAAATAGCAATTCTCTCCAGTCTCCCTGACACTGGTGCCAAGTTTCCATCAAGCTAGCGGGCAAAGAAAGTTTGCTGAACATAACACTAGTCAGATTTTTAGTATTTATTTTAAAACAAATTGAGATTCTCATCTGACTCTTTTGTGCAGGAAAATGCCTACATCTTGAATGTGGGGGTATGCAAGCTCTATGAGTTTTCCAGGGCTTTGAGGTACCGAGAGGAGATAAAATGGGTGCAGTTCATTTGGGAAATTTCACTAACAAATAAAAGCAAAATGTTAGCTTAGGTACCTGTGTTTGGTCACACGTATCATCCCTGGGCTGTATGGAAACCTAATACAACCATATATTTCCAACATCTATATATCTAACATTTGCATTGTTCTGAACTATGCATTGAACATGGTGGTTGTCATATTTTCACACATTTTTCCCCAAAACACAATCATTCCTCCAGTCTCCCTCGTGCAGGACATATCTCTGCCTAAGCTTCACTCACATTTGTGGTCTCCTATGGCTCTTGAGTGTGGGGCTATCAGGTATGTGTAAAATTTCAATGAGTTAAAGCAAGGATCCACACACTACGCAGAACAGAATGTTTTTGACAATGGAGCATCCATCATGCTGATTGCTACGTTTTGAGCAGTATCAACCAGCACCCAGGAGAACTCTATAACCTCAGACATTTCTTAAAACTAGGGGCCTTGGGGAATGTAAGATGATGTGACTTGTACAAATATCATGTTCTGTTTCCCAGAATGCCATGAATATGGTAAAAAAAATAACATTTTCTGCTGCAAAAAACTCCCGAACTTCAATGTTTCCATAATTCTCATGATAAAAACAGTATGCCACATATGTGGGTGTGTATACTGAATGCATCGGGAATAGGCCAACATTTTGACCATGTGACGACCACATTGAGACTACATTGGCTTTAAAGGTTCACAGGTTTGGTCTGTGCCTGTCTGTTACAATATGTCCACCCACACATTTGAGGTACTAATTTTATCTATAGAAGTATGCGAATATTGTATGGTCAGACTTTTGCTATTCCTCACAAATTTGAGAACTTTCTGCCACAGAAAAGTGAGAAAAGTCAGCATTTAAACTAATCTTTGAGGTTTGTAGGGTATTCAGGAATAAAAAAAAGCTTCTCTAAGTGCCATTCAACCTCAACCCGGGTTCAAATATTGCAAATGAAAACATCCTTGAAGTCAACCCAATTCCAAGCTTCTTATTCTCATTATCCACAGTAATGCAGTTGGTCCTTTCCTGTACCGGGTGATAGGCCAAACCACACTAATGGGATATCGTTCTTCTATATGATTGACTTCCACTTGTTTGTATGTCTCCGCAAAAACACTCTGTGAAAATACTTCAGGGGTTTCACCTAACATTATGGCTACTCCAGAACTCACAGCGGTACAAGTAACCCCTATCTCTGAACTCAAATTCATGGCTACAGTAAAAAAATGCATAGTGTTCATTCACCTCCTACTTTTATTAATTATATATTTTTTTTTTACTATCAAACGATGCATGGTTGATACACAGCCAATACATTGTAATTGCTCAATCATTGGTTCTGGATATCATGGGCTTTTCAACAAACACTACAGCAGGAGTCTGAAAGATATAATGGCATATCATTGTTGTGGATGTGCCTTCTGTGCAAACGTTACAGATGAAAAACTTACCCAGTTCTCTTTTTTCCTCACTTGAATTCACTATATTTTATTTCAACAATGACTTTCCTTGTACAATCCATACAAATGATCCCTTGCTAAATTCAGATTTTTGGGTGCTCATTATAAATCTATAATTTTCGAGGTTCTACCATGGACTCTATGATAGTTTCAAACCTAAATTGAATTTAGGTATAACACACAAGAAAGGAACATGTCTCTTTCTAATTGTAAGAAAAATATGAAAAACATATGTTCCTTGCTGTGGCACAGACACACAACATATTTCTTTCAATTTGTGAAAGGAAAGAACTGTGTGCCAAAGCGCCAAGAAGAAGCCAGATGTTGGTTTGAATTTTTCTTAGTTTTTCATCTATTTCCAAGCAAGTAACTTACCTCCATGGGAAAATCTAAACAGTGCCTAGCTCCGGCACAAACACACAGCTACTTTTCTCACAATACTTCTCATACAGAGAGATACATTGTAACAGGAAGGAGTTATGCCTGTGCCCCATTAAGAAGACAGGCAAAATGATTTAAATATATGTCCTGAGGGCAGCACAACTCTTATTGGCTCAGTTATTAAAGGAATCTCTTAGCAGATCTCAAAACATCCTACAGTAAACTAAACCTAATCTCATTAGGATGTATCTATTCCTGAGAACTATAGACTAATTTCCAAAAGCAGGTTCTCTGGTAACTGATTGAAAAAGCCTTATTGTAGCTTTCCCAATTTAGACAACAAAATGAACTCCTCTCAGACAGTCAAGTGGTATTCTCTGGGGAGAACAGGATCCTCCCTGATCACCAGCTGAGCTAAACTTAAGAAAATTGTGGACAGAATTGGGGCAGCCACTTCCATGTCCCATACAACTGAACCTGCCAAAATCCTTTTAGACAGTACACCATATCACCTTCAACAAAAAGTGGAGATTAATGGTTATTTAAAAAAAGCCTTGAACTTGATTGCCTTCTATCTCAATGGATGATCACCCATGGCCTCTATCCACCACACATCTCAGGCTAATTCGCACTGCCTCTGGAGTGAGTTAGGGATCTGCAGTTTCACCCCTACTCTTCACTGCTTTAGCCATTCCTTTGCCAGGACAGATCCATTCCTTTAGCCTCATCTGCTGCAGCAATAATGAAGGCATGCAATTCGAATTCAGACTTGAAAAACACTCTGCTAGCTGTCTACCTGCTAGCAATTGAAAACTGGATGAGCATGAATCACCTGATGATGCACAACTTTAAAAATCATAATAAGCGACACATTAATTGATTACAGACATGAAAAGCTGAAAGTGCCCTTTGCACGTTAGACACAGAGACACATCAAACTGAGACAAGTGTAGTAGAAGCACTGTAAAAGCATGCTTTAAAATGCAAGATGAAGAAAACATACACAAGTAACACTAAAGCATATAAAAAGTTGCACTAATAAATTTCTTATGAACATGTTGTTTATTAACATTTACTGAGGAAGTTTTGCTATTAATAAAGTGGCCTCGTGTTTCTATTGCCTTTCTATTTGAATGCACCATTTAGAAAAGTCAGTGCAAAACTGTGTAGAAACTAGTTATGACCTTGAATTTTTGCATAATAGTACTAGAGATTCTATAGTTTATGAAAAGTGAAAAACAAATTTTGTAGTGTGAATTTGGAAAATTATATACTTATATGAATATCGAGACAAATTGTGGTAGTAGGGTAATTTTAACATTAGCAATTCCATGTAAAAATGTTTGGTGAAAGTTCTACATAATCCTTATTTGATTTTATTTTATTTACATTATATTTGCTATTGATTTAGACTTTATTTACATTAAAAATGTGCAATGTCAATTTAAAGGCCTTTTTGAAAATGCTTTTTCCTTAATGCTGACATTTTCCCCGACCAAAAACCATGGTCTTTTTACCACTAGTGAAATGTTGCTTTTTGTTCTGTACATGTATAATTTTCGACATTCCTAAATGTTTCTTCAGTGTTCACAATGAAATATTCCTGTGGGAACAGGATTTCAGCTGTTGCTATAGATGGATACTATCTATTTCTTTTTCACCAATGTTAGGCCTATGTGGACTTTCTCATTTCTCATGACTTGCATGAGAAAGCATCTTACTGTTGCATGTGTCCTAGGTGACATTATGTGAATCTGACCATACAATAGTCTTTCGATGGTAGTGCAATGCTATATCATTGGGACATACTTAATGACTTAATAAAAGAAGAAACCCCAAAGGAGGGGCATTGCCATACCTTTTCTTTTTACTTGGGAGAGGATGCTATGCTGATCATTTTTTAGGATTACCAAGAACTATCCTTTTACTTTTGGACTGCTTTGCTGAAGCTCCAGTCGGTAGCTGATGGACTGAAACCTTGCTTGCCAAACCATTTCATTTTTATTTTATTTTATTTTGTTGTTCAATGCTAATGGACTCGCCCTTAATGGATGTTAAATCAGAACCCTTTTCCCTTCTTCTTAGGATTTGAGCCATTATACAAATGAACTATCCTTCTGCCTTAATGGTAGTGGAACACGGTCACTCTGTAAACTGATTTTTTATTAATAACCATCCGATAAAAGCCTTGCCTAAATGTTTGCCACTTTAACGCAAGCTGTAATGTTCTTAACTGAAATTCTCAAAAGATTTCTTATTGCTATAAACTTTGAATCTTTAATACAATAACCAAATCAATGTAATATCTGTCTAAGTCTATTATTGAGTCTAGTTGGTTTTTCCATTTAAACTGTGCTATTTCACTAATGATTTACATGTGTAGTGGGGAGAATCAACGAGCTCTATCAGGACATTAAGTATTACTTCTGTTGTTCTGTGTTGCGGTTGCAGAGCTTTAAGTCTGCATAATTCTAGTCCGACTTAACTTCTTCATGAGGTTGGGTCTTCCTGTTGGTATACTTTATTTCTACAGCATGGTATTGAGTGTGGTGTGCCTAAATCTGATCTCAAATTTGTGAGTTAGCTGTCAATTAATGGTCCTCGTGGTCAGCTAACGTGGAGTTTTGGCTGCCCTAATTTTCTCCCCTCCTATCGGTGGAGAAAGATTCATCAGAGGATCATTGCCTCTGTGGTAAATGGAAATGCTGCAGATTGTATAACTGTAAAGGGCCCAGTGCAATTAGAGTAGTAAGGAGCGTAAGTGTATAACAAACATTTACCACTCATGCACTGCAACACACCTCAAACCTAACACATGAAAAGCTAAACTCCTCACCTATGGTTATCACTCTCAGATGGCCGCTAGAACTGGGTGACTTACCTGTATCAGCTAGTTGATTAAAAAGCCAAAGAGTTATGTTATGCTTGCCACTGCTGATCAATGGGGTAGTCTAACCTCTGCTTCCCATGCTGAAATTGCTGCAATGAGTTTATGAGTATTACATCTGAGCACTCAAATCTGCAGAAATGCTATGCAAGGTGCCCCTTTGTGTACGAAAGGCTTCAATGAAACTATCTTGTTTCTAAAGTCATGTGGCGAATGTTGCCAGCTTACAACATGAGGACACAGCACATAACCAGTTTCACACCTCCTGCAAGACATTCTTGGCTCGAATCAGGTCTCCTGGGAGAGAAAATAATGGGATAAATAAAACAGAAATGAAGGGTGACACATACAGCTTATCAATAGTAGGTTATCTAAGATTACACTGGCATAATAAACATTACGCTCAGTCCTATCTGAAAGTACAAATTGTGTCCAGAATTCTTACACTGACATTGTGCAATTAGATATCTCTGGAAGAACTAAAATGTTCATATTCCCTTCATGATGGCTATGTTTCAAGGTGTGTAACAAATACTTTTCATTTTATATAGTTTCATGGAAAGCTTTTCTGAATATGCATATTTTTGTGTGCTTTATGGGTAAAAAAGATACAAACAACGCCACTGATCTATATACCTAGCTAGCTAAAAATGTATTTGAACATAATTGATGGTAGCCCTCATTCCCTGTATAAATGAGTATCTCTAATTTCCTTACTAAAGGTGGCTTGTGATGTCGCCCATAGTAGCTGTTCAACTGTAATAAGTTATTGTAGTTAAGTTCGGACATCATAATGCCTACTGCCAGAGGCTGCAACCAGGGTGAGAGGAAAGTCATGGAGCATAATTATAGCTGCAGTTTGAAAACAATGACCTGCTTTTCTTCCTTCTGATCTGTTTTTTTTCTAAAAAAATAAAAAGTGATTACCAGAAAGGAGATATTTAATGCAACATTTATATTTTTTTCCATGTTGGTCATTACAGGAAAGAATCTCTGCATGTTTGTTCATAGACTGAGCAACAGCATTTCTAAACCTGACATATTAAACTGATTCGAATATCTTTTTTACAATAATTACTAGCTGATTTATGGTGTATTTAATTTGAAGGTACAAGTTCTGCTTTTACTCTTCTAGTTTTCAATTACCATTTAAGATTTAAGTGGAAGAGTGATATTATGATCAGGTATTATAGGAACTAAACTGACAAATAAGTAATACTGGTATTAACAGGTGTCATGACACGGCGATGGTTTAACTGAGGTAAGTTTTAAACAGATATATCATTAATTTTGGAACCTATTGACTATTAAGCATAATATCGTACTATTAATTTCTTTCCCACAAAAAAATATTCCATAGATGAAAAACATTCTTGGATTGCTTTTCAGTCTCACCTCCTGCAAGGTATCCGTTTCTTCATATTTACATTTTTATATTGCAGGCTGTTGTCATAGTTTTAAGTAAGTTGTGACTAGAAATTATACGGCATACTATGAAAAGGTATGATAGAGGTGCATATCTACAGGTGACTTTTGAACTTGCTAGCAGCACATTATGCAACATTATATCATTGGCGTAATGCAAAATGATGGAGCACCTGTGCAGAATGTGATGAGGATCTCCTGAATCTCCCATATCTCACATATATTAATGGGCCTTGGGCAGAACTGAGGCCCCCTGAAGGGTAGGGAGCCCCCCGTGCCACAGGGGCTTCAATGGCCTGCGTTAGACATCATGAAAAGCTATTGTTAGCTTTCTGCATATTGTGGGTGCACCCACCCTAAAACTGTATTGTAGGTAGCGCTGATGTGGGAATTGCACTAATCAGGGTTACAATGGGACAGAAAATAGGCCCGTATACCAAATTTTATAAGTGGTCCCCATTAGTAAATCAGGTTGCTGAAACAGTGGCCCATGTTTTCAATTTGGGGTAAACTATCACTTTCAATAAATACTTATTATTACAAGATTTAGAAGGCAGTATGGAAGGTAGTATCTATTTCAGCTTGCTGCAGCCAATGTTTGTTCTAATATCAGGGCCATCAGCAGTCAAAACCGGGTTAGCAGACCATAAAATAGGCCCACAAGCAGCCACAAAACTGGCCCACACACTGACCTTTCAGACCAGCTCTTCGGGCACTGCTTGATTGCCCGATAGTTGAGTGCAACCATGGCATTAATACAGTGCACTTTCACCTTAATGCTAGCTGTAAAATATTTTGTGTGTGAATGCACTTTTACATTGTGTGCATGTACAAACAGTGGTGTGGGGCTACCTCCCTCTTTAGCAGCTTCAGTGGGGGTAATCACTGCACTGATGATCTGATTATCTGGGTCCCTCTGAAAACTGATTAGTTTTAAATGTTGCCTATTCTCTGTGCATGCCAGAAGACAAAGGGGGATATTCATAAGAACGTGCGCTAAACATCTCCAAAAAATGTTAATGCAACTTTACACATCGCAGTCCATCGCGGGAAAATAACCCAGTGTTAACGTGGAATTCACAACACGGCGGTACCATGCGATAGCCTCCCGAAACCGCGGCCAAAGTCCGTGATACAACCACCGCGATAAAAACACAAACCCCAACGCGTAAAAAGACGCGATGTGCCCAAACGCGATAAGAAAACAGTGATAGCCAGCGAGAGGCCAGCAATACCCACGCGAAATGCGGGAAAAAGCACAAGAACAGCATACAGAAAATGCCACTAAAAAAGAAATCAACTGCGGAGTACCATGGATGCACCCGACCGACTGCAGAGGACAACATGAACCCCACAATCCCCACGGAGGAACACCCAGGAATCCAGGGCCTGTGGAAGGGCAATGAGAAGAGGAAGAGGAAGACGGGGTACAGTCCCCAGGAAAACCCGACTATCGCCACGGATGAGACAGAACACCACCACCATCTGCACGTCACCTCCAACTTGTCATTGGCAACAAAGAGGCAAAGATGGCACACCCTCTCGGACCATGTGAATGCCGTCGTAGCACCGAGGAGGACAATGGAAGAGGACAAGAGGTGCAGGACTGATGTGAATGGCAAAACCAAGCAGAAACTCTCTGCCAACACGAAAGCAGCAAGGAGGAGGGGGGCCAGCAGAACACCAGGAGCTGAATGACATGGAGAAGATGGTGGCCACAGTCATCAGTCGGGAGACGGTGACAGGAGTTGGGAATCTGGACACTGCCCAACATGACCCGACACCACATCAACAGGGTGCGTACCGACCAGGGAGTGGAGGGACGGGGGAGATGGGCACAATGGCACACATGCCCAATCCAGCAGAGCACACTGCACACCCACAATGACTCAGGACCATGTCCCTGATCCCACGGGAACACCTCAGCACACACACAAACACCAAGTAGTCCCACGTACACCATGTGCCCAAAGGGTCACCCACCCAACACATCAACAATCACACAACCAACACATCCAATCGTGCGAAACACAGCAAACCTGCACATACATCAGCCACACTGACAATGCAAGAGACACCACATGACGAGTAGCTTGGCTGCAGGCCAATCATCATGACAATGTACACGGCACGACACTGAGGTGGCTGGGTGCGGACCACAACCGAAAAGGAGCAGGTCACACTCGGACACAACCACCTGCACAAACAACCCCTGATGTCAAAGACACATCTGCGGACAGACCATGCCTAAGAGCCACAACTCGACAAAGAGCACAAGTTACCCAAGTCTGCAACATCTTATCACTGTGGAAGCACAGAACTGAAAGGCCCACCCCATGAAAGGGATAAGTGGCAGCCAAATCAGAGCCGCAGGAGCGACTCACCCACCGTGCAGCATACGCACATAAGAATAAGTGCACCTCGACATTGACAACATCCTGGGACTAACAGCAACACCTCCACAACATAACACAGGACACAACTGGTGCCACATATGTGCACAACATGGCCAATCACATCTGGCACAGCAGGAAACTGTGACATGACAATGTACAAGTACAACCTGAAACCTGCAAATAACATTTATTCAGACATGCTGTGCTTGTGGACATTTTGTACTGTCCCATGATTGCCAGGGACGGCCACAATGTGACGTGCTCATGAGAAGAAATTGTTAATGATGGTGTTCTTACGGGCCATTCCTGCCGCAGCTGCAGTGGGATGTGGGCCACCTGCCCCATCGTCCTCATCATCGTCCGGTACTTCTGGAACTTGGATCCATGGGGCATTGGTGCGTACACAGATGTTGTGCAACACACAACATGCAACGATCATCTTGCACACAATGGCTGGGCTGTACAGGAGCTTTCCACCTGTGCCGTCCAGGCACCTGAAACGTGACTTCAACACGCCAAATGTGCGTTCAACGATGCCCCTGGTGCGTATGTGGGCCGCATTGTACTGCCTCTGGGTGGGTGTGTTCGGGTCTCGGAGGGGTGTCATCATCCAAGGGCAGAGTGCATATCCTTGATCACCTGTGACAGTGCAGAGAGAAAAGAGTCAATACTTGGTTCGGCATGATGTGATGGCAGGCCCACTAGTCCAGTGACGCATGTGCTGGCTGTGTGTGGGGTGAGTGTAAGCCAGCCCTCAGGGAGTAGCTGGTGCTGGCAACAACTCCAACAGTCATCAGGCACTCAGAAATGCAATGTTAATGTCAGCGCCAGGATGCCTGTTAGATGATAGAGCGCTTTATAAATGAAATAAATAAATAAATGTCCGAACAACAAGGGAGCATGACTTGAGTCGCACAGAGTTAGTGGCCCCAGATGCACCGCGGCCGACACGGGCCTACCGCCACGGGACGCTGACTTGCGGGAGACTGGGGTAGGGTCATGAGGGCAGAGCAGGGTCTCGTATGTATCAGAGGTGGTTTCCGCGGAGTGTCTCGGGGGAGAATGGGAGGTGTACCCCCAGGGCATGATGCAGAGGGCACATGCCAGCTGGGTTCGGCAACATGGCGGATATGAATGCCACAGACTCATGCCAAACACCAAGTCCGTACCTGCCCGTTGATGATGACAACCCCCAGGCCACAGGCTCAGACACCAACGATGTTCGGCCGGAGGCTGACGGTCACTCACGGCGCACATGGTTAGTGGCACCAGGTCAGTCCTTGCTACTGGTTGACCTCCTCCGTAACGGTGATCCGTGTTTCCACCGGACTGAGACGCATCTTCCTCTCACTCCTCACCCTGCGTACACTGGCATGGACTCTAACATTGATTCATGATGACTCAGTTCAAGATGTGGGACATACTGGACTGCAGTGTAGCCCGGCTGCAGCGGTGGAGTATGTCAACGAATGAGGACTCCTGGGGGCCTGTGTCACGGAGGACAGCGATGGCCTGAGGAGGCTGCCAAGGTCGCGGGCATGGGTCTTGGAGCACGCACGGGCACGTGGTGGGCCCTCTTTGACACACGACGGTGTCGGCAGGTGGCAGTGCGGCCTTGGAGCGCTGGGGCGGGCAGGCCTGGTCTGGGTATCAGCGTCCTGGGGTGCAGCAGGCGCACAGGCTCGCAGGCCCCGCTGCTCACGGCATCGGCCTCGTGGCGGATTGAGAAGCGCCGCCCTGGCAGTGACGTTGGCCTTTCCGGGAGAGCACCACGCTATGCGCCACGGGCTTTTTGTCCACACCCCTGCGCAGGCCTGGCGTAATCCGGGCCAACCCACTATGCTCACGCACACAGGGGGGGATGGAGCGAGTGACATTTCCGCGATCTGACCCACGGCCTAGGGTGACATGGTTGCGTCCACTGTTCACTTCTCTCCAGACACCAGCAGTTGATGTCTGCATGGACATATCTGTGGTTTGCATACCCAGGTCTGTCCAGCACATTCACGCCTCACTTGTCGTTGTGTACATTCCCATTCATGGGTCACTTGCATCCTTCGCACATGCCTGCTTTCCGCATCTCCACACGTTCAACTGTTGTGTAGCTGTGGTGCCATGATATCGCTGGATTGTGTACATGGGAAGCCCAGGATCCCAATGGAGTTGTGTTGTCGTGTCTGGTAGGTGGGCATGTTGATTGACGTGTTGTATGTGGTTTGGTCACGTGTGCATTCCCACAGTTGTGCGTTGTGTGATGGTGGCTTTGAGGTGTGTGGTGTGTAGATTTGGTACTTACCAACGAGCAGTCCAGTTCCATAGGTGCCATCCTGGAAGCGCTGGTTGATGATGGACTGTCGGAAGATGTAGGAATCGTGCACACTGCCTGGGTAGTTTGCGACGACATTGGTGAACATTCCCCGGTGGTCCACTATTGCCTGCACATTGATGGAATGCGGGTGCTTTCTGTTGCGGTAGTGGTGCGCAGTATCCGCAGGGGGCACAAGTGGGACATGTGTGCAGTCAATGGCCCCCAACATGTGGGGGAAGCTAGCAATGTCGTAGAAGCCTTGCTTGGTCTCCAGCTGTTCCTGCGCAGTGAGGGGGAAGTGAAGGTACTGGGGTATGAAGCTGATGATGGCATCCAGGACAGGTGTGATGAACTTTGATAGGGCTGGCTGTGAGACTCCTCCGACTCTGGCAGTTGTTGGTTGGAAGGTACCAGAGGCCAACAGGTGCAGCACAGCCAGCAGCTTTGTCTGCAGAGGGATGTTGGTGGTCCGCTGTGTTGGGACCGTCACCCTGTGGGCGATGTGGGTCATGATGCGGAGGATGGTTGTCCTTTTGAGCCTGTAGTGGGCAATGACTTCCTCGGGCGTTAGGTCTGTGAGACTGGTGCGTTTTCGGTAGGTCTGCTGTCTTACTCTGCGCTGCCTCTGTGGTGGTCCGGGGGGGGTGCGGGTCCGGGTCCTGGGGGTGGTGGCGGTGAGTGTTGTGGCCCTGTTGGGGCTCCGAGCTGCATGATGAGTAGCTCCATGACGTCGGTTGTTCTTCGGGTGTGGCTGTGTGCGGGGCTCCGTTGCCTGCTGCAGGTAGTCGTCCTGCTTTACACCAGCAAGAGGCAGGTGTTTAATACCTGCTGCTACCGCGGCTTATCGCGTGGTTTTGACTCGCATCGCAGATCTGGCAGTTCGTTGTGAAAGTGGTGTAGTGGTGTTTTCGTGTTTTTTTGCACGGGAACGCCTACTCTGCATCTCATTAGGGTTAGTTGGTGGTGTCACCCGTGGAGATCTATTTGGGGGAAGTTATCGCGGGAATACTGGCGATGTCTGCCGTTTGCACACGCTTGTGAATGGGGAGTTAAATCTATCTCCACTTTTGTTGCGTTGAGGTGGCGATAAATCGGCGATGGGTCCTTGTGAATATGCCCCAAAGTCTCATAAAATGGTCTAATGGAAGAACAGTGCATGGCTGAGAGGTAACGGTCAAGAGCTGCTAAGTGATCAAAGTTCAGGGAAGAAGAGAGAGAAAAATAAATGATGAAAATATAAAAAAAAAAGAACGGAGAGAGCAGAAAATAGAGTGGGTAGGGGAAGAAAGATAAGATAGAAAAATAATATAAGATAAAATAAAAAATCATATTAGAAATTGGAAAAGAAAAGTGGAAGGAAGGACGAAAACAACAAAGGAACTGTAAAAGTAGAGGTGGGCAAGCCACTGAGAGCTTGACCCAATTGAGCATTGCAGTGTGCACAGCACATTCGTGTTTAGCAATACCTGGCTATTTTGTTGTTTCAGATGAATGAAACCCGTTTGTTATTCTGGCGTTGTTATGGTATTATTCCCATCTCAAGACCTTAATATATGAAATATGAGTTTCTAATAGTCAAAGACAGAGGCCAGTTACAACTAGGCCTGGGCGTAATTTTTGACACATGACATTTGTACGTGAACCATGGGTTCCAAACAAAAGTCACGCACCATACCAGCCAACCCACTTTGCATTCAATTTGAAATTTCTCATAATTTCACGTTATTATAGGAAGAAAAAATTTAAAAAATGCTAACCTAGTTTTATTTCTTCTGCCACGTAACACTTCTGACTGGCACTGAAATCAGTGGAGCAAAATATCACTTTCTTACAGTATGTAATAGTGCGTTAAATAGCTCCTCGGTGCAAATTAGCATCTCCCGAGTCGTTTATGCAATCCGGGGTTGATCAATAACGTCTTGCCTATTTGAGCTCACGGGTGTTGATCAGCCTGAGGAAACGGCTTTTACAAGGGCTGATCGTAAGTAAGGGTTCCGTCTTCAAAGCTCAGGTCCAGACCCGAACCCGACAGAACGGAAAGAATTCGGTGAAGAATCGGCAATGAGAGTCGATAGAAAGATTTCGGCTGGCTAAATTGTGCTGGGATTTTGTAGTTTAGCCATCACCCTGAGCCGTGGATTATTAGAGAAATGAAATTACATAAAAAACACGTTATTTAATTTAGTCGTTATAACTCTTATCTAAGAGATGATGCTTTGTACTCGTGCAAAGTAATGTAGCTACAAATATACCCCTACATTTCAGCTGAACTTAATGTTTGAAAAACGCAGCCCTTGCCCGCTGGCTAACAGACCCTTGCAAAAAACACTGTGGCTAGTGAAAAATGAATTAATGTTTACATTACAAATTTGCACTTTTTAAATGTTTCTTTGAATAATCTTTAAAGATTTAGTTAAAGGCCAATGTTTAAGTGTTTTATAAATTATAGTTATAAAGGGCACATAACAATGTTACTCAATATGGACATAAACATTTCGACCCTTCTAAAAAGGAGACATTTTGCCTCTCCTTTTCTTCTTTTTTCCCATCGAAATATCGACATGAGCGCGGCACATCTTTCCAAAAAGCGTCACTAGAGGGAGCTAAGCAATTGTACCATGCGCACGCATGCTGGAAGAAAATAAGCACACATTTTGAAAGTTGCGTTTTTTTTCTGAACATGCTGATTTTACAAATTTGGCAGCCTATGCCTCAGCAAATTATGAGCAATAATGAATTAGTTAATTTTCTTTAGTGAAAACTGCAATGGTAAGGTTATTAAATTACTGTATTTCCACTTAGGGAAAATAGTTTCTGGTCAGTAAATCAGGTTTTCTAAAGCTCTTTAGAAAGAGGAATTACTATAGTTTTTGTTTGCTATTATTTTTGGCCTCCGGAGCGTAATAATTTGCATAGGTGCATTTATAAAATATAGCACTTTAAATCTAAGTGTAATGTTTTCAATAATAGAAAGCACAAAATGGTAGAAACTCTCTTTAAACTACCGTGTACATTTTGTGGCTAATTCCAGAGGGGCTCAGGGTCACTTTTTGAGATGACGCTGAACCCTGCATTGATCCAATTGTTTTTTCCGAACTCTTTGCCCATAACTCAGGCCCCAGATATTTTGACAACCCAACGCAGCAGAGCAGGGCACAACGATGTCGGTGAAATTCGGCGCACACGTGCTAAGCTGCAGATGATGGCCTTGATTGATGGCGGTAAACACACCGCCCAGAAGCACCCCCAACAGGGCCTGGCACGGACATAGGCCGAAGACACACGGAGGCTGAGCGACAACAGGCTTAGAGTATGTTTTATGTGTGAAAAATAAAGCAAAGGTTTGGCTCGGACTCCTACTAACGCCATCACTCCAAATGTTTTTCTTTTTATTATGTCATGAGCTAATCAGCATGTCGTGTCAGTGCTGAGAATGGGGTTGTCGCCTAGAAAAATGAGATATTGATTGAAATGTAATGGTTTAGTCTCTGGAAAAGGTTTGCTACATTGGAGTGAAGGAATGAGCAAAGAAACGTTTTTGAGTAGCGTAGTGCGAGTAGTCTTAATAATAGTATTATGTTTATCATCAGCAGTAGTAATAGTCATAGTATATTTATAGTATTAATATCAAGATTATTATTACCTTTATTGTCTTTATTACTAATAACATTTGAGTTTGAGTCTCTTGTGAATCTTGTCCGCATGGTACTTGCATAAAAAGAAAATGACAACATTAACATGCAAACTCTGATGAAATTTTCCTACTCGTTTAATATTTATTTATTAAGGCAGAAATGTTTTACTATAACCTGTTTACAAATTGTCTCCGGGGAATATTATATTCGATGCATTTATCAATACTTACATTTCATGGGAAAAATCTGACTTTGCTCTTTTTTAAATAGGGGTTGCATGGTCTTGGAGTTATGAGTTCAGCTGTGTTTTTCTGCGCACAAATCATGAGTGTGTACTACTACAAGGTAGAGTTTCAACAGCATCTGGCAGTTTGTGATGCTAGTAATAAATTCAAGGTTCTCCCCAGCATCGACAAAGATTTGTGAGGAAAAGATCTAAATCACCTTCAGCCAGGAGCCCTGTGAGTACAAGGTCCAAAAGTGTGGGATGCCCTCAATCCCCTGCCTGAGATCTGAACCCAATCACATGAACTTTTAAGAGTCTCTTTGTCATCGACATTTGGGGTGACCAGTGGCTCTGACCACAGAATGTCATCTATCAGCAACTACCCTACCTCCTGAGACTTGCTTTTCCCCTCTTTCCTATTTCACTTTTCTCCAAACTGGCCACATTTTCTATTCCCTTTTTAGGTCTGGCGTTAGCCAAGACCTTTTGATTTTATTTAGATACATATAATATACTTATATATAGGGGCTTTCAGCCAGCCCTCTTCATCCATTGGTCTACTGTTGTGTCAATCACATTTTTCTTCAATCAACTACAGCATATAGCAAGGGGCAGTAATTCAGCCTATTTAAACTACTGGTTAACTTCACTTTGAGTGACTGCATTTTGCTCTATCACAAGCAGCATCTGCACAAAAACTAGTTTCCTTCAGTGCCAGTATTTTTGTTTTTACTTTAACATTACTTCAGTGTTGCCTTTGTGTTTAGAGCCTGATGTTATGCAGGATGCTTCTGGTAGACATTCCAGCTTTATCAGATCCCATCTCCTGCCAATGCTGTAGTAAATTCCTTTTTGATTATTTTGCTTTCTGACTGTTTCTATTTCACAATATATCAGATTGTGCCCATTTGAATATGTTCTGTATTAAGTTATCCTAGTTTTTCTTTCTTTTTTCCTTCTTCCTGTCGTAGTTTCTTTCCTTATTCCATCTTTTTTCATTCTTTCTTTTTTTTCCCTTATCTTGCCTTCTTTTATTCTTGCCTTCTTTAATCCTTATTCTCTATTTCCTTCGATCGTTTCTGCTCTCTTTCCCTCTTTCTCTCTTTCTTTCATTTTTTCATTAATTCTTTCCTTCTTTCATTTTTTCTTTCTCTCTTTCCCTGTCTTTTGTTTCTTTATTTGTTTGTTTGTTTGTTTATTTGGTTGTTTGTTTGTTTCTTTCTTTCCTTTGTTCTTTTTCTTTCCTTCTTCCTTTTTCTTTCCTTGTATTTTCTTTCCTTCTCTCTTCCTTCTTTTCTTCCTTTTCTTTAAGTCTTGCAGTCTTTCATTCATTCTTTCCTTCACTCTTAGTTTCTCTTTCTTTTCTTCTCTTTCCAGTAGTGGCTGTTATCGGACCTGGGTGGTGGGACGAGGACGGGGGCAGGGTGGTGGGGAGGATGGAAAAAGTTTTTAAAAAAAGCAAACACTTACCTGTGCCGCCGCTTCTCCTCCGTCCCCTTCTTCCTGACTCTGGTCCTGCAGCAGGATGAAGGAAGGAGCAGGAAGCACCCGGCTCCCAGCCTCCCCATAGCCAATCACAACACTGTAATGCAGGATTGTGATTGGTCTGAGCGCTGTGGTTCGGCCTTCAGCCAGGGAATGAGGGCCTGGGCATGTTCTCCATGCAGGTTGTAATGCAGCCTGCATAGAGAAGATGTGAGTGTGCCTGAATGTTTGGCCAGACCGAGAGGGCTGGCCAAACAGTCATGTGCACTTAGAAGTGGGCAAACCACTCCTCCCCTGCTACTATGTCGTTAGAGCAGCCGCACCCCAAACGCAAAGCTGCAGCAGAAGGAAACTCACGTTATTATCATTTTATGATTCCTTTACTTCACGGCTGGGAAGCAGTGGGGCTGCGCTCCGAGGAGCAGCCACTGTCTCTTTCTTTCTGTTTGTCTTTCCTTCCCTCTTTCCTTCTCTTTCGTTCTGTCTTCCCTTCTCTGTTACTCTCCTTCTCCTTTGCCTACTTTCTTCATTTCCTTCTCTTTCTTTCCTTCTCTTTCCTTCTGTATTTCTCTTTTCCCTCTTTTTTCTATCTTTCTTTTTCTTTCTTTCTTTCTTTCTTTCTTCTTTCTTTCTTTCTTTCTTTCTTTCTTTCTTTCTTTCTTTCTTGTCTTCTTCTTTCTGACGTGTCTTCTTTATTGCCTCCTTTCTTTCTTTCTTTCTAGAGGCTGCCAGCCAATTTTGGACTGATTTACTTTTTTAGGTCTGTGTTAGCCAAGTTCTTTTTATTTTACTAAAATTATGTGTATAACATAGTTACTTATAGGGGTTTCAGCAAGACTTCATCCATTAGTCTGTGGTTGGGATCATTAACATTTTTCTTCCACCCTTTTCAGCATGCATTAAGGTCAATGCATCAGCTTACTTCAGCCATTGGCTGACTTCACTACGAGTTATGGCATGCTGCCCTTTTACAAGAAACACATCCATGCACAAAGTAGTTCCCTTCAGTGTCAGGTAGTAATATGGTAATGTGTGTTTTTTTAAGAACAAAAACACTTGTTTGCCTATAGCAAATGATATATATATATATATGTTTTTTAAATGATAAAGGCCTGGCATATTCCCAGTTTTGCAAAAACCATGACAAAACAAAATAAGAATACCGGAAGGCTGATCGTCAATGCCATACCTATTTTCTTTGAAAATGCATTTTTGCTCTGAAGTTACTGAAATCTCATACAGCACTAAATACTCAAATAAATGAATAAATACATCAACAAATAAATGTGCAATCACTGACTCCAAGCCATTAAGTCTTGCACCCCACTCTTCTACATGCATACTCCATATACAGGCAGTCCCCTTTTTTGAATGGGAAAGATTGACCTCTTGCCTCATAATAATAGATCTGATTCACAAAGCATTATGTGTTCCTTAGTTAAACTTAGGAGTGCAAAATGTTCACTTTACTCACATAATTTCCCAATCCAGTTTCACAGAAATAGGACTAACAGAATGTAGCCAGAGCACAGTGCATATTCTAGTGTGGAAGAATGTCACAACTGTAATTGCAGCTGTAATACAAGCAGATAGGCCCAAGCCTCCCTGAAATGCAATATCCTTCATTAATATCTAACAACCACAAGGACTTAGAATCAGGATATATATATATGTATTTTATTGATGTATTTATTATCCATATAGACAATCTGAAAATGAAGATGTTTGATTTTTAAGCACTTGCACTTTATCCGTGATGGCCTGCCGGAGAATTCTTATTAGAGGTCCCCCTTTTTGGTTTAAGGTTTACATGAAATGCATATAATTTTAATATGTTTTTTAGGATGATATTTTGAGGTTGATATGCATATCTTAATCATGTATGACGTGTAATACTGATTAGAGAGTAAAGGATGAATCAGGCACTTGCCTATAATCCGCAGCTCTTTAAGGAATTCGAGTAAATGTAATATTTCACTCATTGGCATATAAGAAGGCTCCAAATACTTGATATTTAACGATTAAGCATGGCACTGAATCAAAAATGTCAAAAATGAAATATTTTATTCTAAGGTAACCACAAAATGATCAACACGCGTCTTTGTATGACTGTTTTAAATACTCAGGGGGATATTCACAAGAACGTGCGATAAACATCGCCAAAATAGGCTAACGCAATTTTCCATATCGCCGTCCATCGCGGGAAAATAACCCTGTGTCAACGTCGTATTCCCAACACGGCGGTAACATGCGATAGTATCCCGAGAACGCCACAAATGTCCACTATACAACTACCTCAACGGCGATAAAAAGGGAAACCCGAACATGAAAAAAGCTGCAACGGGCACAACTGCGATAAAAATCCAGCGAAAAGCAGCGTCAGGTCCGCAAGGCCCACAAGTAAGGCGGGAACAATCACCATAAAAGGGGAAAAAATGAAACACAAATAAAACACAAACAACTGCGAAGCACCATGGAGGTAGCCGGAGCAAGCACAGAGGACAACCCGAACCCCACAAGCCCCACTGAGGACCAGCCTGGGACCCCGGGGTCAGGGAAGGGCAAGGAGAAGAAGAAGAGGAAGATGCGGTTCAGTCCGCAGGAAAACAGGATCCTGATTACGGAGGTGACAGAACACCATCAACAACTGTCAGTCACCTCCACTGTGTCATTGGCAACAAAAAATGGAATATGGCAGTCCATCGTGGACAAGGAGAATGCAGTCGGAGTGCTGAGGAGGACAATGGAAGAGGTCAAGAGGCGCTGGAATGATGTGAAGCGCAAAACCAAGCGGAAACTCACCAACAACCGCAAAGCAGCAATGCAGACTGGGGGTGGGAGTCCTGCGCCACAGGAGGAGCTGGATGAGATGGAGGAAATGGTGTCCACAGTCATCAGTAAGGAGACGGTGGCAGGAGTCGGAGGACCGGACACTGCTCAACATGACCTGACACAACAGCAACAGGTTGAGTAACCACCAGGGACTGGGGGGACAGGGGGAGATGGGCACAATGGCACACATGCACAAGTAAGTACAGCACATCTGCGGACAAACTATGCCCAAGAGTCACAACTCCGACCAAGAGCCCAATTTACCCAAGTCTGCAACAACTCAGCACTGTAAAGGCACAGAAGTGAAAGGCACACCGCCAGAAAGGGATAAGGGCCAGCCAAATCAGAGCTGAAGGGGCAAATCACACACTATGCAGCACACACACATAACACTCAGAGCAACTCAATATTTACAACAAAGTGGACCAAACTGCAACACTTTCACAACAGAACAGAGGACACAACTGATGCCGCTTGTGTGTAGAAAATGGCCATTCGCATTTGGCATAGCAGGAAACTGTGAGATGATAATGGACAAATACAACCTCACATCCATGATGGTGGCGAAATGTCAACTGTCCAGCATTAAATAGGCTTCTCCACACAAACAGTCACAATGTACATTGACATGCAGACTGTTTGTAAACTTGGCCAATGCGTCAACATACATGTGAACACAATGTCAAACTGCAACTCCCCCTCACATTGCAGAGGGAGAATCATCACCTCCTGCAGAGCAGACCGTACTCCTCATCACCGATGATGAAGAGGACCTACACACCATCTCTTCTTGCAACAAATGCGAATGTAAGCACTCACACCCGTCAGAGAAATGTGCTAATGCAGAGGACTGACATGCACACGGGGAATGTGTGTTGCTAAGATTTTATTTGCACATGCTGGTCATGTGGCCATCTTGCACTGTGCCATGATTGCTGTGGACAGTCACAATGTGACATGCTCATGCGAAGAATTTGTTGATGATTGTGTTCCTTCGTGCTATTCCTGCTGCGGCTGCAGTGGGGTGTGGTCCACCTGCATCATCTTCCTCATCATCGTCCGGTGCTTCTGGGACCTGGATCCATGGGGCATTGGTGCGTACACATAGGTTGTGCAATACACAACATGCAGTGATCATCTTGCACACTATTTCTGGGCTGTACAAGAGTCTTCCACCAGTGATGTGCAGGCACCTGAAACGTGATTTCAACACGCCAAACGTGTGTTCAACAATGCCCCTGGTGCGTTT
The DNA here is from genome assembly GCA_963921515.1 of Calotriton arnoldi. Lineage (NCBI taxonomy): Eukaryota > Metazoa > Chordata > Amphibia > Caudata > Salamandridae > Calotriton > Calotriton arnoldi. The sequence goes on from CAWUFW010001171.1 coordinate 148,677, forward strand.
GTGGGCCACATTGTACTGCCTCTGGGCCGGGGTGTTCGGGTCTCGGAGGGGTGTCATCATCCACAGGCAGAGTGCATATCCGTGATCACCTGTGAGAGGTAAGTGAGGTCAGTGTCAACTGGTGGTTCTGCATGGTGTGTTGGCAGACATAAAAGTTTTGTGGTGTGTGATTTGTGCGACCTTGGGATTCATGTTAGCCATGTATTGCTGCTGGCAAATGTGGTAGGACAATGTGTATTACGTAGCCTCACAGCTGCTCCTCCCTCCCACCGAGCCTATTTACTTGTGTGTGCTGCGCGGTTGCATCACTTGCACTCCTATGGCACACCATTGTCATGCCTGTCTGCGCATGTCCGCAGGACTGACAGCAAGACTGTAATGTTGGCCGTTGAAGGTGTGCGGCCACGTGTGTGTAGGCCTATGGTCATGATATGGCAGACACAGAGCCACACGCAGTAGTTACTTCGGTGGCCATCCCGGAAGTGAACCACTCCCTGAGCCCCGGCCTATTTAGTCACTCCCCTACGCTGGACTGGCATGTGCCGGCCCTGCCCACTACACTTACGCTTACAGGGGGGCCGATATGGCTACTTGTCCAAGGTGTTCCCCACTGCCTGTGATGACATGGTTGCGTCCACTGTCCACGACACTACAGACTCCAGCAGTATGTGTCCACATGGACATGTCTGTGCTCTGCATACTCAAGACTGTCCAGCACATCACCGCCACACTTGGCATTGTGTACATTGTTATTCATAGGTCCATTGCCTCCTTCGCACAATCGTGGTTCCCACCTCTCCCCACATTCTGCATATGTGTGGCAGAGGGGCTATGCCTTAGTGTATGGTTTGTCCACATTTCTGGCCCCTCTTACCACGGTTACTTGTGTTGTCGTGTCTGGCAGGTGTGCATGTTGTTTGGCATGTTGGATGTGATTTTGTTACGTGTCCATTCCCACAGTTGTGCGTTGTGTGATTGTGGAATTGAGGTGTGTGGTGTGTTCCGTTGGTACTTACCAACGAGCAGTCCATTTCCATAGGTGCCATCCTGAAAGCGCTGGTTGATGATGGACTGTCGGAAGATGTATGAGTCATGCACACTGCCTGGGTAGTTGGTGACGACATTGGTGAACAGTCCCTGGTGGTCCACTATTGCCTGCACATTGATGGAATGCGTGTGCTTCCTGTTGCGGTAATTGTGTGATGTGTCGGCAGGGGGCACAAGTAGGACATGTGTGCAGTCGATTGCCCCCAACACGTGCGGGAATCTGGCTATGGCGTAGAAGCCTTGCTTGGTCTCCAGCTGTTCCTGTGCAGTGTGGGGGAAGTGAAGGTGCTGGGGTATGAAACTGATGATGGCATCCAGGACAGGTGTGATGGCCTTTGATAGGGCTGGCTGTGAGACTCCTCCGACTCTGGCAGTTGTTGGTTGGAAGGTACCAGAGGCCAACAGGTGCAGCACAGCCAGCAGCTTTGTCTGCGGAGGGATGTTGGTTGTCCGCTGTGTTGGTACCGTCAGCCTGTGGGCAATGTGGGTCATGATGCGGAGGATGGTTGTCCTTTTGAGCCTGTAGTGGGCAATGACATCCTCTGGCGTTAAGTCTGTGAGGCTGATGTGTTTTCGGAAGGTCCGCTGTCTTGTTCTGCGCTGCCTTGGTGGTGGTCTTGGGGGGGGTGGTCCTGGGGTTGGGGGTGGTCCTGGGGGTGGTGGCGGTGGGTGTTGTGGCCCTCTTGGGTCTCCAAGCTGCATGATTAGTAGCTCCATGGCATCTGTTGGTCTTCCGATGTGGCTCTGGCACTGGCTCCCTCTGTACTGCAGGTTTTCATCCTACTTAAGACCAGTAATGAGCAGGTGTTAGGTCCCTGCTGCTAACGCGCCTTATCGCCTGTTTTTGTGCGATATCGCAGATCTGGCTGGTCGTTGAGAATATCGCAAAGTGGTGTTTTCGTGTGTTTTTGCACGGGAACGCCTACTCTGCATATCATTAGCATTAGTTGTCGCTCTCATCCGCGGCGATGTGTTTTGCGGCAGCTATCGCGGGAAAACTGGCGATGTCCGCAGTTTGCACCAGCTTGTGAATGGGGCGATGAGTCTATCGCCACTTTTGCGGCGCTAAAGTGCCGATAAATCGGCTATGGCTCCTTGAGAATATGCCCCAAAGTGTTATGAAGTCTGTCTTGCATTGCAATGGAAGTAACAGACCACGGAATCGGGAGTTTGGGATTTTAAATGAATCCATGGCGGCAGCGTTTATTGTGTCAGCAAGCCTGCAGGGACAGTCGAAACGCGTTACCGAGGATAATGAAATAAAAGAGAGTTCTTTTAAATTGAAACTGGAGTCCATGTGTCGGTGTCCAGGGACTGGAGGGAAACTGGAGCTGGTGTTTATATATATATATATATATATATATATATATATATATATATATATATATATATATATATATATATATATGTCCAAGTAAAATGTGAAACTCCCGCAACCTCCAGGCGGCGAAGAAGGAGAGACGGACCAACTCAGAATCTTCAGGCAAGTTCTTTTATTCAACCATTTTTCTCATAAAATGACGCGTTTCGGGCTCGAGAGCCCTTGATCACATACGGAAAATTAGTCTGAACCTTCATTTTTAAATGCTACTTCCCAGTGAATCCCCGCCTTCCTGTGTTCCGTGTCACATGATCATGTGCATGGAAAAAAGACTATATAGTATGCAATATAAATGTTGTAAAAATTGCATATACAACAAAGCGTTTCATATTGGTGCCTTATTAACTATTTAAACAATCATATGGAAGAATATTGACAATTTAATATAAATATTTCTGTATAAATACACATACTCCATATAAATATATAAAGCAGTAAATAGCAAAATGAAAGAATTTTATCTGTATAAATACACCCTTTCTGACAAAGAGAAAAAAACTTATCTACACTTTGAAATTGATTCTGCAATATTACCGGATAAATCCTGAATAATTTGTGAGACAATTTAAATATTTGCTTTTTTAGTAGTATAGTACATCTACAGAAAAGACCCATTAAAGTGCAAACAATACATAGCAGCAAAGGCTAATCGTGCAACTCAGTGCAAATTGTGCAAAAATACAATAATCTAATAAAATTGCAATAGAAAGATAATAAATTACATGTATATATATTAATAACAACATAAAATCTTAGTTCGATAAATATTGTTAAAATCATATAAATACTAACAGCAAAATTCATCATATTACAAAAATAGTGTAAATATTAAAATTTGTGCAAAGTGCAGTTTTCGAGGTATCAATGAATATTTTATAACTAACTTATTTAGCTATAATGTTAGATATTTGCGTCTATTGTACTTAGGAACCCTAATAAAACGTTTAGTAATCAATGGGACTTCATAAGGAAACTGCCTAAGGAATATTATTAACAATTATTTATAGAAGATTATAGAAAATTATGCATATCCTCTGTATTATTTAATCCGTTAGGCCATTTACTATCAAATTCGGGGATCATTTTAGTTTCCATTTGTCTAAGTTTGCGTTCCCTGTTACCACCCCGTCTTGATTTAGCTACTGCTCCAATTACATAATATGTAAGGCAAGTCACATCATTATTATGAACTCTTTTGAAATGACGGACTACAGGATATGTAGGATCACTATGCATAATTGCTCGCAAGTGTTGTAAAATTCTCACATGCACTTGAAGCTTCGTACTACCAATGTAGTGAAGACCACAAGTGCACGTTAAAACATAAACTGCGAATTCGGTCTTGCAATTAAAACTTCCTTTAATAGCTATGTCATTGTCATTAAAAGCAGTGTGGTAACAAGTCGTATTTATACCAAACTTACATGCTCTGCAGCTTGAACATTTTCTAAACCCTGGAGCTGGTTTTAGCCAACTACTTGTCTGTTTATTCTCAGGGCTGCTTGTATCTAGAATGGCACCCATGTTTCTTGCTCTTCTAAAAGTAATAAGTGGAGTAACAGGCAATCTACTATTGAGTACTGGATCAGTGAGCACAATAGGCCAATTCTTTTGACAATTGACCTAATTTTTCTTTCATCTCTGCTATAAGTAGTAATTAATCTAGGACCATCATTGTTGGCTGCCTTGATAGGAGTGGCAGAATACATTAATACAGCAGGCTCAGTCATAGAATTATTCTTGAATAGACTTATTCTAGGGCGTGTATTGGCTTTTTTCATAGCCTCATTTAGTGTAGTTTCTGAATATCCACGTGCTCTCATTCTCATCATGGCTTCCTTAAGGCAGATTTCAAAATCACTCTCTACACTACAGATTCTTTTTAGTCTCAAAATTTTGCCATAAGGAATGCTAGCAATTAAATGCTTTGGGTGGGCACTGCTGGCATGAAGAGTAACGTTGCCAGCTGTTGGTTTCCTAAACAAGGTAGTTTCCAATTTGTTATCTTTAATATAGATTTTGACATCTAAAAATTCAATACAATCTTTATTAATGTGTGATGTGAAGGTAAGATTCATGGAATTTAAATTCATAGTTTTAATGAAATCTACCGCTTCTTTCTCTTCTCCCTTCCATAAAATAAAGATGTCGTCTATATATCTCAGATAACAAATAACATTATCATCAAACCTGTCTCTTTGTTCTTGTTTGAGGACCTGCTCCTCCCACCAACCAACGTGTAAACACGCATAGCTGGGAGAGAAGCAGGCCCCCATGGCTACACCTCTAAGTTGTCTGTATAAATCCTTCCCAAATAGGAAAAAATTATGATTGAGGCACCAATCAATGAGATCCAAAATTACTTTGTTATGTTCATAGAATTCACATGACCTTTTATCCAAGAAGTATTTAATAGCATTTAAGCCTATCTTATGATCAATGCTAGTATAAAGCGATTCTATGTCACAAGTAATTAATAACATATCCTCTGTCCATAATAGTTTACTAATCTTGACAAGAAAGTCACTGGTATCTTTAACATAGCTTTTCAGGTCTTTGACTATGTCTTGCAAGAAAAAATCAATGTATTGGCCTATATGTTCTCCCATGCTATTTATAGCCGATATAATGGGCCTACCCGGCACTGGCATTGTTCCTTTGTGTATTTTTGGGATTAGATATAACACAGGAAGGACAGGAAATTCATTATTCATGAATTTGTACTCTTCTGTAGAAATTAATCCCTCTCGACGCCATTGTGCCAGTTGTTTCAAGAGAGATTCTTTAGCTTTATTATACTCTTTAATTGAAGATTTTTCATAACAATTAAAATCACATAGTTGTCTATTGGCTTCTTCCACATAACAAGTTTTCGGCCAGATAACCAGATTACCACCTGTATCTGACTTTTTTATTATAATCTCATTGTTTTCTCCCAATTTTTTCATTAAATTGGCATATTCATTTCTTTTGTGATACAATTTTCTTTTTTTGGTATTTTTTTGAATGTACAATTTTTTAATTTCTTCAATTACACAGTCATGAAAGACATCTACCGCATCTTTTGGCATTAAAGGAACAAAACACGATTTAGATTTATATGGACTCAGGCCCGCTCCTTTCTGTGTCAAATTGATTTTTTGTAACCTTTTTTGAGTAGTCAGGTCAGAATCAGTACCAGAAGGTTGTGAATCTGTTGCTTCATTTAAATCATGTAGTGTCAGTAGAGTGGGAATGTCAGATGCAGCAAGTACAGGATCAACAGTAACATTGCTGATGTCTTCTGGATCAGTTTTGTTCATACTAGGTTTGAGTGCAAAGAATTTTTTAAGTTTCAACTTTCTAATAAAACAATACACATCAATACGCGTACTAGCATAATTGAAATCATGACCTGGACAATAATTTAGCCCAAGTGCTAACAATTGCTCCTCTCCTTTCGTTAATATTAGAGAAGATAAATTGATGACAGAATTATTAGAAATAGAATCGCCAAAATGTATCACCTCTTTTGCCATTGCGCTTTCTTTTTCCAACCTTTGTTTGCACCTTTTTCTTCTCCTTTCTCTACGTCGTTTGTTTTTTCTCTTTCTATTGGCCTCCTTTGTGGTCTCGGTCTTAGCGTCTGAAGTCTCTCTTCCACTAAAAAATCAAGTTCTTCACCCAGGCTTAACTTTGTGGGTACATTTGTTCTCATATCTGGTTCAAGACTGGAAGCACTGGATAACGAAACAGTATCTGTGCTGGAAATGTCTTCATTTATTTCACTGACAATATTAGATGACATGTTAGATTTGCCTTCTTTATTTTTATTGCTGTAGTGTTGTCTTTTTGCATTGTTGAATTTCCGTGCAAAAGTAAAAATCTGGCCATTATCATAGTCAATTTGATCTCGTGTAAATTTGTGGGTTTTTCTAATTTTGATTCTTTCTTCATGTTTGCATAATCTTTCATTCATTTCTTCCTTAGTTTTTTTAATGAATTCTGTTTCTGACATTTTATCAAGTTTATCATTTATTTTATTGATTTCTTCCAGAATTGCCTGTCGATCTATTGCTGCATATTTAATCAGGATGTGAACCAGGTTCATGGAAGCCGCCAAATTACTTTCCCCCCACTCTTTGAGCATACGGGGATTCGGTTTGTCAAAGCTGGGAGCGAGTAGAATTCTAAGCCCCCGAGGGACCCGTCCTACTTCTGCATACTTAGTTAACGATTTGTGCTCCCACCACTTAGTGATTTCCAGCCTCATATTCTTTTCCAAGCTTTTCAATAAGCCTTTCGCATTAGGTTCCACAGTAGTAGTCTTATTAAATGGTTGTTTGACGCCAGTAGATGTTGTCGGCACATTGCCAAATACCTCGTCTGCCGCTGCCTCACGTGCACGAACTGCTTCCGCAGACATTATGAGAAATGTTATTCCGGTCGTATAGCCCAGAAAGTAAAGGACTATCTTGAAATTGAAGCCTTTAATCGCGCCTCCCCTCCTATGCACAATGCCGTATTCACTCACCACAACAGTTTGATCCTTCAACGGGTCCTCCGACCCAGTCGCCGGTCGTCCTTGTCTCGTTGCAAGTTACTTTTGCTGCAATAGGGGGCGGCTGCCAAAATTCTGCCACAGAGCACGAACAAGATAGGTTTGAGAGCAACCACCAACTTCCGGGGAGGGGGTCCGTCAACAGAAGCAAACCAACTTCCGTAACAATATCCAAGTAAAATGTGAAACTCCCGCAACCTCCAGGCGGCGAAGAAGGAGAGACGGACCAACTCAGAATCTTCAGGCAAGTTCTTTTATTCAACCATTTTTCTCATAAAATGACGCGTTTCGGGCTCGAGAGCCCTTGATCACATACGGAAAATTAGTCTGAACCTTCATTTTTAAATGCTACTTTCCAGTGAATCCCCGCCTTCCTGTGTTCCGTGTCACATGATCATGTGCATGGAAAAAAGACTATATAGTATGCAATATAAATGTCTCAAAAATTGCATATACAACAAAGCGTTTCATATTGGTGCCTTATTAACTATTTAAACAATCATATGGAAGAATATTGACAATTTAATATAAATATTTCTGTATAAATACACATACTCCATATAAATATATAAACCAGTAAATAGCAAAATGAAAGAATTTTATCTGTATAAATACACCCTTTCTGACAAAGAGAAAAAAACTTATCTACACTTTGAAATTGATTCTGCAATATATATATATATTCCGAATCCTCGCCTAGAAAATCCTTTGCCAGGAAAAGAACGAGCGCAGACCCAGGTTCAGTGCAAATTTTTTGGTTTATTCAACACACCATCACATCACCATAACGCGTTTCGGCAGATCCCTGCCTTGATCACATGACGATATATGTATATATATGTATATATGTATATATATATATATATATCAATCCATGTTTTCGCTCCTACTGGAGAAACTATGACCCTCTGGAGCTGGTGCGTTCGCCGGCGGAGCCAGCCGGTAATTTTGAATAAATCCACACGAGGAGTAAAACGCGCTCTTAGGCGGGGATGATGAATGCAAAATAGATTTATTACATCATAAATCTGTAGTAACGCGTTTCGGCCATCCAGCGGCCTTGATCACACAGTGAATGGTAGTGAGAGGCATCAATACATAGTTTTGACTACAACTATGTATTGTTACTACAGATTTATGATGTAATAAATCTATTTTGGATTAATCATCCTCGCCTGAGAGTGCGCTTTACTCCTCGTGTGGATATATATATATATATATATATATATATATTGCCAAACGAACGAAGTTCCAATCGCGCTCTCGGAGCAAATAAATGTCAAAACCAGGTTACATCCAAGAGGGGTTTATTTGATTCATAAACCCGCCGTGACGCGTTTCACCCTCAAGGGGCTTGTTCACACAACGGGCACAACACAGGAAATGCTTTACATACTTTTGTGAACCATATGCATAGAAAGCGGACTGATGTCCTGTAACATCAAAACATTACATTGTGTAAGCGCCATTTTGAAGATTGCAAAAACGTTAAGCCTATCTATACGCGCAATGCTTGCACTAATAAAGTTTGCATCATTCAAATTAAGACGCTGCGTGTATGAGCCTGACGTGTGTAAATGTGCATAAAAAGCGGACATCGCGCCACCCCTCCAAGGGCTACAATCTCCGAAGGAGTAACTCGTTATATATATATATATATATATATATATATATATATATATATATATATATATATATATATATATATATATATATATATATATATATATATATATATGTATGTATATATATATATATATATATATATATATATATATATATATATATATATATATATATATATATATAAAAACAGAAGCAGAGATCTCTGGATAGTTCTCAAGTTTAGGTGGAAAGCAGCTCCAGTAAGAGCACTCTCACCACCAGCGACACTCTAAATTTGCTCACCTCAATGTCTGCTTTTCTATCAAAGTTTTTAAGCATAGGATTAGCGCAGTGCTATCCACGCTGAGATAGAAAGGGACAAAGTCTTTTGCCATTTTTACAGCAAAGTCTTTAAGCATAGGATTAGCACAGTGCTATCCCTGCCGAGCTGTAAAACGGCCAAAGCCTTTTACCACTCCAGGCACAGTATTACAGCTGTGGATTGGTAAAATACCATCCAAGCCAACCTGAAATGAATAAAAGCAACCCCTGACACGTGTTTCGCTCTCGTTAGAGCTCTTCAGAGAGGTATAGCTTTGTCCAGACACAAGGGAGCACCCAGTATAAGTCAAAACAAAACCCTTTCAGGCATAGAGTGACGAATAAATTATGCAAAAACAGAAGCAGAGAACTCTGGGTAGTTCTCAAGTTTAGGTGGAAAGCAGCTCCAGTAAGAGCACTCTCAACACCAGCGACACTCTAAATTTTCTCACCTCAATGTCTGCTTTTCTATCAAAGTTTTTAAGCATAGGATTAGCACAGTGCTATCCACACCGAGATAGAAAGGGACAAAGTCTTTTGCCATTTTTACAGCAAAGTCTTTAAGCATAGGATTAGCACAGTGCTATCCCTGCCGAGCTGTAAAATGGCCAAAGCCTTTTACCACTCCAGGCACAGAATTACAGCTGTGGATTGGTAAAATACCATCCAAGCCAACCTGAAATGAATAAAAGCAACCCCAGACACGTGTTTCGCTCTCGTTAGAGTTCTTCAGAGAGGTATAGCTTTGTCCAGACACAAGGGAGCACCCAGTATAAGTCAAAACAAAACCCTTTCAGGCATAGAGTGACGAATAAATTATGCAAAAACAGAAGCAGAGAACTCTGGGTAGTTCTCAAGTTTAGGTGGAAAGCAGCTCCAGTAAGAGCACTCTCAACACCAGCGACACTCTAAATTTGCTCACCTCAATGTCTGCTTTTCTATCAAAGTTTTTAAGCATAGGATTAGCGCAGTGCTATCCACGCCTACATAGAAAGGGACAAAGTCTTTTGCCATTTTTACAGCAATGTCTTTAAGCATAGGACTAGCACAGTGCTATCCCTGCCAAGCTGTACTATGACCAAAGCCTTTTACCACTCCAGGCACAGTATTACAGCTGTGGATTGGTAAAATACCATCCAAGCCAACCTGAAATGAATAAAAGCAACCCCTGACACGTGTTTCGCTCTCATTAGAGCTCTTCAGAGAGGTATAGCTTTGTCCAGACACAAGGGAGCACCCAGTATAAGTCAAAACAAAACCCTTTCAGGCATAGAGTGACGAATAAATTATGCAAAAACAGGAGCAGAGAACTCTGGGTAGTTCTCAAGTTTAGGCGGAAAGCAGCTCCAGTAAGAGCACTCTCAACACCAGCAACACTCTAAATTTGCTCACCTCAATGTCTGCTTTTCTATCAAAGTTTTTAAGCATAGGATTAGCGCAGTGCTATCCACGCCGAAATAGAAAGGGACAAAGTCTTTTGCCATTTTTACAGCAATGTCTTTAAGCATAGGACTAGCACAGTGCTATCCCTGCCAAGCTGTAAAATGGCCAAAGCCTTTTACCACTCCAGGCACAGTATTACAGCTGTGGATTGGTAAAATACCATCCAAGCCAACCTGTAATGAATAAAAGCAACCCCTGACACGTGTTTCGCTCTCATTAGAGCTCTTCAGAGAGGTATAGCTTTGTCCAGACAAAAGGGAGCACCCAGTATAAGTCAAAACAAAACCCTTTCAGGCATAGAGTGACGAATAAATTATGCAAAAACAGAAGCAGAGAACTCTGGGTAGTTCTCAAGTTTAGGTGGAAAGCAGCTCCAGTAAGAGCACTCTCAACACCAGCGACACTTTTTTTTTTTTCGGCAGGATCCGCGCACCCTGAGCGCATCCTGCCGATTTAAAAAAAAAAAATGCTTTTTCTGCCCAGGGGTCCTTGTGGGACCCCTGAGCAGACCTAGGGGTCAGGGTGTTTCTACCCTGCCCCTTTGTGCGTTTTGCACACTTGTTTCTTTTTTTTCTCGGCGGGATTCGCGCACCCTAAGCGCATCCCGCCGATTTCTTTTTTAAAAAAAATGCTTTTTTCTGCCCAGGGGGTGCTTGTGGGACCCCCTGAGCAGACCTAGGGGGTCAGGGTGTTTCTACCCTGCCCCCTTTTTGCGCTTTGCGCACTTGTTTCTGTCCCTCGGTTCTACCGAGGGACAAAATGGCTGCCAACACTTCCTGATTTGGAGTGTTGACAGCCAATAAGCAAGCAGCTCGTGATCGGGAGGGTGCGCGAATCCGACGCGGCCATAGATATATATGTGATTTTCCTTTTGATTTTCACAGGAACTACTGAACGGATTTACACCATTTAACAAAAGGGTTCTTTCTGAACCAAGAACTACCTCTTTGCCAAATTTGGTGTAATTCCGTTCAGCAGTTCAGGCTGTAGCCGTGGCTAAAGTTTCCTATGGGAAAATGAATGGGGAAAACACATTTTGGGACCCCCCTTTTTTCTCGGCCCCCGCTTGACGAATCACCCCGAAACTTTCAGGGTAGGAGCGGACCGGAGCCGGCCATAAAGTTTGAAAATTTCGCGAAGATTCATCAACCGACGCAAGAGTTATTTCAAATAGAATGTCGCGGATTTCCTATGGAAAATAGGTCCTAACTATAACTATCTACTGGCGACCGCCAGTAGATAATATATGTAAATATTTATCTCAGTAAAAAGTGAGTTCCTCCTGAGATCGAGCCCGTCGTCAGGTGGTGCGCAATGCCGGCGGAACCACAGCCGGACATAGTATTACGAAAAGTTATTCAATAAACGCACACTTGAAGCGTTTTCTGCAAGTGCAAATTAAACTTTTATTCCTCAGTCGTTAAGTGTTTCGGCAGAAACTGCCTTGATATATTTATATATTCACTGACAAAAACAATGGTTAAAGGGATATTATAGTTAGGTGAAAATGTCAATTTAAACATTTTTTTTAAACATACAGAACCACTGAAATTCACCAGTTATAATTACCTCAATTAACTACAGTAGCGGCCCGTGCGGTGAGGCTGAGATGGGGGGGATTCGACAGAAACCACGAGGGAAAATTAAATAAATAATTAATTTCCCCTCCTCATCGTCTGTCGAAATCCCCCCAACCCGGCCCCGGTAAAGAGTCAGAATATCGAGTTGGAAATGTTGACTTGCACTAATATCGAGTGCAGAATATCGAGATACAGAAATATCGACTGCAAGAATATCGTGGTCAAGAATATCGAGTTTAAGGTAAGAAATATCATTTTCAAAAATATTGAAGTCATTAATATCGTTTGCAAAAATATAGTTGTTAAAAATATCGTTTTTTTAGTTAGTGTTATGTATTTTAGTATGTATTTTAAATGTATGTGCTCTATTTTTTTGTCTAAGTATTGCATTTGTTTTTTAATATATGTGTTACATTTTTAGAAGTTATTAATTTTATTTTAATTAAATTTTGTGTTTTAGTTCCGTAGCGGGTTGTGGGTTTATAGGGCAATAGGGTGGGAAGTAATTTAATTATAATAAATTGAATATTAATTTTTATTTATTAGTATTTATTTAATTTTGAATTTATGGTGTTAATTGTGGGAATGAATTTAGTATTAATTAATTAATATTTGGCTGTTAATTTTTATTGATTAATTAATTGGTAAATATGCTAATTGTGTCACTTTTTAGGAGCGGGTTGTGGGTTTATAGGGGAATAGGGTGGGAAGTAATTTAATTTGAATACATTTATTAATATTTTTAGTATAATATGTATTTATTTTTATTTTATAGTGTTAATTGTGTGAATTAATTTATTAATAATTATTTATATTTTGCTTGTTAATTGTTATTCATCAGTCAGTCAGTCAAAATTGCTTTATTCGATCAATCAAAATCATAAAAGCATACAAAAATGCCCAATATTCCAAAAATATAAAATTAATAACATTCATAGACCATCAATGATAAAATGCAGGGCTAAAAATTCCATGTTAAAATGTACGACATACACATTAAAAAAGGGGGAAGCTATTGCACAAAAAGATAGGACATTCTTAAAACGTCTGATATTTAGGGAACAAGAAGAAAATACATAATTGATCCAGCACATAAAAATGTACTTTCTTTTGCTTCTTGCTCTAACTGCTGCATCTTAAAAACTGGCAATGTTAAAGATTTCCCAAGGACTGTTCAGCATCTGCAGATACACTAGGGCCGGTCTAACCTGCAGGAAGCCTTTGTCTTTTAAGATTGGGAAAATAAAACGCTTCCGGATTTGCAGGTAATGATCGCAGAACATTACGAAGTGCATAGTGTCTTGCCTCGAAAAACTGTCGCAGGAACAGGGGCCCAGGTCCTCTGGCCTGCTCCAGCCCAAAGGCTCAGCCAACAGGAAATGTAAGAGGTTAAACCTCAGTCTAGTCAATAAAAAACGATGTCTGGGTTTAGTGACTATGTCCAGATAGGGCTCTATCATATTAGAAGTTTTTAGTCTGGTGAGTTCGAACTGTAAACTTTGATAGCTCTGCGACCTCTCTTTCTGCAGTTGCAAAACGCAAAAATGCCATCTTTCCCCACCCCACATCTTTATTGCATAATTTTTCTAGATTATCAAAGACATCAGGGCGACCTAACTCCCTAGCAATACTTTTCACGTAGTTGAGCCATGGAATCCTACTAGCCCTGTCTAGTGTCATGCAATCTCTGATGATCTTACGATTTAGCTCTAATTCTGGATTACACCAGATCGAAATCCATTTAAGAAAGTGGGACATTTTGATTACATCGGTCACATAGCCAATGCCCAGTTCTTCATGAATTATATACGAGGATGTGGAATGGGGAACTGAGAGCAGGTTTCTTAAAAATTTGTCTTCCACAGTTTGAATCTCTGGACAATTTATGAACCCCCAGATATCGGAGCCGTAATTGGCAATGGCTATACACTTAGATTTATATAAATTAAGCATTGCCTTCATTGGTTTAGCGCCCAACTTTTGGGCAAAGTCAAGTATTGAGCCTGAGGAACGAGCGATGGCAATTCTTTTTGCCCTCCTCTGCGGGGCCCAGGAACATCTCTTATCAAATAAAACACCAAGGTACGGGAATGAGGAGACCCTGGTTATTTCATTTCCGTCACAGCCAAACATCTTGATTTTACTAGTCTTTTCTCCCAGGCTCAAGGCATGTGATTAGGAAAAATTAACATTTAAATCCAAAGAGCCCATAAAATCAGCAAATGAGGATAACAGACGCTGGTGCCCCACGGCAGTACGTGCCAGTAGGGCCGCGTCATCTGCATAAAGCAAGGCAGGGATCAATCGATCCCCCGCACGGGGAATGTCTTCGGCAGCACCGCACAAGACCAAGTCTAAATTATTGATGTAAAGGGTAAATAACAGAGGAGCCAGGATACATCCCTGTCTGACTCCTCTTATTACATCTATCTTCTGTGTCAAATTACCCATTTGGTCAAATCTTACTGTGGCCGAGAGATCCCTGTGCAGGTCAGATAAAAAATGCACAATATTTTTGTCCATACCCATTGCTAATAACAGGTCCCAGAGCTTGGATCTATTTACCCGGGCACACGCCGAGGATAGATCCATGAACGCAATGTGGAGGGTCCCTTTTTTGGCTACAGTGTATTTTCCTATTAAAAGATAAAGGTTAAGACACTGATCCAGGGTGCTTCTGCCTTTCATAAAACCGTATTGGATGTCAGACAATATACCACGTTCGTTAATCCATCCGGTTAACTTATTGAGCACCACCCTCCCCATCACCTTGACCGTGGAATCAATCAGGGATATGGGCCTATAGCACCCTGGGTCCCCTCTGTCTCCCTTTTTAAAAACCGGGACAATAATTGATGTAGACCAGGATTTGGGCATTCCCTGTTGACATGCCACATTCAAGGCATTAGCCAATAACTTAGCCCATAGAGAAACATCTGATTTAAAAAGGTCAACAGGGCCTTTGTTGCCCGTCATTTGGGTTATGGCCACAGCCACTTCTTGCACAGAAAAACCCAGACTATATTCAGTGGTTGAGCACAAGGGCCCTATGTTCACCTGATCATGCTGGCTATCATAGATATGTTTAAAATGATTAAACCAAAGTTCTTCTGGAATGTTACATTCAACAACATTGCTCTCAAGGCCGGAAAAAAAGGGTCTGTTTATAATTTCCCAAAATTTGGTACTATTCTTAATTACGTCAACAGACAACAAGTCCTCCAAGGCTTCTTGTTTAATTTCCAGTTTACGTGTGTGCTGGCCTGATTATACTCCGCCCTTGCCCTAGCTATTAGACTTCTATCCTGAGGTTTCTGTTTCAGGGCACGTAATAATTTCTGGTGTGCAGAGGTACATTTATGATCGAACCACCTCTCTACTTTACAAGTGCTACTTTTATTAGGTAAGGAGAGGGCACTGGCTACCTGTTTACATATCCTGTCGAATGCTGCGGCAATCACCGCGCCCCCCTGTGAACTATCTTGACAGATAACAATCTCATTCCCCACAGTGTTTAACAAGTCATGTAAAAAAAGATCTGGCACCACCTTGGCCCATTTCAGTCTGCGGCCTTGGTCCTTAATTTTAAATGTGGAGGCCCTAGTTCCTAATTCTGCCACTTCTATGATTTTTAAACACCCTTTTAAACTAATGTAGATGGGATTGTGGTCACTATAGGGGGACCATCTCGCAGTGTAATCCAGGACCATGGGAATCAGGGTTGTGTTGACAAATATAAAATCAATAGTAGAAAACAGGCCCCTGCCTTTAAAAGAAGGAATGCCCACTCCAACTTTTGATGTATTTGGGAGGGCCAACCCAAAATCAGCTATCAGATCCTCTAAAAATCCCCCTTGAGGAGAATGTTCAAAATGAATCTCTGAGTTAACCCCTGGTCGCAGTTCATCGAAGACCTGACAGTTTTTATAACACAGATGAATATTAAAATCGCCAAGTAAAATGGTTGAAAACTGATTAACTTGATTCTCCCTGTAATGGTCTAAAAAGCGATTAAGACTGCATAAATGTTCATTTACAGATACCTTCTGAAATGAGTTATAAAAATTAAGAACCAATATTTTCTGGGCATGTAGGGGGCTAACTTCAACCGCTAGGCAGTTATCGGACCCTGTAATTTCTATTCCAAAATATTTATTTGTTTGTTAATTTTTTGTTATATTAAAAAATTAATCTTTTTATGTAAATTTTAGATTTTTTCTACATTATAATATATTTCTATGTTTTGTAAATTTTTATATTGGTATATATGTTTTGTTTTCGGGTTTTTATTATATTTTGTATTGCAGTTGATATTTTGTTTGTTTTTAAATTTGAATTTTCTTTAGTGGGAATAGCAATTTTTACCCCTCTGCTATCCAACACTTTCCCTACTGCTGCATTCGCAAGAGTGGGAATAGTAATTTATACCCCTACACTATCCAACACTTTCCCTACTGTTGCACTCACTGGAGTGGGAATAGTAATTTTTACACCTCCACTATCCAACAGTTTCCCTACTGTTGCACTTGTTGGAGTGGGAATAGTAATTTTTACCCCTACGCTATCCAACACTTTCCCTACTGTTGCACTTGCTGGAGTGGGAATAGTAATTTTTACCCCTCCGCTATCCAACACTTTCCCTACTGTTGCACTCACAGGAGTGGGAATAGTAATTTTATCCCCTCCGCTATCCAACACTTTCCCTACTGTTGCACTCATTGGAGTGGGAATAGTAAATTATTCCCCTCCGCTATCCAACACTTTCCCTACTGTTGCACTCATTGGAGTGGGAATAGTAATTTTTACCCCTTCGCTATCCAACACTTTCCCTACTGTTGCACTCACTGGAGCGGGAATAGTAATTTTATCCCCTCCGCTATCCAACACTTTCCCTACTGTTGCACTCATTGGAGTGGGAATAGTAAATTATTCCCCTCCGCTATCCAACACTTTCCCTACTGTTGCACTCATTGGAGTGGGAATAGTAATTTTACCCCTTCGCTATCCAACACTTTCCCTACTGTTGCACTCACTGGAGCGGGAATAGTAATTTTATCCCCTCCGCTATCCAACACTTTCCCTACTGTTGCACTCATTGGAGTGGGAATAGTAAATTATTCCTCTTTGCTACCCAACACTTTCCCTACTGTTGCACTCAATGGAGTGGGAATAGTAATTTTTACCCCTTTGCTATCCAACACTTTCCCTACTGTTGCACTCGCTGGAGTGGGAATAGTCATTTTTATCCCTCCGCTATCCAACACTTTCCTTACTGTTGCACTTGCTGGAGTGGGAATAGTAAATTATTCCCCTCCGCTATCCAACACTTTTCCTACTGTTGCACTCACTGTAGTGGGAATAGTAATTTTTACCCCTCCGCTATCCAACACTTTCCCTACTGTTGCACTCGCTGGAGTGGGAATAGTAATTTTTATCCCTCCGCTATCTACCACTTTCACTACTGTTGCACTTGCTGGAGTTTGAACAGTATTTTTTTCCCCTCCACTATCCAACACTTTCCCTACTGTTACACTCATTGGAGTGGGAATAGTAAATTATTCCCCTCCGCTATCCAACACTTTCCGTACTGTTGCACTCATTGGAGTGGGAATAGTAAATTATTCCTCTCCGCTGTCCAACACTTTCCCTGCTGTTGCACTCGCTGGAGTGGGAATTGTAATTTTTTCCCCTACGCTATCCAACAGTTTCCCTACTGTTGCACTCAATGTAGTGTAAAATGTAGGTTTAAAAAATATTTAATATTTTAATATTTTAATTTATAATATAATTTTTTAAATAATTTTTATGTTACAGGTCTATGTGTATATATATTTATTTATAATTTTTAATATATTTGTAACATTTTATAATTAATTACAATTATTATTTATTAATTATTTTTAAGTAAATATATATATATATATTACATTTTATATATATATATATATGTTTAATTTATTTTATAATTAAATGTATTACTTATAATTTTTAAAATTTGCAAATAAATCTAAATATTTTTTTAAGTTAAATGTATTATTTAATTTATTTTACATTATTTTTTATGCATATAAAAAAAAACAATATTTTGTACTTCAATATTTTTAACAACGATATTTTTTTTCGATATTTTTGTACTTACCATTATGAAGATAGGAGGTCGATATTTTTGACAACGATATTTATGTCCCGATATTTTTGTAACTCGATATTCTGGTACTCGATATTCTGTCAGTGGTCCCCTGGCCCCACTGCTTTTACCTGCATGGGCCCCTGCTGAATAACTATAACTTGCGAACTAAAATAACTATAAATCATACCTCTTTTATGCACAGTGTTGTCATCAATGATGTCATTTCAGATGTTGCAGTGACGTTATCAATGATGTCATAGCAACTGTTATGTGTGATATAATATGTGTGGCAATTAGCAGTGCACAGTGAGGGGCCAAGTTGCGTTGAATAACTATAACTGGTGAATTTCATTGGTTTTTATTTGTTTAAAAGGGTATTTTTAAACTGACATTTTCACCTAACTATTACTTCTCTTTAGCTTTTGTTTTTTTTCAGTGAATTTCCAAGGCTTTTTAAATATAAAGTAAGATATTATTACAACTTCTAACTATAATGTCTCTTTAACCTTTGTTTTTTTCAGTGAATTTCTATGTTATTTTCAACTGAAAGTTATATTCCCATCACCGTGTGTGGTGTCAGATTGTGTGCCCAGTCATGTTCGATGTGGGGTTGGGCGCACAGATGTATGTCATGTAACAATATAAACTGTGTCATTTTAAATGAGGCAGACTTAATGGCTTTGTCAAAGGGTCAAAACACCAAAATATAAAAATCAGGGGTGCTACTGGCTTTATCAAGAGGTCAGCACATAAATATATATAAAGCATACCTAATGACTTTGTCAAAAAGTAACTACTAACTATATTCAAAGATTTATTTTATAAATTCACATATTGCAAAGTTTAATTAAAGTGATTGTCACAGCATGTTTTTAATAAAGCATTATTTAAAAAAACATAAAAAATGTCTTTGAATTTTATATTTACATTTCTCAGGCCACAAAGAGCAGCTACAGAACGAACCATAAGGGGTCTCTGCATTCCAGCTCAAGAGCGTACAAATCCAGCTTGGAGTGCTATAAAAAAATATAGTAAACTCTCCTGGTATTATGGATTCACTGACCCAGCTGACTTACAGTGTTTCTTTTTTAATTTTGCTGGGGGGTTGCAGCACTACCAGAAGCCCTCCACAACTTTAAAAATATGCTTGGTGGTGCTCCTGCCCTTTCTAGGGGCACCACCAGGATCTAAAAAGTATGAGTAAATAGCCCTTGCAGGGAATTATGGGGTGATCCATGCCAGAGTGGTGAATAATAAGTGAGGGGCTTCTGCCATTCATTTACTATTTTCTTTTTAAAATTTTTTGGGGGTGCCCCAGTGCCCACCTAAGGCACCTCCATTTTTAGTTTTTTTAAATGTTTGGAGCCCCTGATGGCTCCCCCGGAGCACCATACCAGGAGCAAGCATTTTTGTTAAGTGGGTGCCCCGGTGACCACCCAGGGCACCCACAACATGTGCCAGTGTTTGGGGCCATGGGGGATCCCCAAGGCCCCAGCTGCCCCTGCTGGCTCCCCAGCCATCACCCATGCTGGGTGCCTGTGGAAGGCATCAATTTTTAATTTAGGTGGGTGCCCCACTGCCCACCAAGGGCACCCACGAGTTCCTAAATCATTGGGGCTGCATGGGGACACCCAAAGCACAGCACCCCATTGTGGTGCTGGCTCTTTAACTTTGCTCCCACCCAGACAGAAGCAGCTTTCTTCTCTGCTTCCACCTTGGCAGAAGCAAACTTGTGTTTCCTGCCTGGGAGAGTTCGGGCAGGGAATGCATGTACTCTTCTGGGCAGGAAACAGCAGTGTCCCAGGATGGACTCCCCAGGACACTGTTCTCATCAGGGCCCAGGGTATGGGGTCCCTGGGACCGATGACCAGCTCTTGAGGAGGGCTGCATGCCCCTTCTTCTTAATTGTAACATAGACCTCAGGAGATGGGGTCCCCAGAGCTTTAATAAGGTTCGGGTAGGGAAGGTAGCACGTCTTCTCCTCTAATTATGACTATTGGTCCCCGGGAAAATGGGATGCTGGAACTTCAATAAGGCTCAGGGAGGGGGTCTGCATACCCCTCCCCTAATTATGACTAGGGAGTGGGGTTCCTGGACATCAATAAGGCTCAGGGAGGGGGTCACATGCCTCATCCCCAATCAAAAATAAATTCCACTACACCTCCCTAGGGCCCTTGCCAACCTCCGCTGGCTTATATATTAAAAGCTCAGAAGGCTTTTTATTTCCTTTGTGGATCTGGGGTACAGAAAAAAATATATAAAATTTTTAACCCGGCAGGTCAGGGTATCGATACCCTGCCCCTCTATATGTTTTCTTAAGTTTTTCTTTACAGGACATAGGACTGAGTCCTCAATTCCTAAAATGGTTGCCATCCCATCTTTGTTGATGTTGTGGCGGCCAATGAAATCTTATCTTGAGATCTGTCTGCTGTGCCGATCCTCTGCGTTGTGAAATATACATACATTTTGAACCATAATTTCTAAAAAGCTACTGAACAGATTTAAACTAAATCACACAAAGCACGCTTTCTCAACAAACATTTAGCTTTCTGACAAATTAAGTATAATTCCGTTCAGCCATTTTGGCTGTAGCTATGCCAAATTTTTCTATGGAAAATTGCTTGGGGAAAAAGCATTTTGGGATCCCGTTCTTTTTGCACACTGATCTACAAGCTGGAAACCCAGTAGGCCACCAAGCATTTATTTCTTTGGGAGGGGTCGGCCTTTGTAGTGTACGGGTCGACCGCCCGGGGGGAAGATTTTTTTAAAAGTAAAGTCCTTTCCCCCTGTGGTGCGTGTGACTTGCATGGCTGTCATTAGGACCACAACGCAAAAGGCCCTAAAACTCTACTTGGAGAGATTAGCTATAGGGGTAGCTGAGGTATTTGGGGCCGTGCTTGGCCACCACCCATGAAATTCTACCAATCACAGGCATTTCTGAAAAGCAGTGTGCCTTGTGTGGATACCACAAAGTGTTTACCCACAATGCCCTGCACACCTCAAACATTGCCTAAAATTATGCATTTTCCTTATATTTCTTTGGTGAAAAGTTTCAGAATCAGCAGTAATCCACAACATTTCCATTACCCATCATTACTCAACTTGTGCTGATAAAAATGCTGCCCCATTTGTGTGACTGGGCATTGTGCCCTCAAAAGGAATGGATCAAACCAGCCTCACTGGAAGCCCTCACAAGAGGACTAATGGGACTTTTGGAGAAGCAAATTCAAAAGGAGCACACAAGAATGACACTTGTTTCCTTTTTTTCTACCAGCAGCCATAAGCTGAAAAGGATCATAAATCATAGAAAGGAGATGTTGAAATTTGAAACAGATTTTGGAACTCTATTGAAAGATCCACAGCTGTACGAATACAAGAGATCCAAAAATTTGAAAGAACTCATACAAATACAAGCAATCCAAAACAATAACAAGACCACCCAAGGATATTTGCGTTTAACCACTATCACCATTGTAGCAATGTTATTAGAGGATCCATTTTTCATCTGTAGAAAGGAATTCCAATCACTCTGAAGTTTTATATTAATTGCAACACAAAAAAGCTGCATCAACTCTTTGAAATGTCTTTATGGCCTACTATATATTGGTGGGACTAAAAGGAGAAGGATATTATGAATGACAGAGCATGAGAGTAACATAAGGGTGCAATCTGCAAAATCCACCATGGCCACACATTTTAAAACAGTTAAA
The DNA here is from genome assembly GCA_963921515.1 of Calotriton arnoldi. Classification (NCBI taxonomy): domain Eukaryota; kingdom Metazoa; phylum Chordata; class Amphibia; order Caudata; family Salamandridae; genus Calotriton; species Calotriton arnoldi. Next base: position 170,434 of record CAWUFW010001171.1, read on the forward strand.
CATAACATTTCCCAACTCAGATTGCAGATACTCAAACATGTGATGTACAATCCAGAAATGAGCATGCGGAAGAAACCTCTGCAAAGATAACTATATTGGATTAGAATGTTGGATACAGTACAACCGAAGAGTCTTAACGATAGAAGTGATATGGCCTGTTTTCTGGAAGACTGATTGGTGTAAGGATAAGAACATGACAGAATTTCTTATATGTAGGAAGGAGGTATCTACTAATTTTCCAGGGTGTGTCTCAAACATATGCCACATATTTAAATAGTCAATGGGTTTAGACATTATAGTGTAATCATAGTTAGTCAGATTACCTGATGTATACATATACATTATTTTGTATTTAACCTCTACGGTATTATGGTATTATCTACAGATCCACATAACAAGTTTGTGATTTTGGTGACACAATGTTAGGTTTAATACTATGTATATGTATATTGTGTATTTATGATAGTGTTTTTTGTTTAGTTTAAAATACGTGACTCAGTTGGCATTTGTTTTTGACATAAGCTATCTGAGTGCATGACGTACATGCTTTTCTCTTTCTTTCTCTTAAACATGCTACTCTGTAAATGTGCACCCTTACAATATGGCTGCAGGTTCTCAGCAACATTGTGTTCACTTAACATGATGACATCACCCGCATGCATGCGTATTTCACTCGACATTTAACTCCCGGTTAGTAACGTCCGGTAACGGTTTGGATAGATAGAACTTGTGTTCCACGAGTAATGGTAAGTTTATCCACATGAATTTCTGTGCTGTGTTTCTGTCACAGTACATTGAGCTGTATGATGTTCAAATTCAATCTATTTGCATATGCAGTTCACCTACGCTGACGTACATGATACTGGATGCTGCACACCGATACATTAAAGTCACAGCATGTAAGACTCTACAAGGATATGTATGGAGAGCACTTATTTTGAATTTTAATATCCAATAGCATTACTTAATCATTGGGTGCTTTAAGCGGATCTGGCATCTGTCATGTAAATGTTCGATGTGGATATACAAGCAGTGAATATGCAGGTATGGTAACCTTTGTAGTGGTGTTTCAAAGTAGTCACAGACGGATTATCTTGGTGATGGACCTTTTAGAGATATGAATTCTGATGATGTTTGACGAGCTATATACTTGGTTTCAGATTGACTAGTTCACCCCTGAAGAAGGAATAGATGTTGGAAATGCATTGAGCACTCTAAAGAAATAACTGTGACTTCTACTGGGAAGGTGATAAAATTGCACATTGATGGTTAAGATGACTTGAAATATTTTGCTTTTGGAGGATTTCCTCAAATTTTAGAAAAGAAGGAACTGTATTTGGAACAGAAAAAAAAAATGCAAATGAACTTTGCCCTATGTCCAAACCTTGTCTCATTGGCCAACATGCAGCTTTGTATGACCTTTAGCCTTCTGCAGCGGAGGGGTTGGCTGCAGGGCCAAGTCTCTGTCCATGCTCTCCACCCAACCCCACCTTCAGGGTAGCAATCAAAGTTATTGCCCTGTGTTAGTGAAAGTGAGAGAGCAGAACAGGTCCATATATACTAAAATATGGCATTGCTTTTCTCTTCTCTAGCACAGCCGCACTTTAGGCTGCCAAGAGGCAACGTGCACACCCTTGCACCATAATACATTCTGTTGAGCTTAGATTTTTTACTGGAATTTCCCCCATTTAAACTTTAATACTTTTCCCACTTTGTAAGTGTGCTGTACAGTGTAGCACACATGCAAAGATGGAAAAATATGGGGACTTTTAAAGATTGTTGCTCTGTTACGCCTGCCTTAAGAAGGTGTCATTTGTGGCGCAAATCCCTCTCTACAAAAGTTAGTAGATAGGGGTTTGCATTGAAACCAATGGATGTTTGCATGCAAACACAAAGTGCCACCAATAGTATGCCTCTTGTCATAAAGTAGAGCATATTATTGGAAAGTACTATGCAAACCCAGAGCAAATTGTTACTAAATCTGGGCTATAGTTTATAAGTGAGGAAGGCAATTTGGTAAATCTCTATCTAACTAGAAACACTATGCTTTTGGTTGCAAACTGCATTTCTCACATTTGAAAATCAAACAACTTTTTCTGGTTTTGTGTATAACATTTCATTAAACATACAACAAAAACCTAAAAAAGAGGATAGCTGGTCAATTGGAAACCCTTATGTAAGCAAGTGCCTCATTACATACATGTTAAGTGAAAGAAAAGTCTTAACATGAACATTCAAGTGTCTCTAAAAACATTCCCCTACTGGAACAAAGTTTGCAGTACATTAGAAGATAATGAAGTGGCCAATATAGGTGGGTGGAGGTGTTTTGTGGAAGAATTCCTAAGTTTTTTGTTTCCCTCTCTTAAATTTTAAATACAGCCCTCAGTGGATGGAATATTCTAACAGCATTATACCCCTTCCGCCTTGGGCTTCAATGGCCATTAAAAGACCCCCTTCCTTCTATATGCCTATAACTGAGGCTACTAGAATTATGCAGATATGTGTCACAGTGGTTTTCACTTATGAATTTACTGCACTTTCCATGTTTCTGCTGCATAATTTGAAAATTTAAACAGAAAATAGTTTCTAGGCATCAAAGGGTCTTGTTGTGCAGTGGCTGACCCTTTGCCAAGATTAATTAATCGACTTTATTAGCCGATTGCTGTATTCAGATGTTAAACCGGTGCTAATAAAGTGGAACCTTAGTCCATGCATTGTTAATTTTTGTTAAAATAGTGGGAGAAGGCTGACAAAGAATGCCACATTTGGCGACACAATTCTCCTGTTCTTCTTACACAAGCTTGTCAACATTTCCACATAATTTAGTCATCCATTGCCACCTAATTCCATTGACCTTGGAAGGGAGCCTTTAAGTAGTGGGTTACAATGTTAAAGTAAAGGCAATACCGGCAAACCTTTTAGAGCCAGGAAAAACATCTGCAAGGTTGTTGCATGGAAGAAGTTTAGGTTACTCAAATAAAAATCAGTGAGCACCATGAAAGATGTCAGTAAAGTTTAACAAACTCCGAATATCAGCTGTAGGAGAAAAAAATAGCTGATAAGGAAATTTTCAATTTCATGACAATAATGTTGATAAGACAGAAAAAATGACGAGTGAGGAGCATGAGAAAATATAAAGCCATGCCGAACTGATCAGAAAAGCATTATATATTAAATTAGAAAATTAATTAACCATGCTAGCTCATTTTTTAATGATTGTAATGATGGGCAGAAAAGACGGATTATATGTTCTATGGATAATGACATACTATTTTCAGGGTGCTACAAGTGCTTCAGTGTTGAGATGACCTTGGAATCATCTGCCAATGAACTTGGCAAGGGAATGTGTTAGATGAGCAGATGCAGGAATGTTAACTTTTGAAATTGTAGTAATTCGTTCAACTTTTGAACCGTGCCCAGTAAGTAAACTAAACCAAAAGTAATTTAATCAACAAAAATAGTGCAACTATTAATGGTATCTTTTCTGGGGTAGTCCCTTTGCTCTAAGGGAGAGGTTAAATACATTGTGGTGGGTCGTAAATTTGTTTTCTGGCGCTAGGTTCTACATTTTCCACTTTATTCTGAACCGAGCATAACTTGATGGAGCTAATAGGAACCATCAAGTTCTGTGCACATCTTTTTAAAAGTGTCTTTTTGCTGCCCAAATATGACTTTTTATTAGTAAGATTAAAAGAAAGGCTGATTTCAATACATTTGGCTGTAGAAATCATAAAAGGTATGCAAATAAATAACATACTTTAAGAAACTATTTTTATTGAAAGACATGTTAAAGTCATAGGGGCAGATTTACAAGCCCCTTGCGCCACTTTTGCGTCATTTTTAACATGGGAAAAGTGACGCAAAAGTGGCGCAAGGGCCTTGTAAATCTGCCCCATAGTGTGCAAAACCCACTTTAAAGAGTGGCAGCTGTAAGTTATGCACTTTTCATAATACTGTGGAAAAAGGCTGCATTATGCAAGGATGACAAGTTAGCATCACCAGGTTCAATATATACAATGCTGCTTCAAATATGCAGGTCGGATGACTGAATGAAGGGCTTTGGCCCGATCTGAGAAGAAGATATCCAGATTTAAAACCGTTCCTGCAACATCTTAAGTCAGGAAAGGTGAGCCTGATTTACGAAGGATATGGTCTGGTTTTCCTGTCTTATGAGAGCTTTAAGAAAATTGAGCCTGCTTTACAAAGGTGTTTCCGTGGCTTAGGACAATCTTTAGATTTTCTTTCCACGTCCAAGTCAGATTTGAGACTGTATTAAGTCAGGGAAACTTTTCGTATATCAGGCCCATCTTTCATGATTCACATCTTAAATATTCCTTGGAAAAATAAAACAGGCCTCTGCTTCCTTGGTATAAATAGTCGTCTTTGATCGACCTGTTCCATTTTTAACTCGTGCATTCACATATCAAAAGCCTACAAAAATGTATAGTAAATATGTAGGATTTGATCAGTTACATTTTTTGACTGTTTGCAACAATTATCATAATACACATTTACAAATGAAATATACCGAGGCTTGGCATTTACATCCTAAACTGTATCCATGTTATGAAAGAGAATAAGCATAACGGGTCCAAAGGAGCAACTGCGCATTAATGTAAAAATGGGCCTTTGAAATTATCTGGACCATCGAGGAAAATGCAAGAAAAAAATTATTCATTTAGTCATAGATTTTATCGGGCAAACATGAAAGGATGATTTCGTAGTATATGGTAACTGCAGTAAAAATGGAATGCCATGTCTGGTGAATACCACCACATTTGAGTAAATATGCAAACCTCTGCAAGAGATCATTTTAAGAGACAATTTAATTTTTTTTCCTTTTGCACAATTAACTGAATCACATTTGCCCCCTAAAATGCAGGATATAATAACGACATTTAGGGGCAGATTTCGATGTTGGACAGACCTGAGTCTGTCCGACATCGATCTGGAAGTGGGACCGACCAACCTCCTATCCTCCTGTCCTATTCTTTACAATGAGAGCATGCATTTCGAACGGAATGCATGCTCTCATTGTAAAGAGCAGAGGTGCAGTTCATCCCTGCAGCCGGTGGCAGGCACCTAAAGGTGCCTGACACCAGGTGCAGGGATCAACAGGGGGGGGACCATAGGTGCCCCCTAGGCCGCCATCTGGAGACCTTGCACCCTGCTGGGCGCCCCCAAAGTCGGAATCCCACAGCCGTTCTGTGTCAGAAAGGTCGGCACAGAAAGGCTGTTGGAATCTGCCATCGCAATCCTTCGGGCGGAAAGAGCCGCCCTTGAGATTACAGGCCCCTTTCCGATTGGCAGACGGGCTTTTCCGAACCCGTCGTAAGCCATTCGGAAATCCTGTTTGGGTTAATTTCCGACCAAACCCATCCAAATGGGTCGGTCAGAAATTAATCCAACCAGGAGATTACGATGCCGTAGGAACGGCTCTGACTAAGGGTCGTAGTCGTTTCCTACGGCATCGTAATCGGGCCCTTAAACTGCAGTTGAAACATTTTAATACAACGTCTGCCCAGAAATAAAATCCATACACAAGATTTTGAAAAAATACAGAAACATCGGGCTGATGGATGAGGAAAATTAAACATTTCTAAAAGTAGAAGAAAATAATAAACAACAAGATAAGAAATAAATTACACATAATCAGAATCTAGCAATCTAGCCCCACATAACTAGCTATTGAAACCCTTTTAAACCTTCTCTGTAGCATCATTCACAAGAATGTACCTATAGCAAAACACAAAGTGAGGGCTCCATCAATGGAATCCCATAATGGCATTCTAGAAGGGACTTCGGAGAAGAGGGAAAGCCCACTTGGAGAGAAGATTCAGAGAATGGACAAGTACATTAATTCACTGGAGGGAATGGAGCCATGGGCAAGAGGCCTTCTTCATTGGTTATCAGATCCAATACGACCATGTGAGGGCTACACCTGATAAAAATCATTATCCATAGTGTGATACCATTTCATAAGTCCTGTTCAGAACGACCAGTATTATGTATGGCATTTAAAAAATGTCTGTCTGTAAGACAATCAGACAGGTATCCAATTAATTCTATGATGCACACGCACATGCTTTTTCTCCTACACCACAATAAATCAGACGTGAAAAGAGAAGCCTATGATTTAAATAATATACTTGCTAAGAAATGGAAGCCTATGGTGTGCCACAATGTTCAGGTAATGGCTCTGAGAGCTAAAGGAGAATGCCTAGAGCCATGATTAAGCTCATGGGGTAAGTTATGCTTGACCTTTGGCCGTGTACAGCGGGGTTGAAATACATATTTCATGTGGACAACCTTGTCGTGCATGGCCGGAGTCTATGTGCATAGGGGTATGGCTGCATAAGAGATGGTTAAAGACCCTTGTCTCTGGCAAGAACCGGCAGTCAACCACTACTAGTTAGGTCTGAAAGGAATGCAGAGCCTGGGTTGATTGCACAGGAGGCTAATGTAGGATGTGGAAGAAGAGTTCGCGGATCCACCATATAAGCGATAGTTGCCCTAATGCAAAAGGGGTTGCAATTCTGGTGGAGATCCATGGAGGCAATAAACCTTTGACAGATATCAACACATTAATTGAACCAAGAAAGTTTTTTTAGGAGATGGTTGCAATCAAATAGCTCTTTGACTTTTGTATTTAAAGTAATCACAGATTTTGAGAAAATCATTGGGAACCATGGATGACAGTAAGGATCTGCAGATCCCAACGTTAAGCTACAGTTGCTGAGTCCAGCAGGACTGGCAATTTACTAGTCTTTGTGAATCAAAACAGAAACTGTCTCAGCTAACATCCCCTCTATTCGTGACCCAGAATCCCCTCTTGCATGCACTTGTGAGATCAGTGGATCCTCATCAAGTTTGCAAATCTTTTTCAGAGTTAGGAAGAAACAAAGAGAAATGATTAAGGCACAGCCTTCCAATAAGGGGTGTGGCCAACATGGCGGCCGTATCGGACACTTCTTAGAGAGCTCCATGGTGGGCCAGCATAAAATCCTCCTGTTATCCTCCCCATTCAGCCTCCGTTTGTTGTTTAAGCCTGCTAGGCCTATCATCACCATCTGGGGCCACTGATTTTGTGTAAGGTGAACAAACACAATCATGTCCTGACTGGTTGTAGGGCCTGCTGTGGAGGTTAGCGGTGGAGCCTACCACAAGACCTTTCTGAGAATCAGCCCTGGAGCTGCGCTGGGACCGCATAGAGAGCCCCGTTAATGATGGGCGTTGAGAGGAGCCCCGCTCCTTTCTCACTGTCTCCATGCCTCCCCTGAAGGATTGCCTACTGCCTACACAAATGGGGGTGTGGTGGCTGTCTGCGGTCTGGGACCTGTGAGGCCTCGCTTTGCCACTGCTGGGCCAAGAGGGCGCATTAGACCGTTGTCAATGATGCGCTGGGGGGCATGCTCCTGAACTTTGTAGTGAGGGCTCCTGGTGATGAGTCAGCCCACCACCCCCAAGCAGATGCCTATCTTGTCCATGGTGGCCGGCCCTGAGTAGACGTTGAGAGGACTCCTCAACTACCGGGCATCCTGCAACTATCACAGCCAGTATTGGCCCTGCCACTGCATGGGATAAGGGCTCCAATGTGCCATCCCAGCAGATCTGGGATATCAAAATCTGAGGCTGGGTGCGTGAAGTGCCCCTACATGGCAGGACTGGCCATGAGGCGTCCATGTGGCCTGCACGAGTGATGGACTGCCGACCTCTGTGAGGGGTGAGCGGAGCCGCAAGCCCCACTGCGACATGCTACTGGTGACCCAGAGGTGCGGTGGGCTGCTGGTGCCTGCCGTCTTTGTGCCCATTGCCTCAGTGTGGCAAGGCCTATCCACCAGTGTTTCCCACTTTTACCCTTCAGTTCCCCCGGGAAACTCCTGAACAGCAGAGTGCACGTCTACTGGAATGTGGCCTGAGCTTCCCTGGACCTGGTGCAGGGACAGGGTGGCCCTGCACTTATTACTGTGGAGACCCTTTGGCAGCCTGTTCCCATGGGCAGCACACCTTGATTCCATCACGGGACCAATTCTCGCATGCTCGCACCTGACATGACTGCAACCGTCTGTCCCAGGGGGGCCTGGATGCCACCTCATCCTGCTACCCTCTTCCCGTCGCATTGGGGGCCGCCCGATACAGTCATCATGATGGTAAAGCCTTAGGTCACCAAACCATTGCCACACAGCACTGATGAACTGACGACGCCCTCTGCTACTGCGAACCAGACCCTGGACGCACTGCACCACCTTCAAGCGACTTTTCACACCCACTCTGCCCAATTTGATAAGGTGCTGCAAACCATTTTAGACACTTAAACCTCTCTGGAGGCCCAGAACAACACAGTCTCACTGGATGTAAATCGATTGAGAGATGACCACCGCCAGCTGGCTGACTGAGTGGATGAAACAGAGTCTGCCCTTACCATGATGAGACTATTGTATAGGCACTGCAGGTGCGGCTGAAGACCATGGGGGAGGAGGTGGCCAGTTTACTCCACAGAGCACAGGATGCAGAGGGGCGCTCTAGACGCAACAACATCTGTTTATTGCGACTCTCTGAACATTACGCGGGCCCCAGCAGAGAGGGGCTAAAAATATTTTCCATAGTGAGGGCACATCGGATACGGGTATACCACCCTCCGGGTGCCCCACAATGTCCCATCATAGCTCGACTTCTTAACTACCAGGACCACAACTTGTTGCTACAGCAGTTCCATGCTAAGGGTCCCTGGCAATACGACAATGCTATAATCATGGCGTACCCTGATTTTACGATGGAAGTGCAGAGGCTTCATAGCCCCTACTCCAAAGTCAAACAACGCCTCCGTGAATTGGACCTTAAATACGTGCTCCTCTTCCTGGCAAAACTTAGAGTGATCAATGGGGAAATGACCCACATCTTCCCCTCCCCGAAGGATGTGTGGACTTGGCTGCATGCTAAAGGACTGGTACAGGACTCACCCAGGGAGCTGAATGCTGGGGAATGGTTGGTGCCCAGGTCTTGGTGACGCAAAGGTAAAACCACCAGAGCAAAGCCAGCCCGGTATCAGGTGGTGGTGGAAAAGGCACGGGCGGTGTCTGAGGCCTCACTAGACAGTACAAGCTCTTTCACTCCCCTACGCAATGAGCACCCATCGGAGTCGGGATCAGACTTGGGTGGCTTTGTCTCCTCGACAGCTGGCGTATCCCGGGGCCCACAAGTCACCCCGTGGTCTGCAGACGACTTATAGCACAGGTATCATTGGCTCCAGTCTGAAAAAACTGATGGCTCTTGGTGGCTGCTTTGCCTGCCCTTACTGAAGGTAAGCCATAAAACCAGGGAGGGCTGGATGCTGCTTGCTCCGTACTGGGCCGAATCCACAGTGTTGGCAGACATTATCACTTCCACGCTCCACAAAGCTACTCCAAAGTGGACATGTTTTGCTTGCTTTACTCCTTGTTTGCACTATGGTTTCTGTTGAGGGGCGACTGGCAGGGGACTCGAATGTCCACTGATCTGGGGGTAAATAGTTGTTGTGTTCTGTTTGTTGTTTTAAGTTTGTCTATGTGAAGCCACCACACACATATAACATACAATGGGGGGTATTCAGGAGGGGGAAATACTTCATAATCTGCTTGTGAGCTATTGCAATCATGTGATATGCACTTTCTTGCACACACTACCCGACATCAGGTGTATACACCACAGGGTTACAGTATGGGGACAAGTAATGACACTCTTACCCCACAGTATAATGTGGTGACGTAGAATGTGCGGGTCATAGTGGCCCCAGCTAAACGCTACAGAATCCACACATACCTTAAGCACCGGCACACCGACATAGCTCTACTACAAGTAAACACACCTCACAGCCACTGAGCTCCAGAAGTTCCTCGCTAAATGGAGGGTGCATGTCTACGATACATCCACCTCAGCTTTTTGCATGTGTGTTGCTCATATGAATCACACCTGGGGTTCCATATGTTGTGTAGCATCATAGTGCTGATGCGGAGGGCAGACATGTGGTGCTGGAGGGCCACCTAGATGGGCTGCAGCTGACCCTGATGGTGATTTATGTACCCAACTCCAATCAAACAGACTTTTTTGAAATGCTCACACCTGCACTCTTTGGTGACCCTGCGGTGCTTTGGAGTGGGGATTTTAATTCTGTGCTGGATGTGGTCTATGACTGCTCTACCACCCCCCCTCCGGTAGGCACAGCAGGTGCTTGGATGAAACTTCTGAGCACTTCCGTAATTGGCTGGTTCAGAGACTCCTTCAGGATGTTTGGCGGCTGGGTCATCCATTGGACCATGAATATCCATTCATTTAGCTGGTTCATGATCTCCACATCAGGGTCGACTTGATTCTCTTCACCTACCAATTGGGTCCACTGATCACCCGGTCGGAGTACCTGGCCCACACGCTCTCGGAACACTGACCGCGGGCAGGTGGTCTTGCAGTGGGACAGACAACGTGCTCAAACCCCTACTTGCTGCGCAAATCCCTACTTGGCGCCTGCAAACTGAGGCAATATCAGACCCCCCTTTCAGAGAAGACCTCTCCACATGCATTACTCAATATTTTGACTGGAACAAGTTTTCCACCCCACTCAGAGCTACGGAATGGGATGCACATAAAAGTAGTTGTACAGGGACATTACATGGCTACCACCTGGGGACTCCGATGAACTATTGACAATAGAAAGGGAACTGGGTCCACTGGAGAATGCAGTAGCTGCCAGAGAGACGGGGATTGACCGTCTCTGGTGCTCAGGTACTCAATATAGGGAGGCAGAGACAAGATTGGGTCGACATGATTATAAGCACTGACTGATTATGCTACATGTAGAGGGTGACCGATCGGGCAGATAACTGGTGTGGTTGGTCAAGGAAAACCAGCAGCACACCCAAGTTGGAGCTATCAGTTGGGATGATGGCTCGTTGGCCACTACGTAGGCTATTAGCAGTGCATTCCGTGACTACTACCGCCCTCTGTACGGAGCTGTGGATGCCCCATATTTATTACATGGCTTCATGGCTGGACTTTCATTACCCTGATTGTCACCACTTCAACAAGCAGAGCTGGAGGACCCCATTGGTTTAGAGAAGGACAGGATGACTATAGCTCAAATAGCTTGGAATAAGTCTCCAGGCACAGACTTGCTGCCTGTTGAGTATTATTGCACATAGAGAACCCCTCCTGGAGGTGTTCAATTAAGCCAGATTGCATGGCCTTCTCCCAGAGACACAACGGGAGGCACTTATAGTTGTCCTCACTAAACAAGGACCTGATCCCCTGGATTTGTGATCATACCGCACGCTGTCCCTACTGAACCTAGATTGCAAGATCCCAGGAAAGGTGCTCGCAAACAGGCTGCTCCCATTGATCGGTACTTTGGTCCACAACGACCAATCTGTATTTATAACATGTCATAGTAAATTCCTTTATATACGTCGGCTCTTACAGATTATACATGACACACCCCCGGAGCAGTTGTGGCTCCTGGAGGGAGTGCTGCGGGGCGGTGGGGCAGGGCGGGGGAGGGGCATGGTGGGGGGTAGTAAACTACGGCATACGGCCGAATGGAGATAAGTACATAAATAAATAAATAAAACGAATTACATTGCGCGCGCTGCAACACCAAATGGCGATGCGGCGCGTGCAATGTAATTCGTTTTATTTATTTATTTATGTACTTACCTCCGTTCGGCCGTATGCCGGAGTTTACTACCCCCCAACCTGCCCCTCCCCCGCCCCGCCCCACCGCCCCGCAGCACTCTCTCCGGGAGCCGCGATTGCCCCGGAGGCATATGACAGGGTTGCAGAAAGTCTTTGATACCCAGAGTTGAGAATTTCTTCTGACAACGCTGCAACACATGGGGTTCGGGCGGGCTTTATAGACTGGATTTGCAACTTGTACTCAAACCCTACGAACAGAGTACACATGGGCCAATTGATATAAAACAGCTTCCCCATCCTTAGAGGCTCTAGACAGGGATTGCTCTTTGTGATCGCCATGAAGCCTCTGACCTGCCACCTGAGGCTGCGGGAGCGCGACAGTGGGATGCAAGAACTTGACACTCATCATATCATATCCCTCTACGCAGATGACATGTTAGTTTATCTTGGGGATTTTGGGGCCTCTCTGTCAGCCCTGATGCGTTTACTAGATGGCTTGGGGGCTGTCTCTGGCTTCAAAGTGAACTGCCCCAAGTCTTGTCTGTTCCCTTGCCCCGATCCCAGAACCTCTCAGAGCCATCTGCCCTGAACACTGACTCACATGGTGCTACGACATGTTTAAATATCTAGGTGTCCAAATATACCACACTGATCAGGCCCTCAGGGAGGGCAATGTGGACTGAGCAGTACAATCGTCATGTGGCTCTCTCCCATTCTTGTGCTCACTGCCCCTGTCTCCACTGGGGAGGGTGGCAATAGCTTAGATGCTAGTGCTCTTCAGACTGCTATATTTCTTTGCTGCATTACTTATAGTGTTCCCTAAAGCTTTTTTTCGAGAACTCAACAGCCGCCTGTTAACTTTGATTTGAGGGGGGGGGGGTCACCGACAGGTGTCTCTAGCTGTAGCACATTGTCTACTTTTCGAGGGGGGTATGGGTGCACCAAACTTTGAATTATATTATGCAGCAGCACAACTGTAATGGCCGCTGCACTGGCTGGACATTGCTTCGGGTGCTTGCTGGACAGACATCTGTCCACTCTAGGCTTGGTGGACTGAGTGTTTACACTTGCCTGACAGACCGTACCTGCCCACCTCAGCAGGGTTCATTCCTGATGCTGAGTGCGAGGTCATACTGGCATTGGTTTGTGCATGGACAGTACCATGTCATTCCTTATGTCCCATTGTTGGAAGCCGGAGTCCCCGTCATGCGTCACTGTCACAAATGCGCAACCCGGGACTCCCCACTTAACGTTAGGCCAAGTAAGGCCACCGTTTGAGATAGCCCTGCTCACCCCCTTAGTAGCTTGGCACGAGCAGCCAGGCCTATCTCCAAGGCACGAGTGTACAGTGTGGGCAACCACGCCCACAGCAACCCCCTGGTGACACCACAAATGGACTCCACACGAGTTTGATAAAACGAGTATAAACTTTATATAGAAAGATATACGATCAGACCACACGTTACAAAAGCCAACATATAATAAAGGGCAATATTCGTTCCGGCTGGTTGGTAGGTTCAAATCTCAGCCACCGCTTTCCAAACGCTATGCTGGTCGTAATGCTAGAATCACACACGTTGCAATGGACAAACAATAGTGCTCTGCGTAACGATACAATCCTGTGCTGGGCACAGGAGAAATAATACAATGCGTAACGATACACTCCAGTACATGCAATGGGAGAAATTATGCAATGCGTACTGCTACAATCATTTACTGCGCAATGAAGGATAATGCAATGCGTCACACCCCAATCACGTATTTTACAATGAAGAAACAATGCAATGCGCGCCACCACAATCATGTACTTTGCAATTAAGGAATAATGCAATGCGTAGCTACAATCATGTACGTTGCAATGACGAAATAATGCAATGCGGGCCGCTACAATCCTGTACTTTGCAAGTGAGAAATAATGCAATGCGTAGCGCTACAATCGTGTACTTCGTTAGGCGGAAATAATGTCAGGTGTCATAAGACAGTCCGGCAGTTCGTTAGCAGCAATATTGGCAATGTGTATTACGACAGTCAGCCTCTTCGATAACAGTTGCCCCCCACACGTATTCACGATGAAATACAGTACAGCTTCCCACTTGGTCCCCAGTACCACCACTCCTTGGTCAGTACGGGCCCCAATCTGAGCCTAAGCAAAGGCTCATGTCGTCAGAAGGACTGAGAGGCCGAGAGAGTGTCCCTCCAATCCCGCACCCCGCCCAGGCAGTGATCCACGTTACCTGGGGGCGCGACCCCACTCTCCTCTCCTCCTTCAATGAACTAGGCCTTTCGTGCAGAACTTTCTCAATGGGCCTCAGCGGCTCGGCCTGGCAGCTCAGCTCCTCCGGGGCTGCCGGTCCGGGCCGCGACTGTTAGGAAGGTCTCAGGCGGCTGCAGGGCACACGTACCCCATGCCCCTGAGATTACGTTACTCCAGGTGCACGTTCACCACCACACCCTCCGGGTCTCTTCTGGCACGAAGTCACACACACAACGCTGATGGGACTTCACGTCGACTCCGAGTGCACATTCAACCAGCACTCCTTTCTGCGGTCTCAGTTGGCACCAAGACACGCACACCACGCTGCATAGACTCACTTTCTTCCGTGCACACGATGATCAGCCAATCACCTCCACAGTCCCAGGTTGCACCAAAGCACGCACACTGCTTCACTGAGACTTACTCCAATACCGGTGCCCCGATATCCAGGCGCTCCTCACCAACGCCTCCGGCCGCACCTCGACACGCTCACCGTGTCCGAGCCTCGCTTCTCCTCTGGTGCACTCGATCACCAGGCGCTCTTCACCAACGCCTCGGTGCACCCCGACATGCACCCTGCGCATCCAAGACTCCAAAGACGAAAATGCATAAGATGGCCGCCGAGTAGGAGCTCCTGAGGAGCTCCCGGTTTGGGGATCACCAATTTGGTAGTTATCCCCGTTTAAACTGTCTCACCGGCTCTCTCCCCCCGACAGCACTGGGAACGGACTGCACACCACTACAGAAGCACATCGTTGAAGTTAAATCGGACTTCTAACTTACCTGCTGAGCGACTGCCACGGCTGCCCAGGTCTGCACCTACTCCGCCTTGGACTCCAGCACTGCTCGAGGTATCTAAGGCTCCAGGACCAGTCCGCTGCTGTGGGACAATGTTACATTGAATTGACCCCTTGGTTTCTGCCGCTGCTGGCTCCCCCGATCCCGCGTGGCCTGCCTCCAGAGACTCGATTTCTCCCAGTGTCTGTGGGTGACCCCCTAGGCAGGCGCCATATGCAGGGTATCTCCCGCTGTCCAAATGATCCGGCAACATGTTCCTGCCTGCGGCCGACGATCCCCGCCCTTGAGGACCTGATTGTAGCCCGACAGTTGCGCCTGATCGGTGAATCCTTTTCCTCCGCCCCGAACGATCGACAGCTCGCCTGATGCCAACGGGGGAGCTGGGGGTACCGGCTCCTTTCTGGCGCCGACGCCATTTTGCGACTTCAAATCGCTGCCACCTCTATGTCCTGCCTGTAGCCGCGTTTGCCCGGCAGTGGTCTCCGGCATCCTTTTGATTTTAGGCTGCCTCTTCCACTGCTTCACCACAGTCCTGCCCGGAGCCCTGTTGCCTGGCTCTGATCACTGACGCCACTTGTCCGCCGGCGTCAATCTCTCTCTGCTGCCTCTACCACTACCTCGCCCGAGCTGTCCTGCATCTGACCCGCGGTTTCCATTACCACACACGGCGACTTCTCCCTGTGAAGTCCATCTTCGGCGGCGTGTCCCGCCCTGCGTTTCAACGTTTCCGTGCGACGCCGGGACCCCATGGCCCACGGATTATTAACAGGTATGCAGGTGATTAAGTCCTTCCCCTCCGCCAGCGACCAATTGACGCTTGCCTGGCGCCTGGTATTTCAAACGCCTGTGTCCATTAACTATTCAATTTTCTTGTTCGTGTGCTGAATGCAACTATAAATGAGGACGCTATTGTATTGCTGAGATTCACTGTTTCTGATCCCGGCTGTAGCATATCACACACGAGACGATATTTAAACTTGTTGAGTCAGCACATTTCAGCCTTGTTGCTTGGTTGAGCGCTTTATCTGGTCAGTTACAGCCTTCATATGTTTCGCATGTTGATCACTGCCTGACATCAAAATGGCGTCAATAAGAAGACATCGTGATCGACTCTCATTGCCTGACTTTAAAATGGCGGCAGTATAAAGTTCATTGTGATCACTGTACCCCCTCTGGTTATATAGTGATCGGTTTTATGGTCTTGACGTTAGGCTTGTAGGCTTGTTGATCATGGGGAGCACTCCTCCACGCTACTGATCTCATTACTCTGGCGTTCCTTTGGTCAAAGTCACAACAATTGCTGAAGCCTTTGGACCCTACTGCCTGTCATTAAATCAGCGTCTGTCGAGTACCTTTCAGACGAAGTTTTTCGCAATCGTGGATTCCAGGTTACAGAGCAGACCTCTTTCTGCTCCCCGCCTATATCATCCCAGGCGAGTTGAAAATTGACCTATGTGCCGTCCAGTGCCAGTCTATAGAGCCGAGATGATTTATGGGATGTCACGACTACAGTGAATTAAGGGGCCCCATTCATTGGCACTGCTTAGTTAAGATCTCCGCACCTCCCTATGTGCTACCATCACGCCCCCTCACCCTTCCACAGAGAGACCCATGAGTGACGTCGTGCTCCCTCACCTCCTTACTCTCCCCTCTGGGCTCCCATCCCCACTAGGTTTCCTTGGCACAATGGAAATAAGTCCCGACCCCAATGGTTCCAACGCCTTCATCATCAATTACCCAACTGACCTCTCTAAAAATGCGGCAAAAAAATACAAACATCGCATACTCAAAGCTAGACCAGAAACACTATTCTCAGACCCCTACTTCTGCACCAACAAAGGTACTCTGGTTAATGACCTCATCTTCTATACCAGAAAACGGGCTTGCTGGCGAACCGTGCTCCAATCCATGCTTCAAATAACAGGTTCTAAGAAAACTTCACATGGCCTTAAACTTACAACATCTCCCTCGTCCACCGTCAAAGCCACCACGACTATTACCCTCTACAATAATGGTATCATCTTAATCCAAGCCTCTAATATCAACCTAGTTAAGATGGCCAATTTTTACCCTACTCTCAGAAAAGCGGTTTACGATAATTCCACAGTCCCTTACCCTACCACCACGTCTCAGCTGGATCTAACCAGTACTCCCCCTTTAACAGTTGTGAATACTCCACTCTCCCCTAACCACTCACCTCCTTCTGCGGATTCCAGAGCCGTCTTGTCGCCTATCAGTACTTCTCAAGCCACTAGATCACCCTCTCAGCTGGTGGGCGGTTCTATTGGTTCACTCTCCTCACCGACGGTCAGGCCGATACAGGATGACTTTCGAGCTGAGAGGATCCCTCAAGCCCCACAGCCTTCTCGATTAACAGACGATGTTCCTTCCCCCAAACCTATAACTTTGCCACAGGCTAGACTAGGGTTTGGGCAACGATTCTCCCCACAGGCTTCAACAGGTATACACAGAGGTCCTCTGTCGCCCCTCACTTCTCCCTCTCCCACTCCACCCCTCGCCCAACAATCAGAATTGGTTGCGCGCCTCGATGACATATCTTTACAGTTGCACCTTCTCACTTCTGAGCTACATGACTTGAAAGCCCTCGCAAATGATCTTTTTCCCATGATCAGCTCTATCGTCACCTCTGCAAATAGGCCCAAAGCGCCCACCAGGGATAGTGATCAGATGGGTCAGCCTTTTACCCCCTCCATCTCGAAATCCATTCCCCTACCCAACGCGCCCGCCAGCCACAGTAGATTTGAGTCCTACCCGGCGTCCTTTGATCTCCTTGACCAACACAACTCCTGCCCTACATGGTCCAAATCTAACATGAGCCCGCCGAGACAAATACACCCCATCCTTTCCAACCCGAACAGAGTACCTCCTCGCAATCTTAGAGGCAGCAATACTGACAACCTCACCCGCGTGAACGTCACCCAGACTCCTTTCCCCCTAATCCACTACGACTTAAATGTGTATTACTTAATTGCAGATCAGCCAGTAAACACGCCTCCGAAATCTTCGACCTCATCCAACACAATGATCTAGACATTATCATTCTCACTGAAACTTGGCTAAATTCCGCCTCCACTCCTTTCCTAGACCTCCTAGTACCTCCCACTCATGACATAATCAGGCTAGACAGATCTCTGAAGTTGGGTGGTGGCCTAGCCTGTATTCACAGGAACACACTTTCGATATCTCACTTAGAGTCCTCTACGCCTTCCTCCTGTGAATACCTCTGTCTCAGCATCTCAAGTAAGAACCTACCGGTTTGCAGACTTCACACCTTTTACCACCCCCCGGGTGATAATTTCCCCTTCATTGAGCAGCTAATGGAAATCATCACTAGCAATGTTGACTCAGCGGTGTCCCAAATCTTCCTTGGTGATTTCAACCTTCACTGGTCTAACCCCAATGACCCCGCTGTATCTTGCCTTAAATCATTCTTAAATGATCAAGATCTGACTCAGCACTGTGACCAACCAACTCACATTAAAGGAGAAACTCTAGACCTCATCATCTCCAAAGGGCAGTCTATCACACTTGATTCCATTACCCCATGTGACTGGTCCGACCACCACAGCATCCTCTTCTACATTAACAGGGAAGTGTTGTTAAAGAAGGCTCAACCAATGAAATCAAAGATATGGAAAAGGGACCTCAGATCTATAAACTCTGACAAACTAGCTGCCCACTGTAAATCTGCCCTCTCCTCCCAAGCTGACCTGGTTGAGGTGCAATCACTCACCGACGCTTACTATTCGACCATCTCCGACATCATGGAAAACATTGCTCCACTCCAACAAAAAAATGCGTCAACAAAGATATCCAAACCATGGTATAACGACAACTTAAACACGGAACGCCGCAACCTAAGGGCAGCTGAACGTTCCTGGCGATCCAATCCCTCCTCGGATCAACTAAAATTCCTTAGAGAGGTCAGGAACCTTTACAACAAACAAATCAAGAGTGCTAAGGCTGACTATTTCAGATACCAATTGGATCAAGCTGCAAACCGCCCCAAGAAACTTTTCGAATTGGTCAAACAGCAATCAGTCGTCGGTCCTAACCACGCGGATCCTGGTGACAACCCACCTTCATGCGATGAATTTGCCGCTTTCTTCACAGAGAAATCAAGTCTCATCTCCACTGACCTCGCCTCTAAGAAGGCTCTATTACCTTCTTCCAGTGCAGCTTCATCTATTGACCCCATTGAAAAGCACAATTCGACCACCCCGAACACCAAGAACAATGCGTCATGGGGCACCTTTACCCCATTTAGTGAAAATGACATCTACAAGTTACTGCAGAATATCAACCCCTCCAACCACTTCAGTGACCCGTTGCCCCCGTCCATCTTCAAAGAAATCAAGATTGCACTCATCCCCACCTGGACAAGGATCGTTAACGCTTCTCTGTCTCAAGGCATGATCCCCGAGTGCTTAAAAGCAGCTCAGGTATCTCCTATACTAAAAAAACCTAACGCTGTCAAATCTGATCTCAATAATTTCCGCCCCATTTCCAATATCCCCACCCTAGCAAAACTCCTAGAAAAATGTGTACAATCCCAACTCTGTGCTCATATAGACAATTACCAACTCCTAGACCAACATCAATCCGGCTTTAGGAAGGGGCACAGCACCGAATCGGCTCTCACTCACGTAATAGATGACGTTCTAAAAATGCTTGATAAAAACGAATCCTGCCTCCTGATCCTCCTGGACCTTTCTTCCGCTTTCGACACAGTTAATCATGACAACCTCCTATCCATCCTGCAAAACAGAATGGGTTTCTCGGATCTGGTGCTAAAATGGTTCTCATCCTTCCTACATTACAGATCACAGAGAGTCAAGGCAAACCACTCTCTCTCTCTCTCAAAGCCCTCTCCTGTACTCATGGGGGTCCCCCAAGGGTCCGCTCTATCTCCTATTCTCTTCAACATTTTCTTAGAACCTCTTGCAAACTCACTAACCTCCATGAACATTCTTTTTCACATGTATGCGGATGACACGCAACTCTATCTGAAAATTTCATCCCCGGAAAACATCATCTCACTCAATACTACCTTAACATCTACTCAAAACTGGTTAACCGAGAACCACCTCCTGCTCAATACTTCCAAAACGGAATTCCTGCTCATCTCCCCTCCGAACCACATCCCCAAACTAGACCAATGGCTGACTCACCTCACTGCTTTCAACTGCACTCCTCTTATCATAGACTCAGCCAAGTCACTTGGAATCACCTTGGACAAGCACCTGAATATGAAAAATCATATCAGCAATGTATGTAAGGGAGCAAATCACTTGTTGAGATCACTCAGAAATATCAAACCTTTCCTGCCACTAAATGATTTCAAGCAGGTGGTCCAAGCGCTCGTCCTGCCGAGGCTAGACTACGGCAGTGCTACCCTCTGTGGCCTTCCCAAATACGCCCTGGCTCCACTAAGGGCATCCCTAAATGCTGCGGCGAGACTGGTTACAGATACCAAACGAAACAAGCATATATCCCCTGTACTAAAATCTCTCAAATGGCTGCCCTATGAAGCACGAATCCAGTTGAAGATTGCTGTTCTGACGCACAAAGCCCTTCACTTCAATACTCCCTTGTACCTGGCTCAAAAACTTGAACTATCCAGTGGGGTAAGAGCCTCAAGAAGCGCCTCTACCTTCCTCCTGAAACCACTCATTCTTAACAAAAGAGAACTTGTCACAGAGCTTTTTCAGGCGCTGCCCCAAAGATATGGAACTCCCTTCCACCGGAAGTACGCAGAATCTCTTCAGTGACAATGTTCAAATTGGAAGCCAAAAGATTCCTAATGAACAAATTCTTACCCTAAGAGGGATAGGCTTCACTTGCCTGTTTTCATTGTTCCTACTACCATTGTACCACCATTTGTTACGGCTCTTCTTTACTGCATACTCTTGACCCTCACTTGTCGCCCGCCGACACTTGCTGATTGTGCTACCCTCCTGGGTACATTTGTCCTGTAATCTGCGAATGTATATATATATATATATATATATATATATATATATATATATATATATATATATATATGTGTATGTATATATATATATATTTTTTTCCTTTCTTGATGTGGATATTGCATTTATGTCCTTCCTTCCATCATATTGTAAAGTGCTCTGATATCCCTCGGGATCTTGTTCGCGCTATATAAAACTTTATAAATAAATAAATAAATAAGACTCACTCCACTTCTGATGCACGTGTTGACCAGGCGCTCCTCGCCAACGCCTCCAGTGCACCACGACACGCTCACCGTGTCCAAGCCTCGCTTCTCCTCTGGTGCACTCGATCACCAGGCGCTCTTCACCAGCGCCTGCGGTGCACCCCGACACGCACCCAGCGCATCCGAGTCTCGCTTCTCCTCTGTGTGTCCAAGATCACAGGGCACACCTTCTGAGGGTCTCAAGCTGCCACAACACGCGACCACCGCGTAGCTTGAAACGTCTCCGGAAACTTTTATGTTCCTGTGTTTCCAAACAGGGAGCCAGCTCACCTCGGGCCCTTGGGGTTACAAGACACAGCACAAAGCACAGTCTTCTTCAAGCAGGGTGACCCAGCGCCTCCAAGCACAGTCCCAAAAGCCTCTCCCTTAGTTAGAACAGCAAACTGCAGACCAGCCCCAGATCACGAAGCAAGGATTGGTCTCCCCCAGCAGTCTCTTCAGTTGCTTCTTCTTTAGCAGAGGTTCCTCTTGACCACAGAATGGGTCCATGCCTTTTCAGTCTCAGTCCATTTCTGTTTCATTCCAACGTTCAGGGGTTTCAGCTCTCATAGATATACCCCTAAATGTCTTTGAAGTTCGTTGTGCTCAGGGGTCCCTGACCCCTGCCTAAATCAGTTCTGGGTGTCTCCCTCCCAGTGTCACCTTTCTCCCTTTGATACTGGGGGTCTGGATCCTTAATCACTCAGCAGGAGATGGGTCAATTGTTTTATAGCCGCAATCCAGGCCTCTTCACCTCCCGGGGCTTCTCATCGCATACTCTCCAGCTGCAGGTCAGCCTGGTGCCATCTCACCCCCTCCCCTCTCAGATCCAGACAGTCAATCCACATTCAACAGAGACACACAGAAAAGCTTAAAGCACAAAACTCAGCCACTTTCTAAAAGAGCGGCTTCTGAACACACAGTGACAAAACCACTTCCATAGAGAGATGGGTTATGACGCTGTGAGTTCATACATACCAAACTTCACTTCTCCATTCTAAACTTATGGGAAACTAGGCTAACAAAGACAATACCCAGCCTCCCCCATTCTGTCCTATGGGCAGAATGGCCTTTCACCAGTGAAAAACGAAATGGAGTGTTTTTCACTGTCAGGACATAACACACACCTCAGTATATGTCCTGCCTTTTACTTACACGGCACCCTGCCCAGGGGTTACCTAGGACCTACCACAGGGGTGCCCACGGTGCATGTAAAAGTGAAAGTAAGGCCTGACAAGTAGCTGTACTTGTCAGGACACATGCTAACTTAGCAAACTGAGCGCAGGCCCTACACTGTAGGCCTGAGTTCCCTTCTCCGCGCGCCCTTGCATTACTAGCCCTGGCACACACAGTGCACATCACTAGGGACTTTACTAGTAAGGCAAACATACCAATCATGGCCAACCAATTACCATTACACTTTACACAGGGAACTACTGTACTTTGACACTGATCAGCAGTGGCAAAGTACCCAAAGCATCTAAATTGGCACTCTATGTCAGGAAAACGGTCTAGGGGGAAAGCAAAATGTTTTAGGGAACTTTAGCCAAAAAGGCCAAGTCCTACACCCATTAAAGAACCTAGACCAATTAGCGGGCATGCGAGAGCTGACCGTCCGACGTGACCTGACACCGTGGACAGCGGCAGGGATCATTCACTTGGGGGACCTGTTCCATGAGGGTCCACTCATGTCCTTCGTTGACATAATAGATACTTATGACATGGCCGCAGGGCTTTATGACTTATCATGCTATCCAGCATACAGTGAGAACCACTTTGGCAGCTGTACAGGTGGAACAGCCTCAGTCACCCATCCTACATGCGTTACTCATGCATGGTGTAGCACGTCATGCCATCTCAACACTCAATGTGGCACTGCTGACTAGTGACCTGGCAGACGTGGGGAAGGCGCTGACTCGGTGGAATGATGTGCTTCCCCATCCTCTGACAGATAAGGCTTGGGCAACAGTTCTCCAACACATAAAAGAGGTGTCTCTGAATCCCCAATTCCGATTTACACAATGTAAATACACACATCAGGCGTACCTCCCTCCTCAACGAATCAAGCGCATTTATACTGCATCCACACCAAAAGCCTGTGATGTAAATTTACAGAGGCCGGGATCTATCACATGGTTTGGGAATGTCCTCCTGTACACCTAACATGGGTGGACTTAACAGGTCATGCATTGACACCCACCCCGATTCCTGCCCCTCGGCCTTTGACCCACAGTCAAAGGGGGCCTGCATTGATTTATTAACCTGGCATTCGTTCTCTTTAAATGAGAGATCGCAATGCAATGGAAAGTTCCCACAGCCCCTGATACCACTAAATGGTTGACTACTCTACTACAATGGACATTAGTGGAATCAAATGTGCTGTGCTTCCTGTGGGGCAAGGGGCTGGCACAAGTGGGGGGTGACAGTTGGGGACACATATATTATAAACACGGATGCCAAGAAT
Source organism: Calotriton arnoldi (assembly GCA_963921515.1). Taxonomy (NCBI): domain Eukaryota; kingdom Metazoa; phylum Chordata; class Amphibia; order Caudata; family Salamandridae; genus Calotriton; species Calotriton arnoldi. The sequence goes on from CAWUFW010001171.1 coordinate 193,849, forward strand.
GATACATACCCTCCTTGTAGAGCATACGCTTTGCCTACAAGACCATTACTGTCATAAAGCTGCATACTTTACCCACATTATGGCAGCTCGATGGGTGAAGGTTGCTACCTTGCCCCTCAAGTTCATGGGATGATTATGTTTGCTATCTCCTGGGCTTCCTGCATTATGATCCCTTCCACCCCCACCAAAAGAACCTTTGTAATGAAGATATTATTAACAATATACTTGCATCATTATATGTGGTATAACTGTGGTAATTGTCATTCCAATGTACGTTGCTTACCAGGCTTCACTTCTTGTTGTTGTTGTTGCGAAATAATAAAAACAAATTTTAAAAAAAGGTGACATCCATCCACTTATCACGTTCAACAAAAATTGTGAGAGCAGTAAAAAGTCTTAGCAGTTCTTACATTGCTTCAATTATGAACTTAGGGCGAGACAGATGATCGCCTACTTCAAGTGTGGTTTACTTTTTCATTGCTGGTGTTAGTGCTGATGAGGAAGGTGCTTCTACTTTGGAGAACACTAGACCTTTACAATGAGCAAGATGAATAAGATTATGTTGCATTTGAAGGAGAGAGATTTGCTGCAGGAATTCTCCAAAATAATCTGTTGTATGTGATATTTCACACATAACAGAAGTTACCTCCAAGCTACGTGAGCAAGTGCTTTGTCATTGATCTGAAGGATTATACTCATTTGGTACAGAACTGCATAACAAAAAAAATTGAAAAATAAACACTCTAACAAGTATACGAAGGCACAGCTGAAAGAGAGAAGAAAATAAAAAGACACTACAACCCATGTTGACCCGGAAGAAGAAACAGTTGAATACATACCTCAAGAAAACATTATGGGACAATGTGCAGAAAATGATCCACATATGCACGGAATGATGTTAATATTGCATGGAATGCAAAAAGCATTATCTCAAAATGAGTGAATTTTCATACTGAGGGCTTCCATTATTATTATTTTTTTTTAAGTTGTACAGTAAACATTTATATTTGGTTCTTTTCAGAGCCATCTCGTGGATGAAAAATATAACTTCTTGTATTAACCGTTTTCTTCTTATTCCCTACTTTTCATTAAAGATCCTACTATCCATTGCCTATGGAGCTATTAAAATGGAAACATTGGCATTAGAAAAGTCCATATTTTGTAGGTTGAGATGGTGCATGCTGGGTGGCTAACACAGATATGTGGCCAACTGGCAGGCCTATGGAATCATGGAGCTTTGGTACAGGACTTGGCCAAATGTTCGATCAGGGGGACAACCCCTATTATGCACAAATGAAAGCTATGTACAGAGGCCTATGATTGTACATGGTTTGATCACAGACCCAGGCCGTAGACCGGACTCTGAAGTCAAGCCCCAAGGTGCAGTCTGAAGGCCATGTTCAGTGGTCTTTAAGAGTACAGGGGTTGGGAGAGGACCTGGCCAAATGTGAAAAAATATGGCCAGCCACTGCTGTTTATAGCCATGAGAAGGAAGTGTTGGTCTCAGCAGAGGTGAATGAAAGGCCAGGTCCTGCAGTTAATCCCATTACACGTGGCCTAAGGCATTTGCAGCTTTGGTTGGACACATGGAAAGTAGGACATATGTCCTGGTCACAGATGATTTACTGCAGTCAACCATTTCTTCATACTGCTGAAGGCCATGAACCACCGGGGTTTGTCATAGGTGAGGTTGGGCCCAGGGTGTGCCAATGGCTGGGCCATGAGGCCAACTTTTTCTGTGCACGGTGATGAAAATGGCCCAGATGTGAATTTGACCACGAGCCTGGCCATGTGCTAGGCCCTGTAGCCAACCACAGCTGCAAACAGGTGCATCCTGGCCAAAGTGAAATATAAAAAAAGTGCGCTGAGTATATAATCAAAATCCCCAAAGTTCACCCAAAAATGTAAAGGTAATTTATGATTTCTTCTGCTCAGAAGACATTAACATATGTTTATACAAATAAAAAACAGTTACTGAGGTTTTATTACTGCAAATGCAAAATCTAAAAAAACTCTGAAGCTTAGTCGTCCAAATTGCTCTAAGTCTTCCTCACTTATTGTCAGTCTCTACCTAACAGGTTATGTCGAAAGTAGAGAGAAGAAAGGCCTTCAATGGCAAGGCATCTCTTACAATTGTTTTCCCTTTTAGATTTGTTTATGAAGTAACAATTTCCATTTTTATTTAAAAGCATGCACACAATTTAGGTCTGAGTGTACAGTAGTTTAGAGACCACATAAACAACAACGAACTAGGTTGGGGTGTTAGATGTTTTTTTTTCTTTCCATGAGTACCGAATACATATAATTAATATTGCAGAGTCATATGCTTAGCTGTCATGTGGCTTTATATTTTGCGTGACACGCCACACTATCACTGACTTTATAGAAAACAGCACTATTCACTATTCACTCTGCAACTTGTCCTTTCGTGCTTAGTGTTAAAACTATGTATTTAAAAACTCTATATGCATGTGCAGTAGGTTAGAAAGTCAGGATTGGCTTTAATTGCCACACATACCATGGATGAGTCTAGCAACTATGCATGTGTCTTCCCACCATATCGCCTTTTTAGGCACAAATTTGTACATGATTCTCCTAGTGTTATAAAGTGTTCTTCACTTCATCCCAATTATCTCTCAGTAGTATATTGAATTTGCCTTGAGGTTTTCAATTTCAATAATGAGGTACTTATCGAGTCTGAGTCGTGCCTTTGCAGGCCGTCTCGTACCTAAAACCTAAACTCTGGACCCAAATATCAGAGGACATAAGGACAGCAGTAGCCGGTGCAGGTAAGCCCGGTGGGGCGGGACGGGCTGGGGTGGTTCAGGGGGGTGTCGACAGATGACGGAATAGGAGTTATTCATTTATTTAATTTGCCCTATTACGTTGTCTGTCGACATCCCCTCGCCCCGCCCACCACTCTTACCTGCGCCGGCCGCTGCGGCATAAGGACCACCTCTAACCTACTTACCTTCCATTAAAAGCTCAAAATGCATCTTGTCAAACTCCAACTCCAACTTCCCTTTGTCCTAGACCTTTTGGTATACCTACTCCTTTGTTAAATAATGTTCTGATTTTTTAGGTCTAGATTTATTATGTTTCATGAAACGAAGCGCAGCAACTAAATTTGCTGTGCTGCTTTGCGGAAGATGGAATAAAAAGGCACACAGTTGCATCTACTAAGATTGTCCGGCTGCTGCCAGTCCTTGCACTCCCCCTCTAACAAGGCTACCTTGCAAGATGTACTGCCTCACACCATGGTGCAGAGGTAAGTGTGCACTATCTAGCACAACATTTGTCCTGGAAGCATGCTCTTCTAGAATGAATTCCTATCCCTGGACAAACTCAAAGATCCAACGCATTTTATATGCGCAGTGCACTTAAGCGCACATGCAATGTGTGGTGCTTTTTAAAGAAATGAACACATTTCCTCTTGTTAATGCCGGTTTCAAGAATGGCTTCATTTTTTCTTCAAAGCCCGGTCTGGCTATTTTAGTAGATTGTGCTTTATCAAAACCAATGGGTATCTGTACTTATTAAATCATGTAATTCTCCAGGAGTGTTCCTTTGATGCAAAGCAAAAGCAAAGCAGTATAAAGTACTGTTTGCGCTCAGGCAAGGGAGCCTTTGAAGTGCAAAATACCTTTTGCAGAGGAAAGTAGATACCGACGTGTTACTTTGTGTCACTTCGCACCACTTTGTGTCACTTTGTAAGCACTCACAGCAATAGTAAATCTGGACAAAGTGCCGCATGCACCAGTGTCTTGGACAATACTAAACAAATGCCAGAAATAATAATTAGGACTGGTCAGTCATTTATAGAGTGAAAAAACTAAACTATACATATTTGAATGGAAAACAAAATCTGATAAGTAGGGCTGACATTGGCAACTTCAGAGCTCTGAGCTACTGCAGATGTGCACATGAAACAAATTACATAACTTTGGAACAACTGCCAATGTCTTGTAATAAGATTGTCTTTTACATGTTGTTTGTTAGTTAGTGTTCTCATTGTAGTTTATCTTTATCCTTGAGAGCTGCCAAGTCCTATTTCTATGTTAGTGACCACCTGTCCTGGTTTGTATTTTGAAAATCTGGTGAGCCCAAGCCTCTGCCTCCCAAAGCAGACATTGCCTCGCAGAGCAGCGCACACACATTGCTGGGAGATACCAAAGCTAGCCATGATACAGCTATGCTGATGCAGCAACCTCCGGGAGACCTATGTGCTTATATGAGATAGGAATACTGCTGGAGGATGCCCTGTCCCCACCCCTTAAGAGGCACTTGGGCTATACATGCTCCTGCTTCAATATCCGCTAGTGTGACGGGGAACAAAAGAGGACATTCTCACAAAGATGACGACTGTCCCTTAAAATGGCTGCCTACTAGTATAGAAGCAAAACTCATGCCAGACAGTTGCACTGAACCATTGACTAATAAATGTGGGCTGATAAACATTTTACAAAAATCAGTGGCTGAGTGAAGCTGACCTTGTGCACCTCCCTTTCTGTAGATAATATAAACTCAAGTGACACAGCTCCAACTGTCTCTAGCCAGACCTAATAATGGAATCCGAACACTTAGCCTTAAGCATTGTACAATAAAACTCCTTTGAAAAACAAAAACTCTCATTTAAGAACCCTCATTCACAGCAATATACATACTGATCTATAAAATTCCGCATTTGGCAAAGCCTGTCAAGAAAAATCCTAATATTCAACTTTATAGCTCCATTGAAATTAACAAACTACCAGACATCAATAAAACTGGATTTCAAAAAAGAAGGGGACTCAATATACAAGTCATTAAAGCAAGACAATATATGCTTTTTCATTCTGGAGGCTCAGTCATTCCGATTCTACTCAAATTATCAGTAAACGTTAGTGCTATAGGCCAAAACATTTCAATTAAAAGACTTAAGGGGTCATTTAGTGTTTAACAGAACAGGTACCTCAAGTGTAAATTGTGCTGCCCCGACCACTCTTAACACATGGCTCCCCTTCTCTAGATGCAGTCGGGGGAAGCACTGGATTTTTTTATGGCGGAGTATCTGATGACTTTTTAATTTAGAACATTTTATCCTTAATAGGTGGAATGTTCCAATAGTCTTGTAGCCCTTCTACTCCAGGCTATACTGGTTGATAAAGGCCCTCTTCCTCGTTATAGGCCCTCGCCTGTGACTCGGGCCTATAACTGGGGTTCAGGGTCTTTAACAACCAGTATAGCCCTCGGGAGCGGGCATGGAAAGAGATCAAAATCAGAGTACTTAAAGTTCCACTATTATTATTATGTGTTTTAATTCCTACATTAAGCCTCTGAGATCCTTAAAAATATGACATAAAATTGAAAAATCCCCACTCTATGTGGAAGACTCCCAACTATATTTACCATGGCCCTGTCTTTCTATTAATAATACATACTCGTCAAAAGCAAAACTGGGCAGGGGTCAATGATTCAAAACTTTTTTACCCTTTTGATTGACCTTGAACATTGGCAACCTCAACAAAAGAGATTACAAATGAATAGAAGCTGGATGAAGAAGCAAGAAATATTATCACACTCTTATTCGGGAGATTCACAGTCTGTGTGTTGCATTATGTCCTGCTCCTTTGAAGAGCATGTGGGCGGGAGCTTTGGGCTTCAAGTGATGCATTGTTACCGGCAATACATTAAGGGTCAGATTTATGAAAAACTCATGCAGCATAGCAGGTGACCTTGTTGTGCTACACTGTGTGACAGGGAAAGGGCAGGAATGCACTGTATTTAAGTCAATACAGTACATTCCTGCCTTTTCCCCTGTGCTGGTGCCCTTTTGGCTGCCTAGCGCCAACGTAGGCACCCTTGCACCATGGTGCAAGGGTGCCCGCGCTCTAAGGAGATTGTTTTTGTGCAGGAAGGGACCCTTTCCTGCACAAAAACAACTTCCTGAGGCTTTTCCCTCATTCTACGTGTGCTGCAGCAGAATGCAGCACACATAGAAAGAGGAAAAATAAGAAGAGAAATAAACATATTTCTCCTTGTTACGTCTCACCTGGGGAGGTGTAGGTTTTTGGCGCATTCCCAGATCTACCACTTCTGGTATTTCTGGGAATGCATCAAAATCCATGGATGTTGCATGGGAACAACCAAGCGACACCTATAGAAAGGCCTCCCTGGAGCAGAGGAATGCAAGGCAGCGATTTGCGCTGCGTTGCATTACTCAAGGTTTATGAAGCCACTCAGGGCCACGCATTCATAAATCTCATTTTCAATCTGCGTCTCTCTTGCACCACGTTGCGTGGTGCAAGAGCGACTCAAAGGGGCTGGAAAATATGCCCTTAGAGATTACTGGTCATCCACCACAACGAAAACACCAACAATGTGCTAAATGCTGATTTGGAACAGTTGCCCTCCCGTGTGGACCATGACCATCTCACTCATGAGTCACAATTATGCTTTTTTTCTACTTCTTGTCTTTTGAGTAAAGCGACTTTGCGGACTTGCCTATATACTATGGGGCAGATTTACAAGCCCCCTGCGCCACCAGTACGTCACTTTTTGTGACGTACTGGTGGCGTAGGGGGCTGCTCCATATTTACAAGGAGAGGAAAAGCCACCCTGCGTGACTTTTCCTCTCCTTGTAAATACGGCCCCTTCACACGCAGCACTTTGCGGTGAAGGGGCGTTCCATGGGTGTTGCTGTGGGTGTTCCCACGCAACACTCATGGAACAAGACACATCTCCAGAATTACGAGAAATCGTAACTCTGGAGATGCGTCTGAAAGCTACGCCACCCTAGAGGTGGCGTAGCGAGACGAACCGAGGAGAAATGTTTTCATTTCTCCTCGTTTTCTCTTTCAATGCGTGCTGCATTCTGCAGCACGCATTGAAAGAGGAAAATGGTTGTAGTGATTGTTTTTGTGCAGGAAGGTTCCCCTTCCTGCACAAAAACAATCTCCCACGACGCAGAGCATCCTTGCACCATGGTGCAAGGGTGCCTGCGCCGGCGCATGGCTGCAGTTTGTGCGCCAGCGCAGGGGAAGCACAAGGATGCGACATATTCTTGTAAATATGTCGCATCCCTGTGCTTCAAAACTAACGCAGCGCGGCGCAGCAAAATGACTTGCTGCGCAGTGCTGCGTTAGTTTATTGTAAATCTGCCCCCGTGTTTATAAAAGACAGGGGGTGCGGAAAGCATTAGATATATGATGTTTATGATAGGTATTTCTGTCACACTTACACTGGTAGCTTTTATCAAATTGCCATTCATCAGAAATAAAGGAAAACGGCTTGGTTATTTCTCTTGAAAATAAAAAGCTTCTACCTTTAAGACGTGAATGATACATTATCAGCTGTCTCTAAATTGAACCCAGTCGATGCTATTCACATCCCGCGGAAGCACACAGCTGAGTGCTGTGTTCAGAGGTGTAATGACTGGTTGTCACAACACCCTGGAGGTGGCCCCATAACAAAATGAGCCCCTGTCAATCCCCTCGCAGGAAATGCTTTGGCAACCTGTAATTCAGCCCCCATGCGAGCATCCTGCCTGGGTTTTGTTAAATGTCACTTTCTAAGGAGCAGATCAGCTGAACTTGTGTTTAATAATGTTTTAAGAGGGATTTTTGATGGAAGTTTTAGATGGCATCGCATGGGGTTAACAGCGATTTGTCATTTGTTTCCAATTAAAGGACCTAATCTCCTATCTCTGCATCAGTCTATTTTTCATCGGAAGGGCACAGATGTGAATGGAAACATATTAATGAGATGTCTTACTACATAGTCATTTACTGTTTTGTTTAACTTAAACATAGCAGAAAATGTGTATCAAAGTAGGAGCGTGTAATGACATCTTGGCTGCATTTATTTTAAACAATTGTGCGCAGCGCATCTTCAGCTGTATTCCAGTTCCATTCAGGGAACGATTGTGCTCGGCTTCTGCAGCCGTAAATGCAGAATGAAGGGAGAAGAGATCATCTTAATACGAATATATGAACAATAAATGTCGATGTCTTTCACTTTTGCTAAACAATGCTACGAGTAAACTCTTTCATATCCATCTGATCACAATACGGGTCGGCGCATCCATTGTGTATGATGTTTCAGCTTTTTTAATGATGGCGCTCGATTTGGTTAAAGCACTTTTAAGGAAGAGCTAACCATACAGACAGAATTATAATGTTATGCAAACATTGCAGGAATCGTTTGTGGATAGCCTAATGCATGCTGTGTATTTCACAATTCTGTATTATCGTAGCCAATAAATTAAATCATAACTTTTCCAAGTAAATTCTTGAAAAACTGTTGAAAAAATCTCAAATGCAACTATCTGCATTACAGATTGTTTGACACCATTTCTTTTAAGAGAAAAGAAACTGTAAATAAGATATTTATCAAAACTCACATTTTTATCCTTTTTTTTTAGTGTTACCTCGACTTTAGTAAAAACTGCACGCCAATCTTATGGATGCACGTTTTATAACCCTTTCATACCAATATCGCGAAAGAGAAGTGTTACAATTTCAAATACCTGTTTCTGTCTGTTTTACTCAAGTTTTTCAAATTCAAGTAAAAGACACGGACAGTTCATACAAATCCATAGAGGTCATAGAATCCATATAGCTGGGATGGCAGTAAACTCTCAATTTGGACGGCGTAGTAAAGGTAGAGGTGGGTGGAACTCGAGGAGTTTAATTCCACAGAATTCCGCAGAGTTCCATGAAAACTCTGCAAGTTTCCACGGAGTACAGCGAGAGGTGAAATTTTGGCACACTGCGCTGCTTGTGCTGATTTTTAGCACCAGGAGCTTGTTCTGCGCTGTAAAATCAGTGTGAACGGCACCTCACGGCGCGCCAGGGGCGCTGCTTCTTTCTGCCGCCTGAGTAAATTTTCTACTTGAGTGGCAGCTTTCCCAACATGATTGGTAGAGAACTGCTGTGACTGCCCACATTGGCAAATTGCACAGGGACTCGTCCTAGGGCTCAATTTTCTCGCTCACGACCACCAACTTAATGCTGGTGAGCCACGCGCAAGAGAAACTCCACCACAGGGCGGTTGGCGGAGTTCTTCCTGAACTCCACACTCCAGATGGAGCGCGGAAGTGGGCAAAACTCTGTGAACTCCATCGGCGGAGTGGAGTTTCCCCCACCCCTAATTAAAGGCAGGCTTGTGGATGTAAAGTCTGGACATTTGGGGGCCGATTCCGATCTCGGCCGGTAGGGCTCCGAATCGGATTCGGCTTTACCGGATCCGATTCGGAGCCCTGTTTCCCGACCGATTCGTACGTGCGTCCGGGCGAGTGAGTACCATGCGAAATCTCCGACCGACTCGTTCGCGAGACCCAACCGCACCGACCGACTCATACGCGAATGCCGACCGCTCAGACCGACTCGCTCGGACACGCCTCGCACCGTGCAATGGAGACGTTCCCCGGCCGGGCAAGTACGATGCGCGCCGCGAGCAGTCCGACCGACTCACGCCGTCTGGCTCAAAGAAGCAATCGGAGCCATACTTCGGGGGCCCGTGTCGGACCCCCCTGTACGCGTAGCCGCGTGAGTCGCACACAGGGGGGACCCATGGGTCCCCTCTACCTGTGCCTGTACGGCGCGAGTCGCTTCGCCGCGTACACGCTGTAGGGGGCGCCCTTGTTCGCCTCGCACCCATTGAGTCAATGGGAGCCCGCGTACGCGTTGTACGACAGGCTCCCATTGACTTCAATGGGAGTCCGACCGAATCGGGTCCGATGGCATACGTGCGCATCGTACTCGTTCGGTCGGGCTGCTAGGGTCCGATTCGGTCGGAAATCTCTCCGAGTCCGGCTCGGTCGGAGAGATTTCCGGCCCGAATCGGAATCGGCCCCAAAGTCGTCAGCTACACTGACTGCACTTAATCTCTTAATCAAATTCTAAATAGGAACAATAATACCTGTGCACAACTATGCATATGTGTTATCATTCCACTCTGGAAAAGCTGAGGAATGAATGAATTAGTTCCGTCACCCTTTTAAGATTTACTTTCATGATATATTCCAAATGCTTTCAAAATGGTTTGATGACTGCCAGTCAGCAGGAGAGAAGTCAACACACTTTCGATTCTTGGTTTTCTATATTTCCCCATCATCCTGAAAGATTTTTTTTTTCACCAAAAGAAGAGTGCACACTCCTTATTAATTCTACCATAGTATATTTATATATAGGAGTAGATATAACATTACAGCCTCTGTAGATCAGACATAATTTGAAAACATGACCATATTTCTTATTTGCAGAATTTCTGAGGTTTTTAAACATATGTTAATATCTTAAAAGCAAAAGAAATCATAACATATGCGACACATTTTTTCATTGATTTCTTAACACTACATCCATCACTCATGCTCTCATAATTCACTATTTCTAACACATTTTGAGGAAAATCATCCTTGTAACCAACCAACTATGAGGCCTCCCCACACTTCACACAACATTTGGCCTTCAGCCTATGGCCATGTGAAGTCTTGTGAAGTAGGGTTGGTCCCAAGTTTTTCCTTTGGCCAGGCTCTTAACCTACCTCCAATGTGGCCAGCTCCTTTTGCCATTGCCTTTGACCATGCACAGGGCCAGACACTTGACCAGAGCCTCATGGACGTCAATTCATAAAAATGCCAGGGGTCCTGGAAGTGACATCACACGCCCTTTGACCTCCACTTTCACTCACATACACATACACACAAATTCACACATACACAGTCTCTCACACATAAACACACTCTCACCCACAAGCACGCACGCAACATATATTTAAAAGCATTTTTTACTTGCCTCAGCTGCCATGGAATGGCATATTCCAGCGTATTGTACTCCATTTTATTACACTATTAGTGAATAATATATTTTATTTATTCACAATTACTGTAATAAAATTGATGGAAAATAAAGAGAGTGGAGCTCCAGCTGCACCTGTGTTCCTGGCACTGAATTTGCCACCTCTGAGGCCAGGGGTTGCAAAGGCATTGCTAGGGGTAGCAAAGGGCAAGCCAGGGATCGCAGATGCGACCCCTGTTGGCCCCTAAATGATGTCCATGCAGAGCTTGCAATCAGCCTACGATGTGGCCTGCAGAGAATGTGACCTATGACCAAACCTTGCACCCAAATTTGAGTGCCGCAAACCCACTTCCCAGGGCCTTTTTCTAAATGCAGTGCAAGTTGACAGAGGGCCTGCATCCTCCTCCTTTGTGGCCAACCATGCAGCATGGGGTTTTTGTGCAGGGCCTGGCCACAAGTGACTATTTTAAGTCCGCTCTGCAGCCAACGCATGCTGCACAAAGGCTTTGGCAGTGGATTTTCACTACAGGGCCTGGCCATACATGCTGAAGCCACAGTACAACCATCTCCACCTGCCCTCAGCTGTGGGCATGGGATCAAAGAACCTAGCCTTCAGTAGTGTACACCAACATTAGCCACAAAGTCTGCAGAGCCTGTAGCCAAGCACCCTCCCATGCAGCTGCCCCACAATGCAACCAAAGGTCGATTGACCATAGCCTTTATGCAGCTGGAGAGCTTGTGTAGGTGCCTAGCTTTTTTAAATTATTTTTTCAGCCTCTGCAGTGGAATCAAGAGGTAGACAATGTGACATATATGTGCCTCTGAACAAGCAGAGCCTATTATTCGGTTGTGCAGTGTACTCTGAGCAGATGGTCTGGCATAAGACCTTCTTGGCATGTTCTATGCCATCAAACCAGCTGTGTGTGTCATGCAGCCTTAAATTGCAACATCTAGGAGTAGGACCTGGCCTAAGGACATAGTCGTAAGATTCAAGACAAGCTGTGCATGAGCTTCAGCTATTTTTCAGCTTGGTCTGTGTACTGAGCTTGGCTGCATGCTTGCCAGTCCATCTACCTTTGAGCCACATCCACATGGATCATGGCCCTGATCAGCAACAGCAAGTGCTCGGCACAGGATCTGTCTCTGTGGACATCACTACGCCTGCTCCATGTGCCAGCAAACCACCAGTACATGGTCTTAGGTCTTGCATAGTGGTCTCTGGTTTACTGTCCTATGCCAGCCCCTGTGTCATGGAACCAGCTGTGGATGGTTTCCAGTTGCCTGCAACAGACTCTGGGTGTCAGACTGCATCTTTGGAAATGGCACAGTAGGCACATGGCAAAGGGCTGGACGTAAGAAAAGGCCTTTTGCCAGAGCCCTGGTGCACGGTGTTCACTGCATACTATCTTTGCCATACACAATTGCTCTGTAAATTATTTTTCTAGTTCAATGTTTTTCAGTATTTGCAAAAAGTATCAATTAAAAAAATAAATTGTACAGACATCAGTGCCTGGTATCCTGCAATAGCGGTTGCAAAATAAGCTGCTGCCAGTCAATCAGAAATCTCATTGAATCCTCTAAGTCGCAGTACAATGTTTGACAAAGAGAAAAAAGCTCTGTTGGAAATGACCGTCTTTTGGTGTACCCCCAGATTTATTCCTTTGCTGGTTGTAGAACTCTGTGCCCTGTACCCCTGCTAGCCAGTAATAAAGTGCCTATGCTCCCCCTTTTCAAGATGATTATATTGGCATACTCCTAATTGGGATATTAAGCTTAACTATAAGTCCCTAGTTTATGGTACAAAGTGTAACCACGGCCTGTAAGTTAAATGTCACCAGTGCGCTGCAATACCTATTGTGCTACCAACTGCAGTGCAGGCCTATCATTTGAAGCCTGGCTGTGTAGTTTTTATATTACCAAGTTAAACTGTCACAATAACCCCTTTTGACAGGCCTAAACCTTCTTTTTATTATGAATAAGTTACCAATAAGCAGGCCTTACAGCCTATAAGGTATGTAAAAGTAGGACATATAAAAGTTCAATATTAAACATTTCCTTATTGTGAAATGGCCCCAAAAGCTATTTTCACAGTATCAGGGTTAGCTGCTCCAAAGAAAAGCACTGGGATACAAAATTAAATTTCATCATTTTATCTCTGGCTAGAAATTGGCTACAAATGTATTCTTGGACTTTTTGAAATATTTATTACAAGCCCACATCACTGGTGAAGTCTGATTGGTAATACATATATTGGAAAAGGCACTTTTAGAAAGTTACCTTTTCCCTGCCTAAAGCCTCTAGTGGACAATTTGCATGAACTGCAACTGTCACCTGGAAGCCTTGATGCCATGTGAAAACTGCTCCCAGAGTAGGAACAAAGGTTTGGGTGTGGGGATATGTATCTGTTCATCTGGCAGGTTGACCTTGTGGCTGTGTCCAGGAACGTGATTAACATCAAAGAGGACTACCCAGTCCTAGCTAAATGTTAGCTAATACCTGGGTAGGTCCTTCTTTGTTCCCCCAGTCAGCCACACACCAATCCCAATGAGAAAGGAGATGCCCCCAGAACTCGTATAGAGTGACCACAGAGGAGGGATTTCTCATTTCCTTTGCCACACCTCTGGGATGGGCACAAGAGCGCTGCACAGAGGAAGAAAGGTTCTGCCATCTTGGTTGTAGGTAGAAAGGGGAATCATGGGAATGTTTGCTGTAGCGCACAGAGGAAATGCTGCAAAAATGGATAGGGTTACCATTGGGAATTTTCACCCATTTGGTTAGGAAGGAGTATCCCCCACCCACAAACTGGTGGCAGCTTTACATGCGGCATCCCCAGTAACCTACACAGAGCTCTTTCTAGATCTGTGGAAGAACAGAAGAGGACTGGACCTACTGACTGTAACCAGGGGAGAGCTGTAAAGACAGGACCTGCTCTCTCTCTTGTTCCCAGGACAACGAAGTGGACTCCAAGGGTCATAAGGCTAGCCTCCTGTTCAAGTTACAGGGACACAACAAACAACAAGAGGACTTTCTCTGGACATGCCCTGGACCCTGCTGTTGGCCACTGCTGTAGTGAGTCTTGACCAAGGCCCTAGACCCTTGACTAGTGTCAAAAATGTACTCCTCCTAACTTTCCCTGAAACCTCGCACTTAGAAATGTTTGTGCTCCGAAGTCCTCTCGAGTACTGGGACCAACCTGCCAAGCCGATCAGACATAGGTGCATTGCTGCTGGGCCAAACATCCAAGTTGCTGCCACTTAGAACTGTTCCACAACAACAAATCCAATTTAACATTTGGGGAACAGGAATCCTGCCTCTTTGATCCCTCTATGGCTACAGCCTGCAGCCTTGCCCTGCTGGAAGAATCTGAATTCTAAAAAAGTAACTGATACCAAAGGTAGAAATTTTCACCAGGCAGGGGTGGCAAAAGTATCCGGGCAGTGAGGAACCTTCTCTGGGCACAAAATTCTAATTTTTGGTCTGAGATTTCCAGCCAATAGTCAACAGCTTCACTGTGACCTCGTCTAGTGACTATGATGTTGAACTCTCTTCAGCCACAACCTGCTGCCTTGCTCCACTAACAGTTTTTTCTTTAATTTGAGAGACTAAATCTAAAGATAAAACTTCTGACCAGGTCAAACCGGGATCTGTATCCGACTCGTGCTCCATCATGGTCAAGCGCCTAGGTACAGGTCAAGCGCAACTCTGGTATCCATTATTGGATTTTTGTCCTTTTGGTGTCATTTTGTTTATTATTATGGACTCTATTTTTTTACTTTATGGATTCATCCTGACAAGGGTTGTGGTTATTAGTGAGGTGGGTACTCACCCTCTTAATTAATACCCCAATTGCCTACATGCTTCCTCTCCCAATGGGATTTGTTTATTTTTAAATTTGGAAGATTCAATGACACAAAGCCATGTACATAAATATTTCTCCCTGATTAAACATTACAAGTCCTCCTTAAACATTTTCCAGATTAATGGAAAGTTTGGTCTATTAGCATTCAGTTATTTTTGCTGTAGCATAGAGAAAGTAATTCTATTGGAGTTAACACTGAGAACTCAATATAGTTTTGTCTTACTACAGAATGTTCCCCTCTGTGTGAGAGGAGGTTCCTGTAGTAGCATCTATGTCAAATGGACCTTCAGCCCTTCCCAAGACTTTTCCAGATCCATAACACAGCAGCAGCTTAATGTTTCATCAACCTGCTCGTCAATCATCACAGTAGTGACCTGAGGACTTGGGGATGTCTGCCTTATAATCTATGCAATAATCTGATCTTGATCAATGCTGCAAGACTCTCACCATCAATTTTGTGAACTTTCACTAGGGATGGGCGATAAATGTTGCTCCGCCGGCGGAGTTTACAGAGTTTAGCCCACTCCGCGTTATGCTTATCGAGCAGAGTTCTGGCAAAACTCCGCCAAACGCGGCATGGTGGAGTTTTTTTGTCACACGTAGCTTAACAATATTAAGTTACCAGGTGCAAGAGAGGATTGGCACCTAGCATGATTTTCAAGTGCTATGATGGCACCTGGCGAGATTTTCTCAACATGGGAGGTCATGGGCAGTCGCGACTGTTCAGAATGAAAAAGCTGTTGTGACTGCTCGGAATGAAAAAGCTGTTGCTCGCGTTGAGAAAGCTGCCACTTGGGTAGAAAATGTACACGAGAGGCAGCAAAGAAATAACACCCTCTGGTGCACTGCGTGGTGCCATTCTCTAAAAAGCAGTGCAACGAACTGATTCCACCCATTTGCAGAACTCAACAGAATCTTGCAGGGTTTTTATGTATATCGCAATTCTGCCCTCCTCTGTCACACTTCAATGTCAACTTCAATGCCTCTATGCCATTCCAGGTAATGGACTTCCTGGTCTTTCTCTCGAACACTCGATCCTGTCTCCAGAAGCTTCTCAAGGACAACCTTATCACATCTGTAATGAGCTTGATCTGGCCAAAGCTCACCCCTCCATCTGACACGAGGAACTAGCCAGCCTTCTTTGCATTCTCTTTTCCTCCCATCCTGGTGATTTTTCCTCAGCAATTACCAGTGCTTAGTTTGTAAAACAAAAAGTACAAAGGTACTTGGCAGGAGGCCACTGCAGATTGCAGCACCCTTTGCTCCTGCTAGTGCTGCCAATGTCAGTACCAACACATTTCCTAACCATCCTACTCTTACATGGGTGATAATTGACACTATTATAAGGCCCCCAAAGCTATAAGAATGGCTTGAGAGGGGAGGTTTTAGTCATTTTCAATCTATATTGACTGAATAAACAACTTTGATAGTGCTCATCCTTCAAGTAGACAAACAGTGCCACCATATGGCAGACTGTCATTAGTGCGGATGTTGACAGTTAGGTGGTGGTGCCGAGCACCGGAAACCACTGGCTCAAATTAAGCACCACCAATTACATTACAGGGGCCCTCAACTCTAGAAAGGCCTCTTCTACTCCATCCAATGTGTTCTGAATGAGCACAGAAGGAAGAAGTTATATCGGTTACTGTCCAATATCGAGACTTCAAATGAAAAATACATTTTGGCTCTGCGACTAAATGATTGAGTCAGATGCAAGAATCCTCAATCTGGGCTCCAACTTAGAGGGTCTGTTCACCAGGATTTGCTGGTCTTAGGTGGAGTCATCTCTTCACAACAATTCCTTGAAATACCTTGTGGCAACCTTTGCTATCAAGAGCTTTCCCTGCACAAATTGTCCAATTGTTGGGTTCTGCTTCATATGCAGAGAACCATGACATTTTGACACAGACATGCTGGGAGGGCCCAGATGCAGGAGCCTGGTGACTCTATTCTGGAAATGTGAAGCTTCTGTTTTGAGAAAAATCTCATGATAATAGTAGAATAGCTTCCCAGCAATTCAAATTTGTTAGTGGATGGTATTCCCAGAGTTAAGCAACTGGATAATCAGTATTTCTTTACTGTGTTATCCGTGTGGTTTGTTATAAGTGAATTGGTTGACTCTCACCTTAATAGGCAGCTGGAAAAATTCTGCAGCTGGCGCCCAGACACAGAAGTGTTATCAGTGGATGCTTTTCAACAAAACTGGGGTCCCTTTGTGGGCTAAACATTTTCCTGCACCATCAAATTGCTGGCATTCTTCTCCTTTTGACCCTGTTTTGTCCCTGCCATGGTTAGTTCTCTCTTTTTCTAGAGTGTGATGGATCTTCCTTAGCTTTTTGAACTTTCCCAAGCATTGTGCATGACCCCTGGCACAGCCTCTACAGCCTTTAATGGGCGGTCATGTCTCTATTCTGGCACGGAACATTTCGGGGAGAATTGAAGATGCGTTCTCCTTTTGCACACACTTTACCGCCTTGCGGGAGGTCTGTTGGGCACCAAGACAAAAAGGTTCTATTGGTCATAATCGACAGGCCAGGTGTTGTTGGACGGGAACTTGGATCATCTTCATGTTTCTGCCTATACCCTAACCAATTTCCTCACATATTTTTTCAATATTAATGTGTTTCAGTTAGCCATTTCGGCTGGCAACTACATGTGAATTCTTTCCATTTAGGCAAGAGGTCTTATGCATGTAAATTAATAAGTATAAAACCCAATTCTCGCCCACACCAACCCTGCTTTTCTCTGAAGTAGTGTGAGAAATTGGGTTGTTGGTTGAGTGGGGTGTTAATCCTGCTCAAGCAACAGCCACAATCCTGTCAGACTGAACCACAAAAGTCAGTAAATTAACCTCTGCTTAACCCTCTGGTAGCTTGGCACAAAAGCAGTCAGGCTTAGCTTAGAAGCAATGTGTAAACTATTTATGCAACACACAAATAGTAATAAAGTGAAAACACAACACAAGAAAAATTCCACAGCAATTTAGACAAATAAAGTACATTTTAAAATAAATTATTTGTCACAAAAACGACAAAAATCCAGTTAGTTGATCTGGAATTATGAATTTCTAAAATCTGTGGTAGAAACAAGTGCCGAGAAGATCAAAGTGCCAACTGCGGACATCAACTCGTGTGAGACCCAGTCAAAGTCGAAAAACATGACCAACTGAGATGGAGCGCGAGTCAGGTACAAAAAGTAGATTGGGCACTTACCTTCAGACTCATTGTGGAGCCGCTGGCTGAGGTCGCAGTGAAGATTTCCATGTTCTGCCATAGTCTCTTTTTTGGAAATCCAAAATCTCCAATGGGATGAAGCTGGAGGCTGCAGACGATGAAAGTTCCAGGAAGGCAGATACCCCTTTGGCGTAAAGGGTTTGCTCCTGTGTAGAAGAACTCAACGAAAGCACCTGCAGAGTCAGGCCAACCAGCGATGCACCTTGAGCGGATGGTCAAGCAGGTTGGTCCCAGTCTCGTTTCGGTTCTCAGAGCAAATTTTACCCAAAAATATTTTAAGTCCCAAGTTTTGGATTTTGGCTATCTGGGCACATTTTGCACTACCGCCAAGGGACCAGGACTGGAGGGGCACCACTTGGGTGGTTAGGACTCACTCAAGCTGGGTCCAGGTGCAGGTTTAAGATAGCTGGATCCTTTTCTGTCTCCGAGACTCTGATCAGGAAACAGCCAACTAGCCCTTGGAGTCACTCTGGTTGTCGTGGGTTCAAGAAGTTTAACAGGGCTCAGACAAAAGGGCAGGCTTCTGAGAGTTCAAGGCAGGCTTTAGGCAGCAGAGCAGTCCTTTCAGCTGCAGCAAAGTAGTCTTCTGAAGTGCAGTTTCCATGTTTGAGACACAATTAACATCAACAAATATAGCCTATTAGGCTCACTTAGCAGACTGTCATTTGGATGATACATAGCAGCAGGCAGTTCTCCAAGAGTCCTTCCGCAGGTCCAGAAATTGAACTGAAGAGTGAGCCTGGGGGTCCTATTTTTATACCTGGTACCTTCTATGAAGTTGGAGAATATCTATAGAATGCCCTTTTGAAGTGCTTGAAGATTCCTGCCTCACCTGCCCTGGCTCCAGGCTGACTGCATGAACAATATAGTGGTGGCAAGTCCTTTGTGTGAAGGCAGGGCACAGTCTATTGATTTGCAAGTGGGGCTGTGCCCAGCTCCACCCTCATACTGCCACTGGTGATCCATATAGGCACACCTAATCCTTCTATTGTGTGGATGTCTGGGAGGAATAAACAAAGTCCAGATTCTAACTACACCCAGTCATGTGACCCAGTAAAGGTTGCAGGCACAAAATAGCTAGGACAGGAAGAGTCCAACTTTCTAAAAGTGGCATTTTCAAAATTGTAATTTTAAATCTGACTTTGGTCATTAAAGAGGTTTTTAAATTACAATTTCTTAGACACCAAACATGAAATCTTTACATGTTCCCTATCAAACACTTTTTAATGTAATAAAGCAACCCAATGTAATCCTATAGGAGAGGTAGGCTTTACAGTAGTGAAAAACAAGTTCAGTTGTTTTTCACTACCAGAGCATGTCAAACTTAAAAGTACATGTCCAGTCTTTTAATAATGATGCACCCTGCCCTTTGGACTGGCTAGTGCCTACCTTAGGGATGATTTATATGTAATAAAAGGGGAGTTCAAGGCTTGGCAAGGTTTTTTTTTGCCAAACTGAATTGCCAGTTTAAAACTGCATTCAGTCTGCAATGGCAGACCTGGAACATGTTTTGAGGGGCTACTTAAGTGGGTAGCCCAATGAGTGCTACAGGCATGCTAGTAGCATTTAATTTACAGGCCTTAGGTATATGATATACCACTCTACTAGGGACTTATACGTAAATTAAATATGCCAATCAGGTGTAAGCCAGTTTTACCATGTTTTAGGGAGTGAGCATAAGTACTTTAGCACTGGTTAGCAGTGGTAAAGTGCACAGAGTCCTAATGCCAATAAAAACAGATTCAAGAAAAATAGGAAGGGTGAAGGCAAAAAGTTTGGGCGTGACTCTGCAGAGAGGGTCAAGTCCAACACATAGGAAGCTATAACAGCCCTTCAGAAGCAATTTAACTGACCTACTAATCCTGATATTTCACAAGCAATTTTCAGCCAAACTGACTATCCTTCATTGTTTGGTTTCTATCATGAGGGTGCCTGATATCAGGGCCCTTTCAATCCTAACAAGTCTTTAACCCATGAAGGGTTTATCTTCTTGATTTTAGGAAGGTCCAAAATGGGTTAGTCCTTTGCTCAATACCCCTACTTGCTGGAACCATTGATAACTCAGCAATAATATATGCATACATGCAATGCACAATTTCCCTCAGACCTCCAACCCTTTCTCAGATTCTTATTTTTCTTCAAGAGGTCACCTCACTCTTTGGGTGTCCCCATCTTTGCCAGATGGGTTCACAGACTGATGAATTAGATGGGAATTGTGGTTTCTAAGTTTGAGGTGCACTTAACACCAGGGGCCATATTACAATAAGTGCCCCGGGGGCGCAACGGGCATTTGCGCCCATTTTGTGTGCCCCGGGGCACTTTAGAATTTGAGAAGGGGGCGCAGACGCTTGTGCGTCCCCTTCTAAAAATACCGATAGTGCTGGCACACTGAAAGCGCCAGCGCTACCTTCAGAGGGCGTTCCCTCATTTGCATAGGAGCGTGCCCTATGCAAATGAGGGAATTCCTTTGACTCTGTGCCCGCGCCATATTACAGATGTGGAAGCATAGTCAAAGAAGCCCTCAGGAGGCGCACTGATAGTGCGCCATTTAAAAGGTGGCACACTGTCAGTGCGCCTCCTGACAGCAGCCCTCTGCAGAGGGTAAAGGGGGCCCCATGGACCCCCAGACATCCCCTTGCAGGCGGGTGCAGTCACTGACTGCACCCGCCTGCAAGGGGATCTCTAAACCCCTTTGAAAGTGCAGGTGGGTGCCGCCTGCACTGTGAAAACACGGATTGGCTGCTCCGTGTTTTCACATGAATGCGCTTCCCGCCGGGCGCAAACAATCACAATGCATTATACGGCCCCAGGTATGGCCTATTAGGCCTACTTATCACACTGCCATTTGGACGATACTGTGTCTATACAGATTTGTTCAGTGGCTTCAACTTTCAGACCTTCCATTTTAGGGAAATTGGGGACACAAAGTTTTGTGATCAGCAGGCTTTGAACATGACATGTAATGATGGCTTCTTGCCATGCCCTAAAATAAGGATATCTACAATTTATAATATTCCAGGAGACAGAAATTATGTATCTCTCTTGCTTTCTTCTTGGTATATGACAATTGCGGATGGTGTTCTATTTGTCTGATCTGCTTACTATGTTCCTTTTGCCATGTTACGTATTGCCTGTTATGATATGCTTTTCTTTCTTTACAGTATTCTTTAACCATGTTGTCTCCCTATTTGCACCTGAGTTCCTCTTTGTCCTTCTCACGTGTCTTTCTCTTCTTTCTTCTAATCTAATGACTCATTTGAAACATCTAGCTACAGGTTTTATTTTTGGGTCATAAACAGAGCCAGCTCTTCACCTGGTCTACATTTGAATTTGCAGTTGTCTTTTTAGACTTGCTCTTCATTTGAGGTTTCATTGTGCTTGTTCAGCTTTCATTCAAGTTGAGTAAAAGAATGTTCAGGAAAATGTTCCTCCAGTTCACCAGCCACAAAAGGAGGAGGGTATGGGCTATGATCAAGATTTTTGTGGTGACTTCGAATCACTTAGGAATGTCATTTAGTGATGCTGGGGGCATACTATAGATAGTGTTAGATAATTCACACCTACTCTTTATTAACAATGTATATCCTTTGTGCAAGCTAGGAAAATCAACAGTATGCCTTCAAGTGCGGACAGAGGATTTTTAATCTCTAATATGTGACAATAAACTGAGCAAATTTACACCAAATCAAAAAATGAAAAATGAGGCACACCAAGTTACCCTTACCACTTTGACAGAGACAATAATGAATGTAGTATTATCAAATGGTTTCATTATACGTTGTTGTTTAGTTGCATTTTTATTTTCTGAGCTGTTATTTATTGGTATAAATATAGCGAAATCATAAGCATTGCATTTGATGTATGAGTTATGGTTTGCATGGCTAATGCATGAAATATTGATCGTGCACCTAACCACAGGTTGCAAATTTCAGTGGATTCTCAGTTTTAGTTGGTAATCATAACTGCCCTTTAACTGTCGTTTTTTAGGTGGATTTCTGAGTTTTTTTAAACATTCAGTAAGGTGTTTTAACAAAGCAAGTATACCTTGCATATGCGCAGTGGGGGTAAAGGAATGTTCACGAGAACAGGCAGGGAAGGCCAAGTCCCATAATCATCTGTACATGGGCAGCCAACCCTTGCTGTGCATGGCCGAATGTTATTCACAGCACGGGTTGGCCTCAGGGTCAGGCTAGAGGCTAAGCCCTGCGCGCAGCCCTGGGCGTACAGCTAAGCTTCCTCTGTGGACAGCCTTTTGATGTGTGCATCAGGGTTGATCACAGGGCTTGACTTACAGCCATGCCTATTTTTCTTGCTTTCTTTCCTACACTGTTAATGGAACCGCAAATGTAAAAGTGGATATGTGATACCAAAAGCAAGCTTCGTAGCCTGGTGCTTCAAGCCCAGAGCAAGATACAGGGTCTTGTCCTGGAGCCACGGTTTCAGAACTGCCGCCAATAATTTGATAACAGGCCACTCCCTGCTTGCAGGAGAGGTGGCTCTCAGAGAACCATGGCCCCGGCCACTGGATTTGTGATATTCCAGACAATCTCTAAATTGTGACCTCCTCATGCCCAACCCAACCAACTGTTTAAAAGCAAATTTCTTAAAAAATGCAGAATGAATTTACATCAATCAAAGAAAAGAACAACTCTTGAGTACAGTTCTACCTTCATGCCAAATTTGGTTTAATTTCATTCAGCTGTTTTCTGTGTACTAATGAGCTAAGTATCATGTGGGAATGAAAAAAGGAAATGTTTCTTTTCAGATCATCCTTTTTCTTGGGCCCAACTTGACAACTAGTCACCAATTTCACAACAATGATTATAATTGTGAAGTATATTGCTTGAATCATGAATTCAAAAATTTGAATTACCTTCCGGCTAACATATATGATCAATGTCTTATTTTAATTTGCTGGATATTAACCATTTTGATGTAAGCACCATACATAGTTATAATTCACCAGATTAAAAAAACAAAACAACAAAAATAGCAATAGTCCTACCCAAGTGGGCCAATAATGTACTGTAAGTAGTTTAATATGCAATTACGCCACAGGCTTTTATGCTCTAACACTTTCAAAGGTGAAAGTAGAAAAATGAATAAGCTGGTGACCGAGGGATTGTTTTTTATTTTTAGTATGATAGTTATTTCTCCCCTTTGCATGTCTTTAATTTAGTTTCATGATAAGATTCCTGCAGAATAAGAATATTTGAAAACAGTTCAAACAAAATTACAAAATAGCAAAAAAGAGCCTGAAATGGAAAAGACAACTATAGGAGTAGATATAGTTCTTCTGTCATAGTTAGGAGACAGGTTATGCTGATATTGAAATCAATGATATCCTAAAATTCTAATCTTAGCGTCAATAATCTATTGCCCCCAGATGGATGTCTAGGTACGGTGTCAACACCAAAGTATCTCGACATCTCCAACTTGATATTATGATGCTCAAGAAAATGGTATGATACAGGATAGCTCATATACCTATTTCTTATGGCTCACAAATGTTCTGAAAATGTATTTCTTCTCTTGAAAAGTGGAAATCCCAACATAGCGCTTCTCACAGTGGCATTCCAAAACACAATCCACAAATTCTGCCTTGCAGATAATGCATTTCGTATTTTTTTTTCTTCTTCTCCCATGGGATTTGGAATTAAAAAATGTTGTTAGTATACTTACATGCCAAGCACTTCCCATATTTGAAAAAAAAATTTTTTTTCATCTAAACATGTCTCGTCCCTCACTTTGTTCTTGGAACTAAGGGCCTGATTACGATGGCGTACAGACTTACGTCCGTCCGCCATCATCCCGGGGATTGGGACTGTCCGCCTATATGGCGGCGGTCCTGCACATGCAATTACAATGCGACCGCCACTGTGGCGGTCGCATTGTGCATGTTTACCACTGCGGCGGGTGCTGCTGGCTGCAGCACCCGCAGCAATGTTAAAAATGCTTGTTGTGAATTTCCCTGCACTACGTGGCAGGCACCACGCAGTGCATGCCACCTGGTGCAGGGACCGCCCTAGACAGGCTGGCAGAGATGCAGCATCAAAATCTGGCGGGCGGTGCCTGCTAGGCACCGCCACCATTTTGTGGATGCGGGGTGGGTCCGTCAGGCAATCGTAACGATTGCCTCTGTCGGACCCATGGCGGACGGGCTATCCGCCCGCCAGGCATTCCACCCGCCATCCTGATCTGGCAGGCGGTAATTGGCCGCAGGGTGGCGGTCAACCCGCCACCGGCAGGCTACAGGTGGTGGGTTCACCGCCATCATAATCACCCCCTTAGAACTAATCTGTCTTTAACGGAATAAGATTTCCTAAAAGTTCCTTGTGGATTATTTATTAAATATTTCCCAATGACGGGATCCATCCTTATTATTTTTCAGTTCGTGTACATTAATTTTCTTATTAAGGTGGCTTGCTTGCCAAAGATGGTGATGAAATGTATGGTGTCATCTCTCCCAGATTCAAACCTTGCACCAAATTCCTAGCTGCCACAAAAATATTAAGGTTGCAAAGAAAAATGGACAGATTACCTATTTCCAACCAAGGGCCTTATTTAGAGTTCAGCAAACTGGTACTCCATCACAAACGTGATGGGTATCCTGTCCATCTTATTACAAGTGCTAAAGAATATAATGCACTTGTTATATGGTGGACAGGATATCCCTCAAATTTGTGATGGAGCAACCTGCCCTCTGAAGTCTAAATCAGGCCCTTACACACGATGGAACCATCCATGCACACCAGTAATTTCTACTACAGAGTCCAGCCCATCGTCCTCCCCACGGAGATGGGGTCTCTTCTCTCATATTACCCTAGATCTGCCAAAGCTGGTCCTGCAAGTGACTAGCCACCCCATTACAACAAAATCCCCAGCATGATAAGTGCTCTGTAAGGGCTTGCAATCAGATAAGGTAGAAAATATATCTTTAGAAAACCTTCATCATTCGTCTCCTCTGACACAACAGGTTGAGAATTTGTACAAAGTAAAGTCTCCCAACAAAACTCATGCTTTGCAATCAGATATCCATGGTTCTCAGATGTTTACCTTTGCGTACGCTGATAAATCTTAAGGAAGGAACCCACCATACATCTGATCTGGTGTCCATCTTTATTCCGTCTTCATGCCAATTACATCTGTTGGAGCAGAAGCTCTTTTTTTTGTTCAGTTACTGGACCCACGATGTTGCTACACTAACTTAGTCACTTTCCTCAGATTCTATACGTCACCCACAGAGACTTTGGTCCTCAGATGTACCTTTTTTCACTGTAGTGAAGGCTGAGAAATCAGGGTACGAACAAAGAATGACAGCAAGGCACAACTTACTGCACCACCCAGTAGAGTCACTCTTGAGTCATAAATTTTATACTGCCCACCTCAGATGACCAGCTGCCACATTGCCATTAATCAAATACAAATATAACAACAAGATGAGAAGCAATATGATCATAAATAAAAAGTCCAAATTTCAATGGTTTCAATCCACAGTTTCCAATGTAAACAGGAAATTCTTTATTCCAAATTAAGTCTATATCATGCGAGCACAGCCAGCCAACCCGTTTCGCCCTACAACAAGGGCTTCTTCAGGGCTGCAAATACATATAAGAACATACATGTATATACCAAATTTGGACTCAAATATGTTACAAAGACATATACATATATGGACAATTATGCACAGTTCAATAAACATAATACAGTGTAGAAAACAGAATTCAACAAAAAGAGTAATGACATACCCAACAATGGACAACACAAATGACAAAAGAAACAAACTTATATTGATATATATTAAAATCCATTTCTTTTTAAAAATACATCCAAAAATGTATTTCAAAGTCTTAGTCTCATAGAGTCCTGTGCCACGATCATATACAGCATACAGAACAAAAAAAGTGCACGCATAGGGAATTGCCCAAAGTAGAGAAGAAGAGGATTCTTAAATAGTGGACAGAAAATAGTATGCAGAAAGAAGCTAAAAGCAGAAGAAACCTAGATCTAGAGGGTGTCAACTAGCGACCAACCAGAGAAGAGTCCAGATCAAGAAACATTAACTGGTGCACTCTTCCACCGTATAGCTCAAGTAGCGACATACAGCCATATATACATGGGCTTACCACTATAAAGTAATATCAATAATTGTTGATCATGGTAAAACACGCCAGATTTCTGCCATAGTTCCTCAATTCCTCTTAGTATTTCCAATTCTTTCGTCCTTCAAAAATTGATAATCGCAAATGTATGAGATAGAAACCCATACTTGAAGTTGTCGAACACGTGCTATGTACAATTTCTATATACTGAAAAAAATCAAGTATCATGAGCCCATTTCCGTATGAAAGGAAGTTCAAGCAAAATTCATTGTGCGCATATATCGGAGGTAATCCTAAAGAAATTCCATCCCGTGAACCAATGTGAGAGAACAAATCATTTGCCAAGTGATAAGGCTATACCAAAGCCATGTGATACGTTTAAACAGCAGTTCTTATGCCCCTAAGTAAATGCCCATATGCCCATGATGTTACAATGAGCAAAAAGAAGCACACCCCTTATAGACAAAATTTCTTGTTAACAAGTATGCCTTAAGTGTCATGCATATTATGCTACTTGTAGATGCGTACATCAGATGATTATATTTCAATTTTGCACGTTATCATCAGGCATTCAGTAGAGACGGGCCAGCATAAGTAAAGGAAAAGCCATTGTTTAAAAGTTCATGTCCCTACATCAACCAATGAGAAATGGAAACGTAAATCTGCATCTCCTTTTCGTAACTTATGAATTATTTGCTTTACACGTATTATACGTTTCACA
Source organism: Calotriton arnoldi (assembly GCA_963921515.1). Classification (NCBI taxonomy): domain Eukaryota; kingdom Metazoa; phylum Chordata; class Amphibia; order Caudata; family Salamandridae; genus Calotriton; species Calotriton arnoldi. Next base: position 220,542 of record CAWUFW010001171.1, read on the forward strand.
TATTATTTATTTGGTGCATTAATCATCTCAGAAACTTCGATGCTGAGTGAATTTGAATATGTAGTGACAGCCTGTTTTCTTAAATTTTACTTATCCCTTGTATTGAAATAAGGGTGAATTTGGTAACTGGATCACTACTAATCGCGTGATCCAGTATGAGCTAGTGAGTTCACTGAATTTGCACATATTACCAACCTGGTTAGGTAACTATGAGGTGACTACTTTGTTCCCGTGTAGGGCTTTTTTTGATTATTGATTAAATTTAACAGATGGTGAGAGACCGATATGCCTCTCCGCTGTAAAAACGAGTGATCGTTAGACATAATGGTATGTGGAAGTGAAGTGGGTTAGTATTGTTGATAACGTTCGGTTAGCGGTCTTGTGTTGCAGGTGTGTTACGCCGCTTTAACTTCCTGTATACGGATCTGCCTTAGGAAAGGAGTAGACGCGGGAGGAGCAGGATGATTCAGGCGACTTGAGGAAACCCTGTACAGACACTTGTGAGTATGAGGCTATGTACTGTATGGGAATACACTAGGAGGTTGCTACTGGCCGCAGCTATGTGGACCAGTCAGGCAGTTGTGGTGGTTTGCAATCGGTGTGTATATGGGCGCTAAAGAGAGTGTGTATATTTCAAATTGAGCGTTGAAAGTATATTTATGAGGTTGCCGCTCGTTCTACCAGGAGGGACATGGGTTGTGTGAAATGCCAAGCCCTAATTAAACAGAGGGAGATGTAGATTTACGTTTCCATTTCTCACTGGTTGTGGGGGTTTGCTGGCAGTTTGTATATGGAGGCTACGGACTGTCTGTATGTTTCAAAACCAAGCGCTGAGAAAACACTTGTGAATGTCACCGCCCGCACTACCAGGAGGGAGATGGAATGTGTGAAACGTTTAGCCTAAATTGAACGAAAGGAGATGCTGATTCACGTTTCCATTTCTCATTGGTTGATGCAGGGACATGAACATTTAAACTATGGCTGTTCCTTTACTTACGCTGGCCCGTCTCTACTGAATACCTGATGATAACGTGCATAATCGAAATATAATCATCTGACGTACGCATCTACAGTTAGCAAAATATGCGTGACACTTGAGGCATGCATGTTAACACGATATTTCGTCGATAAGGGGTGTGCTTCTTTTTGCTCATGGTAACATCATGGGTATATGTGCATTTATTTAGGGGCATAAGAACCGCTGTTTAAACTTGTCACATGGCTTTGGTGTAGCCTTTTCACTTGGCGAATGATTTGTTCTCTCACATTGGTTCACAGGATGGACTTTCTCTAGGATTACCTCTGATATATGCGCACAATTAATTGTGCTTGAATTTCTTTTTCATTCGGATATGGGTTCATGATACTTGCTTTTGCCAGTATATAGAAATTGTACATATCACTTGTTCGACAACTTCGAGTATGGGTTTCTATCTCATATATTTGCGATTATCAATTTTTGAAGGACGACAGAATTGGAAATACTAAGAGGAATTGAAGAACTGTGGCAGAAATCTGGCATGTTTTACTGTGATCAACAATTATTGATATTACTTTATAGTGGTAAGCCCATGTATATATGGCTGTATGTCACTACTTGAGCTATACGGTGGAAGAGTGCACCAATTGGTGTTTCTTGATCTGGACTCTTCTCTGGTTGGTCGCTAGTTGACACTTCTAGATTTAGGTTTCTTCTGCTTTTAGCTTCTTTCTGCATACTATTTTCTGTCCACTAATAAAGAATCCTCTCCTTCTCTACTTTGGGAAATTCCCTATGCATGCACTTTTTTTGTTCAGTATACTGTATATGAACGCGGCACAGGACTCTATGAGACTAAGGGGCCGATTCCGATTCAGGCCGGAAATCTCTATGACCGAGCCGGACCCGGAGAGATTTCGGACCGAATCGGACCCTAGCAGCCCGACCGAACGAGTACGATGCGCACGTATGACATCGGACTCGAGTCGGTCGGACTCCCATTGAAGTCAATGGGAGCCTGTCGTACAACGCGTACGTGGGCTCCCATTCACTCAATGGGTGCGAGGTGGACAAGGGCGCCCCCTACAGCGTGTACGTGGCGAAGCGACTCGCGCCGTACACGCACAGGTAGGGGGGACCCATGGGTCCCCCCTGTGTGCGACTCGCGCGGCTACGCGTTCAGGGGGGTCCGACACAGACCCCCAAAGTGCGGCTCCGACTGCTTCTTCGAGCCAGACGGCGCGGGTCGGTCGGACTGCTCGCGGCGCGCATCGTACTTGCCCGGCCGGGGAACGTCTCCATTGCGCGGTGCGAGGCGCATCCGTGCGAGTCGGTCGGAGCGGTCGGGACCCGCAAACGAGTCGGTCGGCGATTTCGCACGCGCTCGCATCGTACTCGTTCGCCCGGACGCACGTACGAGTCGGTCGGGAAAAAGGGCTCCGAATCGGATCCGGTTCAGCCGAATCCGATTTGGTGCCCTACCGGCCGAGATCGGAATCGACCCCTTAGACTTTGAAAAACGTTTTTGGATGTATTTTTAAAAAGAAATGGATTTTAATATATATCAGTATATGTTTGTTTCTTTTGTCATTTGTGTTGTCCACTGTTGGGTATGTCATTACTCTTTTTGTTGAATTCTGTTTTCTACAACACTGTGTTATTTTTTTAACTGTTCATAATTGTCCATATATGTATATGTCTTTGTAACATATTTGAGTCCAAAATTGGTATATACATGTATGTTCTTATATGTATTTGCAGCCCTAAAGAAGCCCTTGTTGAGGAGCAAAACGCGTTGGCTGGCTGTGCTCGCATGATAAAGACGTAATTTGGAATAAAGAATTTCCTGTTCACATTGGAATCTGTGGATTGAAACCATTGAAATTTGGACATGTCATTTATGATGATATTGCCTCTCATCTTGTTGTTATATGAGAAATCAGGGAGTCAAACTGTTGGGCACCCAATGAGTACCAATAATTGGTAGCCAACTCACAAATTAGTGATCAAGTTGAAGCACAGTATTCTCAGACTATAAGACCCTCTATCTTGCATTAGAAATCAGATAGTTGTAAGCACAGTTTCTTCGGAAAGAACATTAAGGCATAATTGAAGACTCAGACAAATTTAAATAATTTGGTTATTGTATTAAAGATCCAAAATCAATGCATATAAGTAACATTTGAAGCAGTTCAGTCATGAGTCTTACAGCCCGTAGTATAAAACCACACATTAACTCAAAGTAAATCTATTGCTAAATAAAGAATCCACAAGGAGGGTGGTTCAGGATAGGATTTCCTACCACCAACAAAGACAGGAGGATGATTCAAAAGAGTTCTCTTAGTATGGCAAAGGGGTCAAGTTAGAGTCAACTAAGGAAAAGTCCATGGCAAGGGCAAGGGGAGCAGTAATTAAGAAAGTTCAGGTCTGGTCTCTTACCAGGCAGCTACAAATCATCCAGTAAGTAAGTTCATCAGCAAACGGAAAAAGGCAAGGGGCATAAAAAGGTAATCAGGCAGGCAGGTGAGAAGGATTCCGATCAATCTGCTAAGAAGAAGCCAGCACCCTCCTTGAAAAGTCACTTTTTATACTTCAAATTGTCCATTTGTGACATCAGTTGGCACCATATAATGGTCTGACCATCATGTGACCATTCTTCCATTCACCACGTACAAAATAGATATTCCAACATATTTTCCCATGTTTCTCATGAGAAATGACTGTCCATACCGTCCTCACAGGTTAGTTGATATATGGCTTATTTATTTTGTTGCCCCTCATGGATTAAGTCGAGAGGTCAAGTTCCCACCAATTTGCACACAATGAAGTACTGGAAAAGTGTTTTATTGATTAAAGAATGTTGCATAAACAAAACAGATAAAGCAACATTTGAGGAACTGTAACAAAAGTCCATTACACCAAGCTATGAAATAATGCAGCCTAAGAAAAAAAGCAGCTCATGCAGTTTAAAGTTAGCATTTCTTATTTGGTAAAATAAACTCATAATTAAGTTCAAGCATAACAAAATAAATCAAGCATATCATATATGGAAATATTTGTAACATTGTCAGTGATTATTACATAAAAATGTGCAACTCTAATTATGGCCTACTGCCAAAAGTTTAAAAGTATCTATGTGCAAACTATTCCTAAATATCATCAAAATAAACTTGTTTTAAGAAATCTAAGACCCTAATAATGTCAAGCACTTATACTGAAAGTTTCAGTCCTATACAATAAAGTATGTTTTATTTGCACCAGTTTATCATTTGTATGGTATATTACAAAGAAAGCAGCAAAGATGCTAAGTTTCATCATTAATTTTTCATAACGACTTTGCTAATTCCTACATATCTGGTGCTGGTACTTCAACTTTTCCCAGGTTTAGTGTTGTTTTTCCAAACGTGTGCAAAGTGCACATTAGAGTTTCGATGTCATGATCAGTTTTTGTTTTGTGTAAAAAATGGTCAGCTTTTACACTGTAACACACCCAAATCTCCCTTCTACTCACCTAGAGAATCTGCCCTCGTCCACCTACATCTCTCTGTCTCTCTTTTTCTCCCACCCACTTCAAATAGACTCGTACCCATTGGTATCTACATGGAAACAGCTTACAATCTTACATGTTTGTTGGTTTCTTCATGCTGTGAAAAGTCATGCATTGTCTCGCCTGGTCAGTTCCATGCTATTTTATTCATAAAATCAAATAAAAACATGTTAATATTATCTGATGTGTGTATTCCAATCTTAAAAACCCTTTGCTTTTTCTAAATCTTTGTATCTATACCTGTGTGCTTTAACATTTCATTTCAACAAAATGAAATTTAACATTTAGCTTGCCTTTAATCATATGTCACCACATAATTTGGTTCTTCCTTGCCTCAGATCAGCCCATTCTGCCACATAATTTTCAATGATGTTATTGGCTCATGATCATTCCAATTAAGTATTGGAATGATCATGAGTTGCAAGTGCAAATGGATGCTAGGCTTTACTAAGAAAAATTCAAGGTACGTTTAAAATGAAATCACGTGTGTTTATGGCGTGCCCAGACTTCATAGTGAGTCAGATGTGGCAGATGTTTTGATTCTTATTTTCGAATGTGTGTGAATATTATATTTTCAGGTTGAGAGGTTGGTAGAGAGAACAGTGGGTACATAGAGGAGACCTGCTATACTTTCCACATTGCAGATACATATTATTATACCCAGGGCTTTAAGTGGGCCGGGTCCTGCATGTGCTTAGCACCGGCAGTTCTAAAAAGCAGGTGTTGAGACGGGGCCCTTTTGGGCTCTCTATTATTGCCCTCTGAGTGAGAAAAAAAAACGTAACTTCGCAGCAGTATCACCCTTCGCTGCCTTTGATGTATCTTTAAAGGGACTAGTTAAAGTTCTTTCACAGTTTCATCATTTCAGAACTGAAGCATTTTAACTATTTTATACAAAAATGCCATTGTTGGTGCTTGTTTATCTTATGTAACTAACAACCATTGACAAAGCCAATAGTACTGGCTTGCTGTAGGTGTAATATTACTTTTTGTATTATATATCTGGATGCAAAGACAGAAAGAAGCAGCAAATTACTAGTCGGTGGCACATTATGCTAAGCAGAGATTTCTAATTTATATGTTTTAAGCCACGCCCTTAATTATATCTGCCACGGCCCTTTGGGAGACCCCCCCATTTTTTTTCACTCCCCTCAAAGCTCTCAATGTACCCGAGCATACTGAGTGCAGATCGTGGTGATGGAATAAATGTGTCCTTCCGGTGTCGAGCGTTGTTTTACTTTACAAATATAACTGAATGCTAAATTGAACTTGCTTGATTTTGCTTTATTCATTTAATCTTAGAACGCCATCAGTCTATGAAAACACATTTTTCAAATGAAACACTCCATTTAGGCCCACCACGTGATCGTGATTAAGACTAGCATGTAACCTCTCATTAATAAAAGAAAGTTTCTGGCAAGTCACGTGATAAATAGATACAAGTTAGTACCTTCATTTTTTAAATTAGTCTAAGGCTATTTTCCTTTTACTGTTGTATAAACAGGGAACTGAAGGGTAAAATAGTTAAAACTTAATGCTATAGTGCTAATGTGGCTTTTAAATCACGTCAGCAGCAATCACTGCATTATAATTAACAATTTATTGAACCAGCAATAAAATGAACATCACATTACTTCTTAAAGCAGCAGAATAAAATGGCTAATAAATAGCATAAGCCAGACAAATTGCAGAGTAATAGAAATTTTCTAAAGATTTATGGTGTAGAAAAAGATGAATGTGCTATTAGCACGAGCTCCAATACTTGACAAAATTCTTTTACAAAGACATAGTTACCGAGCATGTCAGAGTTCACAAGTCTAAGTGGTTTATCCGAATTTGAGCCTGCCGCCATTACTGTGGAAACACTCATTATATGCTTCGGAACTGCACACAGAGTGTGCATTTAACAATTTTACAAAGTGCTACTGCCGGAAGATAACTGAAATATTCAGGAAACTGGCAAATAACGATATTGTGCGTTTAGTGTGAGTCTTGTTTATACTTTTAAAACCGTAAGAACGATCATGTTGGCTTTTACCCACATTTTAGTACAAAAGGGTTTTTAATAATAGAGTTCTATCGAGTTTATTATGATGAGATATAAGAGATAGTCGTTGGGATAGGGCAGGAACGTGTCGGCGGTGTTTTTAATTATCATTCATTACTCAAACCGCATTCAACTATATAACATAATATTACGACTAGATAAAAAGACTATTCTTGCAGCTATAGAGCAAAACAGTAAAAGTAGTAAGAATACAGTGGGTAAGTGTTAGAAATGGAATTTCTGGTTGGCAAGGGCATGCGCCTAAGCCAGGCAGAAACCACCACTCTAGTCAGGGCAAGGGAGTTACACGCTGAAGATAACCCTTGCTCACCCCCTTGGTAGCTTGGCACGAGCAGTCAGGCTTATCCCAGAGGCAATGTGTAAAGCGTTTGTGCAACACACACACAGCAGCAACACACTAGGCACACTACAAAAGAAACTCCACACAAGGTTATATAAAAATAGCCTTTGTATTATCCAAAACACATTAGATCATAACCACACATATACACTTTGCCAACTGGCACTAGGCAATATTCACAGGGGATTATATACATGACAGGGCCAATCGGGCCACTGTCAGAACCATCACAAAGCACAAGTAGTAAAAATAAAACACTACCAGTCACTACTGGCGAAATACTGTACTCAGCATTAGCATTAGCAACATAACCGCATTATGTCTGCATCACATTAGGCATAAACACATTATGCATAAACCTCATAAGCATAAACACATTACGCAATAGGCATCACAAGCATAAACCCATTATGCATAAATCACAATCAGGAGGGCACCTTAGTGACACTCCCTAGGTGCATACATCACCTTCCTTTAGGGCCTTGCGCCCTCCTGGTACACACAGGTACCAAACCTGACCCCAGGCCAACTGGCCTTTCACTGGGGCTCAAATGCCCTTTGTCCAAAATGTCAGGGCTCTCACAGGACCTTCCACTAGCCCATTTGGCTGCCTTGGCAGTGAAAACACGGTGCGCAATGCGCTGGGGCGGAGGAGTGTATCTTACTCCTTTATTCTCAAGAAAAGAAAAATGCCCCATCGTTGCAGCTTCCCGCAACTGCGGTGCAGCTGAGGAAATTTGCTTGGGCACCACTGTGCCTGCTGAGGCCCCACTGGTACTCTAAAAACAATTTGTCCCACGTTGCAGCTGCCCACGCTCTCGCGGTGCAGCTGTGAGGCAGAAACAGGATCGGGCACTACCGTGCCTCTGGAGCGCCAATGCTGCTCCGATTAACCCCCACTCACCGGGCTCTCCTTCTAGTGCACTCGGACGGCACCAACCATGCGCAATTCCAGCCTCCCTCACCGGGGCTGTTCTCTTAAAAAATCGGCACCAACAGCGTGCCTCGTGGAGCCCCACTCACCGGGGCTCTCCTGTGGACTTCTTCCGGTCTCTGGGGGCAGGAGGCCGACATCGTCAACGTGCCTGACGGGCCCCCGTTCACGGAGCGGAGTCTCAGTCATCTGGGGCGCTTCACCAGCACAGGGTAGGCTCCCGCCTGGCTTCCTTGGCCCGGACACGCCCTCTGTCAGGCTTTCCTTGCCTGACTTCCTGTCCGCTGATCGCGGCGGCGATCTCGCGGCGGCAGTTTCCCAATGCGGGGTGGGCTCTCACTTCTCAAGGAGCGCACAATGCGGGTAGGCTCCCGCCTTTTAGATGCACCAACGCGGGGTGGGCTCCCGCTTCCCAAGGAGCACACAATGAGGGGTAGGCTCCCGCTGTTTAGATGCACAAACGCGGGGTGGGCTCCCGCTTCCCAGGCATAAATGTGGGGGGGGGAATCCCCATGTCGGGATTCCCTCTAAATTATTCGCAGCTCAGCGCTGTAGAGCCCCAGCACTCTCCCCGTCCTGGGAGAGAAAGATATAGCCCGCAAGGCGCTCAAGTCCCAAAGTCTCAGGGGCAAAAGGCTGGGCCCAGGCAGGCCAGCTCACAGGGCCCTCCAGCAGGGAGGCAATCCCTCATGGCGGTTCCTCCTGGGGCCCAGCAGCATGTCACAAGGAAGCACCTAAAGCACCACAAATGGGGACGCAGCCCCAGTACTTATACTGCATTTTCTCTTTGTTCTGCCCTGGCACAGGGCTTGGGGGAACCAGTCTCAACTGGTTCTCGGGGGTGTTGAAGCACTCTGTGTACAGTGCTCACACCCTCCTTTGTCAGATGGGGGCTCAGTCCTCAGACACACCACAGGGGGGCGGAGCCAGCATTCACCTAGGCAGGCACAGACCTATTCAGAGTCAGGGGACTACTCCTCCCACTACTCCAAATGCAGATCCCCTATTCAGCCTAGCGCTGACTCACCCTGCCCTCCCTGGAGCCGCACACACCTCACCAGCCCCTGTCACTCCAGAGCCAGACATGCAATACACATCAGGCAGGCAGACACATAGCACACAGAAATGCCAACTTCTAAAAGTGGCATTTCTAAAATAGTGATAATAAATCTGCGCACACCATTGCGCAGCATTTATTATTACTATTCCAAACATACCAAACTTGACCACGCTGCTCCTCTCATATCAGGAATTACCACTGAAACACTTATCAGGGAATCCCCAATGCATTCCTATGAGAGGGCAGCCTCACAGCAATGAGAAACCCAAAATGGCTGTTTGTCACTACCAGGACATGTCGCACACTTAAGGTACATGTCCTACCTTTTACCTACAATGCACCCTGCCCATAGGGCTAGCTAGGGCCTACCTTAGGGGTGACTGACATGCAGTAAAAGGGGGGTCACAAGCATTGCACACACTTTAGGTGTCACGTCACAGCGGCAGTAACACTGCGCGCACAGGCCCTTCAATGGCAGGGGCCTGAGACAGGTTTGAAAGGCTACTTTGGTGGGTGGCGCAATCAGCGCTGCAAGCCCACCAGTAGCATTTAATTTACTGGCCCTGAGTATCTGAGATACCACTTTACAAGGGACTGACAGGTAAATTAAATATGCCAAACAGGTGTAGACCAATCTTACCATGTTTACCACAGAGAGCACACGCACTTTACACTGGACAGCAGTGCTAAAGTGCCCAGAGCCTTAGAACCACCAACACCATGTCAGAAAAAAGGCTAGGAGGAAGGCAAAAAGTTCAGGGATGACCCTGCAAAAAGGGCCAAGTCCAACAGTAAGTAACACATAAAGGTAGGAAAGAGAGGGATAGAGAGATGTGTGCATCTGATAGAAAGCCATCCGTACAACCAGACAGATACACAGGAAGTGATACACAAATAAAGCGAGACAAATCTCTCGCTTCTTGAAGGGCCAAGAGGAACTCAAGAGGGGAGTGCACCCTCCCGTGTTGTAACACTGTTTCACAAAAAGTACTCCCCTGATTTCTTAACCGTTTAAACCGGTTAACTGTTTAGGATAGATCCTGAACTGACTCTGGTGGAATGCCCCTATGTGAAGCTGTGGATAGTGCATCACCAGGAGGTGGGAAAGGAGGCACGTCCTTTTGTTTTATATTCCCTCACACACCCTAGTGGTGTCATGCTTCATCATCGGGCACCCTGACGCCTAGAAGTCAGGGTGGGCTCGACCGTGTTTCAGGGAGCTCTTAGAGAGATGTTTTGGCCAGGGGGGGTAGAGATTAAAAGTCCACTGTCAGATCCCAGTTTCCCTTTATTCTTGGATCTGACAGGGATATTAAAATAATAGAAGCCGGGTCATATGGGATATTATGGTCCTAAGACCCTATTGCCAACATGTTTCAGTCCGCTTATGCCCCATGAAGGGTGCTGGACTTTCTTCAGGGCGATGGCTGTGACCCACTGGAAACAATATAGTAAGGGAATTTCCCTACACTATTTATGGTAAGGGCAGATAGCTGCTCCTTAGTTGTGAAAAATTCTTTGTTTAAAGATCACTCCATCCCGATTTGGGAGAGGTTATACTCCACATGGGACCTCACATAACAATGGGGTAGCCCTGTAGTCAAACAGCCATCAAGGGTCCTGCCCCGCGGTGTATCCTATTCCTTATGGGTCCCAACGGCTTGGAGCCGTTGGGACCCATAAGGAATAGGATACACCATAATATCTCATACCACCCGGCTTCTATTATTTTAATATCCCTGTCAGATCCAAGAATAAAGGGAAACTGGGATCTGACAGTGGACTTTTAATCTCTACCCCCCCTGGCCAAAACATCTCTCTAAGAGCTCCCTGAAACACGGTCGAGCCCACCCTGACTTCTAGGCGTCAGGGTGTCCGATGATGAAGCATGACACCACTAGGGTGTGTGAGGGAATATAAAACAAAAGGACGTGCCTCCTTTCCCACATCCTGGTGGCGCACTATCCGCAGCTTCACATAGGGGCATTCCACCAGAGTCAGTTCAGGATCTATCCTAAACAGTTAACCGGTTTAAACAGATACACAGGAAGGCCATAGAATGCATTGCGAGAGGACGGATAGCAGGCATACAGGCAGGCAGGTATGTAGGCAGACAGGCAGACAGGCAGGAAGACAAACAGACAGAGAGAGAAGCAGATAGATCAGAAGAACGGTTGGTTTTGCCGATTATAATCAAACAGAGAAACATGGAGGGAATTTGAAAGATTAACAAATAGATGGATGCTTTAATAGATTGAAAGATGGACGGGATCATAGAAGGAAAAAAAATGACGAGTAGACGGACTGTGATACAACATGACCATCTTAAATCGACGGATGAATACCACAGAGAAAGGGTGGATGAATGGGCAGGAAAGCAAAATTGTGGACTGAAGGCTGGATGGGGAAATGAATAAGTGGAGGAGTAAGGTGTTGGCTGCACAGGTAAACTACTAGAATAGATGAATACGCCATAAATTGATTAAAATTGTAATGATATCCTGATTCGTGCATCTTGCTCATTACAACGTCAACAGAAGAACTTTAATCCCCGAAAGTGTTAAACCCCTTAAAGTTTGTTTATCTACATGTTTATTGTTCTTGCATCACACAAACTGCAAAACGTAATTGCTTCTAGGCATTGGAGTGTAGACACCAGTCTAAGGTTCCTTTTGTTCCCTTGTCCATAGGACATGGCTTCCTAAGTTTGGGCTCGATTGAGGATATTGGAGCGTGACACAGAATGATTTGCACACGGCTAATCTCTAGGTAGAGTGGCATAAAGGGTAAAAAAAATTATGGAATGGAATGAGACCAGAGGGATCTTTTGTGGAGAAGGGAAATTCAAGTATTTTTTTTCCATAAACTAATTGTTTGTTGAAGTGCAGTAACAGGCACACACACCAGACAGGGAGGAACATGGTAACAGCTATCATGCACCTGTTTACCAAAAGCCATGGCTGGTCAGGTTATTTCTATTCTGTTATTTTCAACTGTTATCAGTGAGGAATAGAAAATTACAAACATGGCGGATGGGCCTGACCGTGGTTACATGGATTATGTTTCTCGCCATTTCGAGGAATGCCAGGGTGAGTTTTTCATATATTGTTTATGTTCAGTTGGTGTTGGGCATAAGCAGGTTTATGGATATAAGAAAAAATGATGCACTGATGGAGAGGGCTAAAATGGGCGGTCTTTAGCTTTTTTCTTAATTGCATCATTTATTTCTGTATTTAGTTATTTGTTATTTATTTTTGCTGTTTTACATAGCACGAACAACACTCACTACATAGGAAGAGGGGAGACAACACAAATACAGTGTAAAATAGTATAATAAAACTCACAATGATCATGCAGCAAATAATACAAACGTGTTCTATGGGGAAAATATTGAATATACAAGCGGGGAAATCTGGCTCCGAAAGAGAAGCTTGTCATCTGAAAGTAATCCAAGGAGAGCTATATCTTCGGTACGTTATTCTATGATGAATTCAAGAGTAGAAATGAGTAGAATTACAGACCTCAGGCAGCAGTAGAATATTAAGGAGGGCATTACCTATGCAGCAATCGGGGATGATATGTTTGTTTGGGCAAGTGGTTTTAGAGAGATGCAGATGCCACTGAGATGCATATCTGCCCCCCCCACCCGGGATTACATTTGGTTCTGGGAGTGAAGGTGAAGGGCTCTTCTTCAGACCATAAATGAGGGTTCCAGTGTATTTTACAGTTGGTTCAGTGAGGTATTCTGGACTGCACCATTCAATATATTTGTATGTGAACCTGAACATTTTGAAGAATATTCCGTGTTTTATCTCTGAGGTGGGCTTTTAGCTTAAACATTTTTAAAGCCAAAATTCAGTCCCTGCATTTTTAACTTTCTGCAGCTTTTGACTTGGTAGGATAGTAGTCTAATGCAGAGTGGCATCATAGTTCAGATTTTAGTTGATTATGGCCCCACTATCACTGGATGGTATTAAGAGGGGATGGGAATGAGGGTCTTAATTTAGGAGTTTGATTTGGTGGAAAAAGGCTTTAACTAAGTCTCTTATTTATGAGTTACGCCCAAGTTCCTCCTGTACCACAACAGTTAAAAGTTTTGCTCTTTTGTTTTAATTAGTAACCTCTTGCTAGAAAAGTTTGGGTTGATCAGAGGGTGTCAATAATGTTGAGAAGTTGAATCTCAAGCCAGTATGTCCCTTTTAGGTCTGTTTAGTTTGTGGATGTCCTGCCCTGTTCATTCTTCAATGACTTTGTTTACAGCTTTGAATCGGTTGGGGAAATAGGTCACTCTGAGGCATATCTGTGTGCCACACTGGAAGTGAAGGTGGAGGGCATAAAGCCGGCACAATATAACTGTAATTCTAATTGTATTTATATAGCGCTTACTAACCCTGACAAGGCATCAAATCGCTTTTCGGTGAGTAGCACGCTAATCTGGAACCCAAAAGGATCAGTGGTGGATTAGAATCTGGAAATATGAGTATAGTATTAGTATAGAGAGGTGTGAGTAAATTTGAGCGGAGGACATGTGAGTCTGTTAGTTGGATTGCATAGAGTAATGGAAGGATAGAAGAGGGAAGAAAACCAGAAGTGTTAATTGGGAGATCATAGTAGTAAGATGCAGTCTGGGATGAGTAAAGGAGATATGGAGGAGGGAAGAGCCTGTAAAAAGGGATTAGGGAGAAAGAGAATCAGTAGAAAAATGAGGGTTGGGATGAGTCAAAGGAGAGGTAACATGAGGGAGAATTTAGTAGGGTTGTTTGGGAGTTCATTGTAGTAAACTGATGTTTGGGGTGAGCCAGGAGGAGTCCTGGAAGGGTTATTTTGAAGATCATAGTAGTAGAAAGGGTTTGGGATGAGAGAGAGTGAAGATAGAGGATAACTTGACAGAGGTGTATGGTGATAGTAGAACAGAGTAATGCTTTCAAGAGAGTACTTTGTTCTTGTACAATAGGACTAAAATAATAAATATATAGATAGATGATTACATATTAAGGGAATATATGTATAACAAACATAATATATTGAGATTTGTGTGTTTTGTTTTTGTGGAGTAGTGAGAGAGAGAGGAGATATTGATGTCGTGGTTTTCTGTGAAAGATCTGTATGTGCAGTACTGCTGGTGAGTGGCATTTGAATAGTACAGGGGTGGTGATGTGTTTTGGAGAAGAGTATGTGGTGGGTAAGAGGGGATGGACAAGAGGTATGAGGGTGTTAGATTTGAACACTGGAATAGGTAATGTGTGTGATGGAGTGGTGTGTAAGAATTGTATGGTTGTGTGTAATTGGTAAAAAGAGGAGGCAGATGTTGGTGGATGGTGTGATGAAAGGCTGAGTATAGGTTTTGTCATGATGAAAGGGGATCTGCTAGGAGCAAGTAGAGGATAGAGCTGGTGTTTTGTTTGAACAGGGAGTGTGTGTCTGGATGCATTAAAGTTATGTATAATGTGGCTTTGTGTTGTGTTGGTGATGTGTTAGTGGTATACGACAGAGTTGTGTTATGTGTGAGAATGCAGGTGCCATAGTGTTTTAGTCGGGGTAGATTATGTGTAGGTGTGGTTTGACGGGTATTGTAATGGTTCAATACACATTGAAAGCTGTATGAGGTTTGTTTGTGGTGCATTAGTAGAATGCCTTTGCTGATATTTTGTTTGGATGTTAGTGGATGCAGAGGGTAGCTCGTAAGTGAAAACTGGACAGCATCTCTGGCCCTAGGCCCAACCCAAGCAGGCAACTGCCCTGGTCCTCTCCGTCGAGTCCAAACAGGCAAATGCCCATGTCCTTTCCGCCCAGCCCAATCAGGCAACTGCCTGGTCCACTCCGCCCTTAGCCTCAATGCCCGGGCTGACACGCCCTGAGCCTTATGCTTAAAATTGCCCTATTGCCCAATGGAACCCTAGCCCTGACCCTAATCAATCAGAACCCTAACCCTAAAGCCAATAAGAGACCTGGCCATATTAACCATTATCAGCCCTAGCCCTAACAGCCAATCAGAGCCAAAGCCCTAATCCCCAACTCCAAAAGGAAACCCTAGGCCTAGTAGCCAATCAGAACCCTATCCCAGAGAGCCTATGCAACAACACCTCTGACAACAAGAACCACAGACAACAGCATTCAGCACTTGTGACCACACAGCACCAAGCTTTTATTTGACGTAAACAAAATTATTACACCACATCCATGCTATCTGAGCAAACTCATAAGCACGAAATACATCAGACCGAAAGTTGAATAGTAGTAAAGTAATTACACTACTAGGACTTTGGGACCTGCCCTGCTACTTACCCAAAAGCGTGAAAGATCATTAAGCAGATTCATTGAAAACTGTAGTTTTTTTAAAGGGGGAGAAGGGAACCTAGCTGGACTCTGCAGGTGACTTTGTGGGTAGTTAAGATGAGCTCTCCAAGTCTCAAGCACCATATGTTATCTTCTAGGAAGGACTTTAACTATTTACTACCCTGGTTCGAGATGTTTGCTACTGTAAAAGTTGATGAAGGAGTACAATGTGATCTACTGTATTGAATGCTGCTGAAGGACTATAACAGTGTCAGCATTTTAACACTTCCTCTGATAGCTTGGGTAGGTCATCCGTCATTTTTAGGTCTCGACCTAGCGACGCAGCGCGAAGCGCTGTCGCTAGCGAGACTTATTGTCGTCGACTTGCTTCGGAAGGGAGACAGGAGATGTGCACGCGCAGGCCGGACTGGAAATGTGAACACGCACGTCCAGGCACGCGATGTGCACATCTCCTGTCCCCCTTCCGTCCTCTCCAGCCGCATTGCACGCACTCCCCAGCTGTCCTTGCACCCCCTCCAGTGTCAGTCAGCCATGCGCCTGCCACCCCCACCCACCCCCACCTTACCGTCGTTCCGCCATGCTTCACGCGATGCCCTGCAGCGTGTCCCCAGAGCTCACAGGGTGATCGGTGTACCTCGCAGCCAATGCGGTCGCCGTCACGCTGGTCTTTGCTGCAAATGTGCACGCTTACGGCGCGTTCTGATGTGCACTTGTTTTAAATGGCCGTCACACAAGGTCACGCTGTGCGACATCGCGTAATGACATATTACGGCCGAAGCTTCCTCAGCTTAACCCTCGCGTAGCACAAAGGATGAGCCTCAAGCAGTGGTGCGTCACATGAGAGGCTTCCTCCTCCTCACACCTCGTGCTGCGAATGCCTGGAATACTGCTGCCACTCGAAAAATGCGGCCGACCGGCAGTTGGCACCAACGGTTCACCAAAACCCAGCATAACCAGGTAAAACGTACTTTCCTTCCTCACGATTTCCTTCTTCGCGTTCCTGGCCACGAGCCGATAGATAGTTAACAATCAATTAAAGTTTGAAAAACTCCATTGTGCCAGTGTAGCCGTCTCCAATCGTCTCCAATTGTAATGATGATGCGCCGAAGGACCACGACAAGGAATTCGTCTTGAATATCTTTATTTAGCTTATAATCAGGAACAGGTGAGAGCCAGGCAATGCAGCTTCCACTCCAAGCCGTCCGAGAAAACGAATGCCTTGGACTGGAAGCTGGACAGTGGAACGCAACATACATTCCATGCCACGCTACACCAAAGAAGAATACACAACACAACATTTACCGTACCTGGGCTGCGCACTGGTAAATAAATGATAAAATAAGGACACCTCCAAAAACCTTAGACACAAAAACATGCTACCCATAAACATACTCCTTTCTTTAGAAATAGATAAAGCTTGTCGGGCGTCGCTTCTCGGTTATGGAAGGTATGTACACTCTTTAGCGCCCATCCCCTCGTGTAGCACAATGTGAACTCCCCGTAGGAGGAATATTTGAGGCCAATTCACAAAAAAGTCAGAAATCTACTCCTGGAAATGTTTGCACTCACGAGTACAGATTTACTTATTTTTATAATTTACAACATTTTTCAAGTTATTTGTGGACACCTGGAACCCTGAAACACTTGCCTTTGTGAGGGGGATCTCTGACCTTTTTCACAGTAGGAAGGAACCCGAAGCTAGTTTGCGAACACACACAGCCATGTAAGTTTCGGGGTGTTCACAAAATCACAGGTAATTCCCACCCTGGTTGTTATTCTTATTCCTTTATTGTTGCCCCCAGTGAAACAGCGGCATTGGCACATTCCACACAGTGAAACAAGACACAGCAGGGCCCTCCTTGGATGTATATGCAATGTTGCCGTGGGCAAGGAAACCAGAAATTCATCTTCTCCTGTTGTCTCTTCCTTTTAAAACCGAAAAAGTCCAGGATTCGCCGTGAAAGGATTTACATGTGTTTAGTGCAAGATTAATCAACCCAGGTTAATAGTTTTAAGCCTTGGGGTTAATCCTTAAAACGATGTTATTTCCTGTTACTGTCTTCACTAAAACTGACTCAGCTGAGTGGGTTAATGTGCTTGCTGCAGAAATACGAGCAGCTTGTAAGCAGCTCAGCTGTTCATGTATGCTGCAGAATGTGTGCATTTTAATCACTGAGTACTCCCTCCCTCACTATGTGCTTATTTGAAACCAGGCACTGATCATTCCCTGCCTTTGGGGTGTGAGTTCTTCATAGAGGGCTTCCTTGATACAGGATTAATATTATCCTAAACCTAAATATGTAATTCATGGCTTATATATGAATAATGTACAAGCGTTCATTCAATACGGAGGTTTGTAAAATGAGGGGGACAAAGAATGGCCAATGTTGTTCCTCCGGGCCAGCTGTCATTTACACGTACAACAGTGAGTGGCTAACCTCCACTTGTTATGTTTACGGAATCATTGATTTTAATTGTTACTTGTCCTAATGACTGCTATGTAACCGTAAAGGTGTTGTCTTGTACTGTGCATCAGCATCACAGCGGTCATTTTGTGTCACTCTAGTTGCAGTGATAAGTTGTAGCCATAGCAAAACATGCCCGATTTGTTTATGGGCTTTGGGCATGGTTTTTAGTGGTTAACTAGGGGGATTGTGGTCAGCTCCACAGAAGAACATCACCTGGGGCCTTTGCAGCTGAAAAATGTTTCTCGTAAGCAGTGCTGGAAATGAAACAAGCATTTGCAATGCAATAGGTCTCGCATTTAAGCGAGTTTGAGCTATTGGCATTGTAAATGACAATGTCTTTTATTTATGTTTTTGTTTTTAAAACAAATAAAAGGCATTGTCATTTGCAATGCTAATAGCTTAAACTCTCGCAAATGCGAGACCTATTGCATTGCAAATGCTTGTTACTGGTATAGTATTGGTTCTGTGTTTGGGTGGGGACCAGGACTGGTACTTGTTTAGAATGTCATCTGATTCAATAGTTTGTGTATTTGGCTAGTGATTAGTTCATCTAGTATTTTAGAGTTCTATTGAAGATTTGCAATTGGGATCAAAATATTAAGGTGATTTAAAGGAGTGCTTTAGGATGATAGAGACAATGAAGTCTGTGAGGCATCTGTTATCTTCAGTCACTTGGTTGGGTAGTATGTTTGCATGGGCTGACACAGTTGTGGCTGGACAGATACTGGACATTTTTCATGTTAAGGTATTTAAGAAGGGGGACCACATGGGTGATTATTACAGGAGAGAACATGAACTGTCTTAAATTAGTTGTTGAGGTAGGTGTAAGGGTGCATGTGGGTGCATGGTGCTGATAACAATAACTGGCCCGATTTCTTTGCTTGTCCCGTGGCAGTCCTAACAGCCATCCCTATAATTTTCTATTCAGAAAGACAGAAGAGAATCAACACTTCTGGGATACTCACTTAGGGGTCCATTACGATGACTGGCAGATGCACCTCCGCAATGCTGGCGGTGGGAGAAAATGCTTTTTTCCGCCCGTGAGCAGCGGTGCACCCGTCCGCCATATTACAATGGCCAAACACAGCCCATTGTCCGACCGCCGCGGTGCAACTCGGACCGCAATCAAAACGCGCCCGCGAGCGCGGTGGAGACAACCAATCCAGAACCACCGCCGTGCGGAATGACGTCCCTCCCGCCGTACAAATTAGGATGCGCAAAACAGCCAGGCCCACCGCAGCGGAGAAACGGGCCATTCTGAGCATACGGAAGCACCACAGCGGAGCGCTACATCGATAACCGGAGCCGACCGCCATGGAACTGGCACTACACGTCTTCCCGGCGCTGTACATGATACACCTACAGCAAGCCATGGACCGTCGCGGACGCCGACGCAGGTACGCCAGCACACAACTCCGCTAACAAACACAACCCACAACTCCATGTCCGATGTAAGGTGCCTGCCCCCACCAGACACCCTGGTGGGGACAGGAACACAACCACAGGTGTAGCCACACATGTCCCACCTGCCACTAGTCCACCCCTCCACACCCAGGCCACCATGTCCGCGATCCTGAAATAATGCCCAGTTCACGTGACCGCAGCGGTGAATCCGCGAGAAAAAATGCACACAATGTAGTAGGCTGGGCCAGCGCAAGGCAGGGGCAGTGCTCAAATACACAGGGCAACACCTCCACACTCCACACACTAGGCCCACCCACACCATGAAGGGACATGCCACGTGATGTCCCTGTGCCCCCACATGCCCAAAAAGCAGCCAGGTGAACACACACACTGCACCACACAACAAACAACTAGGGAGACAGCCTCATCAGGTGTGGCTGCAGAGTAACACACAGCGTACAAGCACTGGGCCAGGGGAACACACACACCACAACAACATCACACTCATGGCAAGTAAACTGAGTCCAAGCACAAATTAAACACACACAGACAATGAACAAACACTCCAATGGACACACAGCCTGCCAAGTCACACAGACATACCCCACACTGACACACAGCAACAAACACAGACCACATGCCAACAGCAATGTAGGACAACAAATATGAAACCCAAAGTGAGGTGCACACAAATGGAATGGCAAGGAGCTGAACACCAAAAATGTGAACATCACATGCAAGGGAAGGAACACATTACATCCACCCCAGCCCAAAAATCCTTACATGGCAGTCACAGTGAGTGAAGTCAAAGCACAGTCACCTCACTGCAACAACTCAGGGAGACAGCAAGGCAACCCATGAATAGGCACAGGGATGAAAGGAAGGGTATGAAGTCCAACCCTGATCAGCCACACATCTGAATCCAAATACATCACAGGAGTATGTCAGCAGCACAACACACAGGGCCCATTGCAACACTCCATGACAGTCAAACACAAGTATGAACCTTCACACAACCCCCACACCCATCACACCTGCAGCACACAACACCAGTGACAAACACACAGAAGCTTGCCAATAATATCCAGTCAAGACACTGACAAGCAAACACACCCCCTGGGTGGTATCCACAAACATCACACACACACACAGGTATGGCAGTACCACTGTACACACAAAAACAACAGTCAAACACAGAACACAATCAAAACACACACACAGAACTACTACAACAACAGACAAGACCTGTGCAGCTAAACACTGCAAATTCAATGGGAGCACAGACACAACAGGAGTACACAACCACATCAGTCATGAAAAACGCACAGACAACATACCACAACACATATAAGAAGTGCATCCACTAAAAACAATAATGGAGAACAAAAGGCAGAAATGGGCCTACAATGACACATAGACAGACATACCACAACACCCATCCACTCAAAATGGTGTCATAGTGTACCACATGTCTGCACATGCACAACCATGACCATAGACACATCAAATGTGAGATGAGAAAACACCAAGGATGCACATAAAACAAGCACGGCAACCACAATAGACCTCAGTCCATGTGACAGACACACAAGTAAGGCACACCACAATGGCAACACACCTGAATCAAACACAACAACAACACACACACACACTGACAGGAAAATAGAACACCACACACAGAGCAACTGTCAACTGCATGACAAAACACAACACAAACACTGCACACAGCCACATCAGTCACAACACATGCACAGGCAAAGATATCAACATGCTACAACAGCCAAACATCAGGGGGTGCACAACAGGCAAGGACAAGGCAACATCAACTCACAGCACTGCATGCACACCAAGCAGTGTGTGCACAACACACATACCAGTTACAAACAGAGATGAGTGACACACCATGAACACACACAACAACAATCTAAACATCACACACACAACAACACACCCAGGAAGTCAATCAGTCCACAGCAAACACACATACTACCAAGCCAACACACACAGATGCAGAAGTCTGGGACACAAAAGTTGAAACAACATGATCAGAGGAAACAAGACATTGGCAATGTTGAAGTGGAAAATAGAGCATGTGTCACAGTAAACAATACCCACACAGTAATCCTTTATTTAGCAAGGACACTGACAAGGCAGACAACAGGAGTACATTTATTCTTTTTATTTACATTTCACACAGTCATGCAGCAAAAGTCAGACAAGAGCAAGGCCAGTGGCCAGTTCAAAGTGCAGGTGAGGTACATGAGATCCTGCACAGGCAAGGGGCAAACAGCAGTGAACAGCAAGGCCAGTGGCCAGTCCAAAGTGCAGGTGAGGTACATGAGAAGCTGCACAGGCAAGGGGCAAACAGCAGTGAACAGCAAGGCCAGTGGCCAGTCCAAAGTGCAGGTGATGTACATGAGATCCTGCACAGGCAAGGGACAAACAGCAGTGAACAGCAAGGCCAGTGGCCAGTCCAAAGTGCAGGTGAGGTACATGAGAAGCTGCACAGGCAAGGGGCAAACAGCAGTGAACAGCAAGGCCAGTGGCCAGTCCAAAGTGCAGGTGAGGTACATGAGAAGCTGCACAGGCAAGGGGCAAACAGCAGTGAACAACAAGGCCAGTGGCCAGGACACAGTGCAGGTGAAGTACATGAGAAGCTGCACAGGCAAGGGGCACACAGCAGTGAACAGCAAGGCCAGTGGCCAGTCCAAAGTGCAGGTGAGGTACATGAGATCCTGCACAGGCAAGGGGCAAACAGCAGTGAACAGCAAGGCCAGTGGCCAGTCCAAAGTGCAGGTGAGGTACATGAGAAGCTGCACAGGCAAGGGGCAAACAGCAGTGAACAGCAAGGCCAGTGGCCAGTCAAAGGTGCAGGTGAGGTACATGAGAAGCTGCACAGGCAAGGGGCAAACAGCAGTGAACAACAAGGCCAGTGGCCAGGACACAGTGCAGGTGAGGTACATGAGAAGCTGCACAGGCAAGGGGCAAACAGCAGTGAACAGCAAGGCCAGTGGCCAGTCCAAAGTGCAGGTGAGGTACATGAGAAGCTGCACAGGCAAGGGGCAAACAGCAGTGAACAACAAGGCCAGTGGCCAGGACACAGTGCAGGTGAGGTACATGAGAAGCTGCACAGGCAAGGGGCAAACAGCAGTGAACAGCAAGGCCAGTGGCCAGTCCAAAGTGCAGGTGAGGTACATGAGAAGCTGCACAGGCAAGGGGCAAACAGCAGTGAACAACAAGGCCAGTGGCCAGGACACAGTGCAGGTGAGGTACATGAGAAGCTGCACAGGCAAGGGGCAAACAGCAGTGAACAGCAAGGCCAGTGGCCAGTCCAAAGTGCAGGTGAGGTACATGAGATCCTGCACAGGCAAGGGGAAACAGCAGTGAACAGCAAGGCCAGTGGCCAGTCCAAAGTGCAGGTGAGGTACATGAGAAGCTGCACAGGCAAGGGGCAAACAGCAGTGAACAGCAAGGCCAGTGGCCAGTCCAAAGTGCAGGTGAGGTACATGAGACGCTGCACAGGCAAGGGGCAAACAGCAGTGAACAGCAAGGCCAGTGGCCAGTCCAAAGTGCAGGTGAGGTACATGAGATCCTGCACAGGCAAGGGGCAAGCAGCAGTGAACAGCAAGGCCAGTGGCCAGGACACAGTGCAGGTGAGGTACATGAGAAGCTGCACAGGCAAGGGGCAAACAGCAGTGAACAACAAGGCCAGTGGCCAGGACACAGTGCAGGTGAGGTACATGAGAAGCTGCACAGGCAAGGGGCAAACAGCAGTGAACAACAAGGCCAGTGGCCAGGACACAGTGTAGGTGAGGTACATGACATCCAGCACTGTAAATGTGTGGTACAGTACTCTGCCATGGTCAGCAACACACTCAGGGTGTCAAAAATGGCCATGCCATGGCACCATTGTGAGACAGACATGTGTGTGAGGGGGACTAACACTCAGACTGGGCTAGCAGTATGACTGGGAGGTGGCTGTCTGTCGGGGCCAGTTGGGGTACTGGCTCGGGGAGAGAAAGGCCCAGCTGGGGTTGAGCCATCAGTGTTCTGGGAAGCCTGAGGGCTGCCAGGTCCAGGTGTGGTAGAGCCAGCAGTGGTTTGGGAAGCCTCAGGGCTGCTAAGTCCAGGTGGGGTGGTGGCACGTAGAGGTGGACTCATGCCTGCACGAGACCTAGTGTGTGTGAGTGAAGTTTGAGGGGTGCCCTTCCGCTTCTTGGAGATTTGATATGGCTTCCCTGTCCTGGGATTACGACCAAGTGGGGTGTATACAACAGGCACACTGGTCACAAAAGCTGGATCAGCTGCAGATGCTGGTCCCCCCTCTGGGGACGTGCTGGATCCTTTGGGACGCTTGGCCCCAGATTGCTTCTGCCCCTGCATCACCTGTTTACCAGGTGTCCCCCCTACAGTGGCCTCCTTACCCTGCTTCACAGGGCTCTGGATGGGAGTAGATGTTGTGGGTGAACTAGCCTTGGAACCCTTCTTACGTGTACCCTTAGCAGGCACCTGTTTGTCACTGGGCACGGAAACTGTGTGCCTGTCTCTGCGAGACACTTTTGGGACAGGTGAGTCCTTGGCTGGGGATGCCTCTGAGGCATGTGAGCCAGAGGCCTGCTTTTTGCCATCCTTGCCCTGGGTGTGGCCTGAAGGGCTTTTGCCCCTGCGCTCTGGTGTGGGTTTACCTTTATGTGGGGATGGTGTCTGCGGCCTGGACTGCTTGGGCTGCTGCTGCTGTGTGCTGCGCGTGACGTATCTGTCCCTTGATGTCTGGGGTGTGTGCTCACCATCATCAGATGCGTCCACTGTCAGGGTGGTGGGCCTAGGGACTGGAGCTGGACCATGGGATTGGGCAAGTTGAATGGCTGCTGTCACTGCAGAGGCCAGAGACTGTACAGTCCGGTGTAGCCCACACACGTCGGAATGCACGCCCTCCATGAAAGCCACCACCTGTGCCAATTTTTTGTCATGGTCCAGGAAGGCATTGAGGAGAGCTGTCTGACCCACACACAGCTGACACAAAAGGTCCACAGACTCCGCACTGATGGCAGCAGGGGGGACAGGGGCAGGGGCAGCGGTGCCTGGGATGAAGGACACTCTTCCCTTCCTCGTGGTGCGAACACGGGCACCAAAAGTGGGAGTAGCAGGGAGGGTGGGCACTGAACGCTGTGTGGTGGACGAGGAGGCAGAGTCCCCGTTTCCTTCGGACAAAAACATAGATGCATCACCGCCGTCGTTAGATGACGTAGAGGTCTGCGTTTCTGGCAGGGACTCCTCTAGATGACTACGGTCCCCCTCTGATGCGCTGGTGACATCCGTGTCACTATGCAGGTGAGCATCACCTGTGCCTGATGCTTCACCACTGGTGTCCGTCCCGTGTCCTTCCGTGCCCATGTGAGACGCTGCAGGAGAGAGAGAGAGGATAAGTACATCTGCATCAAGTCAACAAATATCTGCAAGTGAAGCATCACTAATTATGGACAATGATCCATGTTGGACAACACAATGGGCAGTAACATTGTGCAACCTCAATACAAACATCTAAATTACCGTGGCATGATGCAAAATTGTACATAATTCACCCATGTGATGGACACACAGCCATCTAGCCTGTTGGTGGCTACGTCTAACAACACACACATATCCCTCTGTGCACACCTAGGGCCCTGAAGGGTTCAAAGATCCTACTCACAACATGTTGCCAACGTCACAACATGATCCAGCAGAAGTTACCAACACAGACACAGACCCCAACATAACCACACACAATGTCCATGGGCACATGCCATCCACCATGTCGTATCTTGGGGCACAACTACAGTTGCACATTGGTGTCAGATGTGTAGCCAGCACTACTCTGACATCAGGCAATGCACACATTGATGATGGCACACTCAGATCATGCACTCTGCTGGACCCTGACATGGGATGTCCGTGACACCACCAATGAAGATGATACCAGAAGGCCACAACTACAAATGTGAAGTCAAGGCCCATTACAGCAATGACTGGGAAGGTACATGTAGGGGGAATGCATGACAACTGCACCCCACACTGCGGCCACTTACACACCATTGCATCACACTAGCAACATCACAGCCCTGCACTGGCCCAGGCCTGGAGCACATGCTGGCAAACAACAACCAGAGTCACACTCACAGAATACTCACCACCAGCTTGCTGCTGATGCACCTTCAGACGTGCATCCAGGTCAGGCTGTGTCACAGCTAAAATGCGTGCCATTAGTGGTGTCATGCTGCGCCGCGCCAACCTGCCTGATCGAGGGATCAGCCCCAGTGTCATCTCAGCCACGTTCCTGCTTAGCCGTGCGATGTCATCCCACCTCTTGTGACAGTGGGAGCGCCGTCTGTTTGAGCCACCCAGTGCACGCACCTTTGATGCAATAGCCCTCCACACGGCCTTGCGCTGGTTGACTTTTAGCTGCAGACATGGGAGACAAGAGGGGGCAACATTCAGTGTAACCAACGACCATTCCCCAGTGCAGGACCATGACACTGACTCATCCCAAATTCAGCCATTACGTCAGCGGAGACAATACATCTGCTAATTGCAAACATCATCATGTGTGAAACACACATTAATGCATGCAGGTATGAGGGTGGACACAGTACATGCCCATCTCCTGGCCATGCAGGACGCCAGCAGAGAGCTAAATGTGTATGCTGACCACATCTAATGCAATATTCTGGGAATAACAAGACATGCATGACATCACTACATATGTGACTGGGAATACTCACTGTGCCCAACACTGCGCAGCCCACAAAGCACTTGCCCTTCAACTGCCACACTGTGTCATGGATGTCACATTGAGGGACATGACCTCACAAACGCAGACCCTCATCACAAGGCCTGTTGTGTGCAATCTACATCTCTGTAATGGCTCATTGATGGAGACTCAAGAGGAAAAGCACATATGTGACACTCTGTACATTCAGTGTTGTGTCACTGTCAGATTGGGCAGTGAATGTGCAGGCCATTTGGGGTCACACAGAGGTCCAACGTGGGGCAGCTCATCTCTGACATGGAGTGACGATTTGGAAACACAAACAGTGCCAACACATGTGAGTATGTGCACATGCTGGTGGGGACGGAAGAGTCCGGGCACAATAATGTTTGAATGTACCGTGTCATAGGTGAATGACCAACAAGAGTGTCACCCTGGGGGATTCAGGTCATGAGCAGTAGTGGTCCGTGGTAGGAGTGCCGGCCGGGCGGTGACGTGGGGCGGGGGGTAGTAAACCATGGATTATGGCCGAATACAGGTAAGTAAACTTTTAAATAAATAAAACGAATTTCGTTACGCGCACTGCATCGTATTTGGCGATGCAGCGCTCACAACGAAATTCGTTTTATTTATTTAAATGTTTACTTACCTGTATTCGGCCGTAATCCGTGGTTTACTACCCCCCAACCCGCCCCTCCCCCACCCCACTTCACCGCCCGGCCGGCACTCCTACCACGGACCGCTACTGGTCATGAGTATGGCGCAGAACTAGAGATGAGGCACATATAGAGGTCTAAACAATGGCCTCACTACCCTCTGGACAGCAACACTAGCTAAGGCCTCAGATGGGCCTGTGAAGAACATCAGGGACACATACAGACATGCAGACTGGCAATCACTGTCCTGACTCGTGAAATGAAAAGGTGCAGCCTCACTGTATGTCTGACAAGACATCATACTTCCCTCACATCTGGATGTGCAGGCAGGGAAACTTGTTGAATAGGCCAAACACACCTTCCCACTGGAAACAGCATGATAGGCAGTGCATGACCCACCCTCACACTCCCACGCACATACTGCAGCAGATCAACTTCATGTGTCCCCCACCCTGCACTCTCACTCACACTCTGAACTACTCACCACGACATTAGGTGCACCAAAGAGCCTTGGATACTGGTTGAGCACCTCGTCCACCAGGAGCTCCAGTTCCTCGGTGGTGAAGGGAGTGGCACGGATCTTCTCAGTCCTCGCCATCACTGTGGGCAGGAGACAGCAGCAGCAACAGTTGGTGGTGAGGGGTCTCAGGCAGCAGTCCCTGGAGGCAGCAGCAGGTGAGGGGTCTCAGGTAGCAGTCCCTGGAGGCAGCAGCAGGTGAGGGGTCTCAGGCAGCAGTCCCTGGAGGCAGCAGCAGGTGAGGGGTCTCAGGCAGCAGTCCCTGGAGGCAGCAGCAGGTGAGGGGTCTCAGGCAGCAGGCTCAGTGAGCTGTGGCAATGTGTGGCTCTCTCACACACATATATAGTCCCCAGGGCTCGTTTATGTTGTTCTGAGCTGCTGCAATTGGTGTTCCAGGTCTGCCTCATTCAAAACATCCAATGACCGGCCCTGCGGTGGCGGAGCACGCCTACCGCGATTTTCAAAGTTGCATCAGGCAACCGCGATTGCGCTTCCCATTGGCTGGATGGGCATGCTCCATGGCGGTGACACACCGCAGGGGACAGGCGTGCGGTACCGCGGTGGTGCATCTTACAAGTGCATCCAATGACCGGCCCCGCGGTGGCGGAGCACGCCTACCGCGATTTTCAAAGTTGCATCAGGCAACCGTGATTGCGCTTCCCATTGGCTGGATGGGCATGCTCCATGGCGGTGACATACCGCTGGTACCAGGCGGTAGTTCCCGCTATTCCATTTCCATGCATTTCCATGAGTGACCGGGATCTGGGTGGCGGAGCATGCCATCCGCCATTAGCCATGTGTATATGCCTAGCAATCCTGCCATGGTGTCTCGGACCATGGCGGTGACACACCGCTGGTGCCAGGCCGTAGTTCCCGCTATTCCTGAGCCATGCATTTCCACGAGTGACCGGGATCTGGGTGGCGGAGCATGCCATCCACCATTAGCCATGTGTATATGCCTAGCAATCCTGCCATGGTGTCTCGGACCATGGCGGTGACACACCGCTGGTGCCAGGCGGTTGTTCCCGCTATTCCTGAGCCATGCATTGCCATGAGTGACTGGGATCTGGGTGGCGGAGCATGCCATCCGCCATTAGCCATGTGTATTTGCCTAGCAATCCTGCCATGCTGTCTCGGGCCATGGCGGGGACACACCGCTGGTGCCAGGCGGTAGTTCCCAATATTCCTGAGCCATGCATTGCCATGAGTGACCGGGATCTGGGTGGCGGAGCATGCCATCCGCTATTAGCCATGTGTATTTGCCTAGCAATCCTGCCATGCTGTCTCGGGCCATGGCGGTGACACACCGCTGGTGCCAGGCGGTAGTTCCCGCTATTCCTGAGCCATGCATTGCCATGAGTGACCAGGATCTGGGTGGCAGAGCATGCCATCCGCCATGTGTATTTGCCTAGCAATCCTGCCATGCTGTCTCGGGCCATGGCGGTGACACACCGCTGGTGCCAGGCGGTAGTTCCCGCTATTCCTGAGCCATGCATTGCCATGAGTGACCGGGATCTGGGTGGCGGAGCATGCCATCCACCATTAGCCATGTGTATTTGCCTAGTGATGCAGCGCGTACAATAAAAACTATTCTCCTCCTAGGTCACTTATAGGTCATCCAGGGGCAAACTATATTTCCTCACATCCACATGATGATGGGGCCCATAAACATCGCCTAACACACACGCACACACCTGGATTTCCTTTACACCTTTACGAAATTCTGTACTCCTAGGAGAAGCATGAGAACTAAATGGAAAACACCATTTATGTACCGCTGGAAGGAGCCGGGATATCTTATTACCTTAAATTATCGCTTTCTTTTAGTTATTTCTTAAGATATTCCTGCTCATTGTTTTGTCGATGAATCATTCATGTAAAAAATTAGTTCATAGTGATTAAGACCAGCTGAATCACAATAACCAATTACTGATGTCACAATCATTTAGGAAAATAACCAATGAGTCATTTGGTTTAAAGAATCTTAAATTTTATATAATTTTAAAAGCATGAGAAAGAATTTAAACTTTTATTCAATTATTCATTCATTATTGATTCAAATATTTATTATGCATAATCAATTTATTGCAGAAAGGAAATTTTTGTCATGAAACCAAAACCCTAATACCTGCCTACCTTCCTAATTTAGTCTAATGATTTCTAACCTAAGTTAAAGAATTTGAAATAACCTGATTCTCATACTCAACTGGAAAATTAAGACAGCAACAGGAACTTCAGCTCGTCAGCATCAGCTACCTGCAACCCGTCTCATCTAACAGTCTTTCAGCATCTCCCGCTCAGTAAGGGATCGATCAGGACCACCCAGCACTGGAAGCCGCCAACACCAACACGACTCTCCAACTCCGCTCCTGACTGTGACTGCGACTGACATGCGATTGACCCCCTCCCACTAAGAGTAGGCCCTCTTATACCCTAATTCTAACTTTGCTAACTAATTGTTGCAACATTAATAACACGCTTTTCTTTCATTGGTCCATGCATGTCATCTTATTCATTCTTTTAATCAAGTTCTCTTGGATTCAATGGTCCTTGGATAATTTCCTTTCCCACACGTTCAAGACATGTTTCCATCCGCTTCGATCAGTATATTTGTAACTTCTTTCGATACATTCGAGAACTCCGCAGTCATTGTCCTTTCTCTTAAACTGGTTTCCCACGGGTCTTCTGCTGATCACCAAGGCACACTATCAGTTCAATTAGGTCACATCAGCCTTGACCATTTCTCGCATCCTAGCCTCTCAGCAACATCACAAGGTTAGTTTTCCTCCGACTTCATCCTGTGTCACATGTCCCCCTTGCGCCTGCGCACATCTTCCCACTGGCAGCCATTTTATATCGCCACTCGGTTATACTTTAGAAGCACTAATTTGAAGTAAACAAAACATAATTAAAATAGAGAAAAATAGCCTTTTCATTTCCCTCCCGTCATCTACGTACCCCAATTAGTTATTACCTAGCAGAAAGCAACATTTAAGCTGTTCCTTACTTACCATCACTATTGTTTTTGCAACGACACGTTTTATTTCTATGAAGCACAAAAACATGCATTTATTTTAATTTAGTACGCATTTATCTTTACGTTATAATTAGACACACGGACATCCATTAATAGATTATTTAGCACACACATTTGCATGTTACCTTTCCCACACATACAGTGTTGATTAATACATTTAAACGAACATTTTATTAATTATTTATAAAATTTGTTAGGGGTTAACATTTTTTATTTTCTCTGCTCCATCACTAGCAATCCTGCCATGCTGTCTCGGGCCATGGCGGTGACACACCGCTGGTGCCAGGCGGTGGCTACGGCGAGGGTGCAGCATGACATTGTTGACTATGGGCAGGATGGTGTTCTTAGAGCACGTTCAATGCAGCAATGGACACATCGTGTAGTGTCAATGTCATGGGTCATATCTGTACTTTGAACAGTGGTCACTTTCAATTAAACATGGAACTTGATTCAATTGAAATGAGCTATAGTTCGTAATGAGAGCCTATACTTCATATCTAACACCAAATGCAACACTGAAAGGACTAATGGGGCACATTACTCCTACACAATTTCATATCTGACCCAAACATTTTGCCCAAAGTTCATGTCTCTCACCCCATTGCCAGCCAAATTTCATATCTGAGCCAAATTTTCACACACATATTCATATTTCACACAATATGTCGCTACACAGTACATGATTGTACATAGATTTCAGCATTGTCTCCATTACTCACGACATATGTCACACTGTAGTCTGTTTGTTATCACCTATTTCAGCATTCATGTAAGGTTATTGTTCGCTGTAGCAAAACCAAGAGTATTTGTCCACATGGACATGTGTGTGCTATACACACTGAAGCTTGTAACATACATCACCGGCACACTTTGAAATATGTGCCTCCTTAATCATTTGGCCTGTCTGTATGCATTTGGGTATGTTTTGTCACCATATATGCAAAATGTCATCAGCATTACTTGTGTCATTGTGTAGGATATGTGCTCATGTTGGTCTGCCTGTCATATGTGAATTTGTCACATGTATATCCCACAGCTGTGAGTATGTTGATATAGGATTTTATGTGTGTGGTGTGTTACGTTGGTACTCACCAAGGACAGGTGCATTGACCTTGTCCACATGAAGATCGTTGGCTTGCTGAGGGACTGTAGCCAAATGTGGTGCTGGTGCTCACTGACTGGTAAGTTTGACATGGCATCTGTGACCAGTAGAAGGTGACCCACAATTGGCCAGGACAGTTCAGCATTGCGTGTGCTTTCATGTGCAGTAAGTGTATGCAGTTTTTGCAGGGTGCACAATTAGGACACGTGTGCAGTGATATTAAACTGACACGTGTGGATAAGCCTGCTATGGTGTGGTAGCCTTTCGGGGGCACAAGCTGGTCCTGCGCTGTGTGGGTGAACTGATGGTGCTGTTGACTCAAGCTAATGATGGCATCCAAGGCAGGTGAGATGTACCATTACAGGGCTGGCTGTGGTACCCATCTAACTCAGACTTTTGTTGTTCTAATGGTACCAGAGGCCAACAAGTGATGCACAGCCAGCATCTTCGTCTGCAGAGGAATGTTGAGAGTCCGCTTTGTTGTTCCTGACAGGCTGTGTGGTATGTGGCTCAGGATGCTTTAGATGGTCATCCTTTTGTACCTGTGTCGTGCGATGACATCCCCTGTTGTTATGTGCACGAGGCTGTTTTGTCTTCGGTATTTACTCAGTTTATTCATGCGTTGACTTTTAGGTGTAGTGGTGTGGCTTTGTCCGGGTGGTGGTGTTGGTTGTTTCTGTGTCACTGTTGTGTGTCCAAGCAGCTGGAGTATTAGCTCCATGGAAAATGTATTACTTTAGTTGTGTGTCTGGGCAGTGCTAGCTTCATACTGCATGTCATAGTGCAACGTTAGTGCAGATTGACGTTTGTCTACAGTCCTTTTGGATCACGTACCTTATCCACTTTATGTGTGCCACATTGACAATCTGTGTGCTTGCTGATGATATTGTGCAGTTGTGTTGTTGTGTCTTTATTCACGTCAAGACTGCATATGCATATGCTGGTCATTATTAGTCATTGAGTGACTTTGAATTGTGTGTAACAGCATGTATGGCATGTCTACTGATGACAGTGGATATTGGCACAGGCTTGTGAATATGTCTG
Organism: Calotriton arnoldi; assembly: GCA_963921515.1. Classification (NCBI taxonomy): domain Eukaryota; kingdom Metazoa; phylum Chordata; class Amphibia; order Caudata; family Salamandridae; genus Calotriton; species Calotriton arnoldi. Next base: position 252,743 of record CAWUFW010001171.1, read on the forward strand.
TGTGTCTCTAGACTTGTGTGGATTAGCATTGGCTCACATTCTATGCTGAGTCCTTCAGAAGTGGAAAAATTGTGTAGTTCATGTGTCCCATGTCATGATTGCACAAGAATGTGTGGCACGTACAGCAGACATTTGGAAGCCAGCAGTGTTTCTGTTTCACACATGTCCTGTATCATTTACTGTCCCAGCTGTTTGCACCAGATTCCTAAATGTGACTGTTACCATTCACAGACACAGTTTCCATGTTTGTTGTTCTCACTGTGGTAATACTGAAGAAGTGTAGTACAATGTATTCTCTATGTGTCACGACTGTTGACTTGCACTGTATGGTGCATTGTGATGCCAGTCAATGTTTGCGCTGTGTGAATCAGAAGCTACGGAGTTGTGCACATCTCATGGTCTGTTGCAATGACGTGTCCCCTTTCATATCACCTAGGAGGCGACCTAATGTGTATCGTCCTGTCACCCTGCTGGCTAACATTGAGGATGATGACGTGATACGCAGATTCCGTCTGGACTGCACGAACATCCAAGACCTGTGTGCCATGTTGGATCCTCACCTGCGGGCTGGCAGGACATACCCAACAGCATTGACAACCGAAACAAAGGTGATGGCGGCACTGCATTTCCTGGCTAGTGGGTCATTCCAGGAGACAGTGGGCATTGCAGGGGAGATGTCTCAGCCCACCTTCAGCATGGTGCTAAGGGATTTCCTGTTGGCCATGATGCGATACAAGGACCAATACATCAGTTTTCCAAGGAGGGCGGCTTTGGCGGATGTAAAGGCGGATTTTTATGCCCTTGGCCACATCCCGAATGTTGTAGGTGCTATTGACTGCACACATGTTGGCCTGGTTCCACCACAGGCACGGGAACACATCTATCGGAATCAGAAACATTCCCATTCCATCAATGTGCAGGTGGTGTGCCAGGCCGATATGATCATATCGCATGTATGTGCCAAGTTTCCGGGCTCTGCACATGATTCATACATCCTGCACAACAGCATTGTGCCCCAGGTGATGGCCAATCTACTTCCGGAGCGGGCATGGATTGTGGGTGAGTAGGCAGAGTCAAGTTGTGTGCTGTGTGTGCCATGCTGTCCTCTGCCACAGTTGTATTACTGAATTGTTATGTTTATTTCACACCTAGGTGACTCTGCATATCCCAACAGACCGTGGTTGCTGAGCCCACTACGCAATCCTAGGACACCGTCTGACGTCCGCTACAACAATGCCCATGGTAGAACACGTCGGGTGGTGGAGCGAACCTTTGGTCTCCTAAAATCGAGATTTTGCTGCCTGGACCGGACCGGAGGGGCACTCATGTACTCAACCAAAAAGGTGTGTCAGATAGTGGTAGCATGCTGCATGCTGCACAACGTGGCCTTACGGAAAGGAATACCCATGATCCTGGACGATGATGACCAGCCAGGGCCCCCCCCTGCGATCCCACAAATGTCCAGTGACAAGGATAGTGGTGAGGAGGAAGGTGTCGACCAGCGTCAGCAGCTCATCATCCGCTACTTCACTTGAAGGTGGGTGACGATGTACAACTGGTCCATTGTCTGTTGATGTAGTTGTTTGGGTGGAGGTCTATGTGATCTTTGTGAGTGCATCCTGTTGTTGACTCAGTGGTGGCTGCCTATGTGTTGGATACAGGGTATGTAGGAACTGCTACAGGATGTCTCTGTTGGTACTGTTGCACATTGTTATGTGTGCATATTGTTGTACAGTGAGGACATGTGTTGTGTGATGGCTGTGATGCCACCACCTGACTAGTGACTTTTGTTCTGTTGTCTTTTGCTAGGTCCCTTCTGCCTCCCCTTGCCTACAGAGGATCCATGCTCCTGTGACATTGTAACCATGGTAAACATTGCACATACTGTGATAAACATGGAGCAGACTCAACCACCTTTTGCGTTTTTGTAGTTTATTTGCAATGGGTATCTGTGAGAGGGAAGTGGATATTTACATAAGTGTGAATGGTGAATCAATGAGTTGGCAGTCATGGTAGATGAGACAATCGGGTAGGCACCACATTGCTGTGGTGACACAGTCCAACAGACGGATGCCATTACCATGGCAGTGTGGGTGAGGACAGTGTACAGAGTCAATGGTTGGGTGAAGAGTGTTGACATCATGGCTGGCCCTTTGACTGGCGTTTGGCCGGTGCTTTGCCACGGATGAGTCCCAAGTTCTTCTTTGGACGGCCCCTTCTTCTTTTGGCAGGGGGGGCATCGTCTGCTGGGCCAGTGGGGTCTGAGGAGTCACCCCTCTCCGTGCCCGCAGGGGTGGATGATGAACTGTCATCCTGCATGGCAACGGGGGGAGGTGGAGGTGTGATCTGTAGCACTGGCCTGTCCCTCTGTACCGCCACTAACTGGCCCATGAGGTCCACGATTTGTCCCATACGGTTGTCCATGGACCTCAGCAGACGTTGGAGCTCCAGGGCATCTACGTGGGCCTGGCCCATTTGTGCCTGTGTGCGTTCATAGGCACCCACAACTCTGGTGATGTTAGCCAGGGCTTCGGTCACAGTGTCCGGTGTTGTTGGAGTCCCACTTGTCCTCCCACCTGCCCTGCTATCACTGACCTGTTGCCTCACCACTCTAGCCACACGCCTGCCCTCCACAGTTGTTGGTGTGGGCTGGGCATCCTCTGTGGCTGGGCGAATGTTGCAGGCAAAGGTGGTGGTGGTGGCGGCACAGGTCATTCCAGCAGGGGTCAGCGTTGTTGTTGATGGTGGGGGGCAGTGGGGTCATGTGACCGGTTGCGCCCTGGCACACCAGATGGTGCAGCTTGGAGCTCCTCATCCAAAGAATCCAGGGACTCCGCATCCGAGTGTCCATGTTCCGGGGGAGGAGACTGGCTCTGCAAGTTGAGGTTGTTGTCCTCTGCAGTCAGTTGTTGGTCACCTGTGGAACAGAGGGTACATGGTCATTGACTTACAGCCATATGGCTTGCTGTGTTTGATGTCTCTTATTGACATCTTATGCAACACACAGTTACGTATTTCATGAGTTGAATGTCTGCACAGTGTTGTTCGTCATGACATGATGTGGAGGTACATACATCTAGTTCCATGGTGTGACAAGTCATTGGATGCCATGCCCAACTTGACACTCTTTGTATGGAACTGATGAGTTGTCATCTGACAACTGGCTGCCATGCAACTTGATGTGATGCATCGAGGATGATTACTCTTCCCGACAGATGTTACATATGCACATGTTCTAGACATTGTCACATTGTTATCTCATGCATACCTTTGTAATGTTCTGTGCTTGTATTTATTTGCTCGACAGGCCATGTCTTTTCATTGTTACTATGGTCCTTCATGCTCAGCACCCATGGAATTTGCACATAGCATTCTGTGCAGTGCATATTTGGTCCCTGATTTGCTTACACATGGGTTTAGTTGAGTCACAGTTCTGTTTCTGTCACAGTTACATACGCATCGCTGTCTGCATTCTATCAAATGGTATGTAATTGGGGTGTATTTTGTTGTGATGTGTGGCATTGTGTTGGCATTAGCTCAATGCTTTCGTTGAGGAATGGTGGGGTGCATGCACTGGCTGCTTACCTGTACAGTTGACATCTTTTGGGTGGACTTTCTACCACATGCTTTTGAGTGGGAGGGAGTGCTCCATCCTGCTAAGGGATGGGGCAGGGTATGCCTGGTGGGAGTTGTGGTGCAGGCCTCCCTATTCCAAAGACACCTCCCTGGAAAGGTGGCTATCTACCTGTTAGGTGAGGGTGTAGCACACAATGGCTGCCACATGGTTGTGGGTGGGGGGAGTAGTCCACCCTGCTCAGCTGTGGGACAAGGGGGCCTGGTGGGAGTTGGAGTGCAGGCCTCCCTATTCCAAAGACTCCTCCCTGGAAAGATGGCTACCTACCTGTTAGGTGAGGGTGAAGAACACAATAGCTGAGACATGCTTCTGGGTGGGAGGGAGTGCTCCATCCTGCAGAGGGATGGGGCAGGGTGTGCCTGGTGGGAGTTGTGGTGCAGGGCTCCCTATTCCAAAGACACCTCCCTGGAAAGATGGCTACCTACCTGTTAGGTGAGGGTGTAGCACACAATGACTGCCACATGGTAGTGGGTGGGGGGAGTAGTCCATCCTGCTCAGCTGTGGGACAAGGGGGCCTGGTGGGAGTTGTAGTGCAGGCCTCCCTATTCCAAAGACTCCTCCCTGGAAAGATGGCTACCTACCTGTTAGGTGAGGGTGTAGCACACAATGACTGCCACGTGGTTGTGGGTGGGGGGAGTAGTCCATCCTGCTCAGCTGTGGGACAGGGGGCCTGGTGGGAGTTGTAGTGCAGGCCTCCCTATTCCAAACACTCCTCCCTGGAAAGATGGCTACCTACCTGTTAGGTGAGGGTGTAGCACACAATGACTGCCACATGGTTGTGGGTGGGGGGAGTAGTCCATCCTGCTCAGCTGTGGGACAAGGGGGCCTGGTGGGAGTTATAGTGCAGGCCTCCCTATTCCAAAGACTCCTCCCTGGAAAGATGGCTACCTACCTGTTAGGTGAGGGTGAAGAACACAATAGCTGAGACATGCTTCTGGGTGGGAGGGAGTGCTCCATCCTGCAGAGGGATGGGGCAGGGTGTGCCTGGTGGGAGTTATGGTGCAGGCCTCCCTATTCCAAAGACACCTCCCTGGAAAGATGGCTACCTACCTGTTAGGTGAGGGTGTAGCACACAATGACTGCCACATGGTTGTGGGTGGGGGGAGTAGTCCATCCTGCTCAGCTGTGGGACAAGGGGGCCTGGTGGGAGTTGTAGTGCAGGCCTCCCTATTCCAAAGACTCCTCCCTGGAAAGATGGCTACCTACCTGTTAGGTGAGGGTGTAGCATACAATGACTGCCACATGGTTGTGGGTGGGGGAAGTAGTCCATCCTGCTCAGCTGTGGGACAGGGGCCTGGTGGGAGTTGTAGTGCAGGGCTCCCTATTCCAAAGACTCCTCCCTGGAAAGATGGCTACCTACCTGTTAGGTGAGGGTGAAGAACACAATAGCTGAGACATGCTTCTGGGTGGGAGGGAGTGCTCCATCCTGCAGAGGGATGGGGCAGGGTGTGCCTAGTGGGAGTTGTGGTGCAGGCCTCCCTAATCCAAAGACACCTCCCTGGAAAGATGGCTACCTACCTGTTAGGTGAGGGTGTAGCACACAATGACTGCCACATGGTTGTGGGTGAGGGGAGTAGTCCATCCTGCTCAGCTGTGGGACAAGGGGGCCTGGTGGGAGTTGTAGTGTAGGCCTCCCTATTCCAAACACTCCTCCATGGAAATATGGCTACCTACCTGTTAGGTGAGGGTATAGCACACAATGACTGCCACATGGTTGTGGGTGGGGGGAGTAGTCCATCCTGCTCAGCTGTGGGACAAGGGGGCCTGGTGGGAGTTGTAGTGCAGGCCTCCCTATTCCAAACACTCCTCCCTGGAAAGATGGCTACCTACCTGTTAGGTGAGGGTGTAGCACACAATGACTGCCACATGGTTGTGGGTGGGGGGAGTAGTCCATCCTGCTCAGCTGTGGGACAGGGGGCCTGGTGGGAGTAGTAGTGCAGGCCTCCCTATTCCAAACACTCCTCCTTGGAAAGATGGCTACCTACCTGTTAGGTGAGGGTATAGCACACAATGACTGCCACATGGTTGTGGGTGGGGGGAGTAGTCCATCCTGCTTAGCTGTGGGACAAGGGGGCCTGGTGGGAGTTGTAGTGCAGGCCTCCCTATTCCAAAGACTCCTCCCTGGAAAGATGGCTACCTACCTGTTAGGTGAGGGTGAAGAACACAATGGCTGAGACATGCTTCTGGGTTGGAGGGAGTGCTCCATCCTGCTGAGGGATGGGGCAGGGTGTGCCTGATGGGAGTTGTAGTGCTGTTTGCCTGGACACATACAACACAGTAGATGTTGTCTACCTTTGTGATGTTTGAGGTGGGGTGGATGTAAAATCAGTGTGACCTGTGTGTGTTTTTGCGGTGCAGATGTGTGTACTTGTGCCTCAGGGAAGTATCTTTGTAGTTGTGCAAGACAGTACATGGCAGTTTCATGGTATACATTAGTTGGTACTTACCAGCCTCCACTCCCCCGGGTATTCCTTCAAGAGTCTCTGGATGCAGTATGGCAAGCACCTTCTCCTTCCACGCAGTGAACGGTTTTGGTGGGATGGGAGGGCCTCCACCAGTCGCCTCAGCCAGCTCACGGTTCTTGGCCCTCCTCTTCTTGACAACACTCTGAAGGTCATGCCACCGCCTCATGATTTCATTCTTGTTGCGGGGCACATTCCCTCCTGCATTGACCCTGCCCACTATCCTTGCCCACATGTTTGTTCTTGTGGCTAATGGTGTCTGTTGGACCATGTTGCCAAAGAGTTGGGGTTCTACTCTGATTATCTCATCTACCATTACTGTCAACTCAGTGTCAGTGAATTTTGGCATTTTCTGTGGTGCCATGGTGTGTGCTGTGCTGATGTTTTGGGGTGCAGTTGTGAGTGTGGTGTAGGTGGTGTGTGTGTTGTTGTGCTGGTGAGATGTGTGGTGTTTTGCCTATCCAATGTGCTGCAGGGTGTGGTTCCTTCAGGGCTGGAGTAGTGCAAAGGATTGTGGTCAGGGAAGGGGCTGTTTTTATGCTCAGCTATGTGGGTGTGTCAAGATGGTGTAATGCAGTCAGGTGTGCTGTGTGGGTTGTCCTGTGATTTGTATTATTGATCTTGGCATGGGGGTGTGTCATTGGGATGTTTCTGGTTATTTTGGGGGCAGGGTTAGTTGCTTGTGTGCATTTGGTGGCCTTATTGTGTATTTTTTTCACTTGGCCACCATTTTTTTAGCGGAGCATCCGCAGCGATGGCTGTGCTGCAGGCCTTCCGCCGTATCTCACATTCATTACTGTTAGCGACCGCGGCGGACGGAAACAGCGGAACGTACCGCTGTGACATCGGGGATATCATAATATCATTGGCGGTCACTCCGCGTGTCTTGCGGCGGGTTGATGTGTTTCCGCTATGTTACCGACCGTCGCGGTTGAATTTTCACTTTCTCTGCCCTCTACGGGCGGTTTTTCGACGCCTCCTACCGCCGCGGTCGGAATATTTTGGCGGTTGATCCTAATAGGGTCGGTGGTGTTACCGCGGTACCTCCGGACGGTGATTTTCCGCTACCATGGCGGTCTGATTTTTTTCCGTCCGCCATCGTAATGACCCCCTAAGTTTGTAATTTGTTCTGTGCGACTTTAGCAAGCTAGGTGACTCTCGAGACAAAAAAATAATTTACTTTTGTCTTTTCATTCATTTCGGATATTTATACTTTAATTTCAGCAGTTTTATTATACTATGCCTCCCTACATAAAGGTTCCATTTATAATGTTTGCAGCTCCAGATAAAGCCCAATAAAGACATAACTTTATTGAATACATTCCTGGTAGCGCTCTATGTTGTGATTCACATTTTATAGCTATACATTTTAGCAATATTTTTCAGAATGTGTTCTTTTAAAATGTATGTGCTAAGCAGTTATATAGTGCAATGATGCCATCTTTTGTCTTCAGAATCACCTCACATTCTACACTGCTGATAAACCGAACAATAGCATTACATTCACCAGCTTAAGAGGTTACATGCTTCGTCTCAGGGTCAGCACTCTGCAGTCACTGATGTCGCCAAACAACAAAACCCTGAACTGAAGAGGAGTGGGACAAGCAACCATCACCATCACCTGAGTGTACCTCTGTAGTGAAGATCAACACGTTGTAAGTGGAAAACGAAGTTCATTCTAATGCAAACGACCAGACAACGCTGCGACTGGACTGTCAGGAACAGATGCAACTGTCAACTGCCAGTCCAGCGCAGCGCACCAAGAAAAGGTTTAAACATAAACCCATTGTTACATAGAGAGTATTCCAAACTTCCCTCGTGGCACCCTCACGAGGCCCTCCATGAGGGAAAAAAGAAAAAGAAGAAACACTACACATCTCCTCCTTTGCAAACAAAACAAAAAAAAACTACAATTCAGAAAGGAGAAAATGAGTCACAGATAAAATCCTTTAAAGCCATAGGACGTTTGATGATCCTTTTTCCCAGGGTGCTGGCATCCCCCTTCTGGGAAACATCTTGCAAAATTACGACTTTTCTTTGCTTGGCGAGGGAATCCTGCAGGTTAACAGAGTTGTTATCAGGAACAAGAACATCATGACAAGCAAATTTGTCACCCATATCAAACTGCTTACATAAAGCAACTCTTTTGAGACTCCAACACTTGCCATTATCCAAAATAACAGCATTCTTCCTCAATTCAGCAATGCGTTGCGGCTCAAAACACTTGCTTTCATTCTTGGGAACAAGAAGACCAGGTTTCTTAACTCTAACCCACTGACCAACACAAAGCTTAGTCTGTTGGGTATTATGCTTGTGGTCATAAAACTCCTTGTACTTGTCATGTTTGAAAGACAAATTGTTCTTTACCTCAGAAGAAGACCAATTCACATCACCAAGGCACTTAATCCAACCAGGGCACCACTTGGCTCTAGGCTTCCTCCCTCTCATGAGCTCAAAGGGGGAAAATTTAGTGGAATCAACCACCGAAACTCTGTAGGACCAGAGTGTTTTGAACACTTGTGTTTCCCAAGGAATGCTGTTCCTAAAAGCCAACTGAATGGCCCCCTTCAAAACCCTATTGTACCTCTCCACAAGACCATTGCCACTAGGGTTGTACAAAGAGGTAGTCTTGTGTTATATACCACACTTCAACAAATACTGTGTCATAACATCTGAAGTAAATTGTACACCATTATCACTGATGATGAGTGTAGGAGTGCCTTCACTGAGGAAAACTTCATCAAAAAATTGATAACAGTGTCAGTGTGCAATTTCTTAATAACTTTGACCACCGGCCACTTTGAAAACATATCCATCAAAGAGATTACATACTTACCAGAACTACCAACAGGACCAATGATGTCCACAGCAACATGCTCCCAAGGAGACTCTGGACACATAAAATCAGCCATGGGGGGTCTCAAAGTTTTGAGAGTTATGTCAGCCGACAAACATAAACCACACTCTCTAACTACTCTCTCTACCCCAATATCCAAACCAGGCCACCAGAATCTACTTTTAACAATACATTTGGTTTTAGTGATACCCAAATGTCCATCGTGACATAAAGAAATTATTTTATCTCTGAGACTTACTGGGGGAACCAATTTTTCACCTCTTACTATGCTACCATCCAAAATCATTAACTCATCTCTGACCTCCCAGAACACCTTAAAATCTTTCACATCCATTTTGCGAGGCCAACCATTGCTCAAAAATTCAATAACTTTCAGCAAACACACATCATTGACCAAAGCTTCATTCCATTCCTCCTTGGAGAAAGATTCCAAACCATGGTCCCACAACCAAGCAACCTGAACACTATCCATGAGGTCGTCCTGGTTCTCAACCATTTGGACTAGCAACCGAGAAAGAAAATCAGCAACTGCATTTTTCTTACCCGGTAAGTATTCAACCTTATAGAGGAAGTCTAATAACCGCATAGAGATGCGTGCTAATCTAGCAGAAACATTAATCATACCAACATTAGACAAAACTTTGACCAGAGGTTTATGATCACATTTGATGGTGACTTCTCTGCCCAAGACAAAAGTGCGAAAATGCTCCAGGGCCCAAGCACAAGCAAGGGCTTCCCGTTCAATAACAGCGTATTTACATTAAGGGCCCGATTCTGATGTGGGTTGGAAAAGCTTCCCGACCGAGGGCCTGATTCTGATGCGGTTAGGAAGGCCTCCTAACGGCATTTGCTCCTTCCAAATCGAATCGGGAACGTGTCTTCCCGACCGAGGGCCCAATTCTGATGCGGTTAGGAACAAATGTTCCCATTGAAGTCAATGGGAGTTCAACCAAATCGTATCTGGAAGCATCCGGATGCATCCTATTCCGCCGGTCAGACTTTCCCGATCCGAGTGGGTCGGACACCATTTCCCAACCGATTCGGTCGGGAAGCTTTTCCAACCCGCATCAGAATCGGCCCCTCTGCAGGAGACAAGGACCTGGAAGCATAAGCAACAATGGATTCACAACCATGATGAAATGAAATGAATTTGTACTTGTAAAGCGCACTGATACCCTGGGGTTTCCTGGCGCTGTACGCATATCGCTGTGGAACGCTTCCTGGCTTTTCCCTGTGAAATGTCCACTCCTGGGCACCCCCAAGGTGAAGCCAGGCATCCCAGCGCTGGTGGGGCCGTTGTGGAGATTAAGCAAGCTATTGCCCAGAGTTGCAGAGTGGGACCCATGATTAGAATAGGCACCGAGGCGAGAATTATCAGGTCCGAGGAAATTGAGCCCAAGACCCGCCGAGGCGGGAATTGAACCCTGGTCCCGGGCCAGATCTCTGCATCAGGGTCTGCCGCTCTAACCATTGAGCCACACTTCTCCATCTTCACCCACCTGAGAGAGAACAGCACCTATACCAGTACCACTAGCATCAGTGGTGATTATATTCTTACCAGAAGGATCAAAACCCTGGAGGGCAGGAGCTGAAGAGATGGCATTTTTAATGTCTAAAAACCTTTTGACACATGAAAGACCATTCAAAATTCGATCTGAGTTTAGGTAATTGCCTAATATGAAAAGTTCTGCTAGAAAAGTTTTGCACAAACTTAGAAAAAAACTCAACAAGACCCAAAAAAGATTTGACCTCATACTTTTTATTGGGACTGGGGGCATCCGAAATAGCAGAAACAAGTTTAGATTTGGGATGAATGCCCACAGCACTGATCTCGTGACCTATATAAGTTACACTATTGGCAGCAAACTTGCACTTAGAGAATTCCACCGTTAAGCCAAATTTGATCAGAAGGGATAACACATGGAAGAGTTTGGTTCTATGATCATTGCTGTCCTTCCCCATGCCAAGGATGTCAACTTGGAAGATGAGAACATAATCCAAATGACCAAAAATTTTGTGCATTAAACGCTGGAAAACAGCGGCTGCCGAGGCTAAACCGAATGGCATTCTAGTGAATTGGAAGCACCCAATGTGAGAGATGAACGCAGTGAGGTTTTTACATTCATCAGACAGAGGAATCTGGTGGTAGGCTTGGGACAAATCAATAGTGGAAAAAACCTCCATTCCCCTAGTTTTGATCAGCATCTCACTGATTTTAGGAAGGGGAAACTGGTCCACCAAAATGTTACCATTAAGGTGGCGCAAGTCAATGCATAATCTGATTTTTCCGTTGGCCTTCCTAGCTACGACCAACTGAGAAATCCATTCGGCAGACTCGATAGGCTCTATGACGTCATCCTTGACCAACCTGCTCAATTCCTTCTCCACTTCATCTCTAACAGAAAAAGGGATATTACGCAGTTTTTGAATTTTGGGAGAAGCATTAGATTTAAGGTGGATATGGTGTTCAAAACCATCCAATCTGCCTAAGGTACCCGAAAAAATCCCAGGAAAATCATTACAAACAGTTTTGCCTAAACACTCACTTTCATCTAAGACTAGAACTTGTTCAACGCCATTGGGATCCAGAATGATATTAAGTTTTCTTTGATCCTTCCACCCCAGAACAGAAGGACCTTTCTTGGAAACATACAGTTTGCAAAAAGCATGTCTGTTCTTGAACCTAAAGATGAGGTTCCTATAACCAAGTAAGTCAATGGATTCACCGGTGTAACTTTCTGGAGCAATGTCAGCTTGTAATAAATTGGGACCAAGTTTTTCAACAAATTTGTTGGTCCAAACCGCTTCATTAACAATAGTGAATGGAGAACCAGAATCAGCAGCAATGCGTACATTAACCCCACCCATTGACATCAAATACATGGGCTTGCTGGAGTCATCTCTGTAAGAAATGTTAAGAACAACTTTACCATTAGGACTTGTTACATTACAATCATCATCATCACTATCCTCATTAGAGGAAGAAATGGGTCCCTCCTCAATGCATTTGACTTTATCCTTATTGGACTTTTTTGCATTGCAGACTCAACTGAAATGCCCATTTTCCCACAAATAGTAAATTTTTTCTTGATAGCGGGACATTTCCTATCATTTGCAAGATGGTACATGCTATCACACCGAAAACATCTGAGGAAATTTGTGCGAGAGCTTACATCTTTTTTAACAGAAGATTTACTTGAAGAAGTGACTTTGGTTTTGTTAGAGATAACCCTGGCGACAGTTTCTTCTTGCTCAGGTGCAAGGCTCTCTTTCTTAAGAGCCTTGGCACACCTACAAGACATCTCAGCCTTCCTGGCAACAGCGAGAACATCTTTCAAAGGGTTGTCGCCATTAACCCATAACCTATCTTGAATGGATGAATCAAACGCATGCATAACAACTTGATCTCTAACTAACTCTTCTTGGATAACACCAAATCTACAATTTAAAGCAAATATTTTCAGTGCAGTAACATATTCATCAATAGATTCATTCTTATCTTGTTTCCTTTGAAAGAACTTAAAACGGGTAATACCAATACACACTTTAAGAGAAAAGTAACCGTCTAAATGCCTAATGGCTTCATTAAAAACATTTTCATCACCAACAACAGCATCCTTGTTCAACTGATTGTAAATTCTTAAACCTTCAGGACCTAAACTGTGCAATAACAAACTTTTTTTCCTTTCAGCAGACAACTTGTTAGCATGGTCAATAGTAACTAAATAGTTAATAAAGTATTCCTTCCACTGCAACCAAGGAACAGGTGGATCACCCGGAATGCACAAAAACTCTTTTGGTGGGTTGACAGTTATATTGGGTGTAGAGATAGCCATAAGGAAAAAAGGGTTCCAAAAGTCAGAAAAGGGTAAAAGTTAGTAGAACAGTTATGATGATTCACCAAAACAATAAAAAGCTGTGTGAATCAGCGAAGAAAAAGGTGAAGGAAACAAAAAAAACATAATAAAAATAAAGCTGTGCGAATCAGTGCAGAAGGACTCGCAGAAAAAACACTTTGAGCACATAAACAGGCAGCAATGACTGAGGAACGTAGGATAAGTGATGAAGATGCGCAAGGTAGATGAAACACCATGTGAAACTCAGGAAGTGGGAGGCAGAACAAAGCAAACTTCGCATGCCATGAACGGAGGAAAAGCTCACCAGGAGAGACAGTTACCAGTCCTGCACGGAACCATTAAAAATGGATTGCCTGGGCTTTCCTGGAACAGTAGGTTTGAAATAATAATCTCATCTTAAGGCTCGGAGGTTGCGGCAGATGGCAGAGCACATAGACAAAAGCAACAACTTCAACCGTTGCAGCAATGAGGAGATCTCGGAGTAGGATGACGTGTAGATCTCAATGCAAGCAGATGTGTAAAGGCTGCGAACGGCACAGAGCAATAAAGAGAGAAAAAAAAACTCTCACGTGATGCTGCCTGAGGCTGACGAAATCCGGAAGATGCCGAAGTGCGATCCGAAACCCGACGTGACACAGGCGTCGGGGAAGGCACAGGCAAAACGGAGTGCAGGAAGGTACCAACCACCGCAGCCATTTGAAAAGGCTAAGGTAGACCCAGGTGGTGAACGAAGAGGAATCAAAATGGATGAATGAAGAAACGTGGGCTCCGTCTGGTCGAGATCGTCGCCAATATATTGTAGTGAAGATCGACACGTTGTAAGTGGAAAACAAAGTTTATTCTAATGCAAACGACCAGACAACGCTGCGATTGGACTGTCAGGAACAGATGCAACTGTCAACTGCCAGTCCAGCGCAGCGCACCAAGAAAAGGTTTAAACATAAATCCATTGTTACATAGAAAGTATTCCAAACTTCCCTCGTGGCACCCTCACGAGGGCCTCCACGAGGGAAAAAAAAAAGAAGGAATACAACACCCTCTCTGTTTCTTCTCAGTGCTTGAATCTGCTTGGGCAGTGCTTTGTGCCTACAATTTTCAGACGTTCCTCTAAAGTGCAGGTTCTTTTAAAGTAGTATATCTCAAGATGATTTAAAGCTGTGCTCCACAGCTGACACATGTTATTGTGAAGAAACTAGCACTTTGATCAGTGCAGGACTCGAGCCCTATTTTTCACCAACCAGATATCTTCTAAAATAGACCATTCTAAAAAAGTGAGCAAAAATGATCACTAGCTGATGAGGATGGAATGGAGGATAATCTTTAAACAAAGAAAGGTCACTATATGCCTTATTGCCTTCAAAGATTTTATTATAGAAAATAACTTTCTTGGTTCTGAATTGCTGGTCTAGGTAGGTGGCTTGATCAGTAGTCAAAGTAGGATCAAAAACTGAAATCACAAATAGTCTGAGCAGGAGCACCAGAAACCTGGAAAGTGCAAGAGGGTGGAAAACCCTATAGTAGGAGTTGTACTCCATAGTCAAAGATGTTACCTACCCTTGTGGGAAAGGAACCGGAGTTGAGGGATGGTTTCCTTGTCTCTGAATTGACATATCTTGCTAAGAAGACTTCCTCAAGGCACAGTCTGAGTCTTCCACTCTTGCAAGTATGTGCAGGTTGACATTAGCCTTACCCAATGTGGACACCCCTCTGTTGTTCTTGTTTGATCTGTACGAGAGGGTATATTATGACAATAGATCTTCAGCTGAGGCCACTATTAGGCTCGTGGTGCACTGTCTATGCTTTTTTCTCCAGTTTGTCCATGGTCTTTAATGAACCTGTTGACTTGGGGTGGCCAAGACTAGTGATAGTCTATCGTATAATTTAAACTGGTCCCATATGGTTGTGAACATGAGGATGTGCTGTACGACCTACTTAGTGGTATGTTTGTGTACCTAAATGAGGTTTCCATTAAACCATGCCTGTTGGGCAGTGCAACATTTGGAAATGTCTATTAGTTTACTTCCACACACCTAAAATACACAACTAGTTTTTCCGGTGGATATAAGTTTTGAAATCAGACACCTTGATTCAATGCCTTTTTAGGGGAAACACTGCTAAATTTGCAGCATGACCAAGCATAAATCCCAAAGTGGAAGTTTCCAAGAACTACACTTGGACCCATTAGCCTTTTCTCGGACTCCTGGGGAATTCAGTGTACAGGGCAGCATTTCTGGAGATATGGAGGTAGCTGACCTTTCCTGCTGCTGTCACTTGGCCTTCAATAATATTAATATTGCACTGTAACTGAATAACCATCTTAGTGTTGTTGTGCATTTGACTCTACTAGGATAGTGCATTCAATCTCACTCCTTGAGGCAGCAGAGGGGATCTGAACCCCTTTACTGTATCATTGAAGAGAGTGCACCAAAGGCACTCAATGACCAATCGCAGCTTTTTCTTTGAAATCAAATAGGTTCTTAATTCACATGTAGTAAAAAAGACCATTAAGATTAGGAAGCATACAGAAATGTAGAATATCCTGTCATCTTCTGCAGCTGAGATGGGATCCCATGCGCAATAATAGTGCTTGTGTTTTAAGGTCTACAAAAATAACATGGTGTCCTATGAAGATGTTGTTTGGTGTCTGTTATATAGATTTTAAACACTATAGTTTATTGTTAGCTCTGCTAACTATATCTAGTCAATGGTAATAGAGGAGCCAGACATAATAATAAAATGTATCATGTTTACTATGAATCATCTAATCTCTATTGCAGCATTTCAGTGGATTTAGGCATAAGGCTGGACTACTTCATGGATTTGAGATCAAGTGGGCCAGAATCCTTAAAAATAGTACACAAAAAATAATAATAACCGAGTAACGCAAACCAGCTTGCTGAAATGAAGAGGCATTCCATCTGAAATTCATGGTAAAAGGTAGCTTGGCAATAGCTCATAAGTCTGTCATTGTTCATTTAAGTTGCCTTTCAGGTATATGGTAAACTATATGCCTAAAGGGGACAAAATTCAGTGGAGGTACGAGTAAGATGAGGAGAAGTCCATACTGTTGTAATGGTTGCAATTCTCCCCAGTAGGACTACTCTTGATAGAAGTTTTCTTGCACATCGAGATATTGCTGCACCCAAAATACATTTCCCAGAGTTACCACAACTTAAAAGAACCATATATTAAAACTGGCCAGTCACTATTAGTATATTCTATTGGCTGAGATATCCAAGTGCTAGGATGCACACATTATATCCAGAGAAATACCGGTTGGGGCTCAAATATAGGGAATCGGTCAAACTCTGTTTTCAAACCATCATGGGAAACTAAAGGATAGAAAGATAATATAAGCAGCTCCAGAATCCAGAGGGTGAAGGGAAGAGGTTCACAACAAATTAGTGTCTGATTCAATCACTGTAAATGAACTGAAAATGTAAATACTGGCTCAAACACAGCAAGGGATATTGTCAGGCAAGTCAGAAACAATCCATTCTGGCCACATTCACCTTCCTGAAAAATTGGTCATAAACTTTGATCACAGTTGCTACTTGAATAGGTTACTATCACCTGGGCTAGAAGGTCCTTGAAGCTCCCATTTGCTTTGCTCCCCAGGATAACCCCCACAGTGGCATCAGTTAACTAGGCCTTTCTTTTTGTCCTCCTGGTCAGGCCATTTTTCTCTTCTTCCAATGGACAATGTAGCCTCCTCTTCTTCCAAGACAGGTTGCAGTAGCAGAGATTCACCTCTGTCATTCCCTAGTATTGAGGAAGACAACACCACCATGGTCTTTGTCTGCAAAGATCTTTCCAGAATGATAAACAGCCTCCTTTAGATTTCCAGACAAAGTATTAGTGGTGTCTTGGGGTCCACTATTTTACTATTTTGGTGTGGGGAGTCTCTGGAAAAGCTTGGGCCACCTAAATTGCAAAGGGATGATTTATTAATATTCCATGCAATGTAGCACAGCAACCAAAATTGCTTCACTGCATTGTGTGAGACGGAGAGAGCAGAACAGCACCACATCTACTAGGATACAGCACTGCTGCTCTCTTCTTAACTGATGGCTCACAATTAGACTGCCTAGTGCCACACATACACACACACACATTCCCCACACACACACCACAAACATACACACACACAAATTTGCACCAAAGTGCAAATCTGTGTGTGATGTCTTTCACAGGATTTGTACTCGAAGGACACCCTTAGAGAAAAAACCCCAAATTATTTTACTTTGTACCTGCCTCATGGAGGTGCATTGTTTGTCAAAAATCTTTGTCTACTAATGTTAGTATAGAGGGCTTTACATAAACAATACATGGGTGTTAGCATGGGAACACTCATGTATCACCCAAGGGAGTCCCCTTGATGCAAAGTAACACAAAGCAGGTCATAGTGCTTCTTTGCATTCATTGACATATAACATTTTGTGCTGGTAAGAAAATAACAAATCAATACTGTGTGCCAGCATGTGCCTCATCTGATGACTTTCAATTGGCACAAAGCATTGCACAACATATTGTTGGAACTATATGTATTTAAATTGTGAATACTTTGCTAATCATAAAAGCTGCTTATGTAAACTGGTCAATCTCTTTGCATAATCTTCATCCAATAATAAATACTCTTTCAAATTCCAGGGTTACTAGGTGAAGCCTACCACACACAACACACATGCATTGTTAGACAGCTACTGCTTGTCAAAAGAAGAATTATCCTGTAGAGGAACCACCAGGTTGTTGGAGCAATTAGTGTTTTCCTTAGGCCACTATTTTCCATGCAAATGGTACTCAGGCCCACAAAATAAGAAAGTGCACCAGTAGAATTCAACACATTTCACAGCTGTCCCTGCCAGTCACCTCAAAACTAACTTAGTAGGATTGGGCAGCATCCCCCACTTACATTTAGGTTTACGCTAGCTAACCCTATTGAGCAGAAACCTGTCTTTTTCTGTTCAATGACTCAAAATCTTAGCACAAATCTAGTGAACTCATCAATTGTTGAATCCAATTGGAGAAAACAGGAGGCAGGCAAGAAAGAAATATTGGGGCTCATGTACAAAGAATGCATTAGGTAAAAGAGATTGCAATTTGCTCATCGACTTTTACCGAATGCATTCTTCTTTTGTGAACCAAGCTATTGTAGTGAGTCACAATTCGACCTACCTCATAAATGTTATTGAGGTAGGTCGTAAATTGCGATTGGCTAGAATCACAGGTGGGGTCAGCAGACCATCATGTTTTGTGATTGCTTTTAAATAAAGCATTTTCTTTTTCAAATTCAGCCCATTTTCCGAAAAGGAAAACAGGATGCATAAAAAAAAAAGAAAATGTTTATAAACTATTTTTAAGATTATGCTTTGGTCTATGGGATCATTGTCCAGACTTAAAAATATTTTTTCACCATCCACAAAAGGGAAGGAGTCGCAGGGGGAGCTCTTTCTGTTTGCAAATAGGTTACCACCTCCTTTGAGTTGTTGATAAAATATTAGTGTTTTGCAATGGCTTTCAGTTGCAAAACTTTAGTACATACCTTAAGGAGTCGGAATTTGAAAGGAGAGCCCATAAAACTCCCTTTCAAATAGCGATTCCTATGAGTTTCCTTCGGAATACCTTTTTAAAATCTTTAAATAGGTTTAGTAGATTTAAAAAATTGATTTAGTGGTGGCAAAGCCTCAGATTGACCTAATTTGAGGGTTTGCAAGTGGTAAAACACTGTATACATGAGGCCCATTGACTTAAAGTAATTTCTTTTTTATTTGTGTCTGTTGCTTCAATGCTTGCAATAGCACTGTAACTCAAATGGCTAAAGTTGGCAAAAAGGACACCTTAGGGTTTGCCTTATGCTACCACTGCCTGACTTAATAACTATTTTGAACATGAGTTGTCAACAGTTTTCTACCATACAAGTGCTTTCTTTACATCCTAACCATGATGTCAAATGTTCTACAACAATATCCTAAAAATTATGATTGCCAGCATTGATACTATTATATTTTGAATAAGTCCCTTCCTTGTTAATCCTATTAAATATTTCAAAATGCCTCCTTCCTAACTCGCTACATCACTTGTTTACCTGTTCTCTGTACCTAACCTGCAATGTGGTTTCATGTATGCTTCTGTCATCCAATGGCAGCGCATTGGTTCCTTTACATGTTTCGCATTTTGCCTTCTGCTGAATCATTGGATTTAATGAGGGATGCACAAGGGTTTTAAAATAGTAAGAAAGTGGACACTTGATTGCTGTGAGTCTTCATACCTATCTACGTGTGGCTATCTATACTGTATTGGATATACTCCATTGTGAATTAATTATGGTCATATAATGACTGCATTTAGAGAAAATATATGTATTTTTCTTAATTGTAGACTGTTCGAATGATGAAATTCTCCTGGGTATTTAAGAGTCAGATCATGATGTTGTCCTGAGGAAGGTTGTGAGGAAGTGTAATTACCACTGAAACATGTGCCAGATCAGCTAACTACAGGCCCATTGGCTGTGGCCTCTAGTTGTTATGACTTATGCTAAAAGGTAACGGGATACTGGTCTTGGATTTTGGTGTAACAAAGACCTATTTTTAAAAATGTGAAGGTGAATATGTATGTAGAGTGAGAATGACTTCAGGGGTCTTATGGAATTCAAAAAATGTTCTGGTTAACATTGATATCACATGTGATCTATTCAATGTAAATGCTTAAAACAACCAATGTATTTAAAATAAATGTGTAATGTTTGTATCTATATGAAACAAATATATGTAACTTCTTGAAAATATTCATTAAAAAGATTTTTCATTACCCATGAATATGTTACACACCACAACTTGCCATCAGAATTGTTAGAAATGGGGTTTCTGGTTGGCTAGGGTTTGCACCTAAGCCAGGCAGAACTCACCACACTAGTCAGGGCAAGTCAGTCACACACCAAAGATAACCTGTCCTCACCCACTGGTAGCTTGGTACAGACCAGTCAGACTTATCTCTAGAGGCAAATCATAAAGCATTTGTGCAACACACACACAGACAGTAACACAATGAATGCACCACAAAAAACTCCACACTGTATGTATAAGAATAGCTTTTGTATTATAAACACACTAGAGCCGAAACAACATGAATATCAGCTATACTTTGCCATGTATCACAGTTAGCAATAATACTGTTAAAAGCAGAGCAAAAATGCCATAACATGAGATATATGCTTTGCAAAAACATGCAATGTTCAAGTTACCCCAGTCTCAAGAATCCACTTGTGATTCTGAGAGAAAACAAGGTAAACATGGAGTTAAATGTCATCTACTTATAAAGTTATGTAGATCTAAGGATAGTGCCCGCTATCCTGAGCAAAATGAGACCCGAACAACATAAATCACCTGGGTAACATGGGAGCAGTTACACAGTCCTTTACGTTAATTTGGGGAACACGTTATCTCAAGATAAAGCATTGTGTCCCAATTATCACAGTCTTTCACAAAGCAACCATGCACCCACTCCCTTCGTGGAAGTTACAGTAATGTACAGAAGTGCCCCAAGCGGCAAGGCTTCCCAATGCGTGAAGCCCTTCCTGACGGACTCGGAAATGAGGCACACGCGAGCACGAGACAGACCACTGTGAGCAACAGCTGCGAGGAGTGCCGCGAGGCAACTCGGGCCATGACAGAAAGTCAAACACGTGAAGCTGGTAAACAGCTAAGAGGAGCACCACGCTCTCTCTCTCTCATCTCACTTGTAGGTGGCAAGTACCTTCATTTTAAGAGCAGGAGGCGGGTTGGGGACTCAGTGTGCACCGTTCATGCGCAATAGTCCTTCAAGAGATATGCCGGTCCCTGGGAAACCCTCTGTACTCAGTGGCTTCCAAACCACGAAGGAGCACTGAAGTGGATGCCTGTTTGTGCCCCAGGGGGACCACTCAGTGCATGCTTGATCTGAGTGCCAATAATGAATAAAACAAGGAAGAGTGGGAAACCCAATTAACCCTTGGAGGCTTGGGTAGTGTATATATTAACAGGTAATTGTGCCTACAAGGGATTTCTTTTAGTACACTAGGTTCAACATTCAGTTGCAAAACAATGGTCGCAAGCTCCATCTAGTAGCTTACATTTGATTATTCAAAAATTGAATTTGCTCATTTATATCACAATGAATCTGCTACAAATACTCTTCAAACGGGAGTACATTTTTCAAGATGCAAACTTTATAATGAAAAAAGATTTATCAAAGGGTACAAAAAACTATTACAAATATGAATATAAGACAGTACACAGTGACTGAGGCTTACAAATGATTCGTTGTTACAAACACCTCATGGTCACTAGTGTAAGCATCTATTCCAAACAATATGTATAGAAGGAATCTAGTATGGAATCTTTATAAGGGTCATTCACCACTCAAATTCATCGTCCTGAAGATGGTCTAACAGATGCTTACACCATGTAGACCGAAACGTCGACAACTACATCTATTTCCTCTGTGATCTACTTTCCTTAAGGAATTGTTTTCTTTGTTGATCAGTTTCATTTTTCCTTCTATACATATTGTTTGGAATAGATGCTTACACTAGTGACCATGAGGTGTTTGTAACAACGAATCATCTGTAAGCCTCAGTCACTGTGTACTGTCTTATATTCATATTTGTAATAGTTTTTTGTACCCTTTGATAAATCTTTTTTCATTATAAAGTTTGCAGAGTATGGAAACACCTGGAGCCAGTTCTTGCAGAATAGTGATATGTGTTTTCCACAGGACCAAAGTGGAATGGATTTTGTAACATTTGTGGGGGGATTATAACCCCCTGACATTCCATGTTACCAATTTGTACTGCCTGACAAATGGTACAGTTGAAAGTACAACGGGACATTGTAACAATTACCTGCCAGGCCTAAGCAGAGCTGGACAAAGCAAAGACAGTGGTCCTTACAGAGTAAATCTGTCATCCTAAAGACAAAAAAAAACTGTGTGTTAAAGGAACTCCAACAAAGCAACCTGAAACAACAAAACCAAGGGCCGAGGCTCAACATAGAACCCCACAAGTTAGTCCCTCAGCTAAAACCAAACAGAGGAGCATGATGGAGAGGGTGAGCCCTGACAGCCAAAAAGCTACAGAACCAACACAATAACCAAATAAAAGAAGAGAAAGAAACAGCATCTAAGCAGAGACAAGGTCCATTGAGAAAGATCCAGCAGATATACCGAGGAGGTCTGGGTGACACTGGTGGTAGCATAAAACGTAGAGGCCACTCAGCAGTCAAAAAGGCTTGCACCCATGCGGTAAAGATCGAGAGGGACCAACCCTCAGGGTGGCGTGTCCCGGGACCAGAGTATGCACCTGAAGGAGGCGAAGGTAAGGAAACGCCACTGAGGGTCCCAGGTTTGGGGCTAGCAAGTCATCTACTGATTGTGTGATAATCACCGTTGTGTCCACCGTATCTAGGCCCACAACCCCTGAGGAAGCAAGAGACACTGGAACCGCACGACGACAGTTGAGGTGAGGCTGATGGATACTGCAGTGACGCCAGTGCTTCCACTCCAACGACAGTTAAGGTGAGGCTGATGGATACTGCAGTGACACCAGTGCTTTCGCTCCTGCAGAGTCTGAGAAGGTTAAGTACCCCTGCTATGCAGTCCCCAGGGGTTCAGCCCTGTGCTGGAGGGGGTCCTGAGATGATGGAACTCAGGAGGAGGGTGGCGTCGGACCCTTCTGAGCCTCCAGCCAGTCCCAGGCAGACTCCAGGACTGTAAAGAAATGTCAATACTGGTCAGTCATGACGTGTAGCTTAGCAGGAAATAACAAAGCATATTTATATCCTAATGAGTGCAGCCTCTTTTTGACCTGCTTAAAGGCAGAACGTTTGTTCTGAACAGCAAGTGTGTAATCTGGAAAGGCCATGACTCTTGCATTACAAACTCGGAGCGGATCCTTCTTCTGGGCTTCCAATATGGTCATATCCATGTCCTTCAAATTGAGCAGCCATCCAATCAGAGGTCTCAAAGGTGATCATGAAGACAGATTCTGACCAGGACCCTGTGGGCCCTCTCAACAATGAAACATGATGACAAGGAGCAGGGGCCACCAGTTTCCAAAGCCACACCTCCATAAATCGTGGGGGTCTGCTCCCTCCAGCCCCTCTGGGAGGCCAATGAGACGAATATTGTTGCAGCAGGACCGCCCCTCCACATAATCCAGTCTGTCTCCAAGGCCTAAAGGCATTACAGAACAAACTTAGTGTGCTGAGACAGGTCTTTAGGTTAGGTTTTAAACCATTGATGGCCGCATGTTAGAGGCCACTATCTCCAATAGTTTTGTTTGGTTTCCGTGGAGCAGCGTAAAGTCTGCTGTACTCAAGGCATCAGTATTGGTCTCCAAAGTGGCCCAGGAATCCACAATCACCACCAAGATATGGTCCAAAGTCACCTGCTGCGACAGGGGAGCAGCCAAGGGGAGGGTTACAGTCAGGTCATAGTCCCAGGACCCACAATTTGTTGCGAGCGAGTGTTTTTTTTTTTAAAACAAATTTTATTTGGTTATTCCGGATGAGATTTGGGCAAAGCCCTACAAATACCTGTAGGAAAGCAAATTGGACAGGAATACCATTATTTCAAAACCTTTGCAATACCTGCGAACATGCAGGGAAACACAACCAAAACAGTATGCAGATAATTCCAGACACACGTTTCTATATCTAAGATATGGTCACAGAATGACAAACAATTGCGTAGTGTGGAGTGATTATATCCAGAGGAATATACCTATGTGGTAATTTCGGTCACGAGCGAGTGTTTAGTTGCCAAGAGCGCCTGCGTACGCCACATGTTCTGCCCACGCCACATGTTCTGCCCATACAGAGCAAAGACCTCCAGATATCAGGTAGTGGGCCCACTAGAGCGTGGTACAGCAGAGCCACAGTCATGTGGTGACCCAGCCTGAGCAAGAACCAGTAACAGTTCTTGACCCAACTCACCCTACGTCAATATACAAGTGCACAGCTGGAGGCATGAGCAGTTAGGGAGCACTGAGGTGGAATAAGCCAGAAGGAGGTGATGGTCATGCACTGGTTAGGGCAGTCACAGATGCCCCAGTAGAAGGTCTGAGCAACACAAGTGGTTTACTCAGAGATCGCAAGTCCCCAAGGCCTGCAGTCGAGCAGATGGCAGAGTCAGAGGTCAACTATGTTGATGGGGAAGCAAAGTACTATATTACTTCTGGGCATGCCTCATCCCATGGGGCCACCAGAAAGGGAACATGAGCAGCCCGGACCAGGGATCCCGCAGGGGGTGGTGGGGGAGAAGACCACTTCAAAAGTGATTAGTCCAGAGGGTGGTGGGAAGTCACCCACCTGTTGGGCCTCTCCTTCAGTCCTTCAGCCATGGCAAGTCTCCCTCAGCCATGGCTAGTCTCATCGACCGCGGGGGAGGAAGAGGCACTGAAAGTGCAGCGCCGGGCAATTCTACACAGTGCCTCACCGAGCCCCGCTGGCCATAAGTGGGCTAGGTACGTTCCGCTGATGGTCAGGGCAGCTGCCGCCGACAACGCACTTTAGAGCTTTTGCCTGACCTCCAGGTTGGCCAGGTTCTGCATCTTAGGAATTCAGATGGACCAGTCGGAAGACTCGGATAGGTCCTAATGCATATGTCAGGATTCAGCAGGCCCCGCAGAGCTCCTTCAAATTGTTACCACCAGTGGAGGGCTCAGCTGTGCCCTCCACTGTGTGAGATTCATAAGCTGCCTGAACTGGTTGTTCTACTTCACTTCACCCTCAAAGTATAAGTCATTTCTGTTCAGTATCACTAACCCAGGAGGATATAAGCCAAAAGAGGACGTACTTGGCAATTCAGTGAGCTTGCAGTAGTACACAGTGACAGTAGTTGTCACAAAGGTTTACCTGAGTGTGTTACTTTAATAGTGATAAAAATATCATTGGACACAATATCATGTCAACATATTGTGATATTAAGACCATAGTGGGTAAGAATATTGCAGGTTAGAATATATATTTTTAAGTGTTTTATATATTTTTATATAGGTTACTTTCCCAATAGGGTCCCGAAGTGGAGGTGCGCTCCTAAAACTTGTGCTAGTGTGGGAGATGGACCAAATCTCCTGAGGTCTCTCCTTTGACCAAAGAAACACTGCACTTCAGGACCTATTGTTAAGTTTAATTTATTGAAGGCTCCCCAGCACTCTTGGTTGGAAAGCCCTCAATAAATTAAATTCAACAACAGTTCTTGGAGTACAGAAGTTCTTTGGTCAAAAGATATTTTTGTATATTTGTATGTATTATCGTTTTTAAATTATTCAAGTATGTTTTATTACTTTTTGTTAAAAGTTATCATAATTTTAATGTTACTTTTAAGTAATTGTTTTTTTAGTACAGTTTATTTAATTTTTGCTTTGGTAAATTATTTGAAGATCTTTTTTAGTGTATTTGATTATATTTATTTATTGGTGGTTGTTGGGTTTGTAAAAGAAAATGGTAGATATTTATTTAATATGTATTTTATAATTTTATAATTGTTGGTAAAGTGTATTTATTTAGCCATTTATTTATACATTTAAATTTGTTATTTTGATTAATTATGTAAACTATTTTATTTATAAACGTAAGAATAATTAACAAAATGTAATGAATTGCTGGGACTGTTAATGAGTTAATTGAATTATATATTATATAAATTATGTAATTTTGTTTAACATTTTATATTTTTAACTGTACTATGCTTTAGTATTTTTACATTATTACTAAATATATATGATTAATATTATTTAATTAATGTTTGCTATTATATTTTTATTGTATTATTTTTATTTTTTCTTGTAGATGTTTGATTTGTAGTATAGTTGGCCAGTAAGTATGGTAAATATATATATATTTTGTTGTTTTTAAGTGTTAAAATCTTCTTAATATTATGTTGTGTATAATCTTAATTATGAATGTTGTAATTTTACATTGCAATTGTTTATGAAAATTAAATAATGTAAAAAATATACATTTTTTATATATTTGTTGAAATATATTTTGTTTTTAACTATATTTATTTAGTTATTTATTTTTATGTAGGAGTGGGAATAGTAAACCTGAGCTTTCCAAATAGCAGCACTTTCCTTACTGTTGCTGTGGGTGCAGTAGGAATAGTAAATATGATACTTTAAAAGTTCAACACTTTCCTTCGCTTGTTCAGGTTGGAGTGGGAATAGTAAACATAACTGCTTCAAAGACCAACACTTTCCTTATTTTTGCTCGGATTGAAGTGGGAATTATTAACATGACCCTTCCAAATTCCATCACAATCCGTACTGTTGCTCAGGCTGGAGTGGAAGAAGTAAATCTGATTTCTGTAACATTCAACATTATCTGCTTAGTTTGAAGTAGGAATAGTGAATTTGACCCCTTAAAGTCTAACTATTTCAATTTGATTTTTTAAATTCTTAACATTTTTTTAGATTTAATTTTAAACGTTATCTTAGTTTCAATTGAAGTTTTTAGTGGATGTTGTATTTTCTTTAGTGTATTATTTTAGTATGTTTTAGATTTGTTTGAATATTTTGATTATTATTAATTAGTATTTGTGATTTTTAACTTTATTATTCATGTTTAGTTAATAATTTTATTGTTTCCATATTGTTTTATTTCTACATGTACTTTAAATGTTATATTTTTATTTTGTGTTTTGACATTTTAATTTGTATTTACATAGTTACATTGTGTGAATTTCTATATTATTGATTTTAACATTAATATATTGTTTAATTTAACATAATATTAAATATGTTCTGTTCTATATACTGAGCTATTTATTGACAATATTTTGATCCACTACATTTTAGTGGTCAATATTTTTGCACTTTAAATAGGAAGTATGTAAAGTCAATATTTGTGAAGGCAATATTTTTTGGCAATATTTTGCATCGCAATATTTTCATTTCTGATATTATTTCATAGCGGTGTTTGCTTAAATACCCCTGAGTTATGCAGACACCTGAGAATTGGCTTAATACAGTTTAAAGCACTTGTCCAGCTTGTAACAATCAAGGAAATAACCATCATAAATCAGATCCAGTTTATACAGGCATAAAACAGTATCATCATAAATCAGGATGTGGACTATTGTTCCAGTTTCTAAAATGCAATGACTAATTTAATCAGCCAACAACCCTCTTTGATTATCCTTGGATTGTTGTGCAAAATTAAGCAGATTTGTTTTAGTTGTAGTTTTCTATTTGGGGACTGGATGTAAGAAAAACATTTTCAATTTCTAAAGTTCAGGGAATATTGTGTTGTCTGCACAGATAAAATGAGAAAACTGCTGAACTTTTTTTAACATTTAGCACAGACTGGGGATTAGTATGTGCAAGGTGGAGGATGGATTAAGCTTGCCCATGTGGGGGTTTGTTGAGGTTAAAATTCTTAGAACCTATTATTGTTCGGCACACTGTGTATGCAGATCCTGAAATGCTTATTTATTTTGTTAATTGTCTTGTACAGCTCCAGTGACATAAAGCCACTATGCATTGATTGTCTCTGAAGCAGTCTTACAACTCTCTTCTACATGTTTAGGTAGATGTGGATCAACAAAGGAAGGAGATCCTAGCTGTGGAACTTCAGGATGAAATGGACATAGTGAGGATCTGTTCTCTTTTGTGGAGGTGGGCCTGGTTGCAGCAAGGTGCGAGGTGAACATATTTTTGAAGGGCTAAATCTTCAGATTTCTTTTGAATAAACTCAGGCATAATACTGTGACTGTTTTGTGAAATTCAAAGAAAGTGCAAAAGTTTGCTCAAGTGGAGAGACACATTACCTCTCATACTTTTATACTTTTTAGTGTCAGTCAGTCAAAATCACTTAATTCGGCAAATTTTAAAACCATAAAAGTATACTACATAAAAACGTAGGAGAATCATTAAAAACATATACATATTTTATTAGGAACATAATCCTAAGCACCAAAAACATCAAAATAAAAATAATTTGCTGTCATTACAAAGGGTCGTGTGTCTACATATTTCTTTTAAAACATGATCCTATATACCAAAAACCTAAAAATAAAATCATTAGCCATCAGTACTGTAAAAGAATCAACTCGAAACCACTTCAGAAACACCTTGTTTTCCTTTCCCTAGCCGCAGCAACTAAAAAGCTGTCAATATGAAAACATTCCCATGGGGTTATAAGCATCTGTAAATATATTAATGCAGGCCTAGCCTGCATGAGGCCTTTATCTTCCAATATTGGTATTAAAAAACGTTTGCGAATATGATAATAATTTTTAGTGAATCATAACCCATGTGTTTGTAAGGGGATCAATGTGGCATATTGAAAAATATTGGCATGCACCATTCAGGTATTATGTTCTACAAATCAATACATAATGAGATGCTGACAGACCCCTGGCTGCCTTAGAACAGTAATTATAGTGCAGTCAAATATGAAATACTTGCTTCAGTTGTCTTTGCATCTTCAAAGCACGCCAAAATAGCATTTCAATATTGACAGAACATCTTGGGCTTGAGTGCGATCTACACGCCTAGTTAAGATAAGAAAAATCTAGAGAACATTAAGAAGAACCTCATAATGAAAATGAAGAGCAGACCTACAGAGATTTTTTATGACAATTCGTTAGAAATCAGAATGAGACCAATACATTGTGCGGTACTTGTCTTGGTCTTGAAATAGTTACTTGAAGTAAATATGAAAGTTAGCACACCACATGCCAATAACAAGAACATCCTTTCAGTGAGCTTTTGGATTAATCTCACTCCCTAAAATGTGCAGTTGCTAAAATATGACCAAATACCGAGGGGTCGATTCCGATTCGGGCCGGAAAAAGCACCGACCGACTCGGATCCGGAAAAAATACCGACCGACACGTACCCGTGGCGCCCGACACGCCAAGTACGATGCAAGGCGCGAAAAATCCGACCGACACGTAACGAAACCAAGTCGACCGACCGAGCCACACGGAAAACAGCAATCCGGCCGGAAAAACACGCGAATCCAACCGACCGACACGCACCCGGAACAAATCCGACCGAAACGTACACGCTAACTCCAAACCGCTAAGTACGATGCAAGGCGCGAAAACCACGAGCGAGTCGGACGGAGGACAAGCCGTACGACCGACACGCATACAAAACCGAGCCGAAGCAACACAATACACCGCGACCGACCCGTACGCAGCATAGAAAACTGCACAAACACAGCGTGAACGAAACAGAGAACACCGTACGAGACAAATGCAGGGTCCGACTCGGTCACAAGAACGTTTCCAACATACACAAACAGCACAAAGGAAAAATCACCCAAAAAAAGGCTAAACAAGCAATTACCAAGCCAATAAATACTGGGGGGGTGGGGACAGAGAACAAAGACACACCCACAACTCCACCTATATAAAGGACACAAATCACTACCATGAGCCTTTGCAAATGCCATTCTACTGCCAGCACCCAAGAGAAAGCAACCACACACCCACAGCTCATCCCTCACACAAGCCACACACCATCAGCACACCAACAAATACCTACCTCACATACACCCAGCAAAACACACACTCACACACCCCACCTGCACACCAACACACACATCACCCACCATCACCACCCATCACCATGCCCCCCAAGAAGAATCCCAAGTTCCTAGATAGTGAATTGGAAGTCATGGTAGACGAGATCCTCAGGGTGGAGCCACAGCTGTTTGGCACACTGGTCCAACAGACCCCCATGTCGCAGAAAACCAAGATGTGGGAGAGGATCATCAACAGGGTGAACGCACAATCACGATGTCGGCGCACAAAGACCGACATCCAGAACAGGTGGTATGACGTGCGCAGGAGGGTACGGGACATGCTGAAGAAAGACTACATCAACAGCCAATACACCGGCAGTGGCCCTCCTGCCAAGCCAATATACCTCAGGCCCTGGGAGGAGAAGGTGCGGGCCATCCTTCCGCCAGTGAGCGTATATGGACTAGAGGACATCCCAGAGCCTGGTGAGTACACAACAAATGTACACAATATACTGCCACAAAACACACACATCACTGTCAAGGGGAGAGTCAAACCATGCACTCATAGCAATTACACAGCAACCAGAACAGAATCATCCCAAAATGTGTATGTCAGTCAGATAAACACAACACATGCCATCCAAAAAGTCACATCCAACTGTGCCAACACATGTACAAACACAACTACAACTACAGCTAGGCAGTGGCACAAATAGAACTAACAAACACATCCACACATGTAGCCACCACAACAACACCAACACACAGTGAAGAGCACTCAAAGGAAGGAATTCTGTGTATGCTGGCCAAGTCAGTGTAGCCAATAGCATCATGGGAGTCGCAGTCACACATATTGCTCGCCCCAAAACTGTCCCATCAACACCACCATGAACCATGCGCACATCACAGGGAGTGGAGAAGGACTCACAAGATGGCTGACACTGGCTACTGCTGTGGGGAGCACAAGGCCCTGCTGGCAACTGTGCACCAACAAACAGCAGGACACCACTGACTGACATCCTGAGAGACAACTTACACTCCCTGCAATGCAAGCACGTTCCATGGTGGGATATCTGGCTGGCTGGGTGGGAAGGGGGACTTGCAGCACTGACTATAGTCACCAGCACCTCCCCTCACACCCCCCAACACAAACTCCACAGTACCCACCTGGTAGAATGCAATGCCCTCCATCCTAACACAAGATCCCACAAAGCACCACCACCCTGGGTTATGTTGTGTGAAGCACAGGGACACTCTTGGAACTCTTAGCCAAACAACTGCCAGGACAACACTCCCAGCCATCCTGTCAGCACCGCCAGCCCACCCCACAGGGAAGCAGAGTCAAAGGAAGGAAGCATGGGCATGCTGGGAAGGGGGTGGAGGCAATAGCATGATGGGAGTCGTAGTCACAGACATTGCTCAGCCTCACAACTGGCCCATCAACACCACCCTGAACCATGCTCACATCACAGGGAGTGGAGAAGGACTCACAAGATGGCTGACACTGGCTACTGCTGTGGGGAGCACAAGGCCCTGCTGGCAACTGTGCACCAACAAACAGCAGGACACCACTGACTGACATCCTGAGAGACAACTTACACTCCCTGCAATGCAAGCACGTTCCATGGTGGGATATCTGGCTGGCTGGGTGGGAAGGGGGACTTGCAGCACTGACTATAGTCACCAGCACCTCCCCTCACACCCCCCAACACAAACTCCACAGTACCCACCTGGTAGAATGCAATGCCCTCCATCCTAACACAAGATCCCACAAAGCACCACCACCCTGGGTTATGTTGTGTGAAGCACAGGGACACTCTTGGAACTCTTAGCCAAACAACTGCCAGGACAACACTCCCAGCCATCCTGTCAGCACCGCCAGCCCACCCCACAGGGAAGCAGAGTCAAAAGGAAGGAAGCATGGGCATGCTGGGAAGGGGGGTGGAGGCAATAGCATGATGGGAGTCGTAGTCACAGACATTGCTCAGCCTCACAACTGGCCCATCAACACCACCCTGAACCATGCTTACATCACAGGGAGTGGAGAAGGACTCACAAGATGGCTGACACTGGCTACTGCTGTGGGGAGCACAAGGCCCTGCTGGCAACTGTGCACCAACAAACAGCAGGACACCACTGACTGACATCCTGAGAGACAACTTACACTCCCTGCAATGCAAGCACGTTCCATGGTGGGATATCTGGCTGGCTGGGTGGGAAGGGGGACTTGCAGCACTGACTATAGTCACCAGCACCTCCCCTCACACCTCCCCCAACACAAACTCCACAGTACCCACCTGGTAGAATGCAATGCCCTCCATCCTAACACAAGATCCCACAAAGCACCACCACCCTGGGTTATGTTGTGTGAAGCACAGGGACACTCTTGGGACTCTTAGCCAAACAACTGCCAGGACAACACTCCCAGCCATCCTGTCAGCACAGCCAGCCCACCCCACAGGGAAGCAGAGTCAAAAGGAAGGAAGCATGGGCATGCTGGGAAGGGGGTGGAGGCAATAGCATGATGGGAGTCGTAGTCACAGCCCTACATCCCCCACCACATGGCCCAGCAAGCTCACACTCACGCATGCACATCCCACAGAGAGTGGAAAGGCCCATCAAAGATGTCTGACACTGTTGCTGTGTCGTGGGGAGCACAAGGGCATGCTGGGTACTGCACACCAACCAACAGCAGGACACCACTGTCAGCCATCTTGCCATTGCCCTCACACCCACACCCACTGAACTCCACACAAAAGCAAGTAAGTATGGGAATGCTGGCAAGTGGGGTGGAGGCAATGGCATGATGGGAGTCGTAGTCACAGACATAGCTCACCCCCACAACTGTCCCATCAACACCACCCTGAACCATGCTCACATCACAGGGAGTGGAGAAGGACTCACAAGATGGCTGACACTGGCTACTGCTGTGGGGAGCACAAGGCCCTGCTGGCAACTGTGCACCAACAAACAGCAGGACACCACTGACTGACATCCTGAGAGACAACTTCCAATCCCTGCAATGCAAGCACGTTCCATGGTGGGAGATCTGGCTGGCTGGGTGGGAAGGGGGACTTGCAGCACTGACTATAGTCACCAGCACCTCCCCTCACACACCCCCAACACAAACTCCACAGTACCCACCTGGTAGAATGCAATGCCCTCCATCCTAACACAAGATCCCACAAAGCACCACCACCCTGGGTTATGTTGTGTGAAGCACAGGGACACTCTTGGGACTCTTAGCCAAACAACTGCCAGGACAACACTCCCAGCCATCCTGTCAGCACAGCCAGCCCAACCCACAGGGAAGCAGAGTCAAAAGGAAGGAAGCATGGGCATGCTGGGAAGGGGGTGGAGGCAATAGCATGATGGGAGTCGTAGTCACAGACATTGCTCAGCCTCACAACTGGCCCATCAACACCACCCTGAACCATGCTCACATCACAGGGAGTGGAGAAGGACTCACAAGATGGCTGACACTGGCTACTGCTGTGGGGAGCACAAGGCCCTGCTGCCAACTGTGCACCAACAAACAGCAGGACACCACTGACTGACATCCTGAGAGACAACTTACACTCCCTGCAATGCAAGCACGTTCCATGGTGGGATAACTGACTGGCTGGGTGGGTGGGAAGGAGGTCCGGCTGTCAACCAAACACAAGCAATGCAGACCATGTTCACACCCCAGAAAATACATAGAAATGCCCAAATAATGCAGGACAATGTGCCACACCAATATCAACCCCTGACTGTGACGACTTAGGACAATGCAATGTACAGGCCCGCACCCAGAGGCACAGTCACAACTGTCATGTGTGTCAACCATTGATGCCTGCAGAAACATGACATACATTGTTTGTGTCTCCCAAAAACAGGTGATGATGGGGACACAGCAGCAGACGCTGAGGAGTCCCAGTCCCAGGCTCAAGAGGATGCCGAGCTCACTGGCGTCGTACAGCCTCTGTCCTCCTCGGACGATGAAGAACAACCTGGCACATCCGGTGCAAGTCAACATGCAGCACCAGCAGGACCACCAGCTGCAGCACCAGCAGGACCACCAGCTGCACCCCCTGCACCCACCCCTACAACGACTGTCAACACGAATACCATCCCTGCCGACATGGACAGAATAAGGAGCAACACCAGCACAGTGACCCTGGACCAACCTGGGGCCATGGACACCACCACCACCACCAACCCCCAAGGTGGACCAGGGTTATCTGTGCATGCCACTGCACACACTGCACATGTCAGCAGGGGTGGTGGGAGGGGTGGGAGACAGAGGTCGCTGCTTGCAGACGTTGCTGGTGTGCATGACGACCCACAACTGGTACGCATAGCTGATGCGTACCAGTCCAGCACCGGAGAGCTCAGCCAGGTAGTGGGGCTCCTCAGAGACATTAAACAGCAGCAGGCTGCCCATCATGCCCGCTTGGACTCCCACATGTCCCACGTGGAGTCACACATGTCCCGTGTGGACTCACACATGTCCCGCGTGGAGTCCAAGTGGGATGCACTGCATGAGATGACGGCGGTGCACAGGGACATTTTACAATGCCTCCGCCAGATGAACAGCAACCAGTCCACACCTCCCTGTGTGCCAACAACATCTGGTGCCGAACAAACTGCAACTGCCACAGGGAGGGAGGAGGACTCTGGCGGAGAGTCCCCTGCACCGCAGCAGCCTGCACTTGAGGGCCCCCCCAAGAAGAGGGGTCGTCCGAGGAGGGAAAAGTGAGAGGCCGATGGCCAAGCGCAACTCCCAGGAAGCCTGAACCTGTTCTGGATGTTAGCCTTTGTGCACAGACTGTTCACCCTGTTGACGGCAACACTACTCCCACACATTGCATGGGGAGTACAAGTTGGACCAATGTGTCAGACAACTGTGGCCCCGATACTGGGGATCCTGTCTACCCGGACTTTCAATTCACCTAGGAACTTGGGATTGCAAGATTCATGTACAGCACAACCCATCCTATGCACTATTAACACAAATGTATCACAATAAACACACTAATAAACCATACTTGCCTCTGTCGTGATTCCAACGTGGGTGCTGTTATGGGGATGATGAACTGCAAAATTACACTGTGTATGCGAACTGCAACAGCAAGGACAACACAGGCATGTGAGTACAGGCAACGTGACACACATGAGGGAGACACACCACCAGGGCTACACGACACATACACACCTAGGCCATCTGACTCATTGCCTACACTGATGTTGCCAGGGAAGACGGTGCAATGCACAGACACCACACCCATTCCCAGTTGGAGTCAAGTAGCCCACAGGTGCAGTAAGCAAATGGCAGTCAAATGTGTGACCACAGACAACGCACATCACAAAGTGAAGCACAGGTTTATTACACAGTTGCAACATGCCGTAACCACTACAGATGCAAGGTAACCCCACCTGGTAGCGGGCACACAGTCAACAACTGTAGACGGAAGGAAGTCCATGGGTGTGGCGCACATCACCTGTAGGGACACAACAGCTACCAGCCTGGATGTGCGATCACGTCGTCGGTGGACACAGTTGACCAAACGAATCTGAAAGTACCCTGTGAAGGACATAAATGACACACAGTCAAAAGCAATGGAGTACAGGACAGAACAGCAAAACTCATGCACAATACATGTTACAAGATACCCACCCAGAACCAAGTTAGCATGTCAACACTGTTGGGGAGTACAGCCCACCTGTCACCACACATCGCAACACACATCCAGTCAAGTAGCCCATGGACACACTCCAACAGCACCAGAGCACCACCCACACATCATGCCAACTCACATCATTGACATGACACCTCAGGATACTCACATTCAGCTAAAGAAGTTGGTGATGAGCTGTGTGCGGACATCACCATCACCATCATCATCATCATCATCGTCACTGGCATCGTGGTCCAGGCCAGGATCCTCCACAGGTGGCGGATGTTGGTCATTGTCTTCCTGGATGAGAGGCAACTCCTTCCGCACTGCCAGGTTGTGGAGCATGCAGCAGACGATGACAATCTTGCACACCTTTGCTGGGGCATATGGGAGGGCCCCTCCTGTCTTGTCCAGGCAGCGGAAGCGGCTCTTCAGGAGACCAAAGGTCCGCTCAATCACTCTCCTGGTCCGACCATGTGCCTCATTGTAGCGCATCTGGGCAGGTGTCACAGGGTTCCTGAGGGGTGTCAGCAACCACGGCATGTTGGGGTATCCCGAGTCACCTACGGACAGACAAGTGCACATTAGCTGACTTGGAAAAGTGGGCGGAATACTACAGATCAGATCACACACAATGGCACAAAGTCAGTACACACCGACAAGCCAGGCACGCTGGTTCTGCATCTGTGCCAGGACGCGACTACTCCTCATCACAAAGGCATCGTGTGCTGAACCAGGGAAACGGGCACACACGTGTGTGATGGTCATGTCTGCAAGACACACCACCAGTGCATTGACCGAGTGGTAGTGCTTGCGGTTCCTGTAGGCCTGCTCCTGGGCCTGTGGTGGTACCAAAGCCACATGTGTCCCATCAATGGAGCCAATTACATGCGGCATCCTCCCCAAGGCATAAAAGTCACTCTTCACGTCAGTGAGTCGTCGCAGTCTAGGGAAATAGATGTACCGGTTCAGGAAGAGCAACATTGCCGCCAAAACATCGCGGAGCACACGGCTGAACATGGTCTGTGACATCCCACCAGCAGTCGCCACAGTATGTTGGAAGGTACCGGTGGCAAAGAAGTGTAGGGCTGCCATCACCTTCACCTTGGGGGTCAGCGCTGTAGGATACGGCCGGCAAGGCTGCAAATGTGGGGACAACTGCACTGCCAAATCCTCAATCAGCTGCCTGGTGAAGCGGTACCGTCGGATGCTGTCCCGTTCCACCATCGTTGCCAGGTCTGGGAATGGCCGATGGACAGCAGGAGCCCTGCAGTGCAGAGGAGAAGTAAGCAAGATTGTCAGTCACCCCACATATGCGGCATTGAACACACTCAAGATCCCAACATACATCATTATGAGGCACAACTCCATGAAGTGTGCAGTACCGGAAGGACATGTATGGTACATACATGGCCAACATCTGTCAACACGGTCCTACAGGTGGCATCAATTTGTCCCAGGTTGGCCCATTGGATATCATGATGCCGTGTCACAGTTCCCATCTCCTGCTGCCGTGTCACAATCACCCCCACAGTGACATGTGAGGACAGATGTGCCCCAGGCACCACAGCTCAACGACAGGTACATTCCCAGGGACCCTGTAATGCCACATGGACACTGGCATCACATGGAGTATCATGTGTACACCACAGCAAAACAAACATGACCCCCACAGGTAGTGGCCCCACTTGCCACGGCAGGACAGACATGGACGTCTGTGACACACACACACAACATCAGAGTCCATGCACACACAACGTGGATGTGGAGACTGTCTCCCATTGTGCACATGAAATCAGAGACATTGTAAACACTACATGCACAAAGACTGTGGAGGTCCATCACTATTGTGCCACTGAGACACCCTGGCTCAAACATACCGTCCCGCATGGGACTCACGGGGTATGTGACATGACATACACAAACACCACTGTGAAATGTGACCATGGCACATGCACAGATATGAACAGTTGCACATCACAGTGGTCACGTACACGTAACACCCAGGATCCTGTCCCCATGAACACGTGCACAGCCTGGGGGTGGCTGCCCACAGGTGACACCCACAGGACAACATGTACACCAACATACACACAATAGGAAATGCAGCCTTACATGCCTTATGATAAGGTTTGGACAGGCTGTCGTGATGTAGGTGTGCCCCTCACTCCCTGGGAGCTATCTGTGGCTGGCATCTGTCCATCTGAGACAGGCATGCTGACATATGTCAGTCACATGTACAGTGATGCGTTGTACTGCAATGGACCGATCGGTGCCTCCGGCCGGCCCATTGCTTTCAATGTGTGCGGGTACGCGTTGTACCCCTGTGCGCGTTGAACTGCAATGGACCGATCGGTGCCTCCGGCCGGCCCATTGCTTTCAATGTGTGCAGGTACGCGTTGTACCCCTGTGCGCGTTGAACTGCAATGGACCGATCGGTGCCTCCGGCCGGCCCATTGCTTTCAATGTGTGCGGGTACGCGTTGTACCCCTGTGCGCGTTGAACTGCAATGGACCGATCGGTGCCTCCGGCCGGCCCATTGCTTTCAATGTGTGCGGGTACGCGTTGTACCCCTGTGCGCGTTGAACTGCAATGGACCGATCGGTGCCTCCGGCCGGCCCATTGCTTTCAATGTGTGCGGGTACGCGTTGTACCCCTGTGCGCGTTGAACTGCAATGGACCGATCGGTGCCTCCGGCCGGCCCATTGCTTTCAATGTGTGCGGGTACGCGTTGTACCCCTGTGCGCGTTGAACTGCAATGGACCGATCGGTGCCTCCGGCCGGCCCATTGCTTTCAATGTGTGCGGGTACGCGTTGTACCCCTGTGCGCGTTGAACTGCAATGGACCGATCGGTGCGCACCCATTGACAATGGGCTTGCCTGGCAACGGACGCGTTTTCGAATTTCGAACGAGTCGGTTGCTGGAAAATCAGTTGGTCACCCACAACAATGTTGCAAAATCATGTATGTCATGAAGTTGAAGATTTGAAGGATGCTGTGGGCGTGTTTTGGTGCTGCTATTCCATGGATTGGCCAGATTCAGAAGATGCAAACGACTTGGACCTATCACTTTGGACACAAGGGACAGTATCTGCCTCTCCAGCACATATATATTGCTGGCTGTTCCCCTGAGAGCCCACTTGCCTGCACTACATGCTCCAGGACGACATCTGCCACTGCACTGCTGCTGTCTCTGCCCCTCTGGACCCTGCAATGGCACGTACTGTGGAGAGAGCCCCAGCCTTCAGCCTTGAAGAGAACTAGGCCCTGCTGGACAGCCTACTTCCACAGTACAGCAAGCTGTATGGGACACCAGGGGAGCAGGTGAGTGTCCTGTGCACTGCCTTTCTGAATGTGCATTTTGTCTGACTAGCAAGGCTGAGAGTCTGCACGCCACTGGCTAGCAGGCTCACTGAGTAGTTGTCACCCCCATAGTGTGTAGTGACTTGCACTGGACAGGTATGGTGCAGTGACAGTGCTTCTGAACAGGGTTTTACTCCCCATGCAATGATACCATGTAGTGACTTCTGGAAAACTGTCCATGGGCAGCCGTGCACTGCCTGTGTACACCATGTGCCCCTGTGATTGCGACATGTATATGCAACTGTGTCATGCACGGATATGTTGCATGTGTAGTAATGGCCTTATCACTTTGTCATCCTGACAGGCTTCTGCCCATCGGAAGCAGGAGATCTGGAAGGACATCGTCCGGGCTGTCCGGTCCGTGGGGGTCTACAAGCGCCGGATCCGCAACTGCCAAAAGAGGTGGCAGGACCTTCGGGGCTGGACCCGGAGGATTGCACGGGTCCAGCTGAAGCTGTCGCCTCCTCGCAGGAGGGGCGGAACACGGACCCTGACCCCCCACATGCTCAGGATCCTGGCGGTGGTCTTTCCAGACCTGGATGGGCAGCTGAAGGCCAGAGAGCAGCAAGGAGGGGGTGAGTCAAAGACTGCACTGTGAACTCTGTCTAACATGCTATGTGCCCTCCTCGGGCCTGGTTAAACTGCCACAGTACAGCAGTCATGTTGTCCAGGAGCCATGTCCCTCTATTGTGCACTGCCCACTCCTCATCTGATACCCAGGTGTGGCCCTTACATGCAGGGAATTCTGTCACTTAGGACTGTGTCCTTGCAGTTTGCTTGACTCAAGGTGGGAGACAGCATCTGTTTCCCTGACTCTGTGGTGGGCATCATGGGTGGGTCCATTGCTTACACAATGCCTGTATTCTGACATGTATTCAGCGTGTTACTTTGATCTGTGGTCCAATTGCTGAGCTGATCCACCACATGTGGCTGGGGTATCTGGCACACACCCATGCTGCGGGTGGGAACAATGTTTGGGCCCCAGGAGTATGTATATGACGTGTGTCACACATACTTAGCCAGCTGCCTACAGTCCAGGGCTCATCCCTCATTCATGTGGGGCTGGACAGTCATGCCTACTCCAGGCCATACAATACACTCTGTACTCCCACTCCCGTGTATCAGCTGACACATTGTGCGCAGTGATTTGACCCCTCAGGTGTCTGCCTCTGTGTCAGTGTGCTGTGGATTAGTCGCCAGGACTGCTGTGGAGTTTCTTGGTAGGGGCTCAGCATGCCACTGGAGATGTGACCATAGGAGACGATACTTGTGTGTCACATAGGTGTCTGATCAGCTGCCCATGCAGACTGGGGCATGTGAATGTGAAGTTCAGGCAGCTGTTCCCCATTCACTGCAGAGTGTGAGGGGCTCAGGTTCAGAGGGTAGTGTCACAGGTCTCCCATATGTCCAATAGGTATGACCTGGACAGATGAGGGTTGAGAGGATGTGTTGTGGGGGGATGTACATGTGCACTTGTGCAGCTCCAGGACTTGCATTCCCCATGACCTACTATTGTGACACAGTGCAGAGTGTTGTTGTCTGGCTGCAAAGTCATACATCACTGAGACAGTGATGTATGACTTTGCAGTCATGCCTCCGCCATGGCATGTGTCTACTGATTGGTGAGCCTGCAGGGGAGTGACATGTGCTACATGCACACCATAGTGGCGCTGGCTATCAGGACATGGGTGCATCATGGTGTCTGTCGCTGGTATGCATCACATGCATTTCCTATTTGACTCTGGGCATCCCTTTCATCCGGAAACCTGTTCTGACTCAGTGGCAAGAGCTGTGATGTGTGCATGTCCACATGCCACACCGTGTCCTCTGCACTGTCCAACTACTGTGTACTTGGTGCATGTGTCCACACTGGGGGTTGCAATCCAACAGACACCAGACAGATGGGTGCAAGGCCATGTGGGATGTGAGTGCCATGCTTGGCATCAGACTGACAATTGGCTTCTCCTGTTCAGTTAGGGCACTTTTAGCAATGTACAACTAATGATGCCAGGGCTTGCTCTGTGATGTGCTGTGCTCACAGTGGTGTGTGCGTTTTGTGCAGGTGACTGATGTCTGTCTGTTTCCCCATTGTTTGCAGATACATCCACGGCCACGGAAGGGGACAGCTCCACGGACCAGGAGGAGCCAGAGAGCCAGACTGGGTCAGCAGCCGAGGAGTGGTCGGAGGGACCCAGTGGCACGGAGGGCGAGGGAGCCACACCGAGGAGTCCTCAGCAGCATCCACCTCAGCTGAGGACCAGAGCAACTCGGAGGATGACTCCCTTGTGGAGGCGGGTGTCAGCAGCCACCACACCCCAGCTAGTGTTGCTGTCCCCGCCACCACCAGCACCACCACCGCCCTCCCATCGGCTCCCATTCCCCAGGTCCGTGGAGGCTCCCATGTCCGGGAGCGTGTCTCCTTTGGGCCAGGCACCGCAGCCCCTGCCCCTGTGTCCCCTGCTGCCCTGAGTGAGGAGTCTGTGTACCTCCTTCGCCAGCTCCATGTAGGCCAGACAGCCATGCTGAGTGTCCTCCATGCGCACACCGCGCTGTTGACTCAGCTGGTGTCGTTCATGGAGGGCATCTCATCGGGCATGTCTGACCTACAGAGGGGCAATAGGTCCATGGACTCCTCCCTGACGGCAGCAGTGTCCCTCCTCAAACGGTCCCTCACCCCTCCTGCCTCTGCTCCATCCACACTCCCCAGCACCTTACCCATCCCAAGCACACACACACCGGCACAGGCACACACCAGCACACACACATCCAGCACACTGACACACACGCCAATGACAAAACGCACACGCACGCACATTCAGGGGACTGAAGCCAGACTCACAGGGGATGGGGCCCTGGAACACACACACGCATCCACATGCACTGCGCAGTCCTCAGTTCCCTCTCCCTCCAAAGCACCCTCCCTTGCCTCACCTGCAACCCCAAAGTCACAGCAGCTCTTCCTCTGTGACCTCGGCCTCTTCCCCACCGATGAAGCTGCTCCAGCATCCCGGGGGAAGAGGAAGCCCACCCACACGGAGCAGAGTGCCCCTCGCCCCCGGACACCCTCCCCCAGGCGCAGACGGACTGAGGCCCCCACCCGCAAGTCCGCCCGGAGTCCTAAGAGCAAGACCCGACCACCGCCCTGCAGCTCAGGCACAAGGTCTCCGTCCTCCATCCCTCAGGCCCCCACTGCACAGGTGCCCCCACCACACCCTGCCCCAGGTTCCCCCACCCACAGATATACCATCCCCAAGAGGATCAGGCCTTCTCCCCCTGCCACTTGCTCTCCCAGCACCACACCCCCGCTGCGCTTGTCTGTGCCACTGATGTGGTGAGGGTGTCCTCCCCTCTGTCCAACCCACCTTGCCTGTTCCCCATTCTCCTCCCCTGGAGGTAGGCACTGCAGTGGAGTCCACTACCGCCCTGTCTGACTTGGGCACTGCAGTGGCGGACCTGTCCACTCCATCTGCAGGGTCCACTGCAGTTGTGCCGGCACCCACGACATCTGAGTCATGCCCCCCAGTTGTGCCGGCACACACCATGTCAGACACCTCCACTGCAGTTGTCAGTGGCTCTCCAGCACCCACCACCCCTTCCCTGACTCCCCCTGGTGAGCCCTGATCCTGTCCCTGCGGTGCCTGGCCTGCCCCCCGGTTGCCCCTCCTAGTGGATTGTCCCTGGTTTTGTGCAGGCATGCGTAGGGTGACATCTGCCAGTGTCACCCTGTTTGAACTTTGACAATGGACTGGCCATTGGCCTTTGCTCTTTTTTTCTGGACGTCATTTTCATTCAACACATATGCTGAATAAAGCAACTTTCTTTTCTCTAGTGCTCATGCTTCAGATGTACATGTTGTTGGTGCTGCTAACCATGCCCTTGCTGCAGTGATGGTGATATCTGGTCTCATGATTATGAAGTGTTACTGTGCAGGAACCCATGTGGTCCAGGGGGAATGTGTCCTATCATGTGGTGTATCCATGTCATCCATAGCAGCATCTGAGGGTGTCATGTGTTCAGTATTTGGCAATGGGATTTCCTACTTACATTAGCAATTTCATATCTGTGGCTTCCACCCCTGCACATCTGTTGTGCCTGCCATTGTTGGATTTGTCTACTTCCCTGACCGTGTTGCCATCTCCACTGGACATGCAGGTTTGGGCATCAATGGGGAAGGACTTATCCGTGTAGTCAGTGCAACATTGCTATACAAGTGTGTTGGATCTGTGCTGATGATTCCGTTGGCACATCCATGACCAGGCTGATGTGACGGGAGCCCTCATTTGGTGCTAATTGTTGATTGTGTGACCAAGTGCTCAGCTGACATGATGGGGCCCTACTGAGGCAACATATGGCACAGCTTTCCTCACACAGGAGTGGAGTCCCCTCATGGCAGTGTGTACACGTGTGACATTGCCTGCGCCCAAGGTGTGTGTTGTATGTGCATGTCTGTGTGTTCACTTCCATTTATCTGCGCATGCTGTGATCCCTAGTGTTGTACCTGTTTGTGATGCTTGCTGAGTTGACCTATGTTCCCCCAAAGTCTTCTCCCTGGGTTCTCTGTGATGTGGGTGCATGGCACATTACTGGTCATCAGGGTGTCACCCATAGGTGTGTTTGCTGTCAGGGCTGAGTTTGTGTGCAGACGCAGATGGGTCACAGTCAGGTTTCCCCTTGGCACTTGTTGTTTGCCCCTGTCATGTGATTTTCAGTTCGTGTTATCTTTAAGTTATTGTGACACGTTGTGTGTGTGACTGCTGGCACTCCTCAGGGTCCGGGCTGCGATGTTGGTTGTTGTCTATGTGTGTTCTTTGTGGGTGACCTTGGCTTCTTCATTGGTGTGTGACTGTGGCTGGGATCCCATTGGTTGGTGTGGTATCGCCGTCATGTCCATGTACAGCGTAGTGTGCAGTGTGTCAGACATTCAGGAGTCTTGTTGAGTGGCCATGTGTGATGTGTTTCTGCACCTTGGTTCCCACCCACCACCCTGGAATAGTCATGGGTGCATGTGCAATGTCACCAGTGCATGTGTACTTCACTGCTGCACATTGTTGGAGGTCGAGGAGTGTGGTCTTGAGTGTGTGCAGATGGGAGTTGTTGCCCAGCTAGACCCCTGCCTCCATGTTGGCCTTGGCTTACTGGCCATGCTGATTGATTTGTGCTTGTGTCGGTGTGATGGTAGTTTGTTGCTCAGGACACATGACTGTGGTTCACAGTGTGAA
The DNA here is from genome assembly GCA_963921515.1 of Calotriton arnoldi. Taxonomy (NCBI): domain Eukaryota; kingdom Metazoa; phylum Chordata; class Amphibia; order Caudata; family Salamandridae; genus Calotriton; species Calotriton arnoldi. The sequence goes on from CAWUFW010001171.1 coordinate 296,303, forward strand.
CCACATTCAGCTTTGTCATCAGAGTGGGATTTTTATGCAGCCAAGGGTCACCACATTGTGGGGGCCCTGGGGGTGGTGCTGTGGTGTGTCTGTGTCTTGCTGTGTCAGTTGTTGTTCCTACGTGCCTGTGTGACATGTGTGTTTTGTGCTCCCTCTCATCTGACAATGCCTGCTTGCCCACATAGGGGATTTGGATCCATGAGTTACCTTAGTGTGGCAGTGTATGCACATCTGTATGATTGGTATTCAGCTCTCCTCATGTGTTGTGTGGTTACCTGGGGACACTGGCACCCCCCCCTCACCTGCTGTGTATGATGACAGTGTTGGTCTGCCTGTTTGTGTTTGTGCATCTGCACCACTGCATTGGCATATCTTGGGTGTGCCATTGGCTGTATGTTGTTTGGTGTGTTTCCCCTGCTGTCCCTGGGACTCCTAGGTCATCGGTCAGCACAGTGATCATGGTTTGTGTGTCCCATTGCTGCCATGGTATGGTATCTGTTCACCTCACATCTGCTGTCTCCACAGGATATCAGCATTTGTGTGCCCATTGGTGCAAATATGTGGTTCTGCATTCTGATGGTCACTTCTGTCATTGTGTCATTGATGAATGTTGACGGTGTCAGCCCCCATGGGTGTTGTTTGTCTGCACATGGCCAAAGGAATGTCTCATTTGCACTGCAGTATTTGGCTCACCCAATTTATGTTGCAATGGGACACATACACTACTTTGCCACAGATGAGTTTTTGGTTCTGTGACCAGGAATGATCCATGCAGTTTGGCAGTTGCAGCTCTTTCTTTGTCAACACTTACCTTTTGGTCACTGTGATGATGGGGGTGTAGACCCCATTGCCACAATGGTCAAAATGTGCTTCAGCTATGGACCCCACACTTGCCTTTTGGTCACTGTGATGATGGGGGTTTAGACCCCATTGCCACAATGGTCAAAATGTGCTTCAGCTATGGACCCCACACTTGCCTTTTGGTCACTGTGATGATGGGGGTTTAGACCCCATTGCCACAATGGTCAAAATGTGCTTCAGCTATGGACCCCACACTTGCCTTTTGGTCACTGTGATGATGGGGGTTTAGACCCCATTGCCACAATGGTCAAAATGTGCTTCAGCTATGGACCCCACACTTGCCTTTTGGTCACTGTGATGATGGGGGTTTAGACCCCATTGCCACAATGGTCAAAATGTGCTTCAGCTATGGACCCCACACTTGCCTTTTGGTCACTGTGATGATGGGGGTTTAGACCCCATTGCCACAATGGTCAAAATGTGCTTCAGCTATGGACCCCACACTTGCCTTTTGGTCACTGTGATGATGGGGGTTTAGACCCCATTGCCACAATGGTCAAAATGTGCTTCAGCTATGGACCCCACACTTGCCTTTTGGTCACTGTGATGATGGGGGTTTAGGCCCCATTGCCACAATGGTCATGGGCTGCTTGCATTGTGGGTGCCACACACATATATGTGTGGCACATGTGCTAGGGGGTCACATTGTATGTTCAAAGTCATGTTCGGTGTTGTAGGCATTTGACACAGCCTACACACGCTTGTCATGGTGGTGGGGGATGTCTTTATCTTGCATTCCCTAGGTTGTGGTGTGCTGGTTGTGTCATGCATTGTCCATCCTATGAGTGGGGGTGGTAGTAGTGGTAGGCATCCAGCCCCCTTGGCTAAGGGTGGTAGTAGTGGTAGGCATCCAGCCCCCTGGCTAAGGGTGGTAGTAGTGGTAGGCATCCAGCCCCCCTGGCTAAGGGTGGTAGTAGTGGTAGGCATCCTGCCCCCCTGGGTGAGGGTGGTAGTGGTGGTAGGCATCCAGCCCCCCTGGCTAAGGGTGGTAGTAGTGGTAGGCATCCAGCCCCCTGGCTAAGGGTGGTAGTAGTGGTAGGCATCCAGCCCCCTGGCTAAGGGTGGTAGTAGTGGTAGGCATCCAGCCCCCCTGGGTGAGGGTGGTAGTAGTGGTAGGCATCCAGCCCCCTGGCTAAGGGTGGTAGTAGTGGTAGGCATCCAGCCCCCTGGCTAAGGTGGTAGTAGTGGTAGGCATCCTGCCCCCCTGGGTGAGGGTGGTAGTGGTGGTAGGCATCCAGCCCCCCTGGGTGAGGGTGGTAGTAGTGGTAGGCATCCAGCCCCCTGGCTAAGGGTGGTAGTAGTGGTAGGCATCCAGCCCCCTGGCTAAGGGTGGTAGTAGTGGTAGGCATCCAGCCCCCCTGGCTAAGGGTGGTAGTAGTGGTAGGCATCCAGCCCCCCTGGCTAAGGGTGGTAGTAGTGGTAGGCATCCAGCCCCCCTGGGTGAGGGTGGTAGTAGTGGTAGGCATCCAGCCCCCCTGGCTAAGGGTGGTAGTAGTGGTAGGCATCCAGCCCCCCTGGCTAAGGGTGGTAGTAGTGGTAGGCATCCAGCCCCCCTGGGTGAGGGTGGTAGTAGTGGTAGGCATCCAGCCCCCCTGGCTAAGGGTGGTAGTAGTGGTAGGCATCCAGCCCCCCTGGGTGAGGGTGGTAGTAGTGGTAGGCATCCAGCCCCCTGGCTAAGGGTGGTAGTAGTGGTAGGCATCCAGCCCCCTGGGTGAGGGTGGTAGTAGTGGTAGGCATCCAGCCCCCCTGGCTAAGGGTGGTAGTAGTGGTAGGCATCCAGCACCCCTGGCTGAGGGTGGTAGTAGTGGTAGGCATCCAGCCCCCCTGGCTAAGGGTGGTAGTAGTGGTAGGCATCCAGCCCCCTGGGTGAGGGTGGTAGTAGTGGTAGGCATCCAGCCCCCTGGCTAAGGGTGGTAGTAGTGGTAGGCATCCAGCCCCCTGGCTAAGGGTGGTAGTAGTGGTAGGCATCCAGCCCCCCTGGCTAAGGGTGGTAGTAGTGGTAGGCATCCTGCCCCCCTGGGTGAGGGTGGTAGTGGTGGTAGGCATTCAGCCCCCCTGGGTGAGGGTGGTAGTAGTGGTAGGCATCCAGCCCCCTGGCTAAGGGTGGTAGTAGTGGTAGGCATCCAGCCCCCTGGCTAAGGGTGGTAGTAGTGGTAGGCATCCAGCCCCCTGGGTAGGGGTGGTGGTGCGCATTCAGGCCCCTGTGTGCATATGTGGCATTGGTGATGGGCATCCCGCCCCTATGGTGCTGCTGTTGCTGGTGTAAGTATATTCAGCATCCCCGTGTATGTGTGTGATGTGTCGTGTACGTGTTGTATGTGTTTTGTGGTTGGTGTCTGGCTTACCTTCTGCGCCGTACGCGTCCGTGCCTGTTCCGGTAGTAAATGTAGAATATTGGTATGATCGGGACGAAGGGATTCATGGTTGGTTCGTGTCGTTCGTCCTTCTCGTTGCTTGGCGTCGTCCTCGTCGCTTCGCCTCGTCCTCGTCGCTTCGCGTCGTCCTCGTCGGTGCCGTGTTCGTCTCGGAGCCGTGGATCATGTTGTGGCGCGAATCGGAGCTTATGTGCGCCTCTCCCGGATGCTTTGATGTGCCGTGCGTAGCGACGGGTTCGGAGCGTACGGAAAGCGCATCGTACTTGTCCGGCCGGACGGGGCTGCATTTTCCCTTCCGTGCGACTCGATTCGGCGTTTCCGGATTCGCCTCGGTCGGAGAACAGGACCTGGTTTGGGTGAGTACGGCTCGGCCGGATTTTTTGCTGTTGTGCGCATCGTACTTGCTCGTTCGGTGTACTGTACGGATCGGTCGGGAAACAGGCTTTCGCATGGCTTTTTTCCCGACCGAATGGTATTGGGTGCGCCTCCGACCGAGATCGGAATCGGCCCCCATGTGTTGAAGCACATTATCTATTTATTTTGGCAAAACATTATAGGTCATTGAATTAGGCCCAAATGGACAAAGATGTATAGTTTCCAGTCCATCGTTCATGCCCAAGGGCAGACAGACCTGCAGGCTTGAAGTGTGGAGCCATAATGTCATCGAATAAAAAAAGCTTAGAAACGTATTTGTACCTGTAGCATTGTTTAAAACTTCGCAGAGGTTGAAGACATTTTTACAAATTGGTGTGAAGCTTCATCTCCAAATGCCGTCTTAGTAAATGCAGAATTCAGCATCTGTAAGAGTTTCAATGCCACTATTCAGGAAAAGTGTAGATTTTTCTGAAGGAAATAAAAGTGGCTAAAGGCTAAATAGCATATTTTAAACTCATTAGTCCAGAGAATTTGGTCAAAACGTGAACTCGATGTATAGAGATCATTTAGCATAATAGTTGCACATTCTCCCGCAATTTATTTTATAGATACAAAGTCCCATATTACGCTTTTCAATAGGGCTGTTAGTGGAGTTATGACTCCCATCAAAAAGACAGCTTTTTAAATTTCTTCCAGGGACACTGGCGGTCGACTATATTCAAATCTCCAGGTGAAACTCCAGGTCAGAATTAAAAATTACCTACAGAATTTCACTCAGTATTCCGATTCTCCCGTGAATTTCTCCTTCCCCAACATTTGAGATGAGTGAAATTTTTTAGTTGCAGTTGTGGTGATAATCTACGGTGTTTGTGGAGGTTTTTTTTTTAGGACCCCTTTATTTTTTACTATATTTCTGTGTGCTGTGTTTTTTTATTTCACGTAGTTTTTATTTTCATATAGGAAAGAAACATAATAAGTGACAACAGTATGTGATACGCTCCTACTACAGTACTTTTGGACCCCAACATGGAACACCAGGATAAAGGTTATGTCCAAAGATCTCCTATGTCATAGTCAAGACCATGTGTAGTGTATGCTGAGTGTTTTTAAAATTGATTTTCTGCCTCTTACCACATTCTGTTGTAGTGCGGTTCGACACCCAGGTGGGTATCTTGGGAGTGCAGTTCTGGTGGCACTGTTTTGAGTGGTCTTGTTGTTTTAAGACCCTCTTCACCGAGGCTTATATCCTTTTTAAAGGAGGGTAAAGTGTGGATGCATGCAGCAGGCATGCCAAAGGCAAGCCCGCCTGTGCCCCTACAGGCACTGTGGCCAGGACCCTGGTCAGTGTTCTCCAGGTAAGATCACCTATTCTAGTGAAGAAATGCAATCTGTTGCCAAGCAGTAGCACCCATTTGCAAGGCTAGTCTTGACCCCCTTACTCTGACTCAGGGATGCTGTCATTGTCGCTATCACCCCGTAGAAGTGGGGAAGTCTGGCGCTTTACTCCGAGCCGGTTGTTAGTTGAAGAGTAAGCAATCTACCTATTGTTTTATTAGCTTTAATTACCGGTCCTCAGTTCAAAATCATTTTTGATCTTTTACTAGGTAACAAGCCTGCTGCAGTTTTCCTAATGGAAACTTGGCTTCATGAGTATTGTGCGACCGACATTATACTAGCATTTCCGTCAGGCTACTGCATAACCAGACAATACAGAATTGGGGAAAGGGCTGGGGTGTTAGCAATGATCTTTAAGTCAGGTTTTTCTTACCAGATTTTTAATCTCGCCATTTCTGTCTGCAAATGTGTTTTCTTCTACTTAGGCATTATTAAAAATGTTACTTTCTCTGGTTTTTTAATCTGTCGTCCTCCCGGCCCAGCTGGCAGTTGGAGGTCGAGTCTGGCCAAAGCTTTATCTAATTTTATTCTTAAATGTGCTAACTTCACTTTAGGGGATTTTATTCTTCACTTTGACAATACAAATTGCAATACTGCCAACTCGATTGTTTGAGATTCTAAAGCTTTTCGCCTTTAACTAATTGTCAGTAGATCCATCAATAAAGAAGACCACCTTCCAATTTATCAGGTGTTCGTATGCGACCCCCATTCCCTTTGAGCTGGGCTGATCACTTGGCAATCCCTTCTCTGATTATGGGACCTGAGCTTGAAAAAGGCATCAGGCTGTAGCTGTCCTTTCTAGATGTTGGGATAAGTTTGATTGCACAGACTTCTGCTCTCATCTTCAAAACTCTATCCTGAAGTTGGACGGATCCATGGACTCTTGTATTTGGATTTACTACTTCCACTCAAGTCTGGAAGGAAAGTTAACTTACGCCCTCCTGCCCCTTGGTTTACGGATGAGGTATTAGACCCAAAGAAAAATTGCAAATGACTGGAGCATGCTTGCTGCAAGGGTTATGCAGCAGAAGAAAAAGTTAAACTGCAGAAGGCCATTAGAATTTATCACAGGGGTTGAGGTGTGCAAGGGGATGCATTATTTGGCTAAAATCTCTACAGCCAGCAATGACCCTAAAGAAATCTTTCATATTGTAAAGTCTTTACTAGATCCGGCTAATGTAGCCCCTCGTCCTGCCCTCCCTCAAAATGACTGTAACAAATTGGCAGAATTTTTCTGCGATAAGGTTAATACCATCTATTCCACTTTTGATAGCTCAGCCATCCACAATATTAGCTGACCCCCAAAATAGATAGACGCTCTTTCTGCCTCTGGAGACCACCACATTTTTAGTCTTATTAAAATCATTAAGTCTGGTTCTCCCTCTGATCTTTTGCCTCTGGATCAGTTAAATTCAGCGAGTGATACCCTTTTTTCTAACCTTACTGAAATATTGAACACAAACGCATCCTGTAGCATGGTCCAGAGGGCATGCAAACATGTCTTAGCATTACCGCTACTTAAAAAACCTAACTTAGAGGTTTCGAACTGGGCCATCTAGCACCCTATCTCATTGCTGCCTCTCTATGCCAAGATTCTTGAGAAGCACATCAGTGTAGCACTGTTTGCATATTTGGAATCACACAGTTTGTTGCACTCCTCAAAATTTGGTTATCCACCGGAACACCTTACCACATGTGTGCTGTTACTTACTGAGCATCTGAGGCAGGAGCTGAACAGAGGAGCAACTGTGGCCCTCATCTTTTGGATTTTAGTGCTGTGTTTGACACCGTCTCCCACTGGGTGCTTCTCAAGCAAGTAGCGGGTATTGGCATTCAAGGCACTGCTCTCGCCAGGTTCTCAATTGTTCTTGGAAGAGCACTTATTTCAGGTTATTTTTAAACACTAGGACTCCTTGAAGGCTCATCATTGAGTTTGATGTTGTTTAATATATATGTCCCCCCTTTGGCAGATATAGTGGAAAATCGTGGACTATTTCTTTAATCCTGTGCGGACGGCACTCAAATTGTCATATCTTTCTCCTGGTCAGACAACAGTAATTCATTCCAGCATGGTCCACTGTCTCAAGAATGTGGCTAATTGGATGTGGCTTAACTGTCTGAAACGTTATGGAAGTAAGATGGAAGTGCTGGTATTAGGTAACCAGCACCAGATGTGGGGCCCTCACTCTTGGCTGGAGAAATTAGGTACTTGTGTGACCCCTAGGCAGGAGGTCAAGGGTTTTTGGTTGGACAATAAACTGATTATAGATCAGCAAATCACTAAGATAGGTGCATGCTGTTTTGGCCTGGTAAGAAGCCTAAGAAACATATTATGTCTTTTACCTACTGACACCCAAATACTATTGTGCAGGTACTTGCAATTTATAGATTGGATTATGGCAATGTGCTTCGTTTGGGTGTTATTAACTCCAGGATAAAAAAAATTCAGAATGCTTCTGCAAGCTTACAATCCATATTCCTTGCAGCGCATCTGTCCCTCAGCCTCTTTGTCGCTTGCATTGGCTTCCAATAACACAACACATAAAGTAGTAATCATTATGTTATGTCTATAAAGACATGCACCAGGCTAGCCCTGCATGTATTCGCTCCCTGATCCATCCTTGCATCCCTAAGCGACAGCGTGGTTCAAGTGATTTCAATCCGGTCACAATTCGGAACGTTACACTGGCAAGACAGGGAGAGCGGTCCTTCTCATTTCTATGGCCTAAGTTATAGAATTCTCCGCCTCTCAGTCTTCACCTCTGTACTCCTATGCGATGTTTTGGAAGATGCTTAAGACCTGGATCTTCAAGTTGATTGTTCATGCTTCCTTTTTTCACCTCTAGCTCTGGGAAACCCCATTGGGTAACCTATGTCCTTTATAAATCTGAACTGAATAGAACTTTAAGTTTCAGTTCACAATCCAGGATAACTCTGCATCTCTAGAGTTACAGGTCATCAGTAAATACAAGAGGGGATGGAGGTAAAGGGCACACATCTGTGGCACTGACAACGAGGCTCTCAGTGACAAATAATGCACTGAAACCATGTGGTATATTAAAAGAAACCTTCAGCAGCTCTTCACATTGCACCATTTAAGTGGATAAGGCACTTCTTATATAAACAAGTGCAGGCTTGACAATACCAGTATTGGAAAGTTACAGCACAAGATATCCATTGCCAAGTGCTTTATGCTTTGCTAAAGGACATTTTGCTGTACTGTGTTAAACATTTGGGTTCACATATATTGCTATTATGGTACAATAGCTCGGTGAGCCAGTCCCCAGCAGAGGAATATGCATGTCACAAACTTGAATCAGGCTCAGCCAATCCTATTTCATTTCCATCTGAGGTTGATAAAGGGAGTGCTATTTAGCTATTTTAACAACTGTTATTTAGGTGCCCTAAGACAATTCATTAGTTGAGTGTGCTTTATAAAATGTTATTACATGCCTCTGTAAAAATCAAGAGTGTTCCAGTTTTGGGGGCCAATGGTGGAAACTATTGCTCATGTGGCCTCTTGAGTGCTTCATATGTGGAGTATGGAGGCTCAAATCTTTTGAAATCAAGGTGAACTTATAAAAAAGACTATATATTTCAGAAGTGTATGCTTTACTGCAGTCTCTTTCCAGGTATGCAGAGGATGCATGTCTGGCATGGTCAGCGAACAAGAAACCATACCCCAAGCCCATTACCTACTTTCCTTCTTTGTCATTAAGGGGGTCATAAAAAGTGTGTTTTAGACATCCAAGACAACATAGGTGAAATACCAATCATGGAAGGATGTTACTTATGTGGTACATTTTCCAATGTTTATGCAATGCTGTGTGTCACAATAGACGATCCAGGTGGTGAACTGTACAGTACGCAGGAAACGTGTTTCACGTGGATGAGGCATACTGAGATAATTCTCTACATCTTCCCACCTCCTCTGAAGCTTAACAAAGACCTGACCTGGAACTATGTGATGTGTTGACTTATTCCTTTGACTGGTCTGAGACTTGGAAGGACCTAGTCCACTGAACAGGCTGGATTGGCAACAGCGGCGGCTCCACCGTTACGGCGGAGGAGCGTCGTCCCTGCCTGCTGCCAACACCGCAGGCACACACATTCATAAAATGGTAATAAATACCATTTTATTATGTGTGGCAGGCTCGTGCTGCTTCAGCGCGAAGGCAAGGGGTGGGGCTGATTAGTGCAATTGTACTTACATCAGCCCCTTGCCAGTGCGCATGAAAGATTGTCCGGCTGTCTACAGCTGACCGATCTGTCATGCGCACTTCAAAGCCTGCAATCCCAGGGCTGAAAAAACAGCTGAGGGATTGCAGCCGCAGGCCCAAAATCCTCAAAATGAGTGCTGGGTTAGTCTGTTCCAATCAATTGGTTGGATTTGCATGGCACAAGGGAGGAAGTCCCTCTCTTTCTTCCCGAGTCCGAAGAGAGTGCCGGAACGAGAGACGGCGACCAGAGCCTATGGCCAGAAGCATACATATGGTGAGTTTTTTGGGCATCGCGCCCCATCATATTTTTATGTTGTTGGCCGCTACTGATTGGCAATACAAACAATGGCCATATGAGCATACACATTATACAATTGTTTTCAATAAGTCAGATGGGAAAAAACTAAACACAGGCCCATGTGAATAAAACTAAAGGAGCATACAACAGCATATGGAAATAAAGACCAACCATGGACATTGTTTGAATGCATAGGCTGGCGGGAGATACAATAATAAGAATAAAGGCCTCATTCATAGGAATATCCACTAAAAAGTGTCAGAGATCCCCAGTGTCAACCTTTGGGTTGCCCAGTCTCATTCTGAGATTGGTGTAATTTGTTTTCCCAATGGTAGAGCCACTCCTGCCTACACTATCATTATAACCATAGTCCAGATTTTGGTAGAAATTACTTTTGGGGAGCCCACTCAGTTTAAGATGGCCATCTGGTGTCATCATAAAAGCATCCATTCGGTTCAGGATTGTCACATGGACCATGACTTTCCCAACAGATGTAGCCCAAAAAAGGGCTTTCTTCCGTGCACCAAGTTGTGATTTTGGGCCATATCCCAGCACCAGTCATGCTTTCCCATTGAGTGAATGGTTTTGCTTAAGTATATGCTGCACAGGACTTTCTGTGGGTGGCATCACTGGACGCAGTTGAAAGCTGTTTATGGCTGTTCTGCCATATGTACTTGAGGCCATGTGCTGCTGGGGCATTGCATGATCCTGGTGTAAGATTTGCATCTAATTCTTAATTTATGGGTAGGTTTGGCTGATCTGGCACAGTAAAGTATTATGCAGAGTCCTTTGTGATGTCGTCTGCACATTGAGGGTGTGCTGCATATTGCTCGCCAACTGCTTCTTTGGCTTTGGAGAGTGTCTCGGGATATTTGTGTACAGCTTTTGGTCTCTACCATATTAGGAAATCCGTCAGAGGCACAACATTTGGTCTTTCCTGGATTTATTGTTTGTTAACCACAGAAGATCATTGATATCATGTCTAACATGGTTTGCCAGTTATTTTATGATCTGTGTTACGATTCTTGAGAAGGTTCATTGTGGCCAATTGCAAACGTGCTATAATGCTCCACTGGCACAGAAGTGGATATCTATGCCCAATTTCTAATTCCCAATTGTGGCATGACTGTTCAAAGGCGTATTCTGGGCTGCTTCCTTCTCTAAAGGCAACCATGATGGAAATTATAGTATCCAAGTTCAGACAGTAAATGCTGAGTAATCGGTTGGTCATCCTCTTGATGTGATCTGTCTGGTTCCTGAGGATCCCAGGCTTCCTTTTCCTGCAGAACTGTGAAACTGACATTTGTTTTTGGGCAGTCTGCACAGTAGCGGCCCGTGGTGGGAGAGCTGCCGGGCGGTGACGTGGGGCGGGGGAGGGGCAGGGTGGGGGGTAGTAAACTACGGAATACGGCCGAATAGAGGTAAGTAAACATATAAATAAATAAAACGAATTCCGTTGCGGGCGCTGCATCGCATTTGGCAATGCAGCGCGCGCAACGAAATTCGTTTTATTTATTGATATGTCTACTTACCACTATTCGGCCGTATTCAGTAGTTTACTACCCCACACCCTGCCCCTCCCCCGCCCCATGTCACCACCCGGCAGCACTCCCACCACGGGCCGCTACTGAGTCTGCACACTCTTCACCTGCCCAACGCTATATTCCAACAGCATTCAGGGTCTAGAATTTTGTCCAGCATTAATATGTGCATTGGTTGGTGTGTTTGATGGCATTGCTTTGGTAGGTGGTATACATTAAATAGTAGGAATAGTTTTAGGGAGATTTTCAGTGTAGTGGTGTCAGGCGTGTATTTCTTGTGCTCTTCATTGCTCATGTAGGGTGGTGTTTTGTTCAAGCCACTACACCTTTGGAATTTAGCCTGCACCTCTGACAGGCTAGTTGTACATATTATCGTAAATAATGCATCTTGATATTGTCTACCGGTATACTTTCACTGCCATTTGCCTATGTTACTCTGAATTTGGCTTCATTTCAGACTGGTGTTGGTGACTACAATACAGTTACTGTCTGCTTTTGCGTGAAGCAGATGTTTATGTATAATTTTTGGGGATTACAAACATTTCCTTTGAATTTCAATCACTATGCTTTACCATCTGCCCTGATTTGCTGGTGGATTTAAAACACAGTGGGGCATATTCACAACAGAATGGCGGAGCGCGGTGTCACACCACAATTGGTAATGCCGCTCTCCGACATTCTGAAAACGCACAGATTATTTACAATAATACGGCGCACCCCTGCCTTTCCCCTAGCACTGGCACTAAATTTAGCTGCCTAGCGTCAATGCAGACACCCTTGCATCATAGTGCAAGGGTGCCTGTGTTGCAGGGAATGATTTTTCATGTGCAGGAAGGTGTCCCTTCCTGCACATAAACAATCACTAACAGAGATTTGTAACTTCTATGTGTGCTGCAGAATGCAGCACATATAGAAGTTGCAACTCATCATTATTTAACGATTGTTTATGTGAAGGAAGGAACACCTCTCTGCACTTGAACAATCACTAATTGTGATTTGCTCTTTCCATGTGTGCTGCATTTCTCCTCATTGGCCTGTTTAAGACCAAGTTTTCCCTGGTATTGTTTTTGGCGTTGCCCCATATTTATGCCAGCCTTGTAAATGGGGGTCAGCGTAAAAAAGCAATGGGTGTTGCAGTGGAACGCCCACTGCAACACTCATTGCCCGCCACTTTCACGCTAAGTGCTGCGTGAATAGGGGCATTATTTACAAGGCGGCATTAAGCCACGTTAAGTGGCTTAACGCCTCCTTGCAAATAAGGCAAAGGGGTTATCACCACCAGAACGTCAAAAAAGTGATGTTCTTGTGGTGATAACCCGTTGTAAATATGCCCCAATGTTTGAGCTAACGCTAGTGTTGTGAGAAAACGTAAACACTCCTAAAACCGAGCACAAAAAAGTATAAATGAAATAAGGCATAGCTAAAGTGGATGTCTTTTTCATTAGTACTTTCGTTATTAGTTTGTGTGTTTATTTTGTGTAATAGTTTGGGGCGATGCTAAAGCCCAAATACAACAGAGCACTTTATAAAGGAAAAGTTCAATTACATAAAATTTAAGCTGTGAGAATTGCAACAGTAAAGCAGGCGGACGAGTCAGATTTAAAGTATGTGAAATTGCATTCACAAACATAGGAAATCGGTAGGACACCGTAGTAAGCAGAGAGTAAGTAAAGCTGTAAGCCTAAGAAAGCCACAGAGGAGGAGAGCAGACCAACGAGTAGTGAAGTTAGTAAGCACAGTGGTTCTTAACCTGTGGTCCTTGGACACCAGGGAGTCTGTGAAGCTCGGGGGCCTGCGATGGTTTAGAAAATGTAATAATATGAGCAGATTCATAAAATAAATGCACTTAATAAAGGCAAATGTACAGCTAAAATTTTTAAAGCACTCTGTAAATGTAAACGAATGTAAAAATGAAAGCTAAAAATTAACTTGGTATCCTTAACTTGATTTCTGGGAGCAACAGAAGTACATCAAATGTAGTATGAATGAATGCTCTCCTCAATTGAAGCACCAGTATACACAGACAAAATGAGAAGAGTGTTAAGGGCAAAAAGAACAAACCTATATGCTAAAGTCTAGCTTATTCCTTTTTCTTTTCGAAATAACAACACCAAATTTTAAAGACCTCCAACATTCCCATTAAAATTAAAATTTCGATTTTTGTATTTTTTTGTTTGTGATTTAAAAACACTTTTTATAATTATATGTATGTGTTTGATGTTTACCTGTTTCTGTACGTTTGTGTAGTTTTCGAGGTTCAAATCATAGCAATTTCTTAGGCCGGTGTCCAAGGGTTCTAATAGTGATTCAGTGGGGTTCTGCAGGAGGAAAACGTTTGAGAACGCCTTTTAGCATAAAATAGTTACAAGCGACATTGACAACCCAGAGTCAAAGGCTTGTAGGTGAAGGGAAAAGACACAGCAAGATATGAGAGCGGGTGAGTCGTGACAAACTCTCATTGACGAATGTGTTGGAAAATAACGCCTAATATTAATATGAGTGCATTTTTTTTTTTTAAATGTGGAATGTTGATTGTCAACACTTTTTGACTATAGTGTTCACAACACAGAAGGTTAAAATGTTGCTCATAAATTATCAATCCCTTCTATAGATAACTTTTTAAATGCATTGCTTGTATTTCTGTTTATATAATTCAAATGAAAGACAGCTACAATTAAGAAGGGATTTTTAACATGGGTAAATCTGTTCACCATCTATAGAAAAGGAAGATACAATTGCGAAACAGTTCTAAAATGGGGAGTTTTTATCCATGATGTGCAGTAAAGACTGAAAACGAAGGCAACAGAAAATACTTCCTAAAGGAATGCCATTTGTAGTCCTCTATTATTAACCTAAGCATCTCTCTCTTAAAATGATTGCAATGTGGCTGAACAGCAGCTACATTAGGGATAGAAGTGCATTAAAGTTGTTTTTTTCAAAATTACAACAGATTATTGATTTTATAAAAGCTTACTTCACAATCATCTTTGTTTCAAGGACCCTCTCTCGCTCATTTCCTTATGTAAAAGATTTTAACCAAAGGAAGTCAACATTTTAATTCTATTTCTCCTACAAAATATGTAATTTCCTTTTGCCATAATGCCTGCTTTTATTTTCAGGGTCAGGTTTTATTTAAATTTCAGTCCATTAGAAACAAAAACTTGCCATTTTCTGATAAACAAAGTCAGCGGGGAAGCCTCTTCAAACTGGAAATGTATTTCAATAGACCTTTGTTGTGTTTGATTCAAATGACAGGTATAAACCACTTTTCCTGTATCTACTCTAAAATTTCTTAAAAACAGTGACATTTTTAACAACCTAACTAGCAATCACAATCTGTCCCGTGACAAGCAGTTGAAAGAAATACACAAATATAATCCACAGCATTAGACCACCAAAGGGGCCTAAAATGGATCATTAGCAGAAAGCTCTTAATTTTCTTTTTCTCTGCATGCTGTTTGTTAAAGCGTTGAACCTCTTCAGCAAAGCTTAACTATTTCTTGCTTCTGAATGAGCAGCATTTCCAACCTTGCGATGCGATCTCAGTGATTCTATTTGGTGATTAAGAAATGCAGTCAGATTGTTTAAAATCCACCTTCCGTCATAGCGCTTTAAAGCTGACAAGTGGCTCCATGACATCTGTGGTTCTTGCAGTCAGTCATGGCTATCCTGTTAAGAGCATGTTGCACTCTGCCCTGTGTACGGAGGGCAACCTCAATTTGGGTTGATCTCTAAACCCAGGTCCAGGCCACACAACCCAGATGTGCGCGAGATCTAACTGTGATCTTGTCAAAGCTTGACATCTGGAAGAGCCTCGCATATGGGTCCGTGCCAGGATTATGGATCTCTAGCCTGGGGGCAGAAGGCCATTTTCAGTAAGTGGCTGCAGCCCAGCACTGGGGTCTTGACCTCCATCGGCCTCCAAGGGTCTATCTCAAACATCAGCAAAGACCTAGACCCTGAGGAGCTGGGGAGTTCTCATTGGGTTTGTGTGTCTTGCCATGGCCAAGGAGGGTCACTTCCAGTTGATTTTTGAACCCCAGGCCAAGTAACCTACAGAAAACCTTTCCCCTTACTCGAGGCAAGTTCAACATTTTCAAAGGAGTACTCCCTGGCTTCGTCATGATTTTCAGGAGTAGACTGGGAGGACTCAGGGATTTTTCCTCGAATTCAAGAGCAATACGAGAGCAAGTAACAGAAAAATCTTTGAGTGAGACCCATAATTTATAGTATTGTGTTCTTTATTTTTATAATCCAACAATAAAAATGAAAGTCAGGGAACATGTGCTACTTATTTGGGGTTATGTATGCTTGATCTCTCTCTCTCTTTTCTGAATTTGTGCCCCTTCTGTCGCCCTTTGTGCCTTTTCTCTTGCTCTTTGTGACTTTTGTGCCATTTTCCTTGCACTTAGTGACTTTTCTCTTGCTCTTTTGCCATATCTTGCTCTTTCTGCCGCATCCTGCTCTTGCTGCCTTTTCTCTCTCTTTGCCATTTCGTTCTCCTTTTGCCTCTTGTGCACTCCTTTTCTAACCTTCTTACCAGCTCTTGCCCTTTCTGCGACCTTTGTGCCATGTCTCCTGGTCTTTGTGCCTTTTCTATCCTTTTTGTCATTTCTTCCTCTGACATTTTTCAGTCTTTGTGCCATTTCTCTCACTCCTTTTGTCTCTCTAAATCCTTTTCTGACCTTTTTGCCATAACTCTGCGTTTCTGTGACTTTGTGCCTTGTTTCCCTATGTTGTCTTTTCCTCTACGTGCCCACTTCCCGCACCCTTTTCCCACCCTTTCTGCACTCCCTCCTTCCTCCCCTTGCTCCCTATCTGATCCTTGCATTTCTCTCCTTCCCCCTCTTCCCTCTGCTGGCATGCCACACCGCACAACACGTAAGGAGCTTTGACTTGCTCTCTGCCGTTTCACCTGCCCCACTGCTCCTGAAACTCCAACATCCACCAAGAACAGACTCAAACACCCACACACAAACACACTCACACCCCTCACACATCAATACACCAGCTCCTAAACATCCGCTTGCTCAGTAAGCACGCCGCGGAGATCTGAGACCGCCTCTTCCTCACGGAAACATGGCTGACCACAGCTTCAGCATCGAATATTGATGTTGCAATCGCCACAGGATACAAGATAATCAGGCAAGACTGCCTAAACAGGCCCAAAGGAGGAATCAACATGTTTATAAAGACACCTTCAACTGCACCACTTCCTCTGAAGCAGGAACCAACTACATGGAACACCTTAACTTTAAAATACAAAACACAGAAAATGTCACCCTGGGTGGAACCATGATTTACTGCCTTCCAGGCCTCAAAGCCAACTTTGCTGGCAGCATTAGGGACTTCATTGCCCCACTAGTCCTCGAGTCCAGCACATTTATCCTCCTAGAAGACCTCAATTTCCATCTAGAAGATCAGACCAACCCCAACTTAGCCGCCTGTCTGGATAGCCTCAGGAACCTGTAACTAACTGTTAGAAGCTGGGCTTCTTTGCAAATTCCCCCACTTTTGGCCTCTTTTTAGACTGCTAGATCCTGATTTTTTTACTCTGGTAGTGCAGTGGGACCTGCTAACCAGAGCCCATGCTCTCTCCCATAAAAGTGATGTGAATTCGTACAACCACATTGGCAAGGTACTTTGCCCCCTTAGAAGTCCCTAGTATATAGCACCAGTGGTACCCAGGGCAAGGGTGGTAAAGGGGTCACCAGGGCTGCAGCACTGATTGTGCCACCCTGTGTGAACCAAATAAAAAAGTGCGTCTGCAGGTCTGCCATTGCAGCCCTGCACGAGCAGCCTTTCTGCTTGGGAGTGACTCTGCACACACCCTGTGCTGCAGAGTCACACCAGTGCCTTAACGTCAGTAAGTCACTCTTAAGGTTGTCCTCCTAAGTCCAGCAGGTAGAGTACATTACATTAAAGGTGGGATATATATGTTTATACATATATATCCCTACAGTAACCATGTAAAGCAAGGTTTTACTGTAAGTGACCAACGGTCCATAGAGTAACATGGGTTAGCTACCGAGGAAACTCGAGATAGCCAGCTCCATTATGGCACGACCAAATTGTGTCGTGTTTGGCGTCAAACACCATGCTTTTTCACCCCAACAAGATTCTCATGTTGAGGGTGAGCTGGCATGCACAGGGGTACCACCCTGCAGTTGGTGCCCCCTAGGATACAGTGACCAAATGCCTTGGTGGGCTTCCCTGAGCCGTTTGTCACCAAGACAAGAGTCTGCCCTCCTGGTGGGATGTGTTCACACTTGCCTAAGATGGAGACAAAGGCCTGGGCAGGAAGGTGGTCACACCTCCTCCCTCCGAGGATGACTAGTGTTTGCACTCATCAAGGCAGTGAGTCTCAAAGGCTTTCACCACCCTTGCTGTGTTACTTCTTGTCCCCCAATCAAGGACAAAGCCATTCCCTCCCTGTCCAGCCCAACAGGTGGGAAAATTAGTTATTCAGGAGGCGTACACCTACAAAAGGCTAGCCATACCTTTAGGATGGGCTAGGAGGTCTGTACAGCCAAGGTAGGGCTCTGCCATGTTGGAAGACCCTAATGTAGAGGACTCTGGGCAGAAAGGTGATGTATACCTTCATTTTGTTGTCACCTCAGGGGCAGGTTAGCCACAGGGACCAGTAGTTCATTAAACAATGGCTCTCACACCCTTAACGCCCCCTAAACTAGAATTTAAAGGGCTACCTTGGAACCAGAACCTGAGTTCTGACTTTGAATCCAAGAAGAGGCTCAAAGAAGATGCCGTCACCTACAACAGGACTTTGGACTCTGCCGCCGTGCGTAGATAAGACACTTAAGGGCCCTGAGGAGACCATATACTGAAACCGTGTGTTTAAGGTGTGTCCATGGCAAAAGCTCATTACTTCAAGTAAGAGGGACTCCAGTGGACGCTAGAAACCGAAGCAGATACCCTAGGATTGGTCGGACCAATCCCCTCAAGCTGCAGGAAAATCGATGTGCTGCATGACAAGAATTGCAACCCACTGTGCCTGTCAAGAGTGAGCCCAATGAGAAGTGGTGTTCTGCAAGCCCAGAGTGGTAGCTAAGCTTTCACCAAGTTTCAAGCTGCTACTCCACTCCTGTCGACCTCCAGCCGCTGAAGTAACCATGGACTACATTTGCTGCAGCCAAGGATTGGTGATCGCCAGTTGGATGATCAACCCCTTGAACTACATCCTCTGTCCGAGAGCATCTCACAGCGACAGTGACCAAAGTTGGCAATAAACCAGCTACTGTATTCCTGCTTCCTGAAGTTGGAGTCATTGAGTGTGTGGCAAAGCATCTTTGGCACGACTTTCCCCAGTGATTGACAGTTGTCAGCTACCTCTGCACCTGGTGCTGCCAAGCAAGTTAGAAGAAATCCAGCTGTCAAACCTGGGTCCTAGGACCTTAAAGGCCTCTACTCTCCGTGGGTAGAGTGGAACTCCATCTCCAAATATGTTTTTTCCAAGTGCTGCAAGTTTGACAGCTCCTGTGGATCCCGTTCAGTAGCAAGGACAGCCAAGTCACCTCTGCACCTGGACTCTCTGGGCAAGGTAACAAAGTAACGACTGTTGGAACTTGGTCTAGGGACCTGCATGACCCTATCCATAAGAGGGTGTGTTTGAACTCACCCTGCAAGTGACTGAGTGCCACCTGTGTTTTCCCCCATTGACTTCAATGGGACCAGTTTGACAGATTTACAGCATCTCTTTTGAACGCTTTAAAAATCCACAACTCCGGTTGTATGTGATGGAGCAAGGTTTCATAAATGAAACTTGCTTGTATTCAATCCTCCTCACAGTATTAATTTATTAAACTTGTATTGTTAATACTAACCTTTGCATTCACGACACAAAAGAAAAAGATGCTTGCCTATGTGTTTTACTAATGAATAACGCTTGTCTGTAATCCAAAATGGCCGCTATGCGCGGGAAAGCTCAATGCGCATGTCGCAACCATATCACATGGTGTGACGTCTTTCTTTGCTTGGTGGGAAACTTCTGCTTCTGCGCAGTGTGCATTAAAATGGCTGCTTGATGTTTTCACATGCTTCTGCTTGCTCTCATGTCATTATTACATTGTCGTTTCCTAACGCTACTAACGCGGGATAGTATATATATTTAATTGGGAATAGAATAAGAAATAGTGGGTATACAGTGAAACATTTTATTTGTGATTCTAATATTTTCTTCTTGCACTTTTATTAGTTCGTAAACTTGGGCCTGGGTTGGTGACCTGAAACTCGAGAGGCAAATGGTTCTGCGCATGTGTCTTGTGTGCCTGCCAAATTAAGTCAACCTGGACGAAGTCCAAGGCCGTAACCTGATGGCCGAAGATGTTGTACTAGTGCTTTCCTGTCACACATTGATACAATGTCTATGAAAATTGGTTTACATTTGTCATGAGACGGGTGGGAAATAAAGCGAATGTATTAATTTGAAGGGGTGGGAACGTAAAGACAATAGGCTTTACAATTTAGGCCAAATCAACATGGTGTGAGAATCCACCTCCTGTCCCTGTCCAATCAGAAGTAGTGGCCCCATATTTTAGCAACATTAAGGGGAGGTACATGGGCGTAGAAGGGTATAATAGAATATAGCATTAGTTAATTAGTCAGAGCAAGATTCCATGAGAGCATGCGTTCATGAAGAACAGGCGTCCATGCTGCCAGAGCGCGCTTAGCTCCAGACCGCCAAGCTGACCGATTGCAGACCAAGTCCCTGTCCAGAAGAGGTCCTGAGGAGGGGGCGGCAGAGTCCATTAGAAGGAAGGCACGGGAGAATCGAGGAGAAGCCGAGAATCAGAGAGGGGACCGACGCAGGCGTCGTTGTAGAGAGGTCACCGGTCCTGTCCTGATCCTGGAGGAAGTCTTTGCTCTTCATCCTTCCTGGGTCCTATCCTTTCAACTCCTTGGCTAAGGGGTTTGGTTCTCACACTTAGGTAATTATAATGCAACCTTTAGTTGCGCTGCTGTCTCTATCTTCTTCTCTTCTTTAAACACCGTCATTGATTAGCAATAATCATTTCTATGCTTAATCTTGGGTATTGCGATTAAGTACCATGTGGTTCTGTATTTTACTCTGCTGAATCTTTAGATAAACATTTTAAAACTTCCTGACTCAGTGGTTATTTCAGGATTATGTACTATAATGAATGTCACTCATTTTAAATTTCCCAATTAGCAAAGGATTCATTGGTAAGTCATTACTCTTCAATCAGAAGGTAATTGGTAGCAGGGATTTTGATAGAGAGTAACAACTGATAAAACCCAGCGTAAGTATTAGCGTAGTATGAATGTATGGGCCCAAGTGAGTATCTGGTGTATGAATGCTGTTTGCTAATATCGCGCTGGATCCGTTTTCTGGTAATCAGAGGATGGTTACTCTTTGTTAATTGGGTAATGAGAATTTTATTTTTATGAACTAACATCCGTGTATTCAAAGTTTGTTTTATGTTGTCCAGAATCCCCGGGGTAAAAAGAATAGCGGATGGTAAGTGGAAGCCATACTGCAGTGAGGTTATCTGTCAGGCAGAAATAGTGCTGAAAAGTTAAGCAGGACTATCAGTACTGGTTAGGGAATCTATGCGTGTGAATAAATAGCAAAAAGAGTATGCTGGTGAAAATTTGATGTTATATCACCTAGAAAGGGTAACATTGAAGAAGTAACAGGTACTCCTGGAGCTTGGGTGAAGAGTAAACGGAAGGGTTTTACTGGTAGTGTATGTTTAGTAAACGGAAAGGTTTTACTAAGTGTGAAAGAGACTATCTTTTCGAATTTAGAGAAACTGGCACGATAGCGAATGTTTTATGTTGTTACTGAAATTCAATTAAGAATTGTAGAGAAAATAAGTTTGCGTAAAATTTTGTAAAGGGAGGGTCAGTTGCCGGAGAGGGAGCTGACGTCACAAAACGCCGCGCTAGGATTGGTTGAATCAGCGGGTGTGGGACGACGCTTGTAAAGGAGGGGTTGATAGTCAGGAGTAGTACTGACACCACAGGTGCCGCGCTGGGATTGGTTGAAACAGCGAGGGACAGTAGAGAGCAAATTGTAAAGGAGGGGTTAACAGACAAACGTCACCAAAAGGCCGTGCAAGGATTGGTCCGGGAATAAAAGATAGCAGACACTTGATTGGTTGACATTCTAGAAGCAAAAATCTTAGTGGGTAGAGATTGCATGTTAAAGCGTGATCCGACTTTAACAGGAATTCGTCCGGATAGGAGATTCCTAGGCTTTACAGAATATAATTTTATACATCGATACTCACCTAAGATGTACAGAGAAAAGAGAAAAATGTCCTTTCTGCAAAAGATTAAGAACTATTTTAAAAAGGATAAACCAATCAAAACTAGGGAAGGAATTATCATTCCACCAGCTAAAACGCCCGCTTCATTTATGATGATGGAGAGAGGTTATCATACTTGTGTATGGATAGAGAATTGGATAGAATATACCAAAAATGATGGAATACTAGCATTTCCCGAGAATGGTACTTTCAATGGAAGAATTCTTCAAAATTTGAGATTGAGGATGAATGACTTAGAACCCAGACCTAGATTAACTCAATACGAAGCCTTAGAGGAATGGGAAACCGAGGCATTTGAGCGGGACCGATCTAGAAGTAATAGGAGTTATCCAGGATTTTTTCCCAGATATCTACGTGAGTCTAGGGACGGTCAGATGAAACAATGGAGAAGGGCAATGATTACAGAAGGATTATATCCATTGTTCTCAGCAGAGGAGAAATTAGGTAGTGCACAGAAAAGACAAAACATTTAATGAGAAATGAGGAGTCTGAAGACAAATTTATGGAAGAAATGTTAAGGAACCCCCCACCATATCAGGAAGGGACAAATGGATGCACCCCAAGTGCACCACCGTTAAAAACTCCATTAGTGCCACAGGTAATGCATGAATTCACCCCTAGTAGAATACTGCATGACAAAGAAAGGGAAGCACTAGAGAAGACCAGAGCAGAATTAATACAGAAAATAACACAGATAAAAGTACATCCTGATTCATTGACCATACCTGTAACAATTGGTCCAGTAGTTCCATTATATGGTACTCAGGGAAACTGTCCTCCACCGATACTTGCACCTACTCCTGTAAATGCTACAAACCCTGAAGCAGTAGTAATGGTTGAAGATCACTTTAGTGACAGCGAATCCACAATATCATTGATGGATTTACCCATTCTAGATTCTGTCAATATTACTCCCAAGAGAACTACACCTGGGTGTTCAAAAGATATAAGTCTAGTGACTTCATCAGGAGCGAAAAATGCCACAATAGTCACCCCAGAAGATTTAGAAAGGTGGGCACAAGAATCAGATAAACAGTGTACACCTCCAAAAATAATGGACATTCATAAATTGAAAGTCGAATTAGAAGAAATAATATCAGGAAATGTAGGACTAGATCGCTTGAATACCTATGATGATGAAGAATTATTATTTATGTGCAGAAGTATCACAAGAAATGTAAGATTATTCCATGAAAAATTATCCAATCTAGCACTACAGATGGGAATAGAAATAGGGAGATCAAAGGTGTTGCAGAAACCCTATAGAGCAGAATTTTCAGAAAAAGATTTAGAAAACATGAATGCCTCTGGAAGAAAATTACAAGTAAGGGAATTAATGATAGTTTTACAAAAATGGGGAGACCTAAATAAACGGAGAACTAGGTGGGCCAAGAAAAAGGAAGAAGTACGATCAAGTAGATCAGCGTCAGAATATGTGATGAAGGAGACAGGGAAAGCAGACCAAATGTATCCAATGTGAGAAATTGCGGGAGGAGGATATGTACATGTCCCATGGAGCAGACAGGATATTTTATCATTTACGAATGATTTTCCAAAATTGAGAGAAAAACCAATTGAATGGTACAAGCAGGTTGAAAGGTTTGTGAAGGTGTCAAAGGTATTGTTGAAGGACTTAGATGGTTTGTTTGACATAGTGGTACCTGCCGATTTGTGGACAGATTGTAAAATTACAGTTGATTGGCCAAGTGACGAGTATCCTAGAGACCCAAAGACAGGTGCCCCGTCAAATGATGTGATGAAAAAGTATCAGCAGGTGATAACTTATTTGAAAGGGAAAATACCACCGAAAGTAACAGATTGGGTGAAAATAGACCGAACTACCCAAGAGGCTAATGAATCGGTACATTCCTACTATGAGCGTTTACTGCAGGTATTTAAACAGTATAGTGGATTTGAGGACATTGGAGACAAGAACATGAGTCAGTTTGTGTATCGATTTGTTTTCGGTATAAAGCCAGAAATTTGTCAGATGATTAAACAGCATATGCTGTGTTGGCAAGGGAAGCCGATTGATGAAATCTTGAAGTATGCAAAATATTGTGGAGACGATATTGAGGATAGACACAAGAAATTGCAGGAAAAAGTGATGTGGGCTCAGGTGAAAATGGCTGAGAAACAGGGAATTAATTTGGAAAATCCGAGTGAAAATCAGGGAAAGGATTCTGGAACGAGTGGTGATACTGGAAATGGCGGGAAAGTGAGAGGACGAATGAGTAGAGAAGAAGCTAAAAAGAAATTTCCTTGTCATGGATGCGGAAAATTGGGGCATTGGAAGGATGAATGTAAAAAGATCCGGAATAATAATGACCCAAATCAAAATTTAAATCCACAGACACAGAATGACTCACAGCAGGGTGTAAATCCTCAGAGTCAGCTGCCACCTGCACCTATTCAGGGTAATGTAAGCAGAGCAAAGCACGGTACAGACATCGGATATCCAGGAGGAAGTGGTAAGAATGATTATATGACATCACATTTTCTTTTGCAGGACGATTTCTGTCAATAAAGTCCATGACGGCGGTGCCTAGGAGAGGGGAAGAAGGAGTGCATACTTGGCGCATCCTTACAGGTAGATCAGTCAGGTCCATATGTTGAAGGGAATGTGAAAGGTAATAATATCACTTTCCTTTTGGACACTGGTGCTACCCGGTCTACTGTGAGAACAGCAGACATTCCAGACCTTCCTCTCTCTGGTGAAAATATCCAAGTAGTGGGGGTAGCTAATCAGCGGATTAGAACACCTCTTACCGAACCAATGGAAGTTAAAATTGGAAACTTCAGAGAAATGCATCAATTTGTAGTGTGTGATTCTAGTCCAGTAAACTTATTAGGTAGGGATTTGTTGTGCAAGATGAATTGTACCATTTTCTGCACACCGGATGGTGAGGCAGTTCAGACACCAGATGAAGATCATGTATATAAAATTATGATTGCAAAACAAGGTACAGAAGTGGATGAAATGTTTTCGTTAATAACAAAAGATGAGTTGCCAGAAGAATTAAAAGGTACAGTAAACCCCATAGTATGGGATTTCACCGGAAAAGAAGTAGGACTTATGGCTAAAATAGATCCAGTTAAAATTACTGTAAAGGAAGGTGCAATTTTCCCAAATACCAGACAGTACAAAATGAGTGCAGAAGTAAAAGCAGGAGTCATTGAAGAAATAAATCGAATGGTAGAACAAAACATATTAAAAGAAGTAATGAGTAGCCCATGTAATTCACCAATAATGGGATTAAAGAAACCTAGTAGGAAATATAGGATTGTTCAGGACCTGAGGAAAATAAATAAGATTGTAGAACCATGTTGTCCCATAGTACCAAATCCTGCAGTAATTCTATACCAGATTCCGTGGAGTGCAGGATGGTTCACAGTAATTGATTTGTGTCAAGCGTTCTTTTCAATACCATTACATCCAGACAGCCAGTATCTTTTCTCATTTAAATTTGAGAACAAAGTTTATGTGTGGAATCGTGTTCCTCAGGGGTACACAGAAAGTCCTTCTATTTTCAACCAGATACTGAAAAAGTGCCTTGAAAAATTAGTGATGCCAGGAAGCTCAGTCTTAGTCCAATATATCGACGACTTATTGGTGGCATCAAACACCAGAGAGGACTGTGTTGTTGATTCCATAGAATTATTAAATCTTTTGGCAGAAGAAGGGCATAAGGTCTCACCTGAAAAATTGCAATTCTGTACAACAGCTGTTAAGTATCTGGGACACCAAATTGAGAGAGGAAAAAGAAGAGTAACAGCTGAAAGAGTAGCTTTAATAAAGAAAATGCAAATGCCTGTAACACAAAGACAAGTGAGAATGTTCCTAGGAATAGTAGGTTACTGTCGACAATGGATACCAGGATTTTCCATGTTAGCTAAGCCCTTAATTAACATGACAAAAAAGAAAGCAAAAGACCCTGTGGAGTGGGAGGATGAAAGTGTAGAAGCTTTTGTAAAATTGAGAAATGCCCTATGTTCAGCACCTGCCTTAGGCATGCCTGATTATAAGAGAGAATTTGCATTGTTCTGTCATGAGAGAGAAAATTGTGCACTTTCTGTCCTAACTCAAAGACATGGACTAGAAAGACGTCCTATAGCATATTTTTCTGCTACATTGGACCCAGTAGCAGCCGCATTGCCAGGATGCCTAAAAGCAGTGGCGGCTACTTGTTTGAGCATTGAACAAAGTGAGTCAATTGTGATGGGACACCCTGTAAAAGTGTATGTTCCACATGCAGTTGTCATTCTGTTGACAAGAACCCGAACTCAGCATCTTACTCCTAGTCGGCTGACTAAATATGAAAGAATAATAATGGGTGCTGAAAATGTGAACATGGTAAGGTGTACTATAATAAATCCAGCAACCTTACTACCAGACCCACGTCATGAGAGAATTAAAGATGATGAAGACGATGAACATGATTGTATACAAATTACAGAATTATGCACAAAACCACGCCCAGATATAGAGGAACAGCCTCTTAAAAAGCCAGACAGGGAGCTATTTGTTGATGGTTCATGTCAAAGACATGAAGATGGTAAACTAACTGCTGCCTATGCAGTATGTGAATTAACTGGAATAGTTGAAGCATCCTATTTACCAGGAGTCAAATCTGCACAAGTAGCTGAATTGATTGCTTTGATAAAAGCATGCAAAATTGGGAGGAATCAGAGTGTGACCATATTTACAGATAGCCAATATGGTTACGGGGTTGTGCACGATTTTGGCCAACTATGGATGCAGAGGGATTTCATGACTTCTTCAGGATCCCCCATTAAAAATGGACAATTTGTAAGGGAATTGCTAGAAGCAATACAATCACCAAAAGAATTGGCTGTGGTGAAATGTGCCGCACACCAGTCAGGAGATGACTGGGTGGTAGTCGGCAACAGGTATGCAGATCTGGTGGCTCAACATTGTGCCAAAACCAGAATGTCAGTCAATAAGAGGGTGGAAAGAATGGGAATCAGCTGCCAACTTATGCTGTATATGCCACCTGAAACTTGGAATGAGGTGAAGAAATTGCAAGATGAGGTTGATGAAAGTGAGAAGAATTTGTGGATCAAAGTGGGTTGTTCGCAAAGAGGAGATGATGAAGTATGGATCAGTGCTGATGGCAGACCAGTCATGCCAGACTGTTTACTCTCACAAATGGCTAGAATGCATCATGGAGACACACACATAGGGAGAGATGCAATGATTAGGCTGTTCAGACACAATTGGTACAATCCCAAATTCAGAGCTGTTGCAGAGAGTCTTTGCCAGAGATGTCTAACTTGCCAGATGCATAATCCGGGGAGGAAGACAGTAATTGGATTTTTGAAAATTGGAAAGGCAGAGGGTCCATTTATGAGACTTCAGTTTGATTTCATACAGTTACCACCATGTAAAGGGCTGAAATATGTACTAGTCATAGTGTGTCTGTTTTAAAAGTGGGTGGAGGCTTGCCCTACTAGGAGAAATGACAGCATTACAGTTGCAAAACTGTTGCTACGAGAGCTCATTCCTAGGTTTGGTTTTCCAGTAACTTTGGAATCAGATAGAGGAAAACATTTTAACAGTGAAGTGATCAAGCTAATCTGTGAAGCATTCCAAATCCAACAGAAACTGCACTGTGCATATCGTCCAGAAGCTTCTGGAGTGGTTGAAGAATTGAATGGCACTATAAAGTCAAGACTGGGAAAAATGTGTGCATCAACATCATTAGAGTGGCCAGATGCATTGCCACTCGTTTTAATGGGACTCAGAAGTATACCTGACAGAACCACAGGATTGAGCCCACATGAAATAATGATGGGAAGAGCAATGAGACAAACACATGTTCCCACAAACAAACTGGTGAATATATCTGATGATATGGTTTTGGACTATTGCAAAGGATTGGCTGACCTAGTGCGTTCTGTCTCTCATCAGGTTGGAGAAGACGCAGTTTCCAGGCAGCCTGAACAAGAACATGATCTGAATCCTGGTGACTGGGTGGTAGTGAAGAATCACACCAGAGAAACGTGTCTATCACCTAGATGGGGCAGACCATGTCAAGTCATACTGACAACGAATACAGCAGTGAAGTGTGCCGGATTTCCTAATTGGATCCATGTAAGTCACACCAAGAAAGTACCAGATCCCGAGGAAGAGAATCCTCAGACAGCGCCGATCACTGAAGAGGCTGAAGGTTGCCCAGCTGTAGGATCTCAAGTTCGAGATTCCAGAGAAGCTGAAGAAGAACAACCGAGCACAAGTCAGGATTGGATACCAGTGGTAGAAGTTCCTGAAGTATACCACAGAAAAAGAAGTCAAGTGAAATTGAAAGAAATTGAAGAAGATCAGATAGGTGAAGAAGAAGCAGTTCAGGAACAAGAAGAAAAGACATTAAGAAATCCTGAACAAGGTCAGATAGGGAAAGAAAACTGGACTCAAAACAGTGAAGACCTAATAGACTTTGATCAGGGACAGACAGGTCTAGAAGAATCCGGTCAGGCTGCAGAAGTTCACAGTGCAATAAGCCCTGATCAGAACAAGTTAGATCAAGAAGAGTACACAGAAGAAGAAAACCTTGAAAAACATGAACTTGAAGAAATAAATAAAGAACAAGGTCAGTTATTGGAAACTCACAGCGGAGCTGTTACAGAGAAACCAATTAGACCTAAAAAGGAGCAAACAAGAAACACAGTAATTGAAGAACACGAAACAGTGCTAAGCAGTGAAATTAACGAGATCGCTGAAGACGAAAACAAAGAAAAAGTGCCAAAGAAAACAAGAAAAGGAGATCATTGGCCGAGTGTCATTATAAGAGTAAAGTACCACATAACAACCAGAAGTGAAGATCCAGATCAAGTACCTGAAGTATCAAGTCAAACCGAACAAGAAAATAAAACTGCGAAAAGAAGAAGTAAAAGACTGAAACTTGTAAATAACAAATTCAAGGGTCCTGACTGGACTTACATCATCCTTGAAGATTTTGAAAGCTCAGAATGAAGTGACAGTGGTGGCGAAGGTACAAGTGCAGAATTGACGAAGAAGAAACAAGACCACCCTGACTAAGCAAAAGAATAAGCTAAAGAAAAGAAGAAAAGAGAAGAAGAGCAATCTTCCTTGTCAAAAAATGCCTGACGATAGAGTTACTGGGAGACCAAAACAGAAATGTTGTAGAAGATGCTGTGCAATATGCATATGTAGTCTAGTAATGGTGCTTATAGTATGGTTAGTCCTGATTGTAGCAATTCCTTACCTGATGATAATAGACAAAAAGATTAATAATGAAACTAAGGAGAGGACAGCAAACATAAAGGGCAATAGAGTAGAACTAATGGCAGAAAGTGAACCAGAAATTCATCATGAAGTAACTGACAACGACACTAGTTTAAACGTTTTCACAAAGTTATTGTTTCAATATGTAGACACAATGGAAGTTAGTAATTGTTACGTCTGTATGAAGTTACCTGAATCAGTAGCAGAAGGATTAACATATCATCACTTACCACTGACATATGGCATATCATGTAGTGTTTTGTCTAGTTTATTTTATAGAACAGGGAGACTTCAGTATTATTATTCAAACTTAGATGTGATATTTTCTGAGGTTCCGATTCGCAAGAGTATGAACCCAGTGCTTATTAGTCAAGACGCACAGTTTATGGGAGAATTTTTCTTAACAATGAAATCAATAGACATAACACATGCACATAGACACAATCTAACATGTTCTTTACTTGAAGAAGAAAAGATATTTTTGAATTTAGTAGAAGATAGAAGACAAGATTTTCAAAAGAAAGCTTCTGAGCATAAGGCTCATTTACCACCTTGGGCTGAGAAAGAAGGGAGTTACACACCTGTCAAGGCTCAAGCTGCTATGGCTCTGGATTTCGTAAAGACAGGGAAAATTTGTCTTCATAGGTTAAAGACTGATTATAACAATGTTTTCATCGGTACCAGTGAATGTGAACACAATTTTTTAATTCTTGGAGGTTGGGGACTCAAAGGAGGAACAGATTCAGTTTTTCCTGGAATCTATTATGTGTGTGGGAATAAGGCTTACTTTAGGCTTCCTGCACGGTGGTATGGAAGTTGTTATTTTGGAATAGTATTTCCAAAGATATATCACGTAAAAAGAAACACTGAGAGCAATGAAAACAATAACGAATTAATACGTAGTAAAAGAGCTAGTTTTTCGGAAATTGTAGGTGATATATTTGGTGCATTGGTACCTTCAGTGGGAATAATTCTGAACTCAAGGAAAATATGTAAATTGTCTACAGTAGTTGATCGTCTATCAACGGATACTGCTGGAGGATTTCTAATGATTAATGCGGAAATGGTTGCGATTAGGTCTATGGTGATGCAAAATCGACTTGCTCTTGATATTATATTGGCAAAAGAGGGCGGAGTCTGTAAATTATTGAAGACAAAACATTGTTGCACTTATATTCCTGATAAGAGTGCAGAAATTGGAATGTACATACAGAATATAACTAAACTTGAGAAAGAACTTAAACCACTGGAAGTTGATAGTGTATGGGAAAGA
Source organism: Calotriton arnoldi (assembly GCA_963921515.1). NCBI lineage: Eukaryota > Metazoa > Chordata > Amphibia > Caudata > Salamandridae > Calotriton > Calotriton arnoldi. The sequence goes on from CAWUFW010001171.1 coordinate 326,218, forward strand.
TTGACAAATAGTATCTCGTCAATTGGAACCTGGTTTGCTAATATAGGGAAAGGACTTATAGGTCAAATATTAGTACCCTTAGCAGGGATAGCAATAATAATTTTGGCAATAACAATATGGTGCAAATGCTGTAAAAAGAATGGAACGTATAAGGTGACAGGAAGAGGAAAGAAACGAAAGGTAGATGAAATCGAACTTGAAGAGTGGAGAAGTGAATTATACAAGAAATTAAAAGGAGATTGTAAAAATAGAAAGAATAAAGACGAGAATGAAGTAATTTGCTAGAAGTTGGCATCTGATTGAGGGTAATGTTTTTGATGGCTCAGAAACGCCATCAGAGAGGGGATTGATGGAGCAAGGTTTCATAAATGAAACTTGCTTGTATTCAATCCTCCTCACAGTATTAATTTATTAAACTTGTATTGTTAATACTAACCTTTGCATTCACGACACAAAAGAAAAAGATGCTTGCCTATGTGTTTTACTAATGAATAACGCTTGTCTGTAATCCAAAATGGCCGCTATGCGCGGGAAAGCTCAATGCGCATGTCGCAACCATATCACATGGTGTGACGTCTTTCTTTGCTTGGTGGGAAACTTCTGTTTCTGCGCAGTGTGCATTAAAATGGCTGCTTGATGTTTTCACATGCTTCTGCTTGCTCTCATGTCATTATTAAATTGTCGTTTCCTAACGCGGGATAGTATATATATTTAATTGGGAATAGAATAAGAAATAGTGGGTATACAGTGAAACATTTTATTTGTGATTCTAATATTTTCTTCTTGCACTTTTATTAGTTCGTAAACTTGGGCCTGGGTTGGTGACCTGAAACTCGAGAGGCAAATGGTTCTGCGCATGTGTCTTGTGTGCCTGCCAAATGAAGTCAACCTGGACGAAGTCCAAGGCCGTAACCTGATGGCCGAAGATGTTGTACTAGTGCTTTCCTGTCACACATTGATACAATGTCTATGAAAATTGGTTTACATTTGTCATGAGACGGGTGGGAAATAAAGCGAATGTATTAATTTGAAGGGGTGGGAACGTAAAGACAATAGGCTTTACAATTTAGGCCAAATCAACATGGTGCGAGAATCCACCTCCTGTCCCTGTCCAATCAGAAGTAGTGGCCCCATATTTTAGCAACATTAAGGGGAGGTACATGGGCGTAGAAGGGTATAATAGAATATAGCATTAGTTAATTAGTCAGAGCAAGATTCCATGAGAGCATGCGTTCATGAAGAACAGGCGTCCATGCTGCCAGAGCGCGCTTAGCTCCAGACCGCCAAGTTGACCGATTGCAGACCGAGTCCCTGTCCAGAAGAGGTCCTGAGGAGGGGGCGGCAGAGTCCATTAGAAGGAAGGCACAGGAGAATCGAGGAGAAGCCGAGTATCAGAGAGGGGAACGACGCAGGCGTCGTTGTAGAGAGGTCACCGGTCCTGTACTGATCCTGGAGGAAGTCTTTGCTCTTCATCCTTCCTGGGTCCTATCCTTTCAACTCCTTGGCTAAGGGGTTTGGTTCTCGCACTTAGGTAATTATAATGCAACCTTTAGTTGCGCTGCTGTCTCTATCTTCTTCTCTTCTTTAAACACCGTCATTGATTAGCAATAATCATTTCTATGCTTAATCTTGGGTATTGCGATTAAGTACCATGTGGTTCTGTATTTTACTCTGCTGAATCTTTAGATAAACATTTTAAAACTTCCTGACTCAGTGGTTATTTCAGGATTATGTACTATAATGAATGTCACTCATTTTAAATTTCCCAATTAGCAAAGGATTCATTGGTAAGTCATTACTCTTCAATCAGAAGGTAATTGGTAGCAGGGATTTTGATAGAGAGTAACAACTGATAAAACCCAGCGTAAGTATTAGCGTAGTATGAATGTATGGGCCCAAGTGAGTATCTGGTGTATGAATGCTGTTTGCTAATATCGCGCTGGATCATATGTATGATGCAAAGTTCGTTTTGGTGTCAATATTTATATAAAAATATAATTTATTTTTATAAATTGGTGTTTTGGTTTCTTTCCAGTAGTGTCACTTACTTGTTGTCAATGTTGATACTGTGAAATGCTTAACACATGTTCCTCTGAGTATGCCTGACTGCTCTGTGCCACACTACCAGGAAGCAGCTAAGTCTGTTAAGGGTGAATCCGAGGTCCACTTTTATGTATCGTGAGAATATTGCATTGTAAGGCCCCCCAGCCATATCACATAATATTTCATCTTGCAACACTAACCCAATGCGTGGAGCCCACTCACGTCGCCAAACACATCCGAAATCCAGTCCTCACATCCTTCAACAACATCACTATCAACACACACAGACCCATCACCTAGAACGACCATCCCATAGTCAGTTTCACAATCAAAATCCATCAACTCAGGAGAACCCCCCCCACAATGTGCCCAGCATGCCAACACTGGAAAAACCTAAAAGAGGTGAATTAGACGTCCACCCTCTATAAGAAAAAACAAAACGCACAGGCCTCTTAGCAGGCAACATTGAAAACTTCAACAAGTGGATTAACAACTGTGCCAACACTCTGTCCCACAAGAAACAAAGCCACACAGCAAAAACTAGAACACAAGTCAGCTGGTACACGGAGGACTTCTGAATTACATAGCAACAATGCAAACAACTGGAAACGAAATGGAGAACTAGTGAAGAGAAAGTGGAAAAAGATGCTTTCAATGCCGCTCAGAGAAGTCAACACCAGCTAATCTGAGAAACTAAGAGAAAGACCCTAGTCAAACAAATACATGCCAGCTCCAAAAGGAATATATACATCTTCACAATCATTATGGAGTTCACCATACCTACAGTTGTCGACAAAATCAGCCCAACCCAAGATTTATAACAACCTTTTAAACTTCTTCCGCAGCTAGATCACAACCTTATACAGCAACCTTTGCCCTGCAACTGGACCCCTTGACTCTCACCAGATTTCTCCCAGTGATGAACAAAGACAACACCACGTGGGACTCCATCAGGACAGAGAAAACCACAGCAATCATAAAGATCATACTCTCCGGTGCCCAGGCGGAACCCTGCACACATTATACCTTCGAAAAAAGAGCGATCCTCATCAGCAAGACCCTCACTCCCATCCTGAACCAGGGAACCATGGAAACATGCACCCATCAACGCCCTCGGCTGACTTGACCAAACTCACAAACTACCCACCGATATCCTTCCTTCCCTACCCAGCCATGATCTTGGAAAAAACCATCAACATTGCCTCTCTGACCACCTCATCAATCCTCAGCTTCTCCAAGCCACACAATCCGGATTAAGACCTAACCATAGCATGGAAATTGCCCTCATAGCAGCAATGGATGACATACGGCTGATTCTTGGATGAGAAGAAACCGCAGCCCTCATTCTCACTGACCTATCAGCAGCCTTCAACACCGTCTCTCATCAGATTCTGATCCAGCAATTTCACAAAGCAGGGATCCAGGAACATGCCCTCTAGTGGATCTGCTCCTTCCTCGCAGGAAGAACTCAAGATGTCAACATGCCCCCCACTCCTCTGAAGCATGGAAACTCATCTGCCGAGTCCTATATGGCTCCTCGCTCGGCCTGATACTCTTCAACATCTACATGACTACACTGGCAAATGTCATGCGGACTCGCAACCAAACATCCTCCCATATGCAGATGACATGCAACTGATAGCATCCCTTTCAGACAAAAAACATCCATCACCAGAAACAAGTTTACTGCATGCATGACCAAAGTGTCCACCTCGATGAAATCCAACTGCCTCAAACTGAAATTGGACAAGACCGAAGTTTTTAGAAAAGACTCCTTGCCATGGGACTTCACCAAGTAGCCCCTAGACTTTGGACCCACCCCCATACCTTTCTCACAAGTAAGAAACCTCAAAATCATCATAGACAACAAACTGGACATGACTGCCCAAGTCAACACAGCAGCTTTGTCCTGCTTCAACACCCAAAGAATACTGAAGAAAATCTTTAAGTGGCTACCTTACCAGACAACACCAGGAAAAGTATCACCCAAGTCCTCATCACCAGCACGCCAGTAGACTATGGGAACACCCTGTACACAGGGATAACCAACCAGCATACAAGTAGACTGTTGACCATCTAAAATGCAGCAGCCAAACTAGTCCTGAATCTCCTATGCTGAGCCAATCAAACAGAGAGGGACTAAAAGGGCTTTTTTAAGGAAGGAGGTCCAGCATACATGCTCAATTGTATCATAAGAAAGAAGGGTATGCAGTTCCTCTAGTGGTTAGACAAAGGAGGGAGATATGTCAATCAACCCCCAAGTATGTGCTGCTCTGGAAAGTATAGGAGGAAGGGAATTCCTCCTGTCGGAACTAGGGCCCTCACACACCCACTACACAATTGGTATGCAGTTCCTAATGTTAAAAGCAGGAGAAAGTGTTTTTTTTATATAGGAGCTCCACGTGGAGATGTGGAGTAGTAAAAAGTGGGGAGAAGAATCCTCTCCTCTTGGAAAAAGACCCTCACACACCCAGCCAGCTAGGTGTCATGCTTCATCATATGGGCCTGCTCCTCATTGGGTCGGCGCTGCAATACCCGACGGGCACCCATAGAGGGGCTCTTTAGCGGAGATCTTTTGTTCCTTGCCGTATGGTGCAGTGGGGGTGAGGGGCCATATAAAGTGTAGATGTGGTGCGAAGCGGTTAAAACAGGTTGGATAGTCCAAAGATACTTTTATTCAGACTGGCCATCCACCTGATTAAAAACGTGAACAGAGTGGCAGTTATCTGAAGTTTATGATTCAGTTTAACTACGCTCAACTCTATGGGTCAACATGTTTCATGCCGTTAGTTCAGGAGGATCCGTGGCAATTCATCAGGACCTAGTGGTTGAACTATCTACACTGTGTGGTGGGTGTGAAATCTACCTACCACATCTCAACGCTGTGAGTCGAGTACCCACAGTATCTCCGAGCGACCTAGTAGTGAACCAAGTATCGCTCCTGTCAGTTGCCGGCAGGATAACTGGGCTAATACATTGTATTGCCCATTGAGCTCCTGGATGTGAGTCATCAAAACCTACCCCTCTCTGCCGGCTCCTATGCTGAGCCCACATTGCACCACACCTCAGGGAACTTCACTGACTTCCAATACACAAGTGTGCACACCTCAAACTCCTTACCCACACCTACAAAGCACCCCACAACACAGGCCCTGCCTACCTGAATAGCTGCATTCATTTTCACCAACCTTCCAGACACTTCCGCTCCGCCGGTATTTCACTAGCACATACACATACACAAAAGCAGAGAAGGAGGGTGCTCCTTTTCAGACCTGGCTCTTAAAGCAACCTCCCACAGCACATTAGAGCCTCCTCCCCGCTTCTTGACTCCTGCAAGAAGCTGAAGACCCGGCTCTTTGTGTAAATACTCCCCCACTGGCCTCACATACCAGCGAAATAGCACCTGGATACCCTCACAGGTGATTAGTGCACTATAAAAACACCGATAACATAACATGTTTACGCCTAAGTACATTGTTTGGAAACATTTTGTGCATTAGTTCTTTGTTACAAATAGACAAAAAAAAGTGTCGCTGACTGGACCTTATATATTGTTCTCGGGTCACATTGTTGTTAGTGTTAGTGCCTAGTTTGAAACCTTATATTTTTGTGCTGTAACTGATGCACACAACCCTACAATAATTTTTTATGGGGCAAGATTGTGTTTGTAATTCTTTCAAAATGGGCTATGAGGGATAGCAGACCTCCATCCCTAAATGCATGTGTTCAAAACGGCTGTGTTTTTTAGAGCCATTAAGAAGGACAGGGGCTCAAATTCAATGCAAAGGGCATTGGAAGGAGCACACTGCAGTCCCTAACACTACCTCCCTTGGGGAATCAGTAAGTCTTCAATGCATTGTGACTGCAATTGCTGTCCAAATGCATTCATATATGTCATTGCAGTTTGTAAGTGGGAACTCAATTTTCATACCCACTCCTTCCAGATCACAGGGAGGTAACTTTTACATTGTGACTTACAAAGGTATTTGAAAACTGCAATATACTTCTTTGCATTCGGACTTAGGTTTCTGTGGTTACCAACCTATGATTTTGCAAATCGCTTGCTTTGGGAATACAGAATATGTAATATATAAGATTTGTGTTGTGTTTAGTACATTGTAAATAATGATCCCTGCAAGGATATTATGTTGTATCTGCCTTGTCAATCATCAGTGACACAAACATGAAGAGGATGGGTCAGTACTTACTGAACATACAGATAATGTCTAATGCGCTTGCATAAACACCAATGATGCTGCACTATATTCTGGTAGTACGTTCTAGATTCAGTTAAATATCAGACAGGGAATGTGGTGTAGGTAAGGCATTATGAAGGGTTCTTAAGATTTTTGAAGATGCAGGACCTCCATCAAAAACTGACAGATTTTTTTGTCAGCGCATTTAGGGGCTTACTACGATGTTGGGTGGACTTGCGTCCGCCCAACACCATCGCGGATTCGGGTCTGACCGACCTCAGGTCGGCGGTCCCAACCGCCTAATTACGACGTGATTGGACATGGTGCGGTTGCATACTCCCATTTCCCTATGGGAACATGTGCTACAGCCGTAAACCAGCCGTACCACAAGCTCCCATAGGGAAATGGGAGGGTGTGCTCATCCCTACACCGCGTGGCAGGCACCTCAGGGTGCCTGCCACACGGTGCAGGGATCAACAAGGGGGCACCATATGAGCCCCCTTGGCCCCTAACCGGAGGCCGCAAACAGAAGGGGGTCCTGCTAGGGGCCCCCAAACTCGCTTTCCGACAGGCTTTCCTTGTCAGAAAGCCTGGCATGGAAAGCCTGACGGAAACCGAGCATCGTAATCCGGACGGTGTAATACGCCGTCCATGTGGATTACGGGCCGGTCTCTGACTGGCCGACGGGCTCCTTGAGACCGTTGGAAGCCAGCCGGAATGACCGGCCAGTATCATTTCCGACTGCCTAAATTGTAATTAGGCAGTCGGAAGTGACACTGATGATCTTGGTTGAAAGCCTCCGACCTATGGTCGGAGGCTTTCCGGCCCCTTAGAGTGTATACCAAAGTAAACACCCTAAATAGAGGGAATGTGGCATCTGCAAAATATTGGATGATGTTCCACATAGAGGAAAACACAAAGGTGATGTATGTAATGCTTGCAGATAGTCTCAGTCATAGGAAGTCACTCAGGTGGCAATCCAGTACATCAATTCTTTGCTGATTATGCCACTCGAGACAGAAACCAGCAATACAAAATTCAGCCTTGGTCATTCTCCAATAGGAACAGTCAAGACCAAACTAGGCCTCCTCTTGTCACTAACACATCACCTTTTGTGTGAAACAGGTCTGGGATGATTGTGTTCCCTTTCAAAGAGGGGCTCCTCTGGCAGTTCGTAATGGACTATTGAGGTTTTCATATGAAATGCCCCATGGATCTGTCGGTACCCTGTTTGGGGGGGTGGGGTCACAGGACAGATAGGGACTACTAGGCCTCAACCTTGGTGGTTGAGGTTGTTTGCAAACTGCTGTTCCAGGTTCCTTTCTACTATGGCTCTGGAAACTGGGCCTAGTACAATAATTTTCACACTTGAGTCTTAGGGTAGTGACAGTGAGCAATCGCAGGCTTCTTAGGGAGATAATGTGGTGGACAAGAGACGAGAATTCTTCAATCAACCAACAGACACAATAAACCAATGCCAATCCCAGTGCCTGGACCAGCCAAGTTCTTGCTCGAAATTGCCCTGTGGGCACTACATCCTCCTCTTTCCCTCTGTGCTCTATCCCACCAAGGCAACCCTATATAAGTAGATCCCCAATAAAGAGTGCCATGGGCATGAATAAGGCACAACTGCAGATTTCATTCCCCGCAACTCAAATGTGCAACCGGTTCAGTCTTTTCCTTACCCCTGATGTGGTTGCGAATATGGGCAGAGTCTCAAGTCCTTACGCTCACTTCAGTGCTGTGCATCGACTGGCTGTCAATCACAGTCAGACAGAGGCCTCAGCAGATTCAACCTGAGTCTGGTTTAATGAGGACCAATGCACAGCTGGGTAGGTACAGACTGCCATGTGTTGGTGCAGGAAACAAGCAGTACAGCAGTGGCTGCTTACATAGGTTGGTGCAAATCCACAAAGCCCGGCATAGGCAACCCGACATCGGCTGGTACAGGATTTACGTAATATGGCTGTTGCATCTTGACAGGGGCACATGCAGGATTCATGCTGTAAGCAATTGTGGCTCAATAAGGGCAGAAGCAGCATTCATACAGTACCTCAGTTGCAGCCCAACATTTGCCAGAGTAAAATCCATGAAAGTGGGAGCTCAACACTGGCCAGTGCTGAGCCCACAGCAGTGGTACCCCGACAAAGGCTGGTACAGGGCTCATAGCAGTTGCAGCCCAACAGGAGCTGGAGCAAAATGCCACCGCATGCAGCACAGAACGTACAGCCATACATGGGCCATTGTGGCTGTTGCAGGTAATTGCGGGGTGAACCAGGGAGATCCTCTGTGGCAAGTGTCTCTCCTAGTGTCATTCTCGATTTGAGTCTCCTCTCCTGGGCAATTTCTCCTCCTGCAGCACCAGGCTGACTCCTTTCCTTTCTCAGCAGGTAAGCAAGCATGCTTCTAGGTACTAGGTAGATTATTAACTCTTCCAGCAGCAAGTGTGGACCTTGAGTGATTTCTCGTCACCACTCGGAAGCTGGTTATCAAGCAGACAGCAGCCCTTGATGAACATCACTCATTCAAGCACTCCATGGAAGACTCCCTTGTTTGGTCATTAACAATTTGGAACTGGAACAAGGCATCCTTTTGAAGCAGCTTTTCATACACATGCTTTGTATAAAGTGATCCAGCTCACAGAAGGTAGCACTAGGGGATGTCTTTAAACTGGAGCAGCATACAACATTTCAACAATAAAGTATGAAGTTTCTGCACCTAGCAGCCATCAACCTCCCTGAACAGTAATCAGGGGCAGACAAATGTTTGGGCCTAATTTAGAAACTTAACCTTGCAGAACAGAAACTGCAGTTCTTCAACACTATCAAATGGCAGTGCTCAGTGACAAACAACCAGCAGCCCCTTGCAAACAGAGATCTTCATGGAATATCTAAAGGCAAGCCTGTTTCCATTCTGGCCCCAGGAATGCAGGCAATACACTTACACTCTCTGAGGAAGCTGTCCTCATCCTTTCATCTTGTGCCATGTAACACCAGGGGCAAACAAAATAGATTCCATGGGCTTCACTACTCATCCACACACATAGTCCTACTAGTCCATTTGTATAACACACACACTATACATGCACAGGCCCTACACATACACACAGGATGCAAGGTTCTGAGTTTCACATAGGGGAACTTTACATACAACCGGTCAGTAAGACTCTCATTGAAACAGATAAAAAGGTCCGGTCTCTCTAGGGTTCCACAAAATATGGTACACTGCCACCACTCCCTTATGTGTTATATCCACAACAGTAGTCCTCTGTCAGCAATGAGGGCACACGAGCTACGCCTCTCTAGATCCCAGGGCGCCTCCTGGAGCTCGCAGTATCAGAGACAGGTCTTGTCATTTGTGCACACCTAGGCGACCAGGTTAATGTGACGCCAAGATCAAAATAAAAGTCGGGATACCAGGGTTATAGGCTATCGGGCAGTCAGAGCAGGGGTTCACGCTAGATCGCTATGCTGAAGATGTTCCAATGCCAACAAGATTACAACCACCTACATTAAGGGATTTAAGGGGAAGCAAACTGTGTAAACTCTAAACACATCGATCCAAAATGACAGAGTAAATCAGACAGAAAATATTTTTTAAGCCATTAACCATAACATGACTTCAGAATATAGATGACATCAATTGTGTCTGTTTGACATGTTTCTGTTGTGAAATGATCTATTGGTCTCAGCCTCATATTTGAGGTGACTGAGCAGATGTGTTATCTTCGTGTAACCGCATGTGCTAAATGAACGTTTAAGGCTGCCGAGGACAAGGTGCATTAATCAGTCTTTGAAATAAACACCCTACACACAGACGCCCATACATATAAACTGACAGACCATCCTCAAATGCTTACAAAATGAAGAAAACCACTGTCTACCTGAAATTTAAAGCGGTGCAGAAGAAATGTATGTGCCAAGTGAGCATATAGAGACATTTTATGTTTTATTCGTTCAAACGTGCTGTATGATTTAACAGCAGTTTGTTGTGTTCAACTGTGAAGTAGCTTTGTTTATTTTGTCAGAAAAAGAACTAAAAGGTGGCATTGTAAGGGAAAATTGCTTAAAACAAATACATCAAATTGAATGTCTGAAGTTGTTAAAGAAACTAGAACAGCATGTTAAAAATGAACATTTCCAATACAATTTGTTACCCATGCATAAATCTTGCTGACATTTTCCGTCACGTTAATAGTCTGCCTATTTTATAAATCAGTATGAACTTGCACAGTTGCAAAAAGTGTGTATTTTGAACATCTCATTTGCATACTTTACCAAAAGCCAATGAGGCAGTGGAAGCAGCAATGGTGATCATAATAAGTGTTTGGGAACAGGCAGAAAGATCACTAATGGTTTGCCTTTAGGGATTTTTGTACTCCATAGGGGACGAAAATGAGAAATATTTTTCAAACAGCAGGGGTAAAGGTTTGAAACCCAGAAACACATGGAGTGATAAAGATGTTAGTGCCACCGGGCACATAGCAGGAAAAAATTACAATGTAAGACTGTAATTTCAGCATTAAGAAGTAATAATCGTGTTTCATCATCGTTATTAAGGCATGACCCTCAAAGCCACAAAGATGCACGTTGCAAGAGAACTTTATTAATCTTCAGGGGAAATATTAACAAAGTATATTATCATACATAATCAGATATTCGGTAAATTATTATTTGTTGCAATGGACCATGCATTATTTATGGTATCGTTAAAATATTTTTTTAAAACAGGCTCCAATTTTTGCAACGCGAAATAAGCAATATTTATAAAAATAAAAGTGACCGACATTCAAAATAGGACATTAAACACAGATTATTTCATTATACCATAAACTACATATACACTCATAAGTCTATGATGAGTAGCTTGAATGCAGAGTCATTATCAACCCAACTACTTAACTGGGGAAAAAAACAAATTTCGCATTCAATGGTTACCAATAGTAGAGACTCTCAAAGGCCACACCGATTTAAACACCTCTGTTGCAGAGACTGGCAATATAATGGAGACAACTGACCTGCTCCCAAACGGTTGTTTGTCTGCATATCGAGTGTAAAAAATATAGCACGCAGAATTTTGGCAACCAGAATATCATGAAGGTAAGTCTCTCCAGGTAAGTGCAGATTTACTATTCTTAACACCACATCTTCATACTTTGCAAATATATAATATAATGTGTTACCAATCTCGTCTGCCACCAGCCCTAATGAGACAGAGTGCATTGCATGTCTCGGCAATCCCGCTATCACACCTAAACCAGGCGTCACTCCATAGCAAAAAGGCACTAAATACTAGCTGTTTATGCAGGTAAAAAGTTTTTCTTTACTTTTTTATCATCGTTAAGTCGCAAGTGAAAAAACGGTTTGCGACGCCTGATACCAGAAATATATATTTCTTCCATCTTTACTATTATTAACACCACATCTACATACATACGTATGTGTGATATATTTAAATATTAGTAAAAAAAGCAAAGTTATTGTTAGGTAACTTTGATTAATTCTTTAGAAAAAAAACCTAACAAACTATACAGTCTGAAGAAATAAAGTTATACTTATAACCTTCTTTCTAATTCACACAGCACTGGTTAGAACTTACATTTATAATTTACATATAAACTTCAATTTACTATACGTCACGCACCTCAGTACGCATTATTCTCGCACCAGTCAGCAACCTACATTAACTACAAGTCACCCTTTCTCTGTTCACTGGTTACACCCTTCCATGTTACATAATTTATAACATGTGAAATCATAGCACTCATAATAAGATTTATGACATCTGAAATTACATCATTTCTCAGAACACAGTGCATGGTAGAATGGCAAGTTATAGTTAATGTAGTGCGGCGACTGATGCCAGAAAAATGTGTATTTTTGCCCCAGGGACCCTATCTCCTGCCGACATCACTGGGGGCAGGAAACCCGATCAAAGTCTGCCCCAGTGGGCGGGAGCATTTTTTAAGCTCATGGCCACTGGGATCAGACTTGGTTCTTGCTCAATGCTCCCAACAAGTGAGAGCTGCGGGCTGGGAAACCTGTGTTTACTTCAAGACAGGGGACTAAGTCTCTGAGTCCTGAATTGGCTGCCAGAACCATTTTTCATATGTTACTTGCAACCAATCAGAGCGCTCGCTCTCGTGGTAGTCTGACTCCTGCAGAAGCAAGATGGCCCAAGAGAAATAAAGCATTCAGAATGCTCTATTTTTAAATTGGACCCAACTGCCAAAATATACAATTCTTTTTTACCCTAAATTTCTCAAAAACTTCTGAACAGATTTAAACCAAATCACAATAAACACAATCTGCGGAACAAGATCTAGCTTCCTGCCAAAGTTGGTGCAATTCGTTTCAGCAGTGTTTGCTGTAGCCTTGTCTATAGAAGTCTATGGAAAATTAATGGGGATTTTGCGTTTCGGGGCACCCTCTTCTTTCTTGGCTCCCTCTTGACGGATCACCCGGAAACGTTCGAGGAAGAAGTTGAGGTGGATGAACTGTTATTTGGGAAAGATTTGTCAAATGGGGCCAAAGTTATTAGCAAACAAAAAAACTCTTTCTGTGGAAAAGCAGACCTAACTATAACTACCTAGTGGCGACCACTACTACGTAATATATCTATATTTTCACTGAAAAAACAAAGGTTAAAGTGATGATATAGTCAGGTGAATATGTCAGTGCCAACATTATGTTTTGAACTTTAACAAAAACACAGAAATTAACCAGTTATAGTTAGCCAGGCTAACTATAACTGGTGCCCCACCATGCACTGCGTATGACCTCACATATTACATCACTCATGAAATGTTCTATGATGGCATCATTTATGACATCACTGATGTACTCATTACTCGATAAAGGAGTATGGTATTAAGGGTATGAAAGTAAGTACCAAATATCTCAGAATATTATAAAGCATAATTAATGCCATCAAACATACAACTCCCTTGGGTGATGCTAGCTTGTGTTATGTGCAGCATTGACCCTATACCGTACACTTCATAGGTAGCAGAGTTCATATTTACAATCAATAACATATAGATGGATAACCCTCACTGCACACAATGTTAGGTCTGCATACAACTGTACAGATAAAACCAAGTTCCTCCAGATACTCAACTTCTGTTACATAACTAATGCCCTACTGCAGACAGCCTGTACCTGTATCAAACCCTTCACAGTTACCAAACCTACAGTGACAAATGAAGTAGATAAGAGTAGAAAAGTGGGTACTGTAAACCGTATTTACTCTATTGAGAGAGTTTACTCTGTACCACACTGTTTGCAACGCTGAACCTCTCTTGAGAAATACACAACAGAGTATTAAAAAGTATCTACTAAGAATAATGCTCACTCTATTCAAAACTTGTCCAAAGAGAAACTTTTCACTCAAAATACCCAAGGCCTGAAGGTACTAAAGGTCATACTACCTGCAGCCTTCATACTTTGGTGAAAACTTTACAGTTTGCTCATCTTCTGAAGATAATCAAACACATGTAAATAGGTTAATACCTGGTGCATACGATCTTCTGTTTTATGTAGAAATTTTCATGCTGAGGAGATTCTGTCAAAATACTCAAGGCTGCTTACAAAACTTAGTATCTTCTGAGTAGGCACTTGGAAACTTGGCTTGCCACTTGCCTGTGGCCTCCAGTTCCTGCTTGTTCCAGACTGATCTAGTAACACTGCATCTGCCTGGGTTTTCCCACTGGGGTTTTCCCGACCGGGTTATCCCACTCACCATTCTTCCCGCGAACAGAAGCCCCCTCCACCCCAGGACCTATTTAAAGCAGGCCACAGCATGACCGCGCTGAATGCATGCCTAAGACAAGCTTGTCTGTGCCAGTCCATGCCTGGATCACGCCCAGCGCCATGACCACTGACCCTATCACCCCCGAAGATACCCCATCAATGAGCTCAAAACCCTTGACCCTGGACGCTGCCATCAAGTGGACCCGCGCTCCATGGTAGGACCTTTCACCGGCACCCACTGCCACTTCACCTGCCACTGCACACACACCAGCCCACCGACCAGCCCCACCCCGAACACACCACCGACACCACCTGAACAAAAACACCAACTCACATACACCCTTCTCAACACACGCTCACTATGCAAGCATTCCACTGAATTAAGGTACCTCATTGCCAATCTCGCAACCAATATAGTCCTCCTAACTGAGTCTTGGCTCAACCCCACATCTGTCCCAGAGATTGTCACAGCGATCCCCGACGGATATAAAATCACTCACCAGGACTGCACCAAAAAGCCGGGAGGAGGAACAGCCATCATCCACAATGAGACCATACCCCCCCATGGACATCTCAACTTGAAGCTCCATACGAACGACAAGACAACCATCAGAGGCACCTTCGCATACAGACCCCCAGGTCCGCGCTCCAGCTTTTGCAACACCATCGCAGACTTCATTGCACCCTTAGCCTAAGACTCCAAGGACTTGATCTTCCTCGGTGACCTAAATTTCCACATTGACGATCCCAATGACAAAAACACCACATAGCTTCTCGACAGTATGAGCAGCCTTGGATTGACCCAGATCGTCCATGAACCTACACACACCGTAGGACACATACTGGACCAAATTTTCACCTACATCAACTACTTCAAATACAGCCATGTCACAGAACTTACATGGATCGATCATTCCATCATTCACTTCAGCATCTGCAGCCCCCGCACCGCCATCCCCAAGATGACCTATGCCCCCCAACAGAGGTGGAATAAAATCTCAGAGACCAGCTTGGTGAATGCCCCAACACTTCCAATTCTGCTAATGCTACCAACTTCGAACAGGGAGTGAAATCATTCAACACCTGGATCACCTATTGCGAAGACGGCATTGTCCCCATCAAGAGCAACATCAAGAGAAAAACCTCTAAAAAGGCCAGCTGGTACACCCAAGAACTCAAAACAGTGAAACAAGACAGCAAACAGTAGGAGAGGAGATGGTGCACCAGCAAGGACACCTCCGACAGGCAGCCTTCAAACACCTCCCTCAAACTCTACCACTGCCTGCTGAGGGCAACAAAGAAGACATCCATTGCCGTTCACATCAAAACCAGCGCCAACAACACCAAGGAACTTTTCAACATCTTTAAGGAATTCTCCAACCCAGCTGCTGGCGAAAACAACATCACACCCTCATAGGAGCTGTGCAACAACCTCGCTCACTTCTTCCATGACAAGATTGCAACCATATGCAGAAACTTCGTACCACAACCCACACCTACGGACTTCCTCAACAGATACGCCACCACCGTAACTGACACAAACCACACACTGATCACCTGGAACATCCTCTCTACCCAAGACACCACCTCCACCATGAAATCCATCTACTCAGGACCTCCCACAGACCCATGCCCACACCACAACTTCAACCTCGGAAACCAAAGGATCAGCCAAGAACTCACCACCCTACTCACCACCTCTATCACCACCGCAAAATTTCCTGATGCCTTGTAACACGACCTAGGGGCCGATTCCGATCTGGGACGGAAATCTCTCCGACTGAGCCGGACCCGGAGAGATTTCCAACCGAACCGGACTCCTGCAGTCCGACCGAACGAGTACGATGCGGCCGTATGCTGCCGGACTCGATTCGGTCGGATTCCCATAGAAGTCAATGGGAGCCGGTCGTACGACGCGTACACGGGCTCCCATTGACTGAATGGGTACGTCGCGAACAAGGGCACCCCCTACAGCGGGTACGCGTCGGTGCAACCCGCACCGTACATGCATGTGTAGGGGGGACCCATGGGTCCCCCCTGTGTGCGACTCGCAAGGCTACGGGTGAAGGGGGTCCGACACGGACCCCCAAAGTCCGGCTCCGACAGCTCTTTGGAGCCGGACGGTACGAGTCGGTCGGGCTGTTCGAAGCGCGCATCGTACTTGCTCGGTCGGGTAACGTCTCCATTGCGTGGTGCGAGTCGTGTCCGTACGGGTCGGTCGGAGCGGTTCAGACCCGGAAACGAGTCGGTCGGAATCAACGCGTACATTCGCATCGTACTAGCTCGTTCGGATAGCTGTACGAGTCGGTCGGTAAAAACGTGCACAGCTCGTATTTTTCTCGGGCGAATCCCGTTCGTTGAGCTTCCGGCCGAGATCGGAATCGGCCCCTTAGTTGGACCACTATTAAAACTCTCAGCTGACCCTAGTGAACTCAAAAAATACTGGCCAATCTCCCTGCTCCCATTCCCAGTGAAAGTACTCGAAAAGATCATCAACAATCAGCAAATGACGCACCGTGACACAAGCCTTCATCACCAGCCAACTGGACTACGGCAATGCCCTCCATGAAGGAATCACCACACATATTCTAAAGAGACTTCGGACCATACAGAACGCTGCAGCCAGACTCATCCTCGGCCTTCCCTGACAAACCCACATCACACCCCACCTTGGGAAACTCCACTGACTTCCCGTACAAAAGGTTCAACACAACCAAGGATCTCCCTACATTAACCACCGCCTGAACTTCCACCAAACATTGAGAACAATATGCTCCACCTACCTTTCACTTGCCCATACTCACCTCATCTACCGAAGCAGAAGTGGAGGACGCTCCTCCTTCCATATTGCAGCAAAGACCTGGAACAGCCTCCCCACACAGCTCTGAACCAGCACCTCACTTCCAGAATTTCAAATGGCCCTCAAAACTTGGCTGTTCAAATACCACATTCCCTGGGGCTACAATGCACTTAAAAAGGGGAGTGGCTGTGCATCCTCTCTCCATGAGTGTTCTTTGGCCCCGAGGACCCCACCCACTGGGGCCACATGTAATTAAAAAGGGGAGGGGGCCCCCTCTCCCATCCTTATTACATACAGGTGACCCCATCCCCTTGGTTACAAAATGCATTATTAAGGGGAGACCTTATGGGGAGAGGATGTAGCCTTACGGCTAGAGCGGTCGACCGCGAAGCTGTGGAACTGGGATTTGTGTCTCGGCGACAATGCTCAATATCCTGTGATTCTGGGCAAATCACCTAATCTCTCCGTGCCTAACAAAAATGAATGTGTCTTTGTGTAACGAAACCGCTGCTATGTAAAGCGCTCTGATACCCGATATCTTCCGGTGTAGTTCGCGCTATATAAAACTCAAAAAAGAAAAAGGCCAGAGGTGGTTGCCTTGATGCCCACCTGTGGCACCCAAAAACCACAAGTTGGTGGCTGCATGGGGAACCCCATGGGCCCCGCAGCCCCAGCTGGTGCCCCACGTAGTGCAGAAGATGGCATAGCATCCAGCCAGAGGGAGAAGCTAATTATGCATGCTCCCTAAGGGTGGGAGCAATATGTCTTCTGTTTTCCTGCCCACAGAAGTGAGGTAAGGAAACAGAACGGAAGTCTGCTCCCAGCTGGTGGCAATATGCTTAAATCTCCTGCCGGCTGAAAGCAGATTTGTCTTCCCTGCTCGCACTACTGCAGACAGGTAGGGCATGTTTGCTCCCGTGTGGCGGGAGTTTTAAAAGTGCTACCGCCAGGTGATAGCAAAGACTTGTTTCGGAAAGGGAAACTACTGTTTCCTGGGGTGGACTTCCTGGGACACAGTAACTGAGCTGGCCCCAGGGGATGTAGTCCCTGAGGCAATCAAGGCTCAGGGAGGGGCCCCCCTCTGTTTCTACTTAGTTTTGGTCCCTGGGGATGGGATCATGGGGTCTCCCTTCCTCCCTCACTGTAATTTTATGAATTAGCACCAGGGGTGGGGTCACGGGGCCTTTAAAGGCCCCACTCCCTTTTCTAAATGAATAAAAATTAATTTGGACCCCGGGGCTGGGGTCCCTGGGGCATAGAAAGGCTCAAGAAGGGAGATCGTGCATGTGCCCCTCTCCAAATTATTAATTTAATGGCAGGTCACCATTTTTACATTTTGTGCTGCCATCCAGCGGGACTCCCGCAGGATTGGTGCAAAAATTGCAGATTTCTTTCTATTTTTCCATGGCTGGAGGTCCCTCTGGGTCCCTCCACAGGACCAAGGGGGCAGGGTATCCCCACCCTGATCCCTTATTTTTTTTTAAAAACTAAAGGACATGAGACTCAGGGGCATATTCTCAAGCCCCCATCGCCACCACAACGTCACTTTCAGTGACGTTGTGGTGAAGATAGGGGCTTTGCCCTATTCACAAGGCAGCGTTAAGCCACTTTAAGTGGCTTAACGCTGCTTAACGCTGCCTTGTGAGTAGGGCCCCCTTCAGGCTGTTTTTAGCGTGAAGGGGGCATGCAGTGGGTGTTGCGGTGGGCGTTCCACCGCAACACCCATTGAGTTTGACGCTACCTCCTATTCACAATGGCAGCGTAAATAGGAGGTAGCGCCAAACTTAAGACCAGGAAAAATCTGGTCTTAAGGTGGCGAAACGAGGAGAAATGCTTTATTTCGCCTCGTTTTTGCTTTTTCCATGTGCGCTGCCTTGTGCAGCACACATGGAAAAAGCAAAATGCCATGGTTTGTTCATGTACAGGAAGGTGTCCCTTCCTGCATATGAACAAACCTTTTTTTAAAATGCCGTTTTGTAACTTACATGTGTGCTGCATGAAGCAGCACACATGTAAGTTACAAACTGGCATTTAAGGTTTGTTTATGTGCAGGAAGGGGCACCTTTCTGTACATAAACAAACCTCCCTGCTTGCAGACACCCTTGCACTATGGTGCAAGGGTGCCTGCGTTGGCGCTAAGTTGTGAAACTTAGCGCCATCGCAGGGGGAAACGCGAGGCTGCACCATATCCTTGAGAATAGGGTGCAGCCTCGCGTTTTCGAAGTGGCGGAGAGAGGCGTTAAGCCAAGAAGGTCTCTCCGCCACTTCCTTGAGAATATGGCCCTAAGTCCTCTAGTCCTGTGATGGCTGCCAGCAACATTTTTCTCATGCTGCTGGCAGCAGATTAGAGCACTTGCTCCTGCTGGAATCTGACTATCGCGATAGTCCCTGAGACGCAACCATCCAGATATACAATTATTTGTAACCTTAATTTCTCAAATACTACTGAACGGATTTTTACCAAATCACAAAAATCACAATCTGTGGACCAAAATCTAGCTTCCTGCCAAATTGGATGTTGCTCAAAGAAGTTTATGGAAAATGCATGGGGACATTTGCTTTTCAGACACCCCAGTTTTTCTCAGCCCCTGCTTGACAGCTCACCCCAAAACATTCTAGGAAGGAGGTCAGGGGAATTAGTTTTTTCTTAAAAGTTTCTTAGAGATTTGTAAAACTGTGCCAAAGTTAAAAGCAAACCAAAGAACACCTTGTTTATGGAAAAGCTGACCTAACTATAACTATCCAGTGGTGACTGCCACTGGGATATATATATTTATATAACAGAGTGATGGTAGGGTTACCAAAGATAGGGATTTCTTGGATTTTGGTCCCTTAATAACTTTGCACACGTTTAACGAATCTCTGTAAAACTTTGCAGACCCGTTGTACCCGTTACATTGATGGAGGATTGAAAGTTTTGCAGCGTTTGGTCAAGGAGGTGTAAAGAGAAAAGGGGGGTCCGAAAACACACTTGAAATCCAATGCATTTTACATAAACTTTTGTATTTCACATAGCAGCAAAATGGCTGAATGGATTGTAATGAAATTTTACAGCAATTTACATTAGACTATATAGATGATTCCTTAGCTATTTCAAGTGAAGTGGTTATGAAGTTATAAGGACCAACAACTAAGTGATATCTTGTAGCACAATACTACTAAAAGTAGCAGGGAAGCCCAAAAAAATAAATTAGTGTGCGTATGTAAAGTTTAAGGTTTACTACATGAACAACTCAAAGACCCATTTATGGTCACGTGCTAATGGAAACCTATAAACAAATACATAGCGAATAGAATACATCTTAATCTACATAAGTTTGCTTTGCATGCTCTCTGGCTCACAAAATAAAACTGTCCCAACAAGCCAAACAAAAAACATATTTATTATGCACCTCTGTGCAACAAAATGAAACATTGACCTAGCAATGATCCACACAAACTACTATTTCGAGGACATGATAATTGGCCACTAGGTAAAAAATATAACCTCGATTTTTATAACAATAAAAATGATTGGCTTTCATTCACTTTGGCTTTCCTATGTGGCAGAATCCTACTAAAAGTAGCAACGAAGCCCAAAAAATAAACTAGACTGCATATGTAAAGTTTCAGATTTACTACATGAACAACTCAAAAACCCATTTATGATCACATGCTAATGGGAACGTATAAACAAATACATAACAAACAGAAAACATCTTAATCTACATAAGTTTGCTTTGCATGCTCTGTGGTAGGGATGGGCGGAATTTTCGTAGTCCCGCTACGCAAAGCTCCGCGAAACGGTACAAAACTCCGCGAGCACGCAAAAGTTCCGCGAACACGCGGAATTGCTTGTTCCGCCCGTTCGCGATGCTTTTTTCCTGTTCGCGAACGCTGTTTGCGTGCTTGGGGAGAAATATCTCGCGAACACGCATTTTGAAAGCGCGAACATGCAAAAAATTCCGCAAAGTCGCGGATTGCGGAATTTTTGGCAATTCCGCGTTCTCCGCGGAACGCGAAATTACCCAAATTCCGCAAGAGGAACGGAATTTACCACCCAGGCCTACTCTGTGGCTCACAAAATAAAACTGCCCCAACAAGCCAAACAAAAAACATCTTTCTTATGCAACCCTGTGTGAAAAAATGAAAAACTGACCTAGCAGCAAGCCACACAAACTACTTTTTGGAATGCATGATAATTGGCCACTAGAAAAAAAAATATTCTCAATTTTTATAACAATAACAATGATTGGCTTTCATTCACTTAGGCACAATCCCACTTAAAGTAGCAAGGAAGCCCAAAAAATAAACTAGACTGCATATGTAAAGGTTCAGATTTGCTATATGAACAACTCAAAGACCCATTTATGCTAATGGAAACATATAAACAAATACATAACAAATAGAATACATCTTAATCTACATAAGTTGTCTTTGCATGCTCTCTGGCTCACAAAATAAAACTGTGCCCAACATGCCAAACAAAAACAGTCTTCCTTATGTACTACTGTGCACAAAATACACAAACAACTATATGGAGGACATGATAATTGACCATTAGGAAAAGAAAATCCTAATTTTTATAACAATAATGATTGGCTTTCATTCACTTTGGACTTCATATGAAGCACAATCCTTCTAAAAGTAGCAAGGAAGCACAAAAAATAAACTAGATTGCATTTGTAAAGCTTCATAATTACTACATGAACAACTAAAAGACACATGTATGGTCACATGATTTTATAAACCAATAAACAAACACATAACAAATACAATAGATAAAAAGAAAGAAATCACATTAACTCTGATTGCCACTTTGTAGTTATAGTTAGTATTCCCAAAGATAGGAATTCCTCAGAAATTAGTTTCCGATTAACTTTCCACCCATTTGACAAATCACCACAACACTTTCAAATTTTTGTGGTGAATTGTTAAGAAGGTGCAAAGATAAAAGGGAGCCCAACACGTTTTCCCACCAATGCAATTTACATAGACAATTGGATTTGTAGTAGCGCAAAAACAGCTGAAAGGATTAACATGAAATTTGGCAGGATTACACGCTATGGTGCAGGGAATATGCTTTTTGCATAGTTGAGTTAAGTAGGTTAAGTACTTTTTAAGTTATAAGGCATTTAAACTTAGTGATGTCTGTCACCATGGTACTTTCACAGAATTTCTCAAAAGATTGTGAAACTGCAGCAGTAATTGGCCGTGTACTTATTTAAAAATATGTAAAAAAAATATAAATACATTTCGCTGTCTATTACCTATCTATAGCTATCTAAGGCACAACCACTGAACACAGCCAAAGTGTAGTAAAAACAAAATGGCTGCCTTTTCATTCACAAAAAATAACCATTACCCAATTACATACTGGCTTGTACTTGGCATGTACCACGGTATACTGCAAAGCTATCACGGTACACAAGGACCAAAATATAACTAAGGCCTAACTGTATTACTGGATTGTGGTACCCTTGTATCACACATGGTGTCAAATGGGCAATGCAATACGTAAGTCAGATTTACAAAGCAACGCAAGGCCACCATGCGATGCCCTGCACTGATTGGTAAATCTGGAGAAACGCAAGGCAGTGCAATTTGCTGTTATGCGTTACTCTGCACACCATAATCCACATTGCTGCTAAATTTCACATACATCCATATGCCTTGCCACTATAGTCACTCCACTATTTGCTATTCAACTCTACGCCACTCCATTCTACACTTCTCCACTGTACAAGATTCCACTGTACTCCTGTCCATTCTATGCTATCACACTGTATGAAATGCCACAGTACGCCACTACACTCTATAGTCTCACACTGTACGCACCTCTACTCTACGCCACTCCAGTCTATGTCACTCCACTATACACCATTCCACTGGACGCTACTCCACTACACGCCACTCCACTCTAATCTATTCCACTGTATGCCACTTCACTCCACTGAATGCAGAGGAGGACCTCGGATGACATCGGGCATTTATTCCACGGTGTTTAAGGCGTGCACAAAAAGTATTTAAGCTAATTTCATAGCGGATGAAAGCTATTATTAGTTGGCACCACACTTACACCCATTCGGACCATTCGAGTATATTTCAGATTGTACCATATAAAAACACTCACCATAGAGGGAATACCTTTTTTACAAATACCATACTGAGAAACACGGTGATGCCTAACTTGGCATGCTCAGTTTTAACCATGCTCATCTTTTAAATTTGGTTGTTTGGAAGGTTAGTGACATACCATAAGAGCTATTTCTCCAACATTTCAGGATATACGGTTACCCCTGTTTAATATTTTGCTGCATCATTTATGAGATGTACTAATCATCAATCATTGACAATATCAGATTATTGGAAATTTCTGTCAATTTATTTGATGATGATCTATACATAACAACCTAGGTTTGAAAGGTTATCTGCCAGATCAGAACCTGAATATCTTGGAATTGTATTATGCGTTGATCAAGAACCATGTATGAGTGTGTGTGGGTTATGACAGATGAGGATGATTGCATTGGTGTATTTTAGAGCTGTATTTAAATAAGTATCTATGTATATGTCAAATGTGTTTACAATATTTATACTGTAAAAATAAAATATATGTTAAATGAGTTTGCAATATTTACATTGCAAAAATAAAATACTTTTGTTATTTCTTTAATATCCATGTGTCTGAGCTCTGTTAAATATGTAAAGTAATCATTTATAAATAAAAATATAAGTTGCTTGAGGATTTACATTATAGTTGCCACTCAGCTCTACAACACTCCACTCTATGTTATTCCACTGTATGCCACTCCACTGTACGCCACTCCACTCTACGTCACTCCAGTGTATGGCACTCCACTCTACTTTACTTAATTCTACGCTATTCAATTGGATGTCACTCCAATGTACCTCACTCCACTTTATGCTATTACACTGTAGCCCACGCCACTGTATGCCACTCCAGTCTATACCTTTCCATTTTACGCCACTCTACTGTACGCTCTCCACTATATATTATTACACTCTGTGCCATTCCACTGTACAACACTCCACTCTACAACAACACTCCACTCTACACCACTCCACTCTATGCTATTACACTGTGCACAACTCCACTCTATGCCAGTCCACTCTATGCTTCTACACTGTATGCAGCTCCACTCTACTCCTCTTCAGTGCACGCCATTCCACTGTACTCTACTCCACTATATGCTATTCCATTGCAAGCCACTTCACTGTATGCTACTCCACTCATCGCAACTCCTGTGTATGACACTCCACTTTACCTCACTCCATTCTACGCTATTCATTTGGATGACACTCCACTGTACGCCGCTCATCCTGAATGCTATTACACTCTACCCCATTCCAGTGTACTCTACTCCAGCTTACACCACTTCACTGTACACCACTGCACTGTACACTACTCCACAATACGCTGCACCAGTCTACTCCACTCTACTGTACACCACTCCAGGCCACTCCAGTCTAAACCACTCCATTGTACGCCACTCCACTCTGCGCTATTCTTCTCTATGCAACTCCACTGTACTCCACTCTATGCTATTCCACTGTACGCTGCTCCACTCTATGCCATTACACTGTACGCAACTTCAATCTTTTCCCTCTACTGTATGATATTCTAGTATACCCCACTCCACTGTCCGCCACTCCACTGTATGCCACTCCACTGTATTCAATTACACTCTACCCCACCCAAAAATACACCACTCCAGTCTACACCACTACAACTTAACCACTTCAATCTTTGCCCCTCTACTGTACAGTAGTTCAGTATACCCCACTCCACTGTACGCCACTCCACTGTACACCATTCCACTGCATGCTATTAGACTCTACCCTACCCAAAAATACACCACTCCAGCCTACATCACTTCACTGTACACCACTCCACTGTACACTACTACACTTTATGCCACTCCACTGTATGCTACTGCACTTTATGCTATATGCAATTACACTCTATGCCACTCCACTGTATACAATTCCAGTCTATGCTATTCCACTTTATGCCACTCCACTCTATGCTACTCCACTCTACGTCACTCCAGTGTACTCTCCTCCGCTCTATATAGCTCCACTCTACAAAATTCCAGTACACTCTATGCCACTCTACTAGTCTCTACTCCACTCTATTCACGTACACTCCACTGTCCAAATTCATACTCAACTCAAAGCCCATACACTCTTTTGTGCAACACTCAACTCCACTCTACGACAGCTTCCAACACAGTACGACACAGCACTCCACTCCACTGTATGAGACCCCACTTCAATTTATAATAGTTTCCTCCACTCTACGCTACACCACTTCAATGGATGCCACCCCACTCTATACCAATCTACTGTACCCTACGCCACTCTACGCCAAATCCACTTTACACCACTCCACACTACGATATTTCACTCTTCTACATTTCACTGTACAGTATTCCACTTGTAATGCATTGTATTGGAACTTGTAGAGCACACTATGCCCTGAGGTGTCAAAGTGCTGCAGACAGCATCCAATACCAAATAACAATCAGAGAAGTCCCAATGGCTCAGAAAGATAGAGAGAGAAGGGCCATGTTTTAAGCAGTTTTTTAAATGCGACAAAAGAGTCAGCTTCTGAGATATGGGCTGGTAGGGTATTCCACTGTTTCTCAGCAGGCACTGAGATGGACCGACCACCCCATCTGGCCTTACGGAATCTGGGAACCAAGGCCTGCTTGCCAAAAGATGATCTGAGAAGCTTACTCAGGGAGTACAAATGAAACAGGGAGTTGAGTTGGCTGGAGATTTTATGAAGCAGAGCTAGAAAGTCAATGGAGAGAGCCTTAAAAATAATCCTTTTTTTTTTTACTGGAAGCCAGTGAAGGGAGCGAATCCCCTCTCTGACTGAAAGATGCCTCAGAATGGTAAGGATAAATCAGGCAGCTGTGTTCTGGACAACTTGAAGATTGTTAACACAGGAAGCATTTATGTTGAGGTACAGAAAGTTGAGGGTAATCCAACCGCGAGGTGATAAGTGCGATGATGACTGCTTGGCGCAGATCCACATGAGGTGGCGACTGCGGTCAAGAATTCACTGGCCATAGGTAAATCAAATTTTGAATAGATATTCAGAATCTTATCCTGGAAGTAAAGTGCCATTTTGTTCCAGAGGTCTTGAGAAGAATTCACCAGACCCTGAGACATGATATTTTACTACTGTAAACTGTGTCTTAGAGGAGTTACTGGCAGCCCTATTTGTTTCTGTAAAGATGGCAACCTTGATAGATATAATGGCGAGCTTGTTATACAGCAGATGGGCTGTATGCTTTTATTTTTCCTCAGGGCCAAGAGTAGATCTCCATCTATGCTACTGTCTCTGGTGCTCCTGTCGAAGCCCCTTGAGTTCAGCAGAGAACCAGGGCAAGGACGCTTTACTTCTTGTAGCCATTTTAAACTTAAGCAGGGCCATGCTATCCAAGGCGGTAGTGACCCAGGCTAGGAAGCCTTCTGTGGAGTAGCCTAAGGTGTTGACATGACTGGCTCTGGAGAAGTTTCAATGCCTGTTCCCAGTTAGAAGAGGTAACTTTGCTCACATTTCTACAAATAAATAATAGTCTTAGGAGGAGCGAGGCTAGCCTTAGACAAAGAGAGAGGAAGAGGAACACTGAACATGTTAACCTGGTAGTTTGTTCAACTGAAGGGGTGAACACGATCGACCATGAGGTCTTCATGGTTAGAAAAAAATACCGTTGAGAGTGTGATATGAACTATGGGCAGGCACACATACCCACTGGGAAAGCCCCAGGTTGGACATAAGTTGAAGAAAGGCGGACAAACCCTTACATAAGGGGTCATTAAGGTGGAAATTAAAGTCCCCCAAATGGTAATATGGTTATCTACTAGGAATAGTTCCACAATCTGGCCCCAGCTCTCAAGAAAGTTGGCACTTGAGCCTTGTTTTCAGTATACCAGACAGGGTGTTATTTGCTGAAATTTTAAGCCTAACAAAGGCAGCCTCTGTAGTATCCTCTTTGCCCAAGGCCACAGAGTCTAAGGTACATCCGATTCCATCCTGTACAATAACTGCCAGCCCACCTCCCATGCAACCTTGAAGGTCCAGTCTAGTGATTGTGTAACCTGGCATGATAGCTTCCATCAGGTTAGGGCCAGTGCCCTCTCTAGCCCATGTTTCAGTTATGAAAAGACAGTCTAGTGCTAACTCCAGAATCAGATTGTGAGTTTCCCTCTTGTGTCTAATTAGGTTGAACGACGGTATAACGCAGGTAAATACATTGCATGCCTTTGCCACACATTTTTTGGCACGCATGTTTTTACTGCGAATATGCATTTACAACACATGCCAATACCACGCATTGTTTTTAGATTTAAAAGCAATGTATTTGTGGGGAGAGACCCCCCACCTTACCTTAAATGCGTGGTATTGGCATGCGTTGTAAATGCATATTTGCTGTAAAAATATGCGTGCTAAAAAATGCGTGGAAAAGGCACAATGAGGTAAAAACCTCGGTGTAAAGGCTATTTCCCGTCTAATGAGGGACCGGGTGTAAGCAGAGTGCCACAGAGCCGTACCTTGATGTGGGGTCTAAGACTGGTGATTGCATCCAGGTGCAAATCCCCCATAGGCAAGGAGGGAGGGATCACAGAACCAGTACAGGTGTTAAAGTGGAAGTTACAGCTAAGGCAGTGCTTGGCTTTGCTATTGCAAACATCCAGCGTAGAGTCCCGATAATGAAGGTCCATGAGTTAGGCATGGGAGTAGGACATTACCATGGCCAAACTCTGATCGGGCTCAAAAACCGACAGCATCCCTGGCCCCTAGCGCCACCCAGGTGCGGACAGGCGCACATGGGCTAGCCCATGGCAAGCCAGCGGTGAGCCAGTGGCACATCCGTGCTGCCATCCGACTCAAATATGTGCAGAATAAGGTAACTAAGTGCTCAGAAGAGCTAGACCACTAACCACCAAGATTACGGTGTGGTATAAACAAGCAGGATGTAGGAGAGCAAAACTTCCTGTAGAGCATCGGCACCCTCTCCGCACAAACAGCCAAAGAAGTTGCAGCGGACCTGAGGGTAACAGCAAAAGCAAAATAAAGAAGTCCCACCCCAACACAAACCTCCACAAAGAAAGTAAGTTAAGCAGCGATTTAAAAGTAAAACTACGTATTGCATCAGTTAAAAAAAGTTACTGGTGCAGGGAGCTGGGATCCGCACTTTATGCTATTCTACTGTATGCTACTCCACTTTAAGGTAATCCACTATACACCTCTACAGTGTAAGCCAAGCCACTCCACTCTACGCCGATCCATTGTATGACACTCTCCTCCACTCTATATAACTCCACCCTATAAAAGTCTACCACACTTCATAGCACTTCACGACATTCTACTCCACTATATCCCCATAGACTCCACTGGCCAACTCTATACTCCACTCTATGCCCGTGCACTCCAGTGTATAACACCCTATTCAACAATGCAACACTTTTCTATACAACACATCACTTTACTCTACAGTTTACTACCTATGCTACTCAAGTACACTCCACTCCATGCCACTCTACTTTATGACACACCAATATACTCTAGTGTACTTTACTCCACAGTACATTACAACACTCCACTCAACTCTACTCCACTGTGCGAGACTTTACCTCACTCTACACTATGCTACAATACAACAATCCATATTGCCACAGTACAACACTCTACTCCACGCTACTTTATAATACTCTAGTCCAGTATACGACACTGTACACAACTCTTTGTATGCCACTGCACCCCACTTTAATCCACTCCACTCTGATACAGTACTCAACTCTACTCTACTACTCCACTGTATGCCACTCAACTCTACACCACTCTATGCCATTGTACTCTATAACACTGTATGCCTATCCACTCTACCACACTCTACAACACTGTATTGTACTTTACACCAGTCCACTGTAAAAAAATCAACAAGGCTATATGCTACTCAACTCTACTGTAGTATACATCACTTCCCAATTTCGGCCCCAGGGGCCCCAGCTCCCGGGACCCAACCACATTATCAATGGAAAGGGGGGCACATAGCCGCCCTCCCTGGGCCAATTTTAGTCCCGGGGACCCCATACACTGGGGCCTGGCCAATTATAAATGTGGGAGGGGGCAACGCAGCAGCCCTCCCCAGGCCGATTTTGGCCCCAGGAACCCAATCCCCTGGGGCCCAGCTAATTTTTGAAGGGGTGGCCACATGTCCCCCTCACCCCGATGATTTCGGGACACCATCCCCTGGGGCCCAGAAAGTAATGGGTGGGTGCCCAGGAGTCTGCCAGAGGCACCCACTTTCTTTTTTTTGAGTCCGGTGGGGAGCCTCAATGCACTCGTGGCCCCAGCCAGCTCCCCATTCCCACCCGGAGCTGGCATTGCACTCGCCCGCAGGGAGCAGCAAAAAATGCTGCTCCCTGTGGGCGGGAGCAATTTTTTCATCTGTTTCTCTGCTATTTCACAGCAGGCAGAGATTTCTTTTTCATTCATCCGGGAAAGGGGCGGACATGATGGAGGTGTTGATGGTGTGGGTCAGGATGATGCTGATTGGTGATGTTCCCAGGTTGTAGACGTGGTGGGGGAATAGGTCCATTGGGGCCCCTGAGTGGGTGATCCACATGAATGACGCTGTGTCGTTTCTGGTGAGGGCTGTCCATTGGGTCAGGTGGCCATCTTGGTTGGTGGTGGGTAGGTTAGCGGTGAGTTCTCTGGGGTTGGGTTGGTGTGGGAAGTTGCTGTAGATGTTCGCAATTTTGCTGTGGAAGAAGTTGGATAGGATTTCGCAGAGTTGTTGGGAGAGAGCAATGCTGTTGACAGTAGCTGAGGGCCAGATGAAAATCCTTGATGATCAAGAAGATCTCCTTGCAGCTGTTGGAGCTTCTTTCAATGCAGTCCACTAGTGATTTTTTCTTGGCGTCTCTAATTTTCTGGTGATAGCCTATGAGTGCAGCATTATATGTAGTTCTGTTGGTGGAGTTGTGCCTGGCTCCCCATTTCCTTTCCAGCTGTTTACAGTGTCGCTTGGTGTCTTGGAGGTCTTCTGTGTACCAGCTGGCCGGCTTGTTTGATCTACCATTCTTGTTGGGTTTGATGGTTGCTAGGGAGTTCGCACAGTTCTTGATCCAGTTGTCAAAGTTGTTGATGACCTTGTCAAGGTTGTCTGCGGGGTTAGGCTGATCATTGCTGAGGGCGCTGAGCCAGTGTGCTTATTTGATTTTGCTCCAGCTGCGGTGTCATATCACTCACCTGTATCTTGTCCGTGGAGACGATGCTGGACCTTCTATTTATCGTAGGGTGGCGTCTGATCAGATAATTGTAACCCTAGAAGAGAAGGGGGGTTGGTACAAAATAACAAACAGAGAGACTTGCGTGCCTTCGAGCTCAGCCACCATCTTTTTGGAATCATATGTACATCTCTTCTCAGTCCTGGAGAGCGTAGTCATGATGTGTGCATAATTTAGTGCACAGTGAGCTGTACTGCAAATACAAGTCGAGAGGTTACTCATCAAATGAGTAGTCGTAAAATATTCCCTGCCACTTTTGACATGTGTAGTAACAGTCACTTACAAGATAATGAACCTAATGCTGCATAGGCTTCCAATAACCAACTGTTACCCTTGGAGTTTTTGCACTCCCAGCAGAAGCTATATCAAGCTTTCACATCAAACACTAGGCAGACCTTGTTTGTTCAACAGTAGGCACAAGGTGTGCAAGAGTGTGCTTTTAGATTCATAGACTACAGCACAATAAAGGATGCGCATAAGAATGTCACGGGGCGCTAGGACCAAGGCCTCGGTATGCATGATAAATAATACCCCCAATGTCTCAATGTTCAAGAGTTATCCTGTTTTCAGATTTTCAGCATCATAAAAACAAGTCTTTGGTTGGTACGCTTTCTGTTAGTGCACTAACCTTAAGGATGGTACTTTACCATGTTTTCTCCTTTTAAGTGTGGAGTTGCAGGGATGGTGTTCGCTGCGTCACTGGTTTTACAGGGAAGAAGATGTCTGCAGCAGCAGAGATTTGCAGGAGAGCCGAGATGCAGCAGAAGCTCGGCCGGGTCATGGGGACGTTCAGGTGAGCAGAATCGCTGAAGAGGATCCATCCTTTTCAACCAGCCGGTCAGCCAAGCACTGCTTTGTGGTTTGAGTGTGGTACAAATATCATTCCCAAATCCCTACGAGTCAGCTCAAATATCCCCATAGTCATGTGCCTATGAGTTAGCCTGAATAGTCCCATAGTGATGTGCCTATGATTCAGCCCAAATATCACCATACTCATGATGAGTCAGCCCAAATATCAACATAGTCATGATGAGTCGGCTTGAAGCCCTTGGGGGATGTTACTGTTTGTGCTTTGGTGTTTCATGACTCGGTGGACTAGGGCCCTGGTCGACAATTACCATGCCAAGATTGTTGTCAAGCCTACGGGGCAATAAGTCCCATGAACAACAAGGGAGGCATTGAGACATGTGCTCGATCCTGCAAGCCCCCAACACACAAGGTACAGGAGGAGTGAGAACACAAGGAGGTCAGGGTCATGACTTGCGGCTTAGAGTGATGAACCTGATAGGGGTGTTGTCTTGAGGAGTGATGATTTGGAAGTGGATGATGGAGTGGTTGGTCCATGTGAACTGTGTGGTAGAGTTATATTTGATACCGCCGCTTGTGGTGATGATGGGGTCCATTGTGTGTCCTACAGTGTGTGTTGGTTCTGTGATGCACTGGATGAGTCCAATGTTGCTCAAGCTTTTGATGAGTGCTGTAGATCAGGGGTTGTTTTGATCTTCCAGGTGAAAGTTGAGGTCACTGAGGAGAATGTAGGCTCTGGATTCGATGGTGAGTGGAGCGACAAAGTCGGAGATGAGGTTGGTAAAGGTGAGTCGGGGTCCGGGTGGTCGATAGGTGAGGGTTCCATTCAGGGTGAGTTTTTCAAAGATTTGCAGCTTGAAGTGCAGGTGTTCCATGAATAGGGTGGCATTCTCTTTGGATGTTGTGCATTTGATAGATTCCTTGTAGATGATAGCAGCTCCTCCTGGCTTATGAAGGCGACCCTGAGGAGCGATGTTATAGCCCGCTGGGATTGCTGTTGTGATGTATGGAGCCAATGAAAGGTTGAGCCAGGTCTCTGTGATGAAGAGGATGTTGTGTGTGGTGCATCTCAGAAGGTCCTATAATTTGGATGCATGTTTGCTGAGTGATCATGTGTTGAGAAGCATGCATGCAGATGGGAGGTGACGTACAGGTTTTCTATGGGGTGTGGTGTACTGTGGGATTATAGGAATTGTTGGGGCTTGTGTGTTGTGTGTGTTGGGAGGTTGTGTTGAGAGTGTTATTAGTATCTGTGTGGGTGTTGTAGGTGGGTGACTGCTGGAGAATCAGCAGTGGATAAAGGTGAAAGCTCATACCATGGTGTGAGGTGTGGCATGGCAGCAATTTGGGGAATGGTGTCCATGGTCTAGCAACCTAAGGAGTGATGCAGAGTATCGCTGAAGGTGATCAGACCAGGTTTCCTGTGCTGGGTGCAAGTCCAGGCATGGACAGGCACTGATGGGATTGCCTTTGGGGTTCCACCGGCGTGCCCGCTGTGTGTCTGTGATGCAGCTGTCATTAAGTAGGTCCTAGGAGGGTGGAGGAGTTCAGGGTGCCATGACCTCACTTCCTGTAATGATGGGTGATAGGCAATGATGTCCTGTTGCTTGGCTTCTTCTTTTAAATATGATTTTGGCCAGAAAACCAGTAATGTCACTTCCTATCCAAATGGATAAAGGGAAATTCAATGAGGTCACTTCCTGTGCAGGTGGATGATGGAAGATCCAGTGATGTCACTTTCCTCTACTGATGGGTTATGGAAATAAATGACACCCAAGTCCTTGAGCTTAGGAATAGTTAGTGCCATCCACGCCAAGCTGAAAAATGACAAAAGCCTTTTACCTCTCTTGACACAGTATTACAGCTTTGGACTGGTAAAATACCATCCAAGCCAACCTGGAATTAATAAAAGCAACCCTTGACACGTATTTCACATGTATAAAAATTACATAAGGCTTTGTCAATTCAATTCAATTCAATATGTCTTTATTTCGATTAAAAATCATAAAAGACTTTACATTTAAAACAAAAAGCTCCATTTCATTGTCATTAAATTTTTACAAAATTTATACAATAGAATAACAATCAAAGAAAGAAGAAATAGATCCACAATGTTGAGGTACCGTTAATATACAATAAATAATTAAAACTAATAAAACTTCTGACCTTAGTGCCGCAAAAATCATACCAGTAAATATCTTCTTATATATATATATATAAAATGACCAGGTGAGTACACTCAATTCTAATACAGCATAAAACAATGTATACTACTCCCTCTTTATAAAATTCATCAAACTAACTTAGCCTCATCTTCTTTGCACGTATGGCCCACATCCAACTAAGGAATTTAGCAACTGCAATCACTATGGGTTCTTTAGTGTCAGTTTTTAAAATCCTAAATGCTTCGTTACCAGAACGAATGCCCATATTCATACAAATTGGTTTGAGCCATTTATGCCTAGGAATTTTATAAGCAGGGCATACAAATAAGATGTGAGCTAACGATTCATTTAGTGTTAAACAGAAGGGGCATTTGCTATGATTTTGGGCGTGCCATTTACTAACATAAGAATTAATCGGGAGAGAACCCACTCTAAATTGATGGTAGAGTTTCCTATCATTAAAAACATTAATAAAATCCCAATAGTTCTCATACTCTATATCGTATTTGTGCTCTAAAAATTCCTTTGTTAGTGATGGCCTTATTAGAGAGGAAAAACGCTTCATTTTGACCATATTCCAGTACACCATCGTAAATTCCTTCTTTGAAGGGAAAGGATTATCGACGGGATTCTCCCACAGACTACTCATCCCCATCTCACTCAGAGTATCCTTTACCCGTCTCAGCCATGGTATTTTGCACATCCGGTCTGCCTCCCTGACTGTAAGAAGAGCCTGAGCATACAGGGACAGTTCAGGTGTAACCCAAAGCCTTCTCCAATAAGCCACGGGTCTAAATCGTGCCGTGTCCTCAATTGAACGACAACCCAAATCTAAAAAGAGGGGCAATAAGGGTGTTGATTGGGGAAGACCAGTTATGGCCCTCAAAAATTTGTTTTGGGCAATAACCAGGGGAACTAAGTTATCAAATCCCCATAATTCTGCCCCATATAAAACCGAGGCACTCATTTTAGAGTTATATATTTTTAAGACAGGAGCAACGGGCTTGGTGTAAGAAAGACGCTGTTCCTTCAATAGGGCACCGGACAGTTGGGCACGTTTAAGGACCAACAAATCAATATGGGGCTTCCAATTAAGTTTTCTACCTAATGTAATCCCCAAATATGTAAATGCATGGGTCTGCTCAAGGGTAACTTCATTCATTACAGCTCTGCCCTTTATAACCTTGTGTTTGTGTAGAACCATGAATTTTGTCTTCTCCACGTTGACTACAAGGTCGTGGTCCTGACAAAACTCCTCAAATCTAATAATAGCTGACTGGAGTCCTTTTAATAATAGCTGACTGGAGTCCTTGTCACTTTCTAACTCAGTCTGGATAGCACTGCTTACAAACTCTGCTAAAAAAAAACTGTCATTTGAGGGGCAACCCACAGTTCCTTGTTTCTTTTTTTTGCATCTCTCTCTCTCTCTTTCTCTCTCTCTCAAGAGTCTTTAAGCATAGGATTAGCACAGTGCCATCCATGCCGAGATAGAAACGGACAAAGTCTTTTGCCATTTCTACAGCAAAGTCTTTAAGCATAGGACTAGCACAGTGCTGTCCATGCCGAGCTGTAAAATGACAAAAGCCATTTACCACTCCAGGCACAATATTACAGCTTTGAATTGGTAAAATACCATCCAAGCCAACCTGAAATGAGTAAAAGCAACCCCTGACACAGTGTTTCGCTCTAATTAGAGCTCTTCAGAGAGGTATAGCTTTGTCCAGACACAAGGGAGCACCCAGTATAAGTCAAAAGAATACCCTTTCAGGCATAGAGTGACGCATAAATTATGCAAAAAGACAAGCAGAAAACTCTGGGTAGTTCTCAAGTTTAGGTGGAAAGCAGCTCCTGTATAGAGCACTGTCAACACCAGCGACACTCTAGATCTGCTCACCTCAAATGTCTGCTTTTCTATCAAAAGTCTTTAAGCATAGGATTAGCACAGTGCCATCCACGCCGAGATAGAAAAGGACAAAGTCTTTTGCCATTTCTACAGCAAAGTCTTTAAGCATAGGACTAGCACAGTGCTGTCCATGCCGAGCTGTAAAATGACAAAAGCCATTTACCACTCCAGGCACAATATTACAGCTTTGAATTGGTAAAATACCATCCAAGCCAACCTGAAATGAGTAAAAGCAACCCCTGACACAGTGTTTCGCTCTAATTAGAGCTCTTCAGAGAGGTATAGCTTTGTCCAGACACAAGGGAGCACCCAGTATAAGTCAAAAGAATACCGTTTCAGGCATAGAGTGACGCATAAATTATGCAAAAAGAGAAGCAGAGAACTCTGGGTAGTTCTCAAGTTTAGGTGGAAAGCAGCTCCTGTATAGAGCACTGTCAACACCAGCGACACTCTAGATCTGCTCACCTCAAATGTCTGCTTTTCTATCAAAAGTCTTTAAGCATAGGATTAGCACAGTGCCATCCATGCCGAGATAGAAAAGGACAAAGTCTTTTGCCATTTCTACAGCAGTCTTTAAGCATAGGACTAGCACAGTGCTGTCCATGCCGAGCTGTAAAATGACAAAAGCCATTTACCACTCCAGGCACAATATTACAGCTTTGAATTGGTAAAATACCATCCAAGCCAATCTGAAATGAGTAAAAGGAACCCCTGACACAGTGTTTCGCTCTAATTAGAGCTCTTCAGAGAGGTATAGCTTTGTCCAGACACAAGGGAGCACCCAGTATAAGTCAAAAGAATACCCTTTCAGGCATAGAGTGACGCATAAATTATGCAGACATTTGAGGTGAGCAGATCTAGAGTGTCGCTGGTGTTGAGAGTGCTCTATACAGGAGCTGCTTTCCACCTAAACTTGAGAACTACCCAGAGTTCTCTGCTTCTCTTTTTGCATATATATATATATATATATTATCTACTGGCGGTCGCCAGTAGATAGTTATAGTTACAACCTATTATCCATAGGAAATCTGCGACATTCTATTTGAAATAACTCTCTTGCCAATTGACGTAACTTCGCAAAATTTTCAAACTTTGTGGGGCGCTCTGGTCCGCTCCTACCCTGAAAGTCTCGGGGGGATTCGTCAAGCGGGGGCCGAGAAAAAAGGGGGGTCCCAAAACACGTTTTCCCCATGCAATTTTCCATAGGAAACTTTAGACACGGCTACAGCCCGAACTGCTGAACGGAATTACACCAAATTTGGCAAAGAGGTAGTTCTTGGTTCAGAAAGAACCCTTTTTGTTAAATGGTGTAAATCCGTTCAGTAGTTGCTGAGAAAATCAAAAGTAAAAAGATAGTGATATCTATGGCCGAGTAGGGTCCGCGTACCCTCCCGATCACGAGCTGCATGTTAATTGGCTGTCAGCTGGCTGTCAACATTCCGATTCAGGAAATGTTGGCAGCCATTTTGTCCCTCGGTAGAACCGAGGGACAGAAACAAGTGTGCAAAGCGCACAAAGGGGGCAGGGTAGAAACACCCTGACCCCCTAGGTTTGCTCAGGGGGTCCCACAAGGACCCCCTGGGCAAAAAAAAAAAAAAATAAATAAATTTTTAAATCGGCAGGATGCGCTCAGGGTGCGCGAATCCTGCCGAAAAAAAAAAATCGAAGCGCGGTCTCCCGCGCTTCGATTGTATTTTGCCCCCGGGTGGCCCAAGTCCCGGGGGCATGGTGGGGGGTTAATTTTATGTGTGGGGGGCCTCAA
The DNA here is from genome assembly GCA_963921515.1 of Calotriton arnoldi. Lineage (NCBI taxonomy): Eukaryota > Metazoa > Chordata > Amphibia > Caudata > Salamandridae > Calotriton > Calotriton arnoldi. The sequence goes on from CAWUFW010001171.1 coordinate 362,956, forward strand.
AGGGTCCCCCAAGCCCCGGGGACCGCCACCCCCCGGGGCTTTATTGCAAAAATAGTGCGGGAGGGCTCTTCTGCCCTCCCGCAGCCCCGGGGACCGCCACCCCCCGGGGCTTCTTTTTTTAATTTTAATAAGGTGTGGGGGGGGCGCTCCAGCCCCCCCACACGCCCCGGGACCACCACCTCCCCGGGGCACTTATAAAATAAATGTGGGGGTCCATTACGGACCCCCAGAGCCCCGGGGACCACCACCTCCCCGGGGCTGTGCAATTTAAGGGAGGGGGCCGCGCGGCCCCCTCCTGGAGCCCTTGATGGCCCTGGAGACCGCCACCCCCAGGGCCGGCTCCTGCAGTGTCCCGGGGTGCCTACCCCGGGACACTGTAGTTTGCTATGGCAGGACGGAGCCTCGCGGCTCCCGTCCTGCCATAGCAAACTGCTTTGGATATTGGAAGAGAGAGCAGGAAACCTGCTCTCTCTTCCAATATCCAAAGCACATTGCTTTCCACATGGGGAGCTGCATCTTAGCAGCTCCCCATGTGGAAAAGGAATGCCGGCTCCCAAGGGACGCGGGAGCCGGCGGGACTGTGGGGGATTGGGGACCCCCCACAGTCCCCAACGGAGAGGGCCAGCCCCGGGGGATGGGATCCCCGGGGCAAGTAGTGGCCCGGGAGGGGGCCACGCGGCCCCCTCCCCCAAAAATAAAAAATAAATTAAAAAAAAACGGAAAGGCCGGCCCCGGGGGATGGGGTCCCCGGGGCCTTAAATGGCCTGAGGAGGGGGCCACGCAGCCCCCTCCAAAGAAAAAAAAAGAAAACTCGAGGCCATGCCCCGGGGGATGGGGTCCCCGGGGCCAATACAGGCCCAGGGAAGGGGGGCCACGCGGCCCCCTTCTCGTTTTTTTTTTTTTAAATTTAATTTAAAAAAGGGGTAAGGCCCTGGGGGATGGGGTCCCCAGGGCCCAAAAACAGGAAAAAGGAAGGGAGGCCACACAGCCCCACTTCAGGGGACAAAAAAAAAAAACGATCGGGCCCGCAGGCCCCGCCCCTTCCTTCACCACTCTGCAAACGCGCCCCTGGCGCGTTTGCAGAGAGGGAACGAATTCCCCTTGAATACTGGGGGTCCTGGGGCCAACTAGCCCACCAGGAACCTCCAGTATGCGCCAGGGGCTGCGTTGCAGAGAGGTGTAGAGAGGCCACGCCCCTTTTACACCTCTCTGCAACGCAGCTCTGTGGCGCTTTTTGGATATACCTGTTGGGCTAGTTGGCCCCCAGGGACCCTCAGGATTCAAGGGGAGTTAATCCCCCGACTTAAAACGCGCCACGGGGCGCGTTTGCACAGTGCTGAAGGGAGGGGGCGGGGCTTCAGGTGACATCTGTGCAAACGCGCCCCGTGGCGCGTTTTAAGTTGGGGGATTAAATCCCCTTCAATCCTGAGGGTCCCTGGGGGCCAACTAGCCCAACAGGTACATCCAGAAAGCGCCACAGAGCTGCGTTGCAGAGAGGTGTAAAAGGGGTGTGGCCTCTCTACACGTCTCTGCAACGCAGCCCCTGGCGCATATTGGAGGTTCCTGGTGGGCTAGTTGGCCCCTAAGGACCCTCAGGATTCAAGGGGACTTAATCCCCCAACTTAAAACGCGCAACGGGGCGCGTTTGCACAGATGTCACCTCAGGCCCGCCCCCTCCCTTCACCATTGTGCAAATATTCTTCTAAAATCATCCGAAATACGAATTCCAATTTACTCACCTGTTATAAGGAGAGACCTCAGTGCTGTATCTTTCAGTCCAGTACTGGTCCTGAAAAGTAATTTTAACCGTACTTACCAGTAACTTGAATTTCCTTCCATAGGATATCATTGCCTGCTTTTTGCTGAAAAAGTTTCTAAGTGTTGATTTTTGAAACCTACAAATATTCCTCTAAAATCAGCCGAAATACGAATTCCGATTTACTCACCTGTTATAAGGAGAGACCTCAGTGCTGTATCTTTCAGCCCAGTACTGGTCCTGAAAAGTAATTTTAACCGTACTTACCAGTAACTTGAATTTTCTTCCATAGGCTAACATTGACTGGTTTCACTTGGAAATTCTTCTAAGTGTGGAGTTTTGGAACTTTAAAATATTCCTCTAAAATCAGCCGAAATACGAATTTTGATTTACTCACCTGTTATCAGGAGACCTCAGTGCTGCATCTTTCAGCCCAGTACTAATCCTGAAAAGTAATTTTAACCGTACTTACCAGTAACTTGAATTTCCTTCCATAGGATATCATTGCCTGCTTTTTGCTGAAAAAGTTTCTAAGTGTTGATTTTTGAAACATACAAATATTCCTCTAAAATCAGCCGAAATCCGAATTCTGATTTACTCACCTGTTATCAGGAGAGACCTCAGTGCTGCATCATTCAGCCCAGTACTGGTCCTGAAAAGTAATTTTAACCGTACTTACCAGTAACTTGAATTTCCTTCCATAGGCTAACATTGACTGGTTTCACTTGGAAATTCTTCTAAAATCAGCCGAAATACGAATTCCGATTTACTCACCTGTTATCAGGAGAGAACCCAGTGCTGCATCTTTTAGCCCAGCACTGACCCTGAAAAGTAATTTTAACCGTACTTACCAGTAACTTATCTTTTCTTCCATAGGAATCCATTGTCTGGTTTTCAGCAGAAAAGTTTCAAAGTGTCGATTTTCACAAACTACAAATATTCCTTAAAAATCGCCTGTATGACTTAAACGCATTTTTTCAACTGTTTACAGGAGATGCACCAGTGCTGGATCCAGGATCCAACACTGAGTAAGAAAAAGTAACGATAACAGTTTTTACCTGCTAAGTGAATTTCCTTCCATAGGATAACATTGGTGATTCTATGAGGAAAAGTTTCTAAGTGTCAACTTTTAAAATACAATAATATTCCTTAAAAATCACGACTGTAACCAAAACGCTTTTACTCAACTGTTTACAGGAGATGTCCCAGGACTGAATCTAGGATCCAGTCCTGTGGTTAGAAAAGTAATCCATAAAGTAACTAATTGCATTTAACTAGAAATTCACATTGAGCTGAATGTTGCATTGTGTTTGAAAATGTGTTGCCCATTGCAACAACTGTAACTACTGTACTTAAAAGTCTATTGCCTATGTGCTAAGTATTTAAACTAAAGTAATTCATTCTGAGAAAGTATTTTTTGTAATGTAATGTATAATGTAATTACAATGTAATTTAAAAAATAAAATATGTAAAAGAAATTGTTTCTAAAAATGTAGTAAATCAGTATGAAAAAAATTAATATAAAAATTAATACATTTAAAAAATGTCATTTAAAAAACCTTTGAAATTTACTGAAAAAACCGTAGGTTTCAGGCACGTTATAGTTACAAATTAGCATTTAAAAAACCTTTGAAATTCACTGAAAAAACCATAGGTTTCAGACACGTTATAGTTACAAATTAGCATTTAAAAAACCTTTGAAATTCACTGAAAAAACCATAGGTTTTAGGGACAGTTATAGTTACAAATTAGCATTTAAAAAACCTTTGAAATTCACTGAAAAAACCATAGGTTTCAGATATGTTATAGTTACAAATTAGCATTTAAAAAACCTTTGAAATTCACTGAAAAAACCATAGGTTTTAGGGACAGTTATAGTTAGTTGGACATTTCACTCGTACAAAACCCGTGAAATTCCCCCGTTATAGTTAGTTCAGCTAACTATAACTCGCGCCCCGCAATGCACTGCTGATGACGTCACATATTACATCACTCATGACATGGTCAGTGACATCACTGATGACATCACTGATGACATCTCAAATGACATCACTGATGACATCATCCACGTGATAATCTGATGCAGCTCCTCACACCCTAATATAACCTTTGATACACCCAATCTAAATTACAGACTGCCATTCGCAAAACTATAGACACTCCAACACCAATAACTACATACCCACTCACTGATTCTTAGGTCTACACACACACATCCACTCACTCACCCGTACAGTCACTCATACTTATGGTCACTCAGTACAGGACTATCATATGCACTCTTACTCCTATATAGACACTCAAACACCACCACTCATCCATAGAGGTACTCACACACCTAGTCAGTCATGCAAATAATTAAACACACTGCCATTTACTCACCTATACAGTTATACACACACCAGCTCACTTAATCATACAAATACTAGCACATTGTTACGCTCTTATACAATCACTGATACAAGCACACACTCATCCATACAGCCACTATCACAATCACTCACTCTCGCTTATAGCTATTTATATACTCCAACACACATATATACTGCCTTTCACATATGTAGTTACTCACACATGTACCACTGGGACATACATTCACTCACTAACACACTCTTACACACACTTACCCACCCATACAGTCTATCACAGATGCACTCTTGAAACCATCCACCCAGTGAATCACCCACTCACACATCTATGCACAGAGTCGCACACACCCCACCCACACAAACACTCAGGCACCCATACAGATACTCAGACAACCAATCAATAACTCATATAGACACTCATGTAGCTATTCACAAACCCATGCAGCCACTTACACAGCAACAGACAGACGGATACAGACATTCACCCAGTTTAGTCACTAACCCATGCATTCAGTAAGATACGTTAAATCACTCACTTATAGAGTCAGTCACGCACCTACTAAATCATCCATACAGACACTTACACACCCACTCATTCTTCAATACGTCTTTTCCTATATATATTACAAATATTTAAACTTTACAGAAACACACAGTCACTGGATGATGTCATCAGTGATGTCATTTGAGATGTCATCAGTGATGTCATCAGTGATGTCACTGACCATGTCATGAGTGATGTAATATGTGACGTCATCAGCAGTGCATTGCGGGGCGCGAGTTATAGTTAGCTGAACTAACTATAACGGGGGAATTTCACGGGTTTTGTACGAGTGAAATGTCCAACTAACTATAACTGTCCCTAAAACCTATGGTTTTTTCAGTGAATATATATATATATATATACATACATATTACCTACTGGCAGTCGCCAGTAGGTAGTTATAGTTAGGACCACGTTTCCATAGGAAAAGCCTTTTCTGATGTGCTTATAACTTTGGCGTCGTTTGACGAATCTTTATGAAATTTTCCAAAAAGTTCCTCTTTTCAGGTCAGCTGCTATCCTAAAAGTTTGGGGGGGATTCGTCAAGGGGGGGGGGCTAAGAAAAAAGGGGGGTCCCAAAACATGTTTTCTCCATGCAATTTCCATAAGAAACTTTAGACAAGGCTACAGGTCAAACTGCTGAATGGAATTACGCCAAATTTGGCACAGAGAAAGGTCTTGGTCCAGAAAGCACGCTTTTGTTTAAATCGGGTAAATCTGTTCAGTAGTTTTAGAGAAATATCAAATTTTCCAGATATCGATATTTAAGAATTCTGACATCTGATTGGCTGAAGCGTTTCGAGCACGAGCTTGCGGCTGATTGGCTGCGAACTGTTGAAACTAGGAAGTGTTGGCAGCCATTTTGTGATTCAGTCCGTCAGCTCACAATTCTCCCTCTACAAGGCATCAGGTCCGTAGTTCTACCTCTGTGAGGCAACACTAAAAATATACCGCAGCTCTGTCTGTGCGAGATACCCCTTTCACGGTCCCTCTCCCCACATCACCAGCTCGCGGCTATGCCTTTAGAAGCGAGTCCGTCGGCTCGCAGCTCTGCGACTGCGAGCTGTGAGCCATTTTGTGACGCAGTCCGTCAGCTCGCATCTCTCCCTCTAAAAGGCATCGGATCCGTAATGCGAGCTGACGGACTGAGTCACAAAATGGCTCACAGCTCGGAGTCGCAGAGCTGCGAGCCGACGGACTCACTTCTAAAGGCATAGCCGCGAGCTGGTGATGTGGGGAGAGGGACCGTGAAAGGGGTATCTCGCACAGATAGAGCTGAGGTATATTTTTAGAAGCCAGTACGTCGGCTCGCAGCTCTGTGTCTGCGAGCCGTGGGGCCCGCTGCTCTACCTCTGTGAGCCACCTCGTTAGCTCGTAGCTGTGTCTGTGCTAGCAGGCCCGTCGGCCCGTTACTCTTCCTCTGCGAGTAAGCCCGTCGGGTTGCAGCGGGGAGGGCTCGCAGCTGTATCTCTGCGAGCCAGCCCGTTAACTGATAGCTGTGTGTCTGCTAGCAGGCCTGTTGGCCCGTTGGTCTCCCTCTGCGAGTCAGGCCACAGCTCTCCCTCTGCGAGCCGGTACGGTGCTGTGCTTTTGCGAGCCAACGGCTCATAGGTCTCCCTCTGCGAGCTGAGCCCACAGGCTGCAGCTCTTCCTCTGCGAGCCTGCCCAACGGCCCGCAGGTGTCCCTCTGCTAGCGGAACCACAGGTGACAATCTGCGAGCCGAAATTGGGAATATAAGGTGGCTCTAAAAAGAGCCCTTGTGTTTATTAGTTGGAGCTACATGTAAGTGCGAATGCACAGCTTCAGGTTAATCAGGAAAACTCGGTTTCCCTCATCTGTGAAGTGTACTCCATCACTTCTGTAGATATCAGCCATATCAAAACGTATGTTGTTGTTGTAGATCAACCCCATTCTATGGTATCTGAGGTATGCAGACACAGCTTTGTTGACATTCTTGCTAGATTTTTCAATCTTATGACAAAATTGGTTTGACCATTTCCACTTCTGTCTTTGGCATATATTGGAATATACAAAGACAGTTTGAGGCAAAAGTAACATCAATTGTCCAAAGGTGTCCTTCATAAGCATTTCCAAACCTACCCCAGTCAATGTGCCTAGGTCGTTACAACCACAGTGCACAATCATGAGATCAGGGTGTTGGAGATGCAAACAGGTTTTAACCAAAGGGAGCAATTGATGCCACTTCAATCCTCTCTGTGCAAACCATTTAATGTGCACATTTTGTAAACCTAGGTCTAAGTCAATACGTCTCTGTTCTGCATACCTCTTGCACCAGAAAACATAGCTATGTCCTTCAATCCACACTAGCATTTTGAAGGTATGGCTAGAAGATATGGATAAATGTCTGTAGCTCATGCAGTCCGTTCGTAGAATAAGAGATATGTTTAAACATGGGGAACTACTTTTTTTTACATACAAAACGTTAACGGATTAGGAGATGAAATGTATTGTGTCCTAAAAAGTAGGGTGTATATTAGTTTTGATGAAAGGCATCTTTGTGATTGGTTATCAAAAAAGCAGTTTATACGTGGAGTACATATTATAGGATGAAATTTGCTCAGCTCAACCACACCTGCTAATTGTATTTGGAAGGTGCAGTTCAAACTTGAAAGAATGGTGAACTTTTGACCTCCACGTGCTGTTAAATGTTGGAGAAAATGTTGCAAACAAAATATCGGTAGGTTTAAAAAAATGATGAACTTTTAACCTGCACGTGTCGTAGAATGTTCTAGAAAGTGTTGATACAATACCTTGAACTTTTCACCTGTATGTGTCCTTAGCAAAACAGTTTATTTGGAAAGTTCAAAAATAAGCAATAAAGAGAGGTTTTGCAATCTAAAATAAATAAGGAACTATTCTGATTTGTTCTTTACATGGATTTATGTGTGGAGCAACAGGGAAATTGTGCCATTACTGGTTCCATTCTTGATGAATGCGGTGCATTACATGTACTGTGTGACAAGAAAAGAATTGCATGCGTTTGTGACATTTGAAATCTGCATACCAACTAGGAAGGTAAATTAGAAATTAAGAAGGTGTGTTATGTGTTTTGTAGTAGTGGTTAAGTATTTGAGACGAAATTTTTAACTTTGAAAGTATTTTAAATTTCTAAATAACATAGTGTTAGTAAAGTCTGGTGTTTTATTGGTTCTAAAATATGCATAATGTGTAACTAGTTGTTAAACAAGTACTTTATGTATGTTTAGGAGTTTTTCACAAACAGAAAGTGTAAGTTGTCATCTGTAAAGACTGTGGGCCATATTCTCAAGACCAGCGATAACATTATCGCCGCTTTAGCGGCAGTTTCCTGCCGCTAAAGCGGCGATAATGTTATTGCCATTCTTGTGAATATGGCCCTGTATGGTTTTCAAAATTCGATGTAGCGTTAATTTCCATTTGTATATCTATTCCGGCGAGATAAACAAAATGTGGCACGTTTGGAAATTATGCTCAGTCTGGAAATAGTGGAGAAGGGGTGACAGTAAAAAATTCATGTGTTATTAACTTAACAGAGATGGAATGTGGATCAGTTACAGGCTCAGCTTCCGCATTGCCCACGTCACCTGTGACCAGCCCTGGTTCCACTGCCGAACATGCACATTGGAGTGTCCCATGGATGTCTGCCTATCCAACACAACTGTTGATGAATTGGACTATGACTTGTGTTTGCGCCCCTGTTGGATAACGAACAGGAGTGTAACCGAGACAGCCGTGCATGGGATGCGTTGACATACTGCGTATGTATTGGTAGTTGTGCATGGGAGATGGCACAATCTCTTGTGTGCAGTGACCACATCGAGGCGCTCCCCTATTGGGCTGTGTTGCGGATCGGTGAGACGGCGTGGGCTGAGCACACCTGCCCGGACCACCTAATGGATTGGCTCACCCTGGTGTTCCTTGAACACGACAACGATGTACTATTGGAACACATTGCACATGAAGCTGCATGGGCATTCATGGACGAGTAACTACGTACCTGCAGCCACATCCTATTGCCACCCACAGCACATGGTCCAACAACTTGTTGCACAGTGGGGATTGCTCACATATCCCACCAAAACAGAGGACATGTCTCCCTTCGGTCGAGCTCTGGATGCATGTGCGAGGAATAACGCGTGTGCACACACACCAGTCCAAGGCGACGCAGGTCCATGGTCCGAGCAACACAGCGTCGTTTGGGAACTTTGCCAATTCGGACACACTGCTCGGTGAGAGCACACACATGGCCATGTAGCACGACATGTGAACCTGTCGGACCCTCACACCTGATCACTGTTGGCAGAGCAGTCAATTGCTGCACCCCGGAGGCAGAGCACCATGCAGACCCCACGTACAGTGAGTCGTGCCCCCTCACACAGGGCACTGTGCAGACGCCAAATAAACCATCCGACTTATCCACAGCACACACATAGAAGCCCCTGCCTGTGGTACCCCCGCATGGGATGGCGTTGACACCCACGAAAACAGCAACCCATGTCCCACAAAGTTGTACACACATTCAAATCATTGCTCAGAGCTGTGGCATATCCTCCACACAAAAAAGAATAAATGTTATGTGCACACTTTGTGGTCTCATTTTTTACACTGAGAGGCAGATTTCAATGTCAGTCAAGGCTGGTGTGGTACTGCGAGGCTTTGCATTTGGGTGTTCTTAGGAAATCTAAGTTGTTGGGGAGCAAGGCAAGGTGGGCTGTGAGCGTTGCTATATGTGATAAATCTTGTCCATTTCAGGCCCAACATCATCTGCCCCTAGACATGTAACCATGCTGCGTGTAAGTGTCTTAAGCATGTCCGTGCCTGTTGTGGCCGTTGCCTCGTCCGTACTCACACGCACATGCCAATAAAGCCTATGCCACTCCACTTGTGTCTAACTGGGAGGTGTGTTGTAAAGATTGTCCACTCGTGTGCCACAATGAGCCTCGTCCCAACACAGGGTAGAACTGACTGTTGCATGTGCAACGGGGGTGTATCCCTTTGGCAAGCTCCGCCTCTGTGAGCCAGACATTGTTTTTGCATAGGTGCTGGACGACATCTGATGCAGCCCCATCACCTACGCAGTCTGATGTGTCAGGGGCACACAGCCATGCAGCCATCACCCCGCCACACACACCAAACACAGAACCCGTATGAGGGGAGTTTTGTACCACATTGCCTTCATTGCTGATGTTCTGTGATTGATATGTGTGTGGGCTGCATTGTGGGGGAATTGCCTGTGCACGGATGGTGATGCACACACACATGTTGGTACGTGGAGCCAGGTGCCCGTGCGGCCTTGCGCTGCTTGTGCTATCTCACTCCGTCTCTCTCCCTCACTCTCTCCCGCCCTGTCATAGCAAACTTGTGAAAGCGATGGGTGCGCGGCTCTCAGCGTGGCACTCGAGTACTTCTTAAGTCTTTCAAACACCGAGGGGTATATTCTCAAGGACATATCGCTGAGTTAACGGCACTTTATCGCAACCAAAATGGTGATAAATTTAACGCACCATTCACAAGCTGGAGCAAACAGCCCATATCAGCAGTTTACCAGCGATAGCAGCCTCAAAAATCATCGTCACGGATGAGTCCGGCAAATATTGCTAATGAGATGTAGAGTAGGCGTTCTCGTGCAAAAAGCAGCGAACACATCACTTCGCAAGTGTCTCAACCACCAGTAAGATCGTCGAAGAGAGTACAAAACGGTCGATAAGGTGCGTTAGTAGCAGAAAGTTTACACCTGCTCTGAGCTGGTGTAAAGTCGGACTACAACCTGCAATATGAAAGGGAGCCCACCCAGAGCCATACGTGAATGACAACAGATGCAATGGAGCCAACGATCATGCAGCTCGGACACCCAACACTGCTCCGACACCCCCCGCCACCAGCCCCTTGTCCGCCATCCCCCCTCATCTCCCCCACCACACAAACAAATGTGACAGCAACGTTAGGAAATCTGGAACGTAACAAATTGGCTGATGTCGCACAATTATAGTAAAGAAGATGCATGTGAGGTTGGACAAATAAGAATCTTAGTCATCTATGGATTTACATATAAAACATTTTATTTAAACAAAACAACAAAATAAAAGTAGGTACAGGTATGGCGTGTCATCCCTCGACAATTTGTGAATCACAGCCTGCAAGACAAAAAGAAAGATAAGATTGTGCGTCATGCGTCCATGAAAGGAGAGAGAGAGAGAGAAAGAGAGAAAGAGAGAAAGAGTGAGAGAGAGGAAGAGACAGAGAAAGAAAGAGTGAGTGAGACAGAGAGGAAGACAGAGAAAGAGAGAAAGAGTGAGAGAGAGGAAGAGACAGAGAAAGAAAGAGTGAGTGAGACAGAGAGGAAGACAGAGAAAGAGAGAAAGAGAGAGAGAGAGGAAGAGATAGAGAAAGAGAGAAAGAGTGAGATACAAGGAAGTGAGAGGAAGAGAGAAACAGTGTGAGAGAGAGGTAGAGAGAGAGAGAAAGAGTGAGACAGAGATGAAGAGAGAGAGAAAGAAAGAATGAGAGAGAGAGGAAGAGACATAGAAAGAGAGAAAGAGTGTGAGAGAGAGAAAGGAAGAGATACAGAGTGAGAGAGAGGGAAAGAGTGTGAGTGACAGAAAGGAAGAGATGGAGAGGGAGAGTGAGTGTTGACACTGTGGAGAAAATCCTTACAGCTCACCTTTCTGCCACCGGTGTGTCTCCAACCACGTGCCAGGACATAGTGGAGTCTTCAAGTTTAGTCATCTGAAACATAGTATAGAATCATTAATGGCAGAGTACATACAACTGCACACGCCTAATTCTCCGTTTCGCCCCTGCGCACCCAGGCTGCTGCACCCCATCGACTCCCGCCGCCCAGAGGTGTCTGCCTGCGTCTGCACACCTAGTCTTCTGTATCCCATCCACTCCCACTGCCCAGAGGTGTCTGCCCGCTGCTGTGCACCCAGGCTGGTGCACCCCATCCAGTCCCACTGCCCGGAGGTGACTGTCCGCCGCTGCGCACCCAGGCTGCTGCACCCCATGCACTCCCACTGCCTAGAGGTGTCTGCCCGCTCCTGTGCACCCAGGCTGCTGCACCCCATCCACTCCCACTGCTCGGAGGTGTCTGCCCGCTCTTGTGCACCCAGGGTGCTGCACACTATCCACTCCCACCACCCAGAGGTGACTGCTCGCTGCTGCGGAAACAAGGCTCTCTGCTCACCTTCCGTCACCGGCGTGTGTCTAAGAGGGTCCACCACGTGCTGAAGCAACCTCCTCAGGCGTTGCGTACACGTGGTCAAGCCGAGCTCACAATTCAGAGTGGGTGTTGATTGCAGGATGGCCACACATCATCGCAGGCTGCACACGCGCTTAGCTCTGGTGGCACTAACTCAGTGGAACTGAAGTCATCGCTTCGTGGCGGGAGGTCCGTGTCGGGGGGGGTCGTCAATCTGTGAATCACAGCCTGCTAGACAAAAAGCAAGATAAGATTGTGCGTCATGCGTCCATCAAAGGAGAGAGAGAGAGGAAGAGAGAGAGAAAAAGTGAGAAAGAGGAAGAGAGAGAGAAAGAGAGAAACAGTGTGAGAAAGAGGAAGAGAGAAACAGAGGAAGAGTGAGAGAGAGAGAAAGAGAGAGAGGTAGAGAGAGAGAAAGAAAAAAACAGTGTGAGAGGAAGAGATAGAGTGAGAGAGAGAGGAAGGGAGAGAGAAAGAATGTGAGGGAGAGTAAGGAAGAGATGGAGAGGGACAGTGAGTGCCGACACTGTGGACAAAACCCTCACAGCTCACCTTTCCGTCACCGGTGTGTCTCCAACCACGTGCCGGGACATAGTGGAGCCCTCAAGCTTACTCATCTGAAACGTAGTATGGAATCAGTAATGGCAGAGTACATACAACTGCACACGCCTAATTCTCTGTCCCGCCTTTGTGCATCCAGGCTGCTGCACCCCATCCACTTCCACTGCCCAGAGGTGTCTGCTCGCCGCTGCGCATCCAGGCTGCTGCACCCCATCCACTTCCACTGCCCAGAGGTGTCTGCCCGCTGCTGCGCACCCAGGCTGCTGCACCCCATCCACTCCCACTGCCCGGAGGTGACTGTCCGCCGCTGCGCACCCAGGCTGCTGCACCCCATCCACTCCCACTGCCCGCCGCTGCGCTAACAAGCCTCTCTGCTCACCTTTCGCAACCTGCGTGTAGAAAAGAGGGCCTACCACGTGCCGCTGCAAGCCCCAAGCCCTGGGCCCACGGACACCACACCCTGCATGTCATGCAGCCCCGCTCCGCAGGCCACCAGGTCTCACATTTGGTGCTGGGTCTTGATTTCACCATGGCAGAGGACATACCAGTACACTGGGCTTTTCATCGCAGGCTGCACACCCGCTCAGCCCTTGCGGTGCCACTAACTCTGTGACCAGCGAGGTGACGCCAGGTGGCGGTAGGCCTGCGCTGTGTGATGGCTCAGGCCTACACTGCGGTCCAGCAGGGCACACAAAACCTGAGCTGTCCAGACCGCCGGGACGGGCCATCACCGCAGGCTGCACACCCGCTCAGCAGTTACGGTACCCGTACCTCAACGGACCGAAAGTCACCGTCCCGTGCCGGTGTGCCTGTGCCAGCCGGAGTGTATCCGGTGCGAGCAACTCTGAAATGGCGTCGAGCACGTGCGCCCGGTCTTTTTTATTGGCAGGGTCACGTGTCCTGTGACCCGTGTGCTGGATGGGTGTGGTGTGGGTGTATACTAGCTGTGAGGGAGTGGCTGGCGTACTGACAACTAGGGTGTGACCAGCAGATCACTGCAATGAAAATCTGGGCCATGTAGCATTGTTGTCCTTCCCTGTAAGCGTAAGCGGAGTGGGCTGGCCTGGCGTATGCCAGTCCTGCGTGAGGCTGTGAAGAATGACTCCGGAGCTATGGGCGTGGCTCCGTCCTGGGCTGTATGAGGAATCAACTGATGCGGGTGTCCCTGTTGTAGTGCTGACGTCACCCGGGTCGCAAGCGCCAATGTGTCACTCTGTGAGCCAAGTCCCACAACATGGCCAACATGGAAGGTACGGGGAATCACTGACCCTACATTCATCCATAGTTACACACATGAAAGATGGTGGACATGACACATCTGTGTGGATATGAATGTTTATTGCACATTCAGTGGAGTGTTGCAGCTGTAGCAATACAGGGCCATGGAAAGTTTAAGTTTCAGTTTTTGGCACATGGAGGGCAGCCAATTAGAGCCAAGCTTGTGTTCGGGATTAGGCTGCGCCAACATATGTACTTATAGAATTACTCCGCCAATCCCCAAGCACTTATAAATTCACTATACACTGTCCTTGCAGTACTCTAATGATCCAGTCTCTACGTACGTACTTGTACAATGACCGAGAGAAAGTTACATAACCGAAGTTTTTCCCACTGCCAGAGGTAACATGGTTGCATACGCTGTCCACAGCACAATGTAATGTGGTAGGGCCCAGGGGCGGCATCTTGCATACATAATGAACACACGGACACAGATAGATAGTGGAACTGGGTACGGGCACGTGCGCTCGACTCATTTTTATTACCAGGGTCACATGTCCAGTGACGTCTGTGCTAGATGCGTGTGGGGTGAGTGTAAGCCAGCCCTCCGGGAATGGTTGGTGCTGGCAACAAGTACAACAGTAATCATTGGATCAGACACATAGATTCAATCATAAAGGGTCAATGATTTGTGCTGCACTAAGGTAGGGGCAACAGATGTGAAATAATACACACAAGATTGTATCGTAAAGGGTCCATGGCTTGTGGTACACTGAGGTAGGGGCAGCAGATGTGAAATTATACACAAAACATTGTATCATAAAGGGTCCATGAGTTGTGCTGCACTGAGATAGGGGCATCAGAAACATTCAGCATGTGCGCAGCCAGCGATGATGCGTGGTGCGGGTGAGCCGCACTGGGAGCAATGTCTGTTGCCTACTGGACTGAGTCATCTGCAATCGAGACTCGATGTGAATTGTGAGCCCTGCTATCCGCAGTGTAGATCGAAGGCAGTAGTCAGCACAGACATTGAAGAATGCTTTTAGTCACTTCCTGTTTACAAAATTCGAGGACATAGAGTACAATTCTGTCTGCAATAAAGAAATCATGTCTCAATTTAAATTGTGAGCTCTGCTAACCGCAGTGTAGGTTTTTGGAACAAAAGATGAAACATTTATGGAATACACAGTCGAAATATGTAGGTTTCAGGGACGTTATAGGTAGTTGCCTACTGGACTCTGAAATTAATGAATGAAGACTGAATTTGAATTGTGAGCCCTGCTGAGCACAGTGTAGGCCGGAGGCAGCGGTCAGGAAGGGCCTACAGCCACGTGGCGTTGACTTGAGCTGCATACAGTTAGTGGTAGGTGTGGCGCTCAGCGTGTGCGCAGCCAGCGATGATGTAATGTCTCTTGCCTACTGGACTGCGTCATCTGCAATCGCGACTCAATCTGAATTGTGAGCCCTGCTGACCGCAGTGTAGGCCGGAGGCAGTGGTCAGGAAGAGTCCACAGCCACGTGGCGCTCACTTGAGCTGCATAGAGTTAGTGGTAGGTGTGGCACTCAGCATGTGCGCAGCCAGCGATGATGCAATGTCTCTTGCCTACTGGACTGCGTCATCTGCAATCGCGACTCGATCTGAATTGTGAGCCCTGCTGACCGCAGTGTAGATCGAAGACAGTAGTCAGCACAGACATCAAGGAATGCTTTTGTCACTTCCTCTTGACAAAATTCGAGGACATAGAGTACAATTCTGTCTGCAATTAATAAATGAAGACTGAATTCAAATTGTGAGCTCTGCTGTCCGCAGTGTAGACTGCCATTCAGTGTTCCTATGGACTTGCAAGATGAATTTGGTCATTGTACTAAAGCTATAACTGATATAAAACAAGTTCTTGAAGCAAGGATACTAAAATAATATTATGTAGGTTTTAGGGACGTAATACTTAGTTGCCTACTGGACTCTGCAATTAATGAATCAAGAGTCAATTTTAAATGTGAGCCCTGATGACCGCAGTGTAGGCCGGAGGCAGCGGTCAGCAAGGGCCCACAGCCACGTGGCGTTGAGTTGAGCTGTACAGTTAGTCTCACCTGAAGCAACCAGCGTGTGTGGAGCCTGCGATGATGCGTGGTCCGGGCGGGCCGCACTGGTAGCAATGTCTTTTGCCTAATGAATTCTGTCTTAATAAGTCAACGTGGCGTTGACTTGTGGTGCACTGAGTTAGTGGCACCTGAAGCAATCAGCGTGTGCGCAGCCTGCGATGATGCGTGGTCCGGCCGGGCCACACTGGTAGCAATGTCTTTTGTCTAATGAATACTGCCTTAACAAGGCTACGTGGCGATGACTTGTGGTGCACTGAGTTAGTGGCACCTGAAGCACTCAGCGTGTTCGCAGCCTGCGATGATGCATGGTCCGGCCGGGCCACACTGGTAGCAATGTCTTTTGTCTAATGAATACTGCCTTAACAAGGCTACGTGGCGATGACTTGTGGTGCACTGAGTTAGTGGCACCTGAAGCACTCAGCGTGTTCGCAGCCTGCGATGATGCGTGGTCCATGCGGGCCGCACTGGGAGCAATGTCTCTTGCCTACTGGACTGCGTCATCTGCAATCGGGACTCGATCTGAATTGTGAGCCCTGCTGTCCGCAGTGTAGATCGAAGGCAGTAGTCTGTACAGACATAAGTCTGTGGTGCTCTGCTGCTGGGTTCGCAGGGGGCCTGTGTCGAGGAGGCCGGCGGTCACGGCGGAGGCCTCGTGGCAGGGTGAGGGCTGCCGCCCTGGCAGACGCTTTGGCCTTCCCACAAGTGAACCACGCCCAGAGCCCCAGCCTATTTATTCATACTCCTACGCTGGAGTGGGGTACGTTGGACCAGCCCACTCCGCTTCCAGGGGGACAACACAGCTACATGACCGAGATCTTCCCCACTGCCTGAGGTAACATGGTTGCGTCTATTGTCCACAAAACTACAAGCACCAGCAGTATATGTCCACATGGAGAGGTTTGTGCTCTGCATAGTGTGGTCTGTCCACCACATCACCGCTACACTTGGTATTGTGTGCATTTTTATTGATGGGTGACTTGCGTCCTTCACACATACTTGGTTGCCACATCTCCCAACATTCAGCTACTGTGTGGCTGAGGGACCATGCCGTTTTTGGAGGGTCCGCTGTCCTGTTCTGCGTGGCCTCGGTGGTAGTAGGGAGGGGGGGTGGTCCGGGGGGGAGGTCCTGAGGGTGATGGCAGGGGGTGTTGTGGCCTTCTTAGGTGTCGGAGCTGCATGGTCAGTAGCTCTATGACATGTGTTGGTCTTTAGATGTGGCTATGGGCTGGGCTCCCTTTCACTCTTGCCTAAAGGAAGAGGAGCTTGAATTAATCCCATGGGATGTACATATAGCGGAGGCCGTTGTTGCCTCGGTGCACAAAGCCATGTCCTGTCCCCTACTGCCTCTGGAGAAGAGACTGGTCAAACTGGTAGCCAGCTGCTCAGAACACCTTCCTCGGAAGGAACATCAACCATGGCTTCCCCAGGGCACACAAATCTCTGAGGCAGCCCACAAGTGCACCCAAATGTCTCACGGACACCTCTTCAGAGGATGCTTTTGATATATTGAAATAGTATTTCCTGGCTAAAGACTATTTCGCCTGAGACCATCAGGGGCGGGCCCTTCATGAAATAGTGGGGCAACTAACTAAGATTCTGGACATGGCCAAGGAGGCCAAACTCTCTGGTTCCTGGGGAATGCTAACTGCAAAATATCAACCAAAAGGCGCAGGTTGCTCCTCATCAAACAACTCAAATTTGGGAGACCTGGCTTCCACAGAAGCGGGAGCTGTGACCCTCAATGGTCTCTTTGGAGACCCATTTATAAAGGCGCTTGGAAAGTTTGTCTCCATCTTTACCTCCCTTGACAAACTCCAGGCGTCTATAAAGAAAGTGTTTGCTACCAACATTTTCACTGGGGCCGGCAAAGGAAGGGGGTGCTCGGTCAGTGAATCCTTCAAACAGCATCTCTCAGAGGGGACTGTATGCTAGACGTGGCTTCTAAAAGCACCAAACCAAATTCAGGGGGCTTCTTTCCCTCAAAAGGCTCTGGGAGAACGAGGTATGACAGAGGCATCTCCTTTAGATCGGCTAATGCCAATACATTTTCTGATACATCTGATCTACTCTAATTGAGTAGCAGTGGTGGAAAGAATGGCGAGATTAGCCCACAATGGGCATCAACTAACCTCAGATGCTTGGGTTCTTCAGCCCATAATAGGTTTCAATTTAGAGTTCTACAGGTCACCTATCCAATATATCCTGCCACGTCCCTTTGTCTTTTCTGAGGCACATGCTTGCCTCATAGATCACCAGATGGAGTATCTGGAAAAAAAGGACATGTTCAATCCTCTTTCCACCCAGAGGGTTCATCAGCAACATATTTCTAGTGTAAGAAAGGTTAGGGCTTGCGTGCAGTAATAAACCTCCCAAACTTCAAGGAGTGGCCAGTGTACATAACTTCAAGATGGAGTTAGTTGGTTTGTCTAGACTTAAAGGACACATCCCTGGACTTAAAGGACTCATACCTTGCAATTCCCATTTTCCCAGAACACCGCAGAGTCCTGCTGTTTGAGTGTTCGAGTTCTCAACTCTTCCTTTCAGGCTTTCGTCAGCACCATAGTGCTTCACGAAGGAACTCAAACAAGTAGTAAAATTTCTCAGAATGCAAGGCATTCACATGATAATTTACCTAGATGGCATCCTTCTTATGGATCAGTCACAGGAGACACTACAGGTGCATCTAGCATTACCAATCTCCCTTCTAGAGAGCCTTGGATTCGCCATCAATTATGAGAAGTCAGTGACAAATCTCTCCCAGATCATATGACTCCTGGGATTTATAATAAACTTGGTCCAGGTATCACTGAGTCTGCCATAATAAAAGATGGCCTAGATTTGTCACAAACTCAGGAGGGTGCTAGCCAAACAGTGATCCTCTCTCAGACAACTCACAAAGATTTACTATTCTCATCCACCCAGGCAATATTTCAGGAACCACTTCACTATAGAGCACTACAATGCCTCAAAGCCTCCCATCTCAGTAAGGTTCTTACATACTTAGATCTGATACCACTTTTGGAGGAGATAAGGTGGTGGCTCAACCACATGGAGGTGTAGAAGGGAGAGTGATCTTCAGTTCGAATCCGGATAACAGCATTAAATCAGAAGCCCATCAGCATGAATGGGGTGTGGGGAATCATCTGGTCAGATCAAGAAAAACAATTGCATACCAACTGCCTGGAACCATTTGCACATTCATTTGCAAACAACAGCTGGACCAAAAGCAGCGCTCATTGCTGTGTCCTTCTGAGAATAGACAATTTCTCCATACACTGGTACATAAACCACCTTGGTGGAATGAGATTAGGATTTCTCACAAGCATAGCACAGAATTACTGGCAATTATGCCCTTCCAATCAATTCTTGGTTGTGGTGGAATATCTTCTGGGATCTGCCAACAGGATGGCAGATTGGAACTGCAGATACCTTAAGGACGCAAGCCTAAGATACATGGACCCAAACTTGTTTAGGAGTCTGAACAACATGTGGAGCCTGTTCTCAGTGGACCTCTTTGTCTCCAAACTGGATCATCAGATTCCCAAGTATTTTAGCTAGAGACCGGACCAAAGGGCAGCAGTAATAGCTATCTTTCCTAAGGATTGGCACCAGGAAATGGGATATGCATTCCCTCTGTTTGCAATGATCACAAGGATCTCAGCGCAAGTCAGATGAAAGAACGTAGACCTGCTTCTGCTCGCGCCAATTTGGATGTCACAAGAGTGGTTTCCAGTTCTTCTAGAAATTTACTGGGATTCTCCAATCCATCTCCCCCACTTTCCACATATTCTGAGGAGTCCAGATGGTCTTCCCCAGAGCCCCTAAAGAAACGTTCAGAAGACTAAAGGTACTGTCTGGCTGGTAGCCTTAATTATGTTTAAACTGTGTGATGATCAGGGAAAAGACAGCTGATCCACTTGCTGTGATTGAAGAGAATGGTGCTATGGGAAAGAGTGGTGCCTCTCTACTCTGTCTCTTGGAGAAACACCTGTCAGGAGGACTACTGGGCAACAGGAAGCACTGCACCTGCATCTATCATCAAACTTTGCCCGAGCCGACCAGGCAAGATGAAAAGGCCAGGACCCTTGTGCAGTGAGAGTGTGGAAAATAGGAGCTCATCCCCTGCCTCTCTCTGTGCTGCACCTAAGGGTGGGAGTGGAGAGTGCAGGGTGGAAGAGCATTCTGCCCTCTGTTTCCCAAATGGAACTTCTGCCACAGGGTCTATGTGTGCCAGGAAAATTTGCATGAATTTATTCAGTGGTCAAAAACCTGCATCTGCTTCCCTCAGAGGCTGCAGAAGACTAGGATGGGTCCCACTATAAATAACTGCTATTGGTTGACTCTCCTCTAAGGAGAAATATGGAATAACAGCTTCGAGAAGGAAACTCAGTTATCAACTGACAGTTGAACTGCTGAGAGTTTACTCATGGTGCTGAGCTAATCCTTAAATGTCATTTGCAAAGTGGTGACTGTGGGATCAGACCTCATGCCATCCTCAAGCCAGTTGCATATTCAACAAGCACATGCACAGGAACCCTATTCACCCTAAGACTTAAAATTAGTCAGCCATTTTTATATTCTTTAAAAGAAAATTGCTGCTATTGAATTGAATTGAGTTAACAACCTTACAGCTATGGCAACCACATGGCCTAGCAAACAACATTGTCAAATGCAAAGTAGCTGACACAATATTCCTAGAGGGTAACACAAAAAAGACCAAGTCAAATAAAGAAAACCCAATGGTCAAAATGTATATGTTTTTAAGAGATGTAGAAACACTGTCGGGGGCTTATTCCATCCAGCCCTTTTTGACCGAGGAGACTACCTGAATTCTAGCAGTTGTCAAACAAATCTCAGAAGTAAAATAAAACTATATAGACAAACCCACAAACAAGAAGAAAATTAATGGGAAGTTAATATAAAACAAGCAAATACACATTATTGCCAGCATAAGGCAACATCTAGACAAAGTATCTTCCTCACTGAAGCCCTAATATCATAAAAGGACTAGAGCATAAGGTAAAAGTGAGCAGTACTCTGGAATATTTGAGTGGCTTCCTGACATATTCGAGAGACAACTTGACATACAGAGCAGAAACCTGTGCTGGCCTTAGCATGAAATCCAAGTTTGCTGGGCAAACTGCAGTTTCCCAAATCCAGGTACAGTTTAGAAGGCACAGCTTTTTGAAACTATTACAATCTAAAGTATGCTCAGGACGTTGGACAGAAACTACCCTTCCCAGCATTTGGTAGGATGCAATCAAAGCCTCTGGCAAAGACAAACATGCCTTTGAGCTTCTTTTCGCCTTAGCATGGCTTTCAACACTACTTGCTACATGGTCATGCTGCTTTTTTTCTAAGAGATAGGATTCTCTGACTCATCACTTCCATGTTTTGTGTAATTCCTCTTAAACTGATCGCAATAGCTCATAATGGGGCTTTTTCACTCTTTCTCCATATGCATCTTGTGTGACTTTCCACAAGTATCTTTCTCAATTATGGTTAATATTTAGCGTCCACCTCTGCTCATCATAATATCATAGGTGGCTGTGGGCTGCTGTAGCACTCCTAAACTGATATATTCATTTCCATGCATGCAAAGCTACAAGGAAAGTAATACTTACACCTCAAAATCTATGTGTGTGCCCTTGGACTCAAGATGGCAAGGAGCTTTCTAAAAACAGCGCAAGCAAAAACAAGCTACTGTTTGTAAGTGGCAAGCAAATATCCTACCCATCTAAACACCACCTTTCATCCTCGGTTAGTGAAACACCCACTATATCAAGGAGAAACCTGGAAGTCATCCTTTCACTATCACCACCAAAAGCTACTTGTTTTGTCTTTCACCCTCCTTTCTCCTAACCTTAGAGAGTCCTTCAGTCTTCCCTTACTCCTAACCAACCAAACATGTCAAACCTCTTCTAAGTCTCTTAAGGTGAGATTGGGTATCACACCCTCTTCTTCTCCCATCTCTGAACTTGTACACATTACAACCAAGGCATTCAGCTCTTCTTTCTCTCCCTTAATCAACCATTCTCTCGCTTGCATTCTCGTTAATGAGAGATCCATAGAAAGAAACGTTTCCCATATCTTTGAGCTAATCTCCGAATCCTGGCTGTTCCATTTCCTCATCAGGAAAATATGGCTAGGAGAAGACTGTGCCTTTATTCTCCAAGGCGCCACCTCTGAATACAGAATCTATTTCCAGAACCTATATGCTAAGAAATCTAGTGAAAGAGCATAACCACCACTAACTTTTGTGAGTTGTCAGTTATGGAGTGTAAATGCCTACTGATCAGGTACTCACTTTCTCACACAGCAGTGTCCACACTCCAACAGATCTATTGATCTCCTCCCAAGAGCCCAACCTTTGCAGAAGCCTTTATAGACTCTAGACTCACAACCATGATGGAGTACCTTGTTCTCCAAAGACTCCGTCCGCCCTCCTCATTTAGAGATAGATGGAATGAATATCAGCTTTCCGTCCCCAGAGCATCCATTGGCTCTGTCAATGGAATGCTTCCTCCAATGAGGTAGGGGCCATCAGAAAAAAGGCCTTACACCACCATCAAACAGTGGTCACCCATCCAACGTTTTGTATCTTGACAGGAATCACCATGATGACAGTTCTTATCAAGAAATAGAGATCATCGCTGTGTCAGCTTGAACTCTAGATTTGGCAGAAATAGTCTGCCAGAGTGGAATACCTAATGTATGCCACCCTGCCAAACTATACTCTTCTGAAAATTTTGAAATCTGGCCCTTTGTTTCTTCCATTATTCTTCCCCATTATAATCTTTGCATAACAAAGACACATACACCAAGTTCAATAAACCTCAAATGTCCCAGCTTAGATCACTCCATTTAAATCTAAAAGCCTTGATCATGCACCAGATGATATCCGGATAACTTTCTCAGCTCGCTACACCACAGACTCTATCTTCAACACTGTCAGGGATATAACCTTTGCCAAAACAAATAATATTCTGGAGTGACAATCACGCAACCTGGTTCAACCTCAAATACGCAAGCAACCTAAAAGCTGACACTAATCCCAATTATCAAATACCATGCATGGCCCAAACAGACCTTGAATCCAAAGGGTGTCAACACTGTTCAAAGATAGCATTCACACTGAACCTTTCTCTTTAGCACAATAATTTGATTTCAGCCTGATTACTGCCCTTGGCACCCTGATACCAATAAAACCTATAAAGCTGCCTTGAAGAATGCATAACCTAGGCTCAATCATATCATGTAACCCTACCAATCCATCCAGCAAGCTTCACAAAATCATGACTGCATTCCAGAATCCAGAGAACACTTTTGCTGAAGTCAACCACTCTTAAACCAGAACCTACTGGTTAGAGGTAACCACATTTTCAGTTGTTGACCTTGCAATTTTTTCTTAAACTGCACCCAGCTCATAGTCCACAAAAGAATGAATTCTGAAAACGTTAAAACAGAGTATGTGCAGTAGGAATGTTCCTGCTGCCGTTCAGGGTGCAGAGTCTGCTTCTCTGCAACTATTTACCTTTTATCCTCTTGCACCAGAGTTCATCTAATTTCCTCTTAACTGAAGCCCAAAGGTGACATCAATCAGGAAGGTTTGCAGCTGAGTGCCAGCAGTTTCCTCACTACAGTGGGTAAACGCAAATCCCTGTATTCTGATGTCCCATCCATGTTGGGTGGGATGTTTGGCTGTAGTTAAATGGGATTGAGATGAAATGCCCAACGTGGGCCTGAGGCAAGTTTGTAATACTTAGTACTGGTTTGTGAATTGTGAAAACACCTGAATTTACCAAACTATGTACCTGTAATTAAAATATTGTCCATCCTAGCAATACATAATTTTTCCAATGCCTCTACAGTTTATTCTTCTCATAGGCACATGATCAAAGTGCAAATACCTTCATTCCACATGACCACAAAACTGAATAAAGTTGTGCAATTTCATTCCTTTACCCGACTGACAGAAGCAGTATTTTAAGTCTTTGTAAAATCTTGTGGCATGTCAAATTCCTCCCCAAGTCCCTACTACTAGGAAATATTTAAGGACACCCTACTTCTTGTGCAGAAGACACTCAGCCAGGAACACTAGCACTGTTGTCTTCTTTCTGGTTCCATCCTAAAGTCCTAATGACCAGAAGATGTACATCACCTCCTGCTGACGAAGCCAAGTCTCAGTCCCTTGCACCCAGCCAAGACCAGGAAATTCTGGTCAAGAAAGCAGCCTTCTTACAACACCTTTCTTTTCTTGGAGAATGTTCTAGTGAGCCACTAAATAGGCTTTTGTCTGGGACACGGCACTGAACTGTCACTAATCTCCAATTGAGGTGAATAGTCAAACAAATGAGGTTTGACCTCTTAGCAACATCGGGCACAGGGAACTTTCCAAACTTGCAAACAGACCAAGTGAACTTATACATGTGGTGCTGCTAACCTGCATCTCTTCATACAATGCAAGAAGAGATCAAATAAAAACCCATTTATCTTTCAAATCTTCCCCTTTCACGAGTGTAGCAGGTGTGCCTCAAAGATCAACTTTTCAACCCCAACTGTTCAATGTCTACTTTAGATGGCCTGATCAGCATCCTCTCATGCTACAACTCTTTTGATGACAATGAGATCATCCTAAAACTGCAAAAACTATGCAAATGTAGAACAATGCGCACAGAGCCTCCCTCCACAAGTTGTAAATGATTGGATATCTTTCAACCACCTAAAATAAACATATATAAGACAGAGAAGGTCACCTGCTGTAAATGATCTGCCCTCCATCATTGCACATGGTGATCCCCAGAGCAGAACATCCCTCAACTACTTACAGCAATCTAATAAAAATTAGAGTGGTCACAGACTTTGACCTCTCCCTAAAACTTCAAATGAACTTAGTAACCAAATTCCTCCTAAACACTCAGGACATTGAGATGCCTTTACCTGTTCCTGGGCTTTACTTGTCCGATTCCAGGCTACTGTCACATTAGGGCTCACCTGCTTTGAGTACATCTTTCATCCTATACAGGGATAACTTGGGATATACGCCAGATTTTCAACTTCAGACCAGTTCGCCATACCAAGTTTTGTTTTTTTCGTGGTACAGCTTCAGCTTTGTTTCCAACAAATCACTGACATAATATTGACAGACACATTATCGACCTACATTTTTATCGACACAAAAATATCAATAACCATAATATCGATAATATATACTTAATTAAAAAAATACACTATTTTCGACACAACAATATCGTCATTCAAAAATATCGATAACAAAAATATCGAACACACAATTATCGTTATACAAATTATTGAACAAGCTTTAAACAAATACAACATGTCCAATATATCGATAACAAAGATATCGACAGCAAAATTATCGTTTTTTAATAATTATCGACAATTCAAAAATAGAGAAAACACACAAAATTAAACACCATAAATATAGTTAAATACATAAACATACATTGCATATAAAATAAAATCAAACACATAGGGGTCCATTACGATAACCGGCGTTAAAAAATCCGCCATCCACCATAGCCTGAAAAAACCACCCGCCTGCACCATGGGAATACCGACCGAGCAATTATGATGTCGCGAAGCAATCTCCGCCCACGGCGGAAAAAACACACAAAATTCCGCCTGTCCATGCCAGAGTAGAAGATCATCCGTCCGCCACGGACGCAATCCCGCCCGAAAACCGAAATCCGCCCGCCCCGCCGACCGAGACAACGACTGTGAAATTATGATCTCCCCGACATGAGCGCGGAAAATCCACATATTCCCCGCCTGCCACCGTTAACAACAGTGATGAATAACTGACACGGCGGAAGGCCTGGCGCCCACGTCCGTGCATGGACATCATTGGCGGAACAAAGAAACACACATGACATGGCCAACAAGTCCACACAGCAAACTACGCCAAAATACACAAACACAGAACACATCCCAAAGATACATCCCCCCTGGCAAAACAAAAAAACTACAAATCCCAGGACACCAGACACAACACACCTGAAAACGACAGCCCATCATGACACACCCACATAGGTAAGTACAAAAGCAGCCCCTTCACAGACCACAATCCCTTGCACCACTACAAAGCGAAGACGCCATCAGAGAACCCAGAGAGCCACAAAGGAAAGCAGCACACCACATGCACGCACACATCACACTCATCACCAACACCAACACCACTGAAACAACGGCACCACGAACCCCAAGCACATCACACACCACACACCACACACCCACCACACCAGCACCACAAATACCAAACCACACACCATGACAACACAAAGAATGCCTAAGTACACTGCCACTGAGTTGACGGTCATGGTCGACGAGATCATCAAGGTGCACCCACAAATCTATGGGAACCAGGTCCAACAGACACCAGAAGCCACCAGAAACAGAATGTGGAGAACGATCGTAGACCAGGTGAATGCAGTTGGGAACGTGCCACGCAACCGGGGTGAAATCACAAAGAGGTGGCACGACCTGAAAAGCGTGGTCAGAAAGAAGGAGGCCAAGAATCGTGAGCTGGTTGACAGGACTGGCGGCGGGAATCCAGCGCTATTCAAGACCTTCAAGGCGTGGGAGGAGAAGGTGCGAGGCATTCTACATCCGGAGAGTCTCACCGGAATACCAGGGGGAGTGGAGGCTGGTAAGTACAAACAAATGTATACCAGCACACTGCTATGCACTGTCATGCACTACCAGAATGCCATAGCTCCGAGGCCCAAACATCCCCATGTCCAGTACACAATACACAAGACATCTCTCACACATGCAACAGACACTCCCACACACTCAGCCCAAAGGTACCAACAAACAAAACCACGGGGGCATGTGTACAGTAAGCCAGCACCACAACTCCCACCAGGTCCCCTTGTACCCCAGATGCGCCGGAAGGAGCACTCCCCACACCCACACACATGTGTCAGCCATAGCTGCACTAACCAACAAGTAACAGGTAAGTAGCCTTTCCACAAAGTCTGTGTATCGGAGGGAGGACTGCAGAAGTACAACCCCCGCCAGGCCCCTAGTCCTACAGCGCAGCAAGATGGAGCACTCCCCACACCCATGTGTCAGCCATTGCAGTGCACACCTTCACCCGACAGGTAGATATGTTTCCCTACATGGAGGGGTGTCTGTGGGTGGTAAGCCATCATCACAACTCACAACACGGCCCCCACTCCCACAGACCAGCAAGATGGAGCACCCCTCCCTCCCATAACCATGTGGTAGCCATTGCATTGCACCCTCCAAACCAACAAGTAGGTAGACTACTGTACAGGGCGGGGTGTCTGTAGGCATGAGGACTGTACTACGACTAACATTTGGGACATGTCACGTAGCAGAGGAACAGGTAGCACTGCTCCCTGTCATAACCATGTGACTAATGTGCACACGGACATGAATTACAGAGTCATAGCCCACATGAGCCATGTCAAATACAGTAACACGTAAGGAGTCACGTCTGCATGCACAAGTCTCACTGGAGTACTGACCCACATGGCGTGCACTGTGCCAGTCATCACACACATCAGCAACACCATCGAAGTCTTGTCCATGTAGTCGTGTCTGCTTGTTCCGTTGACATTGTACAACATCACCCATGTAAGTCTATCTTGTCTCAATGTAACAGAGTGGGACCCCAGTAATGTCACATACACCACTGGACCCATGAACCACACAGCTACACAATGCACATTCAAAATCTCATCCATTTCATCTTTCAGCCCCAGTGTCATGTAAGGTATATCATCTAAACAGTTGTCCCATATACAGTAGTACAGCAAAGATCCCTGCCGATGACCAAACATGTGTCTGCAGTGTCTGAAGCGCACGTCACACTGTGATTTACAACATACCTAAAATAGTCAACACACCAAGAGCACTGCATTGCCGCACATGGCTGAGGGTAGCACGCACACCAAGGAATTGTCCCATCTGCAATACGTTGTGTGGCACACAACCATCACTCACACACCACAATGCTTGCAGAGTAATGTCCCCAAATGATAACAGTGAGCAGATATGCTGGGTATGTCAGACATACACACACCTTTGTCTCTGCAGTGTCGTGTGGCCAAAACACATGTCCCCTTCCGCACCAATATGTTACAGTATGTTCCACAAAACCATATTTCATCCCAAAAGCTTACATGGGGCTGTACCCCGTTTCCACCAAAGCCACAAAATGTAGGGGTACTGCAACACACACCGATTGGCATTCCAAATCCGTCCCATGCCATATGCACCCATCACACTATTCCATTGCCATGATCACGCACACACATTGTAGAGCCATACACATGCATCTGGGAAATCAGTGCACAACTGTGCACAAACTGTGAATGTCAGACATCGAACACAAACCTTGCAAGGTGCAACACAATAACCTTTCGTCTCCGCCCCACAGGTGACGAACAGCATGATGCTGGAGAGGGAGACAGCAGCCATCACAGCCAGTCCACAAGCCCTCCACCCGGACTCACGGATGTGGAAGACCTGGACACCTCTTCGGACGAGGACTCCCGACCAGGCACATCTGGTGTGGCAAGGCGCAACCGCTCCCCAGGACCCCTCCCACCCACAAACCCATCTCCCAGGGCTGGCGACCAGTCACAAGCCCAGGCTGCCATGGTCATTGCGGCCACCACCACCGCCGCAACCACCACCACCACCACCACCACCAGGGCCTCCCTGACCACTAACCCTGCGCAAGGTGTTGTACGCACGTCGACACCGACCCTGGGAGCGACAACGAGGCCCCGGGTGACCACTGTGGTGAGTGGGTAGGTCGGTGGCAGCAGTACAGGTGGGAGGAGCAGGGTCAGGCCAACGCCATCAGAGCCTGGGAGCCAAGCCCTGCCGCAAATCGCCAGAGTCCTTGGGCCCTATGAAGAGGCCCAGGGACAATGGGCCCGGTCAGCTGCCGATACGCGGGAAGTCCTTGGGGTGTTGAGGTCCATGGATGCCCATATGGGCCAATTCGTGACCCGTATGGGCAAACTTGTCGACCTCATGGGCCAGCTAGTGGTGGCGGTGAGGGCACAATCAAGGCCAACCACACCACCTCCGCCACCACCTGCTGGGGCGCAGGGTCGTGCAACATCCAGTTCCCCTGCGTCCACAGCGAGTGGGCAATCCTCAGCCACCACCAGCAGCCCACAAACACAACCCCCCTCTCAAACGTGGAAGGGGCCGTCCGAAGAGGAAACAGGTGTCCAGAGATGACTTCGCACGCTCCAAACGCCAGTGAGTCAGCCAGCCACGGTGGCGATCTACTGCAATCACTTGGACTACTATCCTACCCCACACCGCCATGTGAATGGCATGTGTCTGTCGGACTGTGGACCCAGAACAACATGGGGACACCTTGACCATCACGCGGACATGTCCGTCAACTCATTGTTCCAGCATGCACCACTTGTGTGATCACCTTGCCCACAATCACGTCACCGCTTTAAATAAATACACCTGGATCACATTCTGTCTTATCTGCTCTGTGTTTAATCAAGGATGTGCAACTGTCACCATGATCAGAAATGCATCTGTTGTGTGGTATGTCGATAGGCCAGAAGAGGCTGTAGGGACCTAGGGGTGAAAAACAGAACAAGAGTCCATTGAATGTGTGTGTCACACACTCATCACACAGTACTTGTCATCAAGTTTAAGCAATGTACACACATCTCACAGAGCAACAGGGCATAATGCTACAGCCACTGTCAGTGGCATACTACCCTGGACATGGACCATTGCCACACAGCACTCAGTGAACAATAGGCCGCCGTGACAATGCACACATACACCTACACAACTACAGCAACATCAGCCGTCGTACATGGTCACTCACCGTCAAGTGAAGTAGCGGGCGATGAGCTGCTGACGCTCATTAACTGCTTCCTCCTCTCCACTGTCCTCGTCACTGGACACGGCTTGGTCTGCAGGCGGGGGCCCTGGCTGATCACCGTCATCCACTATCAGGGGGATCTGCCTGCGAATCGCGAGATTGTGCAGCATGCAGCATGCCACAACTATCTGGCACACCTTCTGTGGGGAGTATGCCAGTGCACCCCCAGTGCGGTCCAGACATCTGAATCTGGACTTCAGGAGTCCAAAAGTCCGCTCCACCACACGTCTGGTCCTCCCATGTGCCTCATTGTATCTGACATCAGCTGGTGTCCTAGGATTACGTAGTGGGCTCAGCAGCCAAGGCCCGTTAGGATATGCAGAGTCACCTGGGTGTGAGAAACACAGAGAATCGTTGCAATTCCAACAGGATACAAGACAGCATGTCACACCCAGCACGCTACACGAGTATGCATACTCACCAACAATCCATGCACGGTCCGGTTGAAGATTGGCCATCATTCGTGGGAGGATGCTGTGGCGCATGATGTGCGAGTCATGGGCGGATCCGGGAAACTTCGCACACACGTGTGTGATAATCATGTCCGCCAGGCACACCACTTGCACATTCAGGGAGTTCAAATGTTTCCGGTTCCTATAGATGTGCTCCATGGCCTGTGGTGCAACAAGGCCAACATGGGTGCAATCAATTGCACCAACAACGTGGGGGATGCGTCCAAGGGCATAGAAAGCACCCTTCACTGCCGCCAAATCACGAGCCCTGGGGAATCGGATGTACCGGTTCCTGTACAGCATCATAGCTGACAGGACATCCCGTAGCACCATGCTGAACATGGGCTGGGACATCCCACCTCCAATGCCCACCGTGTGTTGGAAAGATCCGGTTGCGAAAAAATGCAGTGCAGCCATCACCTTAGCCGTGGGGGTGAATGCTGTAGGATATACCCTGCGAGGACGAAGGTGGGGTTCCAACATTGCACATAGGTGATGCAGGGTGGGTCGGTCCAGACGGAATTTCCGTATAACCTCCACATCCTCCATGTCTGCCAGCAATTGGTAGGGGCGATGTATGTTTGGTCTCCTCCTAGGACAGATGGAAGTGGACACATGTCAATGCAACACACCACATGGCATTTTCACATACACAAAACTAAAATTACTGACAAAGCAATAGAATCACAGAACAGCTGACAAGTAGGGACAGCACAGCTACAATACTCTTACACAGGTCCCCTTACCAATAGCAATGACCACTGACACAAACCATTGCTATGAGCATGCACATGGGGATTTAGGCCATAATAGCTTGAAAGGCATGATGATGATTTCAGACTGCATATGTGGGAAGCGGCAACACCACGGCAATATACCTAGCTGCTGTGCCTGACACAGCTTCCGAGGCTGGGTGAGTATGGCACACACCAACAACACAATGTACACAGGCTGAGCGGCCCGAACAAGTGGGTCCTGTTGCACAACGGGATATGAGACAGTCAATGATGTCCCTAGTTCACCCAATGTACAGCACTGTACGTATCACACCTCCAACACACATTGACAGGTGTACACATTGACAACTCCATGACTACACAGCTGTGTGAATGCAAACACACATCACAAGTGACACGTAACGTTGCACGTGCCAAGTGGGATTAGTACATTGAGAAACATGGCATGTGTGTGCATATGCACATCCCATGCTACCATGCTAATGTGTACATGATGATGTGCCAACAGACATGTGGAGGCTGAGCACTGGCCGCCAATGCCTATGCACACAGCATGAAGTGGCCCTGTCTAGTGTGGACATGCTCCCACACACAAATCATGGCCACACATGTAAATGCATGGCGCACATTAAACTGTGGATTCCACATGGCACCAGCGGACTGTACCCGCCATGGACCAGGCCCTTGAGGCCAACTCTAATGGCCCTCGCGGTTGCATCCTGCGTGTTCGACTATAGAGGTAAGCGTACCGGGACAGCTCGGAGCAGGCCATTGTGTTCATTTGAAGTAGGCAGACATGGTACACCAATTGCAGCAGCTTGGACCCACTGAAACAGCCCCAGGGGGCTATATGAGTGTGGGAGGGAGACCGGCATTACCACAGCTTCCAGGGACTGCTGCATGGCATCCCTCAACAACACCTGCTGCTGCTGCCACCTGTCCACCTTCATGTCGACGACTCTGAAGATATGTCCAGGTCCACTCACCAGCGAGGAGCTGGAGATCCTGGATTCCGAGCTCCTCGCACACTGCCCAAGGCTATATCTTGCAAAGGTTGTGTGTGTAAGACAACTACAGTGTGTGTGGGAGTGCATGTGGGGGACACACATGTTGTTGATCCGCAGCACTATGAGTCAGAGCCTGTGGGGTTCCAACATGCACTGCTTACCATGCTTACTACAGGTGGAAGGGGTATGTAGGCTCACTGTCGCTTTCCCATGCATGTCCCTCCCGAGTGGTGGTACCTGGCATTTTCATGTCAGACATCCAGTAACGCAGCCACTTGGCAATGCAGGACTCAGGGCAGTTATTGCTTGTGTGAATGGCTGGCTGGGTCCCTGCTGGCATTCTCAGTCTCAGCAGACCTGGGCTGCACATTGACCGCCCAATCCTAGAAGGAAACAACACTGACTGTACAGTGGGTTACATGTGTCTTTTGTTCACAACTCCCCTGAAATGCGCAAAATCAGCCCTGTCGATTGAACACTCCAGGCCTTGTGATAGGGATGTGTGTGAGAGATAGTGGCACTGAATGTGACCTCCATTGCGGGGTGAGCCATTCACAGGGCGAGTACGTTGAGGGCTGCGCAGTGTTGGACACAGTGAGTCCACCCACAAAGATGTGTTGCCTTGTGATCTATGTGTTGGTCTACCTGACAATGGACAGTAGATGTGGGCAGACTACACATTGCTCAATGTGCTGGCATCCTGCATGTGAAGGGGATGGACAGGTACTGTGTACACACTCCCACCAGCATGCATTCACGTGTGGTGTACACATGCTGTTATGCCATGTCCGATTACTTCTTGGCTCTGTTACACATCTCTGAGTATGTTGGATGGGTCAGCACCATGCCACTGTGATTGGTGGATGTGGGTGATGATGATAAGTGTATGAGTGATTTTTCAACCCTCTTGTGTACCATCCCTGCAGTTGGAAGTCCTCCAGCCCAAGGCCTTGTGATGATACATTGCATCCAAGTTGATGCCTCTGTGTATGTGTGACCGACAGTGCAGCCAATTCCACACAGGGTGTGACGTTATCTGCCGGATGAGCGACTACGTGGCGGAGACGAATCGGGGGATGCCCCCTCGTATTGTCAGGTTAGCACGGCGCTGCATTTCACCACTAATGGTCTGCATCTTGACAGTCACACAGCCTGTGCCGGATGCACGTTTGTAGGGGCATCAGCAGCAAGCAAGTGTACAGTATTGTGGGATGGTGTCTTTTGCTGTGAGAGGCAGCTTGTTTCCACAGCCTACCCATAATCTGGGTAATGTGATGTTTGTTGTGTGATGCAGTGGGTTGTAAGTGTACTCTGTGCTGGGTGCATCTGACATGCATATGCGATTCCTGAGGGTCAAGATGTAATTTGAGCACTCTGCATTGTCAATGCATTCAGAGTCGTAGCCCTCAGGAACAACCTGTAGTAGGTTGGAGTGGCAATTCGCATGTATGTTTGTGGCACTGTGCCTACTCTTATTTCGTTCGGACATATGTGTGCGATGCCTCACCTCATAGTCCTGGTACTTACACATCCGGCACACTGTGCAACAGTAGTTGTGCTCGTGCGAACGACAGGTGGATGGCATGGGCTCATGACCATTGTGGACTGTCATGTTGCAGTCTGTGTGAGTGGTGTCCCATTCTGCTCCATGCAGGTATGTCCTTGGCCTAATTACGTAGTGGTCATCCTTGCCACCATCAGGACAGTGGGTGTGCACACAGCGATTTGTGGCTATGGTCGCAGGGTGACACAGACCGGGTGTTGTGCTATGTGCACCACACATGTGCCACTTATTAGCGGCTTCATTTTCTGTACGCCAGCCATTACGTGTTGATTGTGGTGGCTGTATACAATTGCACAGGTATCGTGCAACATGGGGATTTGGGAATGTTCGGTGCTGCTTCCCTTGCACATGTCTGTTTAATTGATGCCAAATGAGTGAGGCCACCTCGCTCTCTCTCATGTGGCATCTCACGTGGGTGCTGAGGGACAGGGGACGGTCAACAGTGGTGAGGCATGGGATGAAGCAGCTGCACAGGAGCTGAGTGAGACAGATGTGACCAGCGCCTCGGAGGGGTCAGACGTGTGCTGGATGAATCACAGGCCGAGACGGCAATTTCTGCGTCATCTGAGGACAGAGGTGATGCATCCATGTTTGCTAGCACAGGGGACGTGGACTCTGGCTCCTCTTCAGCCACGCGGAGGCCAATGCCCGCCCTCCCATCTACTTCCACTGGTGCAACACGTGTCGGCACAAGGATGAAGGATAGAGTGTCCTTCACACCAGGCACAGCTGCCCCTGCACATGTGACCCCTGCTGCCCTCAGTGCTGGGTCTGTTGAGCTTGTGCGGCATCTCTGCGTGGGGCAGACAGCTCTCCTCAATAACTTCATTGCCCATGACATCACCTTGCCGCAGGTGACATAGTTCATGGAGGGCCTACATGTACGCGTGGGTGGGCTACACCAGACTGTCCAATGGTTGTCCTCCCCAGTCAAGGTGGGCCTTCAACTGGGCCAATCTCAGGCTGACATTCCTGTCCCTTTCTCCACCCCCCTGGAAAGTGGCACATCTGACAACAGCAGGGCACGAGTCCTAAAAAAGAGAAGTGTTGGGACGCTGACGTCACGACAGGAAGTGACATCACGAATGGTGGCTTGCACCGTCAGACTCATTGCCTCCCCTCGCTCACCCCTTATATGCGATTGCATCAGAGGAGCCAGCGCGTGCACCAGCAGCTCCGATCTCACCCCAGAGAGGCCAAAGAGTGAATGTGTGGCTCCATTTGCTCCAGTTATCGAGCTCGCGGTAAAATAAGTGGTGGGACGCCGTCCACCCACGTGGTACCCCGACTCGGGCCCTGGACAACAGTGACAATGCATGACAGTCTCCGGAGTCCGGATACACCACATGCAACACACAGAAGCTGTAGCTGCCCTAGCGGGACAGGCCGCAAACACCATCCCAGACGAAAGGTAGACCCACCCCGGCGCGCATAGTCAGTACATCCGCAGCCATTGACAAGGGACCCATAGAGTGAGATATGGGCCTCAGGGTGATGGGCCTCCGAGCCATCCCCCGCCAACGAGTGTCATGCAACTCACACATATCGCAAGGCCAATAGGACACTTTGCCTGCACAGTCCAGGGCTCGAGTCGGGGTACCACGCGGGTGGACGGCGTCCCCACACTTATTTTACTGTGAGCTCGATAACTGGAGCAAGTGGAGCCACACATTCACTCTTTGGCCTCTCTGGGGCGAGATTGGAGCTGCTGCTCACGCGCTGGCTTCTCTGATGCAGTCGCATCTCAAGGGTGAGCGAGGGGCGGCAATGAGTCTGATGGTGCAAGCCACATTTCGTGACGTCACTTCCTGTCGTGACGTCAGCATCCCCCCACTTCTTATTTAGGACTTGTGCCCTGCTGCACACTGAGAATGTGTTGCCTGCGAGATGTGACGATGAGAAGGGCGCCATGACCTCCCACCCACCAAGCTCCACTGCCATCCCGTGCCCTGGGTAGCCTGTGCAGGTGGACAATGTAGGGGATACACCTGGAGGACAGGGGATGTAAGTGCCTTGGCAAGGGCCGGGCAGACGCACAGCAGTATCCAGCATGTCCCCAGAGGGAGGGCTAATGTCTACACCTGATGCAGCATTGATCGTGTGCCCGCCTGTTGTGCCCACACGAGTTCACATTCATCCCCAGACAGGTAGGCTTTCCAAATACCCAACACAGTGGAAATCTACCCCTCTGGGATCCTCCCCACACAGTCTGTTTCAACACTGCATGAGTGCACCTACCCGTGCCACCCACCCACCTGGGCCAAGCAGCCCTCCTGCTTCACATGCCACATTTGTGTCTTCCACAGTTGTGCTTCTCTCTCAGGGGCGGACCTCCAACTGTCCCGTAGCACACAGACAGCACCGAGTCGGACTGGCATCCTGTTTGAATGGTAGGCACCATCACACAACTACCTGTGACACAGTGGTGGCTGTAATGGCTATTGTGACTGCCATGGCAGTGTTGCTGGCCATGGCAGGGTACACTCACACACAATGCATACGCAGATTTTCGTATCACTACTCTGCACATCGGACTGGCCACTGTCCCTGGTGTTGAACAATATTGCCGCCTGTCTATGTAATCTGTGACTGGATGCTGTTGTTCCTGTAGTCGGTTGTGTCTGTGTAGTTGCTGATTGCAGTTGTTACTGTGTGTGCATAGTTAAGTGAGGCACATGCCGTGTATGGTACCTCAACAATTGCAATGTCTGGTCTCACATTCCAATGTGTTTTACACGTGGCTGGGACTTCACTTCTTTCAGACTCTGCTACTTGTGTGTGTGATGAAGAAGTATTTTTGTGACACGGATTGTCTGCATGTATTTGGTGGTATTTCTGGGAAAATGTATACGTGTCATGTTTGCGTGCAAGCAAAGCACAGGGTGTGAGTCTAGCCACAGGATGACAGGTAGCATGTGCAGAGTGTGCGGGTATGTGTGAGCTTACTTTCTGTGTGGCCAGCAGTGTAGGTGTATGTTAATCTTGTGATGAACATTGAGCCTGGGCACATGGCTTACTTTCAATGTGTGCATTTGGGAGGTGTAGGTGTGTGTGGTGTGAAGGGTGTGACTTTGGGGTAGTGTTGGTGTGTGTGTGTGCACTCTGGCAATGTCGACTACACACATGTGTTACCCAGGGGCATGGTGGGTGTTTGTATCCGTGTTCAGGTCTGTGAATGTGAGCACATGTGTGTATTGTATGTTGCACAGTGTGCAGTGTGTGGGTGTGTCCTTGCAGTTCAGGATGACTCCTACTTAATATGTTTTGGCCATTGTGGGTCTGCAGGGTGTGTGACTGTCAAGATTGTGCCTGGTTTAATTAAGCATGTATGTGAATTTCTGCAGTTCGTACTCACTGTGCGGACCTGCCCACCCACACTGATATCCTGTGTGTGTTTTGTCATGCATTGCTGTAGCATGCTTCTTGCGTGGCTCCTACTTTTGCTTGATGAGTGTGATGTCCGACTGTGAAGGTAATTATACACATATGTAGGACTGTGCTTTGAAGTGACTAGGCCGTCAGTGTTAATGTGATGATCTGTTGGGCCACGTCAGTGTCTGACAATCCAAGGCCCACGACCTGTAGTATTTCACTAGGTCAACTGTGGCGGCAACTCATATGCATTGACATCCAATGACACTGGACTACATGGTCATCTCACGACTCTTGTGTACTTCACACACTCTCATCCTCTCTCATTCGTACTTGTCTTCGTAAAAAAATTCTACAGAGTCACATATTTGCTTCAAGGCATGTATTTGGACTTACTTCCTCTGTGATGCAGAATAGTGGACACTACTGGCAGCAAAATGCATGTGGAGGATATACTTAGCATGATTACACATACGAAAGGGGGTACAGGTAGATGTAATTAGTTGTTGACTGTGGGATGGAGGCTTCAGAGTTACAACTGCCTTGCCCTTGCTATGCTAAAGTACATTTGCTAATTACTGATGAGCTCTGGGCTTTGACACAGACAGTATTCATTTAGCCTACCAGACGGCTTGACATCATAGGGACAGTTCATCTCAGTTCCATGGTACAGGATTAGTACAATAGTGACTCCGACACACCTGCGTCAGAGGTGACATCAGGGCATGAGCCTACCTGCATGCAGCAGCATCTCACCAGTTGTTGCAATGTGGTGGCTACTGAACATGACACTATAACTAGGGCCATGTTGTAGGGGGTTGCATTTGTTGTCCATGCAAAAGTCCTGGCACGGAAGTACAGACAAAGGTGAGGTGACAGTTCTCACGTACTACAGCAGACAGATAAGTGTGCACTGACAGGTGCATGTGTCCAGGTGCGCAGACTACATATTATGGCATAGTTGTTCGTGCTGTATTGGCCATGTGGTTACTGTACACAAGTCCCATACCTCTGCCTCCCCCTGTTCATGCAGAGACACGGGATATGGTGAGGTACAGAGTGCATGTCCCGAATGTGTCAGATGTCATGGCAGTAGAGTTGATGGTAAGGTGTTAGTAGCAGATTATATGGTATAGTTCTTGTACAGCTAACTGCCCACTCCATGCGAAAGCCAAGCATGGGTACGGTGTTGAACATCAATGTTCAATTGGGGGTATTGAGTCGGGGACCCATGAATTGACAAGTTGTCGTGTATGCGATACCTTCCAGCAGGGCATCCATCCCATTGATGGTAAACATGGATGTCATCCAATGAAGCGGATGGTGGGTAGCAACGTGTTCGTCGTAAGTTGTCCCTTGTAGAATCCTGATGGGACATGTTGGATGACATTCGATGAAACTGTGATCCAGGAGACGTTGTGTGGAGGCACACTGGTCCCATTGCAGTGTGTCCCCGATTGCTGACACATACGCCATGCCCCCATACACTGAACAGATCTTGTCGTGGGCGTCCAGGGGTGCAAACAAGTGTACCAAGTCCGCCTTTGGACATGCCGGGTTGGAGAGACATAAATCCACAGGCCAGTGGAACGGACACCTCCGACAGTAGAAAACGGGGATGACGCAGCTGAACATTGCAATGCGGTAAGTTACTCGGTAACTTACATTCAGCATTGCCAGATTTGAACAGCCCACTATGTGTAGCAAGCTGTCACTGTACAGCTTGATCTGTCCGGCGTAGTTGAGAAGCACTGGTGCAACAGCCATATTGCTACAGGGTGATGTGATGGCGTGCTCCGGCTGCCTGAGCAGTCAGCAGAGTGCAGCCTCCGACGATGCAGGGAATTCTGGAATGGATGTACGGCGGCAGGACTTGGGGTATAGCTTGGGCGGAGGACACAGACCCTCATCCCACATGCTTCTATGAATAGTCAAGGCCAGTGGTGTCTGACTCTTTCCAGATTACTTGCATTTGGCCCACATGGAGGAGTGGTATTATTGTATTTTGTGGTATTATCTTTCTTTCATGTTAGGCGCTATCTGCCAGTGGACGTTTTACTCTGCATGGCTATGTTTGGCTTCTTGTTGGTACAATGGCTCCATTCTCCTGCATAATTTGTTGCAATGTGATTTCGGAGTAGGAATGGAAGGCCATTCAGTGCTATCTGCTCTCCCGTGTGTGGGCGGGACACTCCGTTGCCGCTGTACATTGAGGCTTCTGTGTGGGTGTAGTGATTGGGAACACCTGTTCTCAGGCAGCAGGTTTTTTCTATTTTGTACATTGCATGGGTTGATATTGCGAGCAGGATGGAATAGGTTTTTCTTGATGAGACTGGCGTGCCTTTTGTGGACATTGTCGATATTCTGCGCTGTTATGTGGCAGCCGCCGTGTGCTTCTCCATGTTTTGCACACAAGGGTGTGTCCTATTTTGCCATCACATTACTCCCCTGTTCGGGACACTTGTGTGACATCAAGTTGACAACTGTGAGTTGTCGGTTGGGGACATGACTGATGCAGGAAGGCCACGTGACATGTGCCTTCAGGGTGGGGCTGGGGTGTGGGGTGTGTAGTTGTGACCCTGTGGTGTTTGTGTGCAGCCCATGCATGGCGCTGTCGTTGGCCTCTGTGTTGTGCGCATGTGTACCTGCATCATCGCCGCTGCACTGCGGTGCCGTGACGGGGACGTCACTTCCTGGTCCCGGGTAGTGGGTGCCCAGGATGTTGCGAGTTGTTTTATTTTGACAGGTGGGACATGTGTGGGTACAGTGGTGGATGTGTCCTGTCCACTCAGGGGTGTCTGGGGGGGCCATGTACAGTTTTTCCGCCCTTGCATTGTGTGCAGTGTTTGCGTGCCCTTGTTGTGTGTCTGCCTACCTGCGTCGTCGTGGCGCGTTCACTCCTAGGTGGTGCATCAGGTAGAGCATGGGGATGGCCTGGAGTGCAGGATTCATCTCTGGGTGGGCCGCCTTTTTGGTCTCCGTACTGAACAGTCGGGTTTCCGCCTTGGTATCTCGTGCGGTGTCTCTTTGCCGGTGAGGCTGTTTGGTTATGGCATCGTAATTTGTACGCCGGGCGGTATGTCATTTCGTCGG
Organism: Calotriton arnoldi; assembly: GCA_963921515.1. NCBI lineage: Eukaryota > Metazoa > Chordata > Amphibia > Caudata > Salamandridae > Calotriton > Calotriton arnoldi. The sequence continues at coordinate 402,855 of CAWUFW010001171.1, forward strand.
ACGGTGTGTCTCCATTGGCTCGCGCCGCTACGTAGACGGGCGCACTTTGATGGCGGGCGGCGTCGCAGGCTTACGGGCGGTGTTTGGCTGACTTTTCACATCCTAATTTTGCGGGCGTCTGGGCCGTTGCTGACGGACGGTAACTGACGGTTTATGCCTCCGACAGCACGGCGGTGGTGCTTCCGCCCGACATCGTAATGGGCCCCTAAGTTTGTTAAGTGCGTTCTCAGCAGGTGAGTGTGTAGTGTTTCCTGGAGGATAAAAGCCTGACTTGAGCTTTTTGTGCTCCATGTTACGATCTGCAAACTGATTGCTGGACAAAAGAAGTCCTACTTCAAAGCCTTTTTTTAAATTTACAGATTTCCAATAGGGGCAATCTAATTTCTTAGTACCCGTGATAATTCGGGCTGCTGAGTGACTCTGAGAGGTGTAGTAGCATATTTATGAAGGTCAGGAAAGAGAGCGCTGCTTCTGTTAAGATAATTGAGTAGTAGCAATTGAGGGTTTAGTGTCCCAAAAGAAGAAGTTAAAATGATTAAGACTTTGTAAATTAAGCCATTTGCTCTGTCAGTTGAGGATTTGGTTAAAGGTAAAAACTAGTGAAGGCAGCTAAAGTTGGAAAGTAGCACAGAGGGCACTGTATATCAAGACTGTTGTGGGGAATAATTGGAAAAGAGAAATAGGTTTTGAGCTTAGTTGGGTTCAGCGAATAAACTCATTTAATTATTTTTTCATTGAAGGTTATTACGTTTTTATGCTGGCACGGTTAAAGATTCAGAAGCATAACTGTGTACCTTAAATTTTTGTGGCTAATCACTGTTCGTGCTAGTGCCTGCATGATGTGCCCACCCACTTTGTGACGCTGATGCTCCTCTGTGAAAACTGTTCCTGTTCCTGTTCTTGGTCCTCGACGCTCTCTCGAATATCTGCCTTGTTGTCGAAGCTGACAAAGCAACCTGGTTTTCAACTTGCCATCATCCTGGGATGGTTGCTCCTGCTCTGTTATGCTGGGTTAGTGGTTGCAGATTCTGGCTTTACCCCCTCACCCAGGAGAAGTCTTGAGGTGGGTGTGCAGGTTTGGCGGCTGGCTGAGCTGGGTGCTGTGTAACTGGTGGTGATAATAGAGGGTTCCAGGGCTAAAAGAGCAGAGTCTCTGGTGGCTAAAGCTATGGTGAAGGGTTATGTCCACACTTATAACTAGTTGGAATGACATAAAAAAGGATTGTGAAGATAAAAGGAGTATTGCATATAAAACAGTGGCAGTGGTTTTAAGGATACTTTTTTGCTAGAATAAGCATACCAAAATTAGTGAATTTTAAGAAGGGAACTTAGTTGAGATGAATGGTGCTAGCAATAAACCTATTAAGCTATAGTGTTAAAAAGGAAGGGAGAATGTACAAACTGAACTGATATAAAGACACCACAGAAGGAAAAAGACTGTGAGGACTTAATTGCTGAGGAGGATATGGATGTTTTAAAAATTGCATAAGAACAAAAGGGTGGTGTTGGTTCTCCTTCGGTTCTTTCCATTTCTTCTTCCATAAAAAACATGGTGGATAGGAACTTCAATACAGAAGAGAAGGAGAGGATACAACAGACTGGTTCAATTATGAAAGGGGTAATGTTGGAAATATGCACTCAGATAGGGATCATTCCTTTAATCAACCCTTATTTATTTATTTATTTATTTATTTTGTAATGCGCATGAATCATCCCCGAAGGGATATCTCGGCGCAGCGGGATAAAAAAAAATGCAGGGCAAGGAGCTTAAAAGATTAAAATAATTCCGTTTTTAATAATTTTCTAAAAATGTAATGAACTGTGCATTCTCGAAGGTGTAGGGGAAGTTTGTTCCAAAGATGGGGTGCCAAGAAAGAGAAAGCACGGCCCATTGAGCGTGTTTTCTTAATGCGTGGTACCATAAGAAGAGACTTATTGGCAGATCTCAAAGCTCTTGTAGGCCGATGTGGAATGAGTTTTTCCTTCAAGTAGCTAGGTCCCTTGCCATTAAGTGCCTTGTGCACTAGGCAACAGATCTTGAAGGTAATCCGCTTCCGCACTGGCAACCAATGAAGTGCATGTAGTAGGGGGACAGAGGCTGATCTCGCTGGAAGGTTGCGAATGAGACGGGCCGCTGTATTCTGGACTACCTAGATCTTGTCCAGGAGGGATTCGTTTACCGCAGCCAGGAGAGCATTTCCATAGTCCAGGCGACTGATCACCAGTGCCTGGACTAGGGTCTTACGTACTGCTCTTGGGAGCATTGGAAAGACTCTTTGTAATACCAGGAAACAGGAGCCAGTAATGGAAGTCACTTGGTCTTTCATGGTTAGCTTCTGATCAAGTTTTATGCCCAGATTCTTCACAGAAGATTTTGGAACGGGAGGTGGTCCTAATTCCGGCGGCCACCACTCGGGAGACCATAACCGTTGAGCAGCCCCGAAGAGCATAATTTCAGTTTTGCCACCATTTAGTTGGAGAGAGTTAGCAGCCATCCATGCTGGAATAGCTTTCAGGCCAGCAGTGAAATGCTCTCTCGTTTCGGACGGGTCTTTATCAAAGGCTAACAGAAGTTGGGTATCATCCGCGTATGAAGTAGGCGTGAAGCAATACGCTCTTATGATGTTTGCAAGGGGAGTGACATATATGTTGAACAGAGTAGGGCTCAAACAAGAGCCCTGGGGCACTCCTTTATTTATCACCATGGTACGTGAGCGAAAAGGTCCTAAATGAATAGTCTGAGTTCGGTCAGACAGATAGATTTCTGAACCACTGTAGCACCAGGCCCTGGATACCTATCTCCTCCAGTCTCCGTATCAATATAGGATGAGATATGGTATCGAAGGCCGCAGACAGGTCTAACAGCACCAGCATAGATGGCAGATTTTTGTCTTGACAGTTTCTGATATGGTCTGTGACAGCCAAGAGAGCAGTCTCTGTGCTGTGCATAGGTCTGAAGCCTGACTGAGATGAATCAAGGATCTTGTTAGACTCAAGATGGTCCATCAGTTGTTTGTTGATGTTACTCTCTATTATTTTGCTAGCCCAGGGAAGGAGTGATATAGGACGATAGTTGGAAACATCTGTAGTAGGAAGGTTACTTTTTTTCGGGATCGGGATAACCTGAGCAGCTTTCCACTCTGCTGGAAGTACGCCCGTGCTTAAGGAAAGATTCAACAAGGAGCTAATGGGCGGAGCCAATTGCTGAAACAGCATGGCTACTCTCTTCGCAGGAATAAGATCCTGAGGAGAACCTGATTTAACCATTTTTAGAGCGAGTTGAGTGGACTCTACACTAAAAGGAGCAAACTTCTCGAGAGTGCGGGGGCAGGTTTTCTTATTACCAACATACGTAGGCTCCGAGTTAAAACAGTGTGTCAAATTAGCAAGATTATTATAGATTATAATTTACTTTATCCTCCAGGTGATCGGGAATCTGATCGCAAAGTATTTGCGATGGGGGAATATTGTTATTGCAGGCCTGAGGATTGCTGAAAGAATTAAGGGTTTTAAAATGTTTCTTGGAGGAATTGCCAGCGCTCGCGAGTTGCTGCGCAATAAAACTTTTCCGTGCTTTCTTAATATTGCTGTGGTAGTGCGCTAAAGATTTTTTATAAGCTTCCCGATTGTTAGGTATGGGAATAGACCGCCATTGTCTTTCCAACTTTTTACATTGGGTTTTTTCCTTGCGTAGATCCGGCGTATAACAGGATGCATGTGGTGTTAATCTTGGCGAGGAGTCGAATTTTTTGGGTGCTAGAGTATTAATGGCAGTATTGAGAGATGAATGAAATAGTTTGAAAGCTTCCTGCATGTCTGTTGCATTCTCTATGTTAGGGATAGTAAATGCTTTCATAAAGGTATCAGGAGAGACTTTATGCCATTGTCTACTATGGATTGGTTTAGGGGGATTATTACAAGATACGGCCATGAGGGACGCTGAAATATGAAAGTTTATAAGAGCGTGGTCCGTCCAGACAAGAGGACAAGGGGTTTCACAGGACAACAAGGGGGAGTTGGTGAAGATCAAGTCTAGCGTGTGACCAGCAATATGAGTGGGACCCATAACACACTGTTTGAAACCTAGGGAACCAGGTCAGAGCAGAGTTGTAGTGCTTCTGCATTAGAAGGCTCGTCCACATGGACATTGAAATCCCAGAGTAGAATAAAAGTATTAGAGGACAATGCCTGTATTGCGATAAGCTCTGTAAGTTTATGACAGAAAGGTCCCAAGGGGCCAGGGGGATGGTAGACAAGAGCTCCTTTCCAGCTATTCTGGGGGGAGAAGTCAATTTTAAAGACATATCTCAGCCCATGCCTCCGAGACAGATTCAATAATCGTGACTTTAAGCGAATTATTAAAAATAATTGCTAGTCCTCCTCCCATTTTATCTAGCCTATCTAATCTAAGTATATTATAGTTAGAAGGTAAGGCCATAGCAATAGCGGGGGTGGAGTGCGGTTTGAGCCACGTCTCTGTGAAAAACCCCAGGGCTGGCGAGAGAGATTCAAGTATGTCCCAGATTTCTAGGAACAAGGAACACATCAATTCAAGGACTGACTAGTAAGAGTGCTTTACTAGATAACCATGATTTGGATTTGGGGGGTCATTACAAAGTCCGCCCGCCATCGCAACGAAAAAAGGGACCGCCCGCAAGAGGTGCAGCGGTCCCGCTGTGCGAATTATGATGCCACCGCCACCGTGGCGGTGGCATCCTCCATTCCCAGCATTGTGGCGGGCGGTCACAATGCTGGGAATGCACTGTGTGCATTGTCATGCACAAGGTGACAGGCACCGCGAGGTGCCTGCCACCATGTCCATGACAATGCAGGGGGTACCATAGGTACCCCCATGTACCCCCCACCCCCAATACCCTGGGGCCCGCAACGGGCCCCGAAAGCAAACTCCACCTGGCTTTCCATGGCGGGGTCTCCGCCATGGAAAGCCCTGCACTACTGCCCATGATAATATGGATGGCGGTGTCTAGCAGACACCGCCACCATATCCAGCCCCTTTTCCGCCCGGTCGACTGGTCGACCAGCGGCAAACCGGTGGACGATCTTGCCGTCCGCCTGGGTCCCCACTGCCATACTAATATGGCAATGGGGAAATGTGAGGCGGGTGGTGGGAAATAGCGGGCGGATCGCCACCGCCATACGGGCGGTGGCGATCCGCCCGCTATCCTAATGACCCCCTTAGGATCCCCTACAACCACTGCTCTCCTCATCACCTCAGATTCCCACTGAAAGTTCAAACTTACGTGTTAGAAGTGGAGACATTTTCTTTGGGACAGTTACTCCTGGAAGTAATAAAGAAGTAGTAACTAACAAAGGAAGGATGACAAAGGATGAAGGGTTGCAAGATTTCTACTTTTTCCTGAATGCCTCTTCTACAACGTCATCTCAAATATTTGACATTTTGCTATTAATGCAGATGACTTTGCGTGGTATATTTGAGACCATGTTCCTAAGTAATGATGAAGTAAAATTCCAAGCTAAATTGCTAAATATTATTGTGGTTGAGTTAAGAGAAATAAACGTATGCCAGCATTATTCAGGCCAATAGATAAAATACCATGTTAGAATGGAAATGAAGGGAATGGACATGGGTCTTTGAAGAAAATTGGAAAAGAGTCCCTCTATATTTCCTACAGACCAATGATAGTAGAAATACCTGCAGAGTGTCTTTTTTTACAAAGGAGGATATGCAACAAGCTATAACAAATTTAGTAGGGGTGGAAAGGTATGTGGAGGAAAGTTTTCCAGCTAAGAAAAAGTAGGGACAGAAATGGAAGTAGAGTAAGCAAAAATAAATTAAAAGAGAAAGGATAAAAACTAAAAGTAAATTTAAAAAAATACTAACATTTTAGATGAATAACTCAGTACAGGAGAAAGTTACCCACCAGTATCCAAAGAAGATCTCTCAAAGGAAAAATAAAAAAATGATTAGACACTTTAACACTGCAGTACAAAGTAATTATAAGAAAGAATATTCAAATCCCTCAAGCATGGTAGGAGGTTTAAAAATGAATCTGTGTTTAAACAGATGCTTTCTAATCAAGGCAAGGCTTCAGGAAATATTGGATGAAGGGATATAGGAGAAGTAAAACATTTGTATTTCTATGTTGATGTGTGGAGAGCTGGCAAAGAAAGGAAAAAAATAAAACCCCTAAATAGAAAAAGACTTTTGCAAGTTTTTGATAAATGTTTTACTATTAGATTAATTACATCTAAGGATCTGAAACAAGAAGGGTTCGTAAACGTCTGTCAGGGTAAGGAGATCACTAAAATCTGCTTTATTCCACCCTTAATTAATGATTTGGTGCAGAAAGCAGAGCAGAACTAAGTAGAATGGAATAAGAATTAGTGAAAATGAGGATGTAGAAAAGGAAGTGAAGAGCAAATTTTTAAATAGCCATGCAGTCTTGACTACAAAACTAATTTTGGTGATATGGGATGAAACTGAGAGATCAAAAAAAGGCAAGAAGGTGATAGGGGACGCACAGTTACTGTGTATAAGACACAAGATCAGCTTATTAAGATAGATAATTGTTATGATGTTATGAGTAGTAAGGAGGATGTTTCATATTGTTTAAGTGATATTGACTACAATGGAAGTTTCCAACCTGAGGTTTCTAAGTTGAAATTTGTATGGTCCTAAAAAAATAATAAAATTAAAGAACATGGGGACATTATTACAAGGATATAATGTGGAATGTTTTACACCAGGGTTTTTAACATACATTCACAGTGCTTCTATTATCCTATTAATGGAGTGTTCTGGTTCTGCTAAATTAAATTAAATATTGTCTACTTAAAGTGAAACTATGGCATCCCATTCTCCGTTCCAATTTTAGTCCCCTAATTAAAATGTTCCTTCTGATCCAGCGTGGCAAAGACACCACTATCAGGGTAAATAAGGAGCCAGGTAGTGAACATACTCGCCAAACCATTGATTGAGTGCAGATGATCCTGACAAGTGCCATTGATGTTGTATACAATAACTAAACCTAGTTTATGAATGTGATACCAAAACCATTTGTCCCAACATCAGCAGCGGCTGGTAGTTTTACCAGGTAGGGGAGGGGAGGCACAGAGCCACAGACACACACACACATCACTCACACCCATGCATTCTAACACGCACACACACCCATTCAAAACACTCACTAACAAATACACTTACATTTATACATACACGCACCAAACATAAAAAACCCATAAAACTTACCTTACAAGCAGATCTCCGAGCGGAAAGCCTCAGAAGTTCCACGAAAGATGGGACTGCTGCCTTCCCTCATGGGTCAGCAGTCCCAAGCCTCGGAGGTTCCAGAGGGTTGGGACTGCTGCCTTCCCTCATTGACTGACCTCAGGTCCCTCACTTGTCTCAGAGTGGGATGGAGTCAGTGAGACTCCTGATGCCACCCCACTCTGTGACGAGGTGTCACTGATTGACACGCTGCCCTGAGCACTTCAGGGCTTAAAATGGAAGCACCCAGGTCTGAGGCAATGGGTGATGCCCCCCTCCTCACAAGGGGGAGGGTCTCGAGGCACTTTTGCCAGGCTGAGGATGTCACACCAACAGGGCTATGATATCCCCAGCCAGTCAAAGTTCAGCTCAGGCAGCCAGGAGAGTGCACATTTACCGCATGTCTATCTCCTGGCTGCCTTTCCTTAACAAGAAGAGTGTCTGCCAGGCTGACCTTTCTTCAGCACGACAGACACTCTTCTTGCCTGGAAATGGGTGGGGGGGCGTGGCACCTCAGCCCGTACGGCTGCTGCCAACTGTATACAAAAAGCACTATTCTATAGATTTAAATGTTTCTTCAATGTTTAATGACAAAAGTATTGTAGCCTCCCCAACTCAACTTATGTGCTCAAGAGTAGATTTAGACAAATGAGGTTATGCCTCGTCGATCTACCTGGCATAAAATCAGACTTATATGTGCGCATTAGCAGGTTGATGCAGGTGTAAATTCTGTTTACCAAACTTTAGCTATTATTTTTGTGCCAATATGTAATTAGATTGACAAATATTTGGTGCAATCGTCCTGTGACTTTCCAGATGTCTTCCTCAATTATCATTTAGAGATCTGGGGGTTGTCCATTCATGCTTCTGGTCTCAGTATTCATTGCTAGTAGATGGCTGGGGGCATTCTTCAACAAACATTGCAACAACTCCCCTGTAAGCCCACAAATTTATCAACTTGGACTCTTTTGTGGATGAATGAGGGTATGTATAAATCTTTATAATATGCAGGAAATCTCTTTTGTCAAGCTAGGTTAGCACTTTGCTCTTCTTATTACTGGCCTCCCATGTATGTCAGTTGGAAAAGAACATTTAGCAAGTAACATTATATTAATCCAAAAATTCGAATACTTTAAAATAGGATATTTGGAAATATAACAAAAATGAAACAGAGGAATAATATCTTTAAAAGAAAAATCATTAACTATAGATCATTCTAAAATAATCCTCCAAGGTATAGAGCTATCATGAAAATTATTCATTAAGGCACATGAATGTTTGATTATAAAAGCAAAATGATATAACTTTAAATCGGGGAATCTTACACCACCCTCGGTTTTTGGTCTCATTAATGTTCATAAAGCAGTATGAGGAGTTTTCTTATTTCATAACACTGTTAAACAATTGGTGTCAAGTTTTTTTAAAGTAATAGGTCAAAAACCTAAAAAGAAGCATGGATATACCATATAAAATGTGAGGTCCAATCATCATTTTAATCGCATCATGCCTTGTCCACCAAGATAAAATTAAGATAGACCAAATAAAAATCAAATTTTGTCATTAAGATTTCAATGCCAAAAAAATTACAAATACTGTTTTCCCTAATATTAGAAGAGAACCAAATACAACAATATTTGTTCTTGGGGGAACACCATTAAAAATTAGTGTCATTAAGCGTATATTGAAAGCTTAAAGAGTTCTTCGGAAGTACCTCAATTTTAGTAAAATTAAATTTATATACTGATATTTTAGAGTACAGTTGAATGTCTTCTAAAAATAACCCAAATATGTAACAGATTTGGATGTATAAACCAAAATATAATCTGCACAGGCAGATAGTTTAAATTCTTCCATACTGTGTTGAAAACTAGATATGTTTGTATAACAATGAATGCTCTCCTGGATAATTCTAAACATAAAAACAAAAAATAAAGAAGAAAGAGAACACCCTTGCCTAGTACCCCTGTTTAGATCAAAATATGTTGAAACACATCCATTAACCAATGTGTTTTTCCTAGGTTTGGAGTACACTACTTTCACAAAGGAAATAAACTTGGGGCCACACCTAAACAATGGATGTATTTTAAACATGTAATGCCAATTGATCTAGTCGAAGGCTTTTTCAGCCTCAAGTGACAATGCCACCACAAGAGTTTTAGATTTGTTGCCTTGACAAATAATACTTGAAACCAGCCTGGCATTATCAGCAACCAAAACACACAAGATGATGGACGGAATGCTGCACATTGGCAAACATTCACCCCCAGTCACAGATCTGGGTTTAATCCATCGTTATTTTGCTTCACCACGCCACCCCCAGTTCAGACATAGCTATATGCAAATCAGTCTTGACCCTGTGCCTCATGGGAACAGTCCAGACCGAACTGCCAAGCCATGTCTTCCCTGGACCGGAATCAAGCATCCTAGGACCGGTTTCAGGCTATCAGCCTTCATCAGCCAGGATAGCTTGACTCCAGTGGCGTAGTGAGCACGGGACCCACGTCTGGGCATACCCTTCCCACTTAGGGCAAAATGCAAAACACACAAGATGATGGACGGAATGCTGCACATTGGCAAACATTCACCCCAGTCACAGATCTGGGTTTAATCCATCGTTATTTTGCTTCACCACGCCACCCCAGTTCAGACATAGCCATATGCAAATCAGTCTTGACCCTGTGCCTCATGGGAACAGTCCAGACCGAACTGCCAAGCCATGTCTTCCCTGGACTGGAATCAAGCATCCTAGGACCGGTTTCAGGCTATCAGCCTTCATCAGCCAGGATAGCTTGACTCCAGTGGCGTAGTGAGCATGGGACCCACGTCTGGGCATACCCTTCCACTTAGGGCAAAATGCAAAACACACAAGATGATGGACGGAATGCTGCACATTGGCAAACATTCACCCCCAGTCACAGATCTGGGTTTAATCCATCGTTATTTTGCTTCACCACGCCACCCCAGTTCAGACATAGCCATATGCAAATCAGTCTTGACCCTGTGCCTCATGGGAACAGTCCAGACCGAACTGACTCCAGTGTGTTTTGCATTTCGCCCTAAGTGGGAAGGGTATGCCCAGACGTGGGTCCCGTGCTCACTACGCCACTGGAGTCAAGCTATCCTGGCTGATGAAGGCTGATAGCCTGAAACCGGTCTTAGGATGCTTGATTCCGGTCCAGGGAAGACATGGCTTGGCAGTTCGGTCTGGGCTGTTCCCATGAGGCACAGGGTCAAGACTGATTTGCATATGGCTATGTCTGAACTGGGGTGGCGTGGTGAAGCAAAATAACGATGGATTAAACCCAGATCTGTGACTGGGGGTGAATGTTTGCCAATGTGCAGAATTCCGTCCATCATCTTGTGTGTTTGCATTTAAGCCCTAAGTGGGAAGGGTATGCCCAGACGTGGGTCCCGTGCTCACTACGCCACTGGAGTCAAGCTATCCTAGCTGATGAAGGCTGATAGCCTGAAACCGGTCCTAGGATGCTTGATTCCGGTCCAGGAAGACATGGCTTGGCAGTTCGGTCTGGGCTGTTCCCATGAGGCACAGGGTCAAGACTGATTTGCATATGGCTATGTCTGAACTGGGGTGGCGTGGTGAAGCAAAATAACGATGGATTAAACCCAGATCTGTGACTGGGGGTGAATGTTTGCCAATGTGCAGCATTCTGTCCATCATCTTGTGTGTTTGCATTTCGCCCTAAGTGGGAAGCGGTATGCCCAGACATGGGTCCCGTGCTCACTACGCCACTGGAGTCAAGCTATCCTGGCTGATGAAGGCTGATAGCCTGAAACCGGTCCTAGGATGCTTGATTCCAGTCCAGGGAAGACATGGCTTGGCAGTTCGGTCTGGGCTGTTCCCATGAGGCACAGGGTCAAGACTGATTTGCATATGGCTATGTCTGAACTGGAGTGGCGTGGTGAAGCAAAATAACGATGGATTGAACCCAGATCTGTGACTGGGGGTGAATGTTTGCCAATGTGCACCATTCCGTCCATCATCTTGTGTGTTTTGCATTTCGCCCTAAGTGGGAAGGGTATGCCCAGACGTGGGTCCCGTGCTCACTACGCCACTGGAGTCAAGCTATCCTAGCTGATGAAGGCTGATAGCCTGAAACCGGTCCTAGGATGCTTGATTCCGGTCCAGGAAGACATGGCTTGGCAGTTCGGTCTGGGCTGTTCCCATGAGGCACAGGGTCAAGACTGATTTGCATATGGCTATGTCTGAACTGGGGTGGCGTGGTGAAGCAAAATAACGATGGATTAAACCCAGATCTGTGACTGGGGGTGAATGTTTGCCAATGTGCAGCATTCCGTCCATCATCTTGTGTGTTTTGCATTTCGCCCTAAGTGGGAAGGTTATGCCCAGACGTGGGTCCCGTGCTCACTACGCCACTGGAGTCAAGCTATCCTGGCTGATGAAGGCTGATAGCCTGAAACCGGTCCTAGGATGCTTGATTCCGGTCCAGGGAAGACATGGCTTGGCAGTTCGGTCTGGGCTGTTCCCATGAGGCACAGGGTCAAGACTAATTTGCATATGGCTATGTCTGAACTGGGGTGGCGTGGTGAAGCAAAATAACGATGGATTAAACCCAGATCTGTGACTGGGGGTGAATGTTTGCCAATGTGCAGCATTCCGTCCATCATCTTGTGTGTTTTGCATTATCAGCAACCAGTCTATCTTTAATAAAATCAGACTGATCAGATTTCATAAGAAAAGGCACAATGGGGCATATTATCAAGGATCTGCGATATTTATCGCAAAGCGCGCTAGCGCTGTTTTTTTTAATCGCTGGCTATCGCTGGATTTCCTCGCCGTGATAGCGCGGTATTATCAACGCGTATCGCAAAGGCGATAGGAAATCCAGCGATAGCGTGTAAAACCAGCAATAGCGTGAGAATTCCAGCGCTAAATCAACAGCGCTAATGAAAAGCTTGCTAATAGGCAAGTGTATACTTAACCCAACAATCCACCCCCCATTGACAAGATGGTTAAGGCAAGTTTTTTCAGGCGTTAAGTTCCAGCGATAAGCGCGGTTAGCGCGAATTTTCCTATCGCTTCGCGGGCATTGATAATAGGGGGAAGTTGTGTTTGCGACTGTTTCAATGGAGTTTTAGTCAGGAACGCCTACTTTGCATGTCATTAGCGATATATATCGCTGACATGCTTAGAGGTAAAAAAACGGCCGCTATCGCTAATAAACTCACGCCAAGGGCCGTTAGCTGCAGCTTGTTAATAGTGCGATAAAAATATCGCCGCAATAGCGGCAGAAAAGTGCCGCTAACGCGGCGATAAAGGGCTTGATAATATGCCCCAATATATTCTAAATGGGATGCTAAGATCTTTGAAAAAATATACCAGTCATAAGCGATATTGGTCTATAGTTCTTTGTCAGAATTGGCAATAATGGTAATTAAAGCATCAAGAATACAAGAGGGTAAAATTTAAATTACGCTGCAGTAATTCAAGTAATTTTTGGAATGTTGTGTTATGCCCAAAATAACACCACTATGCTACTTTGTGTATTTATGTGACAATTGCAGTATAAATTTACCACAAATGGCAAATTGTGCTGCAAAACGTAACCGTGAATGCACAGGAACAACAGAATGTGAGTGGCTATTGTTCGTAGTCCACTGGTAGGCCAAAAAGGTGAAAATTATTGTGATGATTGCTGTTTTCCAAATCTTCAGTGTGGAATTTTGGTTTCAGAATAGATTTTCCTGCTCAAGCACAGAAACTTTCATCATTTCATCTTGGATAGAGCTGATGCGTTGCACCATTTCAACTATCCTATTTTCAATTATGATTCATCAAACCTCTCCTTGCTGTACCTTTTCATTAGTAGTGCTCATAAAATGTTTAAGTAGTCTTATTTAATTTAAAATAGTGTACAAAATGTGGTTGTTGGAAGAGGCAATAGGAGATGGTGGATCATTTTTGGGCGTCTTGGGTTTCGCGTCTGAGGAAATTGTTTTAACCCCAATAACTGTTTCATTAGTCATTTTGTAACTTGATCTTTAACTGCAAGGCAAATACAAAAGGAACTTCATTCTGCCCATACAATAAGCACAGAGAAGAAAGTGCAAAATGAGAATAACATTGTTGTTGATGTAGTAGAGAATAGCAGAAGAGCTTGCCCGATAATAAAGTCACAAATAGTGCACCATGAGTTCATTACAATGACTTGTAAGGATTATTGGGAGAAACGAGGAAATTAAGCACATCGGTTAACTGTATCATGGGAAAACTGAGGCCAGTATATGAGAAACAACTTGAAAAGATGGTAAAAGAAAATACCTCCATTGAAGCAGCCCCCTTTCCTCCCCCAGTAATATAAATGTGTTGATATTAAACATTTTAGTTCACCCAAGTCGTAGCCCAGACCAGAGTGACATTGCTGTCAGAATCTTAATGAAGAACATGTCTGTCGCCCCATCCCCTAAGCAGATACTAGCTACATATATATTGCCCACAATGGCAGGAAGCAGATTATGTATTGGGTAACCTCTTAACATCCGTTAGTCTTCAATTCATCCTCTATTTAATAAGGAATCATTATTAGCATATAATCACTCATACACATACATCTGTATAACTTCATCCCATATTATAATTAAGGCTCCCGGTTTTCCGTTTAAACGGATTTTTACATATAAATACAGACGGAAAACATTTTGGTTTTTCTCTGTATTTATATATAAAAACGGGAAAATACTTATAAAACAAATGCTTCTCCTGCCTCTGTGCTCCTCTGTAAAATCCGAGTCAGAGGTGCACAGAGGCAGCCAAAGAAAGGGAAACTGCTGACCCAAAATTGCTCCAGAGACGGGGGAACTGGGAGCACTGTGTCTGCAGAGACACTTCAGCACCTCTCACAGCGGTAGTTTTCGCAAGATAATTGCTGGAGCAGTGCAAGCAGCCGATGTCCATTAAGAGGTGTGAAAACACCCCAGGACATCGGCTGCTGCTCCAGCAACCTTTTGTTTCTTGTTGTGTGGGAGGGTTAAGGAGGTTGATGTGGCAGGGCAGGGGGGAGCGGGGCAGAAATGCCTCCAACAACTATTAGCATGAAGCCTGGCTGCATCTCTCCGTGACTATGCACGCTGTTGGGCAGTGAGGCTGAGTGAGAGGTGAGCAAGTCAGTTAGCATGACTTCATTTTTCTATTTAATGTTTATTTAAGTGCTACTTAAATAAAAACAAGAAGAGAAATGACTTGCACCACCTGTGCTCTACATTTTCTCCATAGTGTCCATATCAAAGCACTATTCTGTACAGATGAAGATGCAGGATTCTTTCGATATTTGGGCGATTTACAATGCCTCGTGGGGTAGGTTGTCTTCTAGTGCACACTAAGAATGATCTGATATTCTAAGAGCAGACACTCTCTGAGATGGCTGATTAAATGTGAGTAAAGAGTTAGTAATGCATTAACATTTTGCAAGACAGCTGCGCAAATGAGACCTAATCAAAATCATTAATTCACGCATCTTTTCTTAGAGGACAGGGAAGAAATTTGCTCCCAATATGTAAAGTGCACTTAGCGTAGGCTCCAATTTAAAAAAAACAGCTATAACAAACTAGTGCAAGTGTGCCTGTCAATTTAAATAAATGTGGAAAGATACTAGCTTTAGCGTTTTTTTGTTGTGTCAAAAATAAATGTGGATAAATACAGATAAAGCGACCAAAAAATAAATATGGATAAATACAGACGGAAATGTGAAAAAAATAAATACCATAAAACCGGGAGCCCTAATTATAATAGACATGCAATGAAATGCAATGAACAATGACATAATCCAAATGATAGCTTCACAAAGCAAACACATGACCTTCGATGCTTAGGATACTACCTATATCTTCCTGTACCACAAACCCTCCTCTTTATTCTTCTTAGGCTTCAGATGTTCCAAAGCTGACCATTAATCCCTTACAACAGACATCATGAAATTATCAATGGGTCATCCGAGGGCCATTTGGCCATGGCCCCATGTCCCCCACCCCAGAGTCTTGTCTCAGTATGGTATGCTGGCCATGATTACTTTGCTGGGCCTGACGTGGCCCCGGTGGGCCCCATATCTGGCTGCAACTCAAGGGCTAATTTTTAATGATTGTTTTGCAATGTTGTAGACGTCCTCAGCTCAAACAGTTCCATTCTCATCAGATGAAAGTACACTACTCCATCCCATATGATGGAGCAGGGTTTCGCAAAAATGAAACCTGCTCGAATTGCTACCCCCATAATAGGTACTAACAGTAAATAGTTGTTGAAAAACTAATGTACACCCAACACGAACACAAGGGAAATTACTTTGCGCATGTCTGAACTAACACGTAAACAAAATAATATTGTAATAACATTGTGTTTTGAGAAAAACAAGAAGCGTTGGATGAATAGGCCGCATATGCTTCAGTAATTTGCATGTTGCATCCTGTTTTGAACTAATAAATAATGCCGCCTTTGCACAAAGCTTATGCTAGGTAACATTAATGGGGAATAGTGCAAGGTGGGTGGTAAACAGTGAAGGTTTCATTATCATATAATTAATAAATGTTCATTTTCATTTACTTTAGTGTGCTAGATGAAGCAGCCATCTTTCTAAACTTGGCTAAAGTGGGAGGGGGAAAACAAGAGGAGTGAGTTTGCTCTGTCAGAAGCAAGACAGACGCGCAGTGAATCGCAGATGACATGAGAAGGGTGAAGGCCAGAGTGTCAAACGACTGCCAAAAGAAGTGCCCAGACGTGAAACCGGGGACACAAACTGCGGATTATGTTAAAAAAATGAATGGAAAATGTTAAAATTTGTATCACAAGAAATAAAGTGAGAACAAGCTGAGAACCATACCCTGGGAACGAATGGTGAACAATGAAGTAGTTGAAATAAAGATGAAGTCACAGTGGTGTGACAACGCCACCTCCCAAGCCCACCAATCCCTTTGCGAGATTTAATAAAGTTTACAACAATTGTGGGACGGACATGTTAGTTTTAGGGTATAACTGGGGTGCCTTTAGGGGTGTGGTTTTAAGCTTAGGCTGGCAGGAGAGAAAGAAGGGAGATGCGTCGCTGTCCGTCAGTTTGCAGAGAGGCCTAACTGTTCCTGACCTGTCCCGATCCTGTTTCTTCTTATCCTTTGTTCCCTGATCGTATTTCGGGGAAACCCCCACCATCTCCTAGGCCGAGGGGTTGGTTTTTTCCCTACAGACCAATAGGTTTGTATTTAGTCTAACTCGTTCTTAGAATTTACTTATTGATGTATTTTGTCTCTGAAACTTTTGTCTCTCCACCTATCCACTCCGTCAATGATATGTATTATTTAGATGAAACTATTGTCTCTTCATCTATCCCCTCTGTTAGGTATATGATGTTTCGCACACATTTTGCTGAAACTTTTGTCTCTTACTCTATTCACTCCTTCATTGCATAAAGTCATTGCTAAGTTTGGATGAGTTTATATGTAAAAATTTTCCTCACGTGAGATTCAGTGTTTATATTTTGTGACCAAATGCAGTTGAGCATAATCCTTAATTATTTGAGATAAAATTCATTATTAACTTCACCGAGAGTCTGTGATCATTGAATTAATTAAATGGTTGGTAAGTTAGAAATTATCATTGCCATCAACTATTCAACTAATTGGTCCATCGACCAAGTGGAAGGACAGTTGATGTAAAAAGTTAGTTGTGATGCCATAATTTAATCTATGAAAAGAAAAGAATTGATCGTACATATAAATTGACCCCAGCGCATCAGGGATTCTGGGTGAATGTGTATGGGCCATTGTATTATGATGTTATTGAGTACTGATCCCTGATAAAGTATTGGAGTCGCGCTGGATCACATATGCTCAGTGGCTCATCAGAAATTTCAGAGCATTTTCCTCCACCTGCTTGAAACCACAAGGGGTACCATTCCTCAATCAGCGTCTTATAATTTCCCTTCAAATGGCTGCCTCTTTGTAGCAACATTTGGCACTTTCTCAGTTTACCCCATCCACAAAAACCCTTTCTGTCAATTAGTAGTTATCAGAGCTTCCAGACACGGAGGTTGTTACCATGTCGTCACCATCATGCCACTAGCAGAGCAATGTATTGACCTTGCCCAGAGAAGCATTGCGACACAGAGTCTATTATGTCTCTCTGGCCCTGAGTGGAGCAGAGTCATCAGGCGGGGCTCCGGGCAGTGCTCTCTCCTCCTCCCTGACTATCACTGTGACTTGCTCGTACATGCCCCACCAAGCTGCATGGTGACCACTAGCTCCATGCCATCATGTCTGTCCACCATGGCCAACCACCATGCCACTCCTTCACCACTGCACTACCTCACCACAAAGCCCTCCGCCATATCATTCTTCTACTTTAATGCGACCTCATTGCTGGCCACTCACCATTCTAACAGACATCTCTGCTACGTAATAGGGTCAAGCAACCCATCCTCCACTGTGGCACGTCTCAGCTTCCAAGACCCAATCTTATCCTAGATGAGCACAGAAACAATATCTGTCATTGGATGATTTCGCTGGAATTCACCCCCACTGCTGTGAGTTGGAACCTGCCATTTTAGAACTCATTTTTCCACATGTGTGTGAGTCCCAAGGCCCATTGCATTAATTTATTTGGTAGAGGGATGGGGGTGTTTGCATCTCCATGATGCAGCCTCCCTGTTGAGCCAGCTACTGAATTCTTTTGTTTACTCTGGACTCAGAATCACTTCTGCTAAATAACCCTCCTCTGTGGGTTGAGTTGCGCACCAGATACTGGTTGGAATTCCGTGGTTTAGCAACTGCTTGTATGAAGCAGAGTTAACTTGCAGCCATCTTGGTTGGCTCCTGGTTACTGATTTGGACAAGCTTAGGTTTAAATGGGAGTATACAGTTTTCTAGAGAGGAGTAAATGATATGGAGAGCAAAAGAGAAATCTCTGGTGTCTTTTTCTTAGGGATTTGTTCAATTGTGCTCGAAGTATGACGATAAACTTGTAGAAGTTAAGATTAGGGACTGAGTCTATTTGTTGAGAGAAAGTGAATTCTGTGAAGAATTTGTTACAAAGTGAGATGACACTGGTAAGTACAAGAGGAGTCTTTATTTCATCTCTCCACCATCACAGGTTCCAGTCAGCTGGAATCAGCTGTGGAATGTTCACACAATAAAGGCATGGCACATACCAACTGGGATAGGAGGGGGGGGGGAAACGGAATGTACGAAATAGTTAATTATAACAGAATCCTTTTAATATATCAAAGAGTAGAGATGTTTGAGGTTTTAGTTTCATTTCCATGTGACTTCTTTGTATTTTCGAGGAGAAGTAGTCAGTCATATATTTTATATAACAGCCCTTCACTAGACCACCTAAAGTAAATAGGAAGAGGACAAGGATGAAACAGAGGAGGGAGGTGCTGTTCTGTCTGCATTTCTGTGACTGGTTGCCTAACTCACCACATCATGCCGGTACAGTCACACCACTCTGCTAAGTACTGTTTGCAAGTCAATACACAAATCACCTCAAATGAAGGGGCGGGAGGGGGTGTTGCTGCTCTGCATACATTTTTGAGGCGCATTAATGCTAACTCACCCTGCGGGTCGAACCCCACGGAGCAGCTAAGTCCCGTTTTTAAAACCAGCACACAAAGCAAAAATACGCAGTACCCCTTTCTAAAAGATGGGAGCGGTCCCTTAATTAATGTAAAAAGTCATCCCGAAAAAGGAAAGAAAATCGGAGGAAGCTGAACTGGCTGAAGGCTCCCTCACTCGGCACTTACAGTAGTCACCGTTACAGCACATTAAATAAACAACAAAACACGCAGACGAAAATAGAGCAGAGTGAAGCAATTCAAGGTTGGACTCCAAGCAACTATTCGTAGCAGCAATCTGTCATCCTATTGAAAGCTGAGAGCAATGCATTGGCATTCGCCACTGTGGTCATGCTCTCCTTCGCTTAATAAATATCCAGTGTGCATTATCTTTCATAATTTATTGTGCTTTGCATAAACATGTGCTTTATGTAATTTGATTCAATAAGTAGATGTGCAGCGTCATGCACTCATTAATCAGCTCATTAGTGAATTATGCTTCATTTTAAACATTGTTCACATAATCCTCTGACTTTATCTTGGCGACTTGGGCCGAACTATATTACGCCTTACCTTTGGCTGTTAACATTGATAGCATCTCCGTTATTGGACTCTTGATGCCCACTGATGTATTATGCATAATGATCAAATTTAATTGAGCAGTGAGCTTCGGTTTAATTATGAGGCTTCATTGTACCTTCGGCACTTTTTCTTCTATGATTGCTGTAATGATTTCTCCATAACCCCTTTAAAATCTTTCATCTATTAAACCACTAGTAGACAAGCTGTTTTTAAGGAAATTCTAATTATACAAATGTAATTATCTTAATGTATCTTTTGCTCTGAAAACCCTGCCTTGAAAAGCACCTATTGCGGTTTTTTTTTTAGGCTGTGGCATTTAATGATAAACTTCCTAGAATTCCTAGCACGATAACCATTTTGCTTATATTGATGCTATAAAACTTTCAAGAAATAAAGAACCGAAGTGCTGTTTATGTTGAACAATTTAGAAACGAAAATCCATTATTTGAAAGCCATTATTTAGAGAAACGGAAAGCCTAAACTAGATTGCGTAGTTCATATTTGACATTACACGTCTGCCACGACACATATTAATTTAAGAAAACAAAAATTGTAGTTGGTGTTTTTTCCCCATTTTTCTGAGGGTAACCTCTGTAGACTGGGTGATCATTGTCTACCAGGAAGGCCGGAATCAGTCTCACACTTGGAACCAACGTCCACACAATCACCCATATTACTAACGACATTCCAGAGAGATCTTATCATCTTAATTATTATTATGATTAGTAGGCGTGATTTGTAAAGCACATGGCTACCTAAAAAGGTTTCCCAGCGCTAGCCTCCTCACTGAACCAAAGTCAATCAAGCATACATTGTGCAAAGTGGTGGAAACATCCAAGATTTACGCTGCTTCTGAAAGGCTTTGAGCGATTTACAGGCTCACCGACAGTGTGGCAGGACATTCCAATGCTTGGGGCCCAGGTATGAGGATACCCCGCCACCTTGGTGAGATTCCCAGACTCTAGGAATCACTGACAACCCCAGATGATTGGAGCAGAGCGCGAGATTTGGAATGCATCCAGACACCAGAGGTCTGAGGCACATGGGCCCTGTGTTAGCAAAGCACTTGTGCGCAGGGCCGGACTGGCCGTAGCGGGCACCGGGCGTTTCCCCGGTGGGCCACAGGGTGGGGGCCAGTTTTGGGCCCCTGGGGGGCCGTTATTGTTACAAAATCGGCCGAAACCGGCTCTAGCAAACACCTCTGCCGCACCCGCTCCCTCCTCCCCCAGGGGGCCGGCCGAGCAGTTTGCCAGGGCCGGTTTCGGTTCCTAGTACGGCCCTGCTTGTGCATATAGCATATGGTCTTAAATTGGACATGATGCTCAATGGGTAGCCAGAGCAATATGTGTAGCAATCTGGCTGAGGAGGTAAACCTAGGTGGATGAAGAAGTAAGCGCTGCCGCATTTTGTACACTCTGAAGCCATTTGAGCAAAGACTTTTCGGCACCCAGGTACAGAACATTACTGTCGTCCAGTCTGGAGATCACCAGTGCCTGGATCACTGTTCATTGAGCAGAAACTGGGAGGCATGCCAGAATTCTCTTTAGCCATTTAAGGATGCCAAAGCAGGTGGCAACCACTTTGGTTATCTGGTGCCTCATGGACAGCTTGTCATCTAGTCATACTCCCAGATTTTTTACCACCTGAGCAGGAGAGGGTGTCGTACCCATAGTTGATGGACACAGACGAGGACCCAAAAGGTGGGGATGGTTGCCCACTAGCAAGATCTCAGCCTTGTCCCCATTAAGTTTTAGCGAGTTGGTGTTCATCAAGGCTGAAACTTGGGCAAGACAGATGTTAAGAGCTACAGCATTGCGGTTATCCTGGGTGGATAAGCAGACCGCAATTATGGTGCCATCAGCGTATGAGAATAAAGTAAGCACATGAGATTCCACAATATCTCAAAGAGGTCTTCCATATAAATTGAAAAGAAGTGGACTAAGTGTAGAACCCTGTGGCACCCCTGAGGCTAGAAGGTAAGGTTTGGACCTGTGTTGGTGTGTGCACCTGAAAGGTGCGATTGTGCAGGAAGGATCTTATCCAGGAATAGGCTGTGCCCTGCACTTCTATTCCTTCTAGTCTGAGAAGCAGAGTGGAATGGTTCACTATATTGAGTGCAGTACTGATATCAAGGAGAATCAGTGCTGCAGCACTGCCTGAGTCTACTGACCTCAAAGATATTCTGTAAGTCTGAGGAGGGCAGATTCAGTGCTGTGGCCAGCCCTAAAGCCTGATTGCAAGGGGTGCAGTATCCCATGTAACTTGGTGTAAGATGTGAGTTGCTGATTGATGTGTTTCTCCAACACCTTGGCCAAGGTAGGCAGGAGTGAATTGGGCCTATAGTTTGACAATGTGAGAGGGTCAAGGTTAGGCGTTTTGAGGATTGGTGTGACAAAGGGACGCTTCCACGCTGAGAGGACGGTGCTTTCAGTCAAAGAAACATTCAGGAGTTGAGTGAGATGTTCCAAGATTGGGGTGGCCAATTCGCCCAATGCAGATGGGGGGGTCAAGTGGAGAGCCTGGCAGCAAGCAGTAAAATAAAAGAAGTCACATCTAACGGAATAAAAATATTCAAGGCACAGGTCGAGCTAGGAGGAGCTTCACAAAGACACGCTATGGATATACCTGAAAAGGTGGCTCTTTATTTTGTTTAAGAAGAAATCTACAATTTTGACACATTGAATCTGCGAGAGAGGGGGCAGTGATAGCCTGGTCGGAAGACTCTTTACTACCATCATAAAAAGAGCTTTAGGGCAGTTATTTGCCACAGTAATTTCATCCGAGTAGAATTTGGCTCTGATAGTGCGACATTTTTTCTGATACTCTTTTAACACCATCCTATATCTTTGTTTATCCTCGTTATTGTACGTTTTCACCATGTTCTTTCCAGGCTTTTACATAGTTTTTTAGATTGATGAAATGAGTCGTTGTACCACGGCTCTAGGGGGAGAATTGTATGATGTTTCCTACTTAAGGTAGGGGCTAAAGCATTCAATGAAGATCTGATCCAGACATCTGTGATGCAAATGTCTGGTTTCACTCAATACATGGCAATTAGCTTTGAGTAGTAAATTAAGGGCAGGGAGATCCGAATTGACCAATTCCTGCCAGTGGATATTGTCTGGGTGTTTTGAGTTCAAGCCCCTGGAAGGGCCGGGAGAGAGAATGGGACTGCAAAGTGGTCGGACCATGGCAGAGAAATAGGCTGGTCAGTCCGTAAAATACTGAAGCTATTGAATATAGTATCCAGCATATGAGCAGCTACATGCATGGGGGACTTCGTAATAAGCTGGATGTCAAGAGCAGCAAGATCCTCAATCACAGACGAGGCCGCACTACGGGTCGCATTATCAAAATGGATGTTGATGTCGCCCAGGATAGTGAAATTTGAGCATTTAATAATAAGTGATGCAAGAGCTTCCACAATACCTGAGCTCCAGTTAGCCAAATTGCCCGGAGGGCGATATATGAGGGCTCCAGATAAGGTAAAGTGTTTGACTAGTGATAGTAAAAAAGAAAGAGCTTCACAGTCAGGGATTAACAATTTGCCAATTTTGCACGCAAGATGTTCACTAAAAATGATGGCAATGCTGCTACCTTTTTAGGTCTCGCCTACGCAGCGCGCATGCGCTGCATAGGAAAAAAGACCTTTTGCGATCGATTCGGCTTTTCAGCCAAAAACGTGCACGCGTTCCATTGCCTTCAATGGCAACGCGTGCACGTTTGGCGATTCACTTGCGGGAGCGAGCAGCTGGCGCCATATGGTAGCAATTATCGCTCCTGGCGCCGCTCGCTCCCACAAGTGAATCGCGCAGGCTCCCTCCTCTCCCCCCTCCCCCTGCTGCCGTGCGAGGCGCGCGCGCTTGTTTAAAACGTTTTGGGAAGTGTGTGTGCATTTTCAAAAAATAAACAAATGCGTTTCCAAAACTCGGACACATGCTTCCCGAAGCGTTTTCAAAATGCTGTTTTCAAGTTATAATGTAGGGTGTCAGCTCATTTAAAATGTATTTTTTAAAATTATGAAAAAAACATTGTGCTTGACTTTTCTTTTTCAGTATTTACCTTAAGCGTTGTAAGAAGCGCACACAAGGAGCTCCTTGCCCCAGCCCTGCCGGCTCGCCAGATATGCTAGACTGGGTAGAAATCCCTCTGGTGCATTGACTACTGTGCTATCCTTTGAAAGTGCAGTTGTGATTGCACATGGAGTTTAGCAGAGTAAGAGACAGAGTTTCATGTTTACTGTCTTTGAGGATCCCTCCTGCATAGAACGCATTGCGTGGAGTGTAGAAATGAACAGAACGAGGAGCGTCGCTGGTGTATTCCTGACGCTTGCACATGCAGGGCGAGGTAGGGACTCGCTCGCTCCCACCTCCATTTAAAAGCCATATCCTCCGGCACAAGGGATTCAGACGGGTTGAAGACCAATGCAAGTACCTGCTCCATTTGTAGCTGGGTTCTTGCTGCCTGTTCGCCTGTCTAAGGCATGGCGGAAGCTTACACCAGCTGCAGGCAGAAGCTTCTCAATCCCACTTCCTCAATAATGCCTGGCATCGGCCTATCAGGTAAGCAAGACGAGTGCGCTGTACACTCCCAGGATGACTTCCAATGTTGCCAGAACAGTTTGTCCAGTTCAGAATTTTATGAAGCCCATTTGATTGACTTATAGCAAGAGTCGTATGGTACTACTTGAACTAAAATGTACAATGGATGGTAGTCAGCAGAACTCGTAGGAAAGGCCAGCATCGCCTGCTTAAAGAAGCAGCAAATATATTGTCAAGACAACACATTCGCGTATGGCGTGTGGGCAAAACTTATTTTTTGAGGAAGGTGTCAGAGTTAGCAACAAAAGAGTGCCAAATGCGCTCTCACGTTCCCACTGATGTATATATTGAGACACAAGCACACACACTCGCTTTATGTTACAATTTGCAGCCTTTGTTTTCCATCTATTCACCTGCTCATCCATCCACCCACCCTCTGTCCTTCCAACACCAACCTCTGCCTGTCAGTCTGCCCACTCATTGACCTTCCAACAAACACCTCCGTCCGTCTATCCATACAGCCTCCCACCGTCCTCCAAACACCCAACTCCCTCCATTGGTCCACTTATGCACTGTCCTTCCCACAACCATCTCCATCTATCCATTTCCTCACCCACTGTCTTTCCAACACCCACCTCCCTCCGTCCATCTATTTCCCATACAGGTGTATAATATGCAAATATAGGTAAGTACCTAATGGGTATTAAAGATAGGTGACACACATGCGCTATATTTGCCAGATAATATACATTTAAATACATGTGTTAACAATGTAACTAAACATACTCATATACAAGCAGGCATGCACACGAGCAGACGTCCAGTTGGGTTTAGTGTCTTCTGGAGAGCCAGCACTACAACCTTTTCAGGCTTTGACATGAGCATAGTATGATGTTGCTCTATGCTGAAGTCAACATATATACTTTTTAAGTCGAACATTCAAGACCTCTTGTATATACTTTAGTATATACTTATGAGGTCGAGCATTCAAGACCTCTTGTATATACTTTAGTATATACTTATATGTGTATGTACTTTGTGGGCTCAAGGACTTGTCTGCTTCCGCTTGTGGACTTTTTTTCTGTTCAACTGCCTCTATTTAACTGTCTTGATAAAAAACGACCAGCAGAGGTCAGTAAAATACCAGAATCACTTTAGCATTCTCTAGATTCCAGTCCATAGAAATTGTCTTCCACGAGCACCGTAGACAATAATATTTTTTTCAAATCTTGTATTTTCAGTGATATGACCAACGAAGGCCCTGATTTTATATTAAAAACAGAGCTTTGGACTATACTATTTCCCGCTGAAAGGCAATATTTCTCTCCCTGTGTTCCCATACCTGGCATGTCACGCAGTTTGGTGCTTACTTTCCCTCCATGTTAAAAAACAGTAGATGTTTCAGCTCCCAGGCTAATATGCTGCATAGGTAAATACATATAAGGTCCCAAAGGCGAGACCGATTGCATTGCAAATGCTTGTTTCTTTTTGTGAACCCTTCTCAGGATCCGATATGTAGGGGAAAGAGCTATAATCACATCAGGCCCGAGGCAAGTTTCTGTGAGAATGGACGCATTGGGCCCGTGATCTGTGAGGGAGCTGACAATATCCCAATGATGCTGCACTAACAAACGGCAGTTGAGGTTAAAGAACTTGAAGACACTAGAATCCTGGGGGGTTGGGTGGATTCATCTTAAATTACCCTGGTTGATCTGTAGGGGTGGACAGAGACTTTAGGTGTGGAAGGATAGTTGTGAAGTTGCTGTGCGGGAACTTTCTAGTTGTAGGCAACTAGGTCACGGAGAGGGGGGCAAACTCTTGTAAAAAGGGAACACAAGGTGCACACATTTGAGGGGCAGGGTAGGCAAGCCTACCTGGAGAAGCAGAGGTAGAGTTCCTGGCCCCGTTCGGGCGCGGACAGGTGCGCCTTTGGATCGGCAGCAGAGTCACGCTGAGTGTCCGTGCCACGGCCGCGTTTAAGTACGCCAGCGTGGAGCGGAAGTGAGGTTGCAGTGTGCTAGAGTGCTGACTGCACTAACATTAACGGCCGAGTAAAAAATGGCCAAGAAGAACGTAAATATACCCCCCACTGAATTACCCGCACAACAGAGGATCATTCACACAGATCACCCACTTCAAATTTCAGGTTAATCGATTCAATTCAGTTATTCAATTTAAAAAAGCAAAGAAAGTGTTTATAAAAACAAACATGCGGCAAATTAAAAAGAGTCTCGAGAGACCTTAGTTTAGGACATTTCATTAATATTACTTTTAATTTCCCCCAAAATGACTAATCATTTAAACAATATTCATTTCTGACTTTTTTTCTTCATTCTTTACTACTGAATTGATGTGGATCTTTCTAATGTGTACATCTGTGGGCTGAACTCTTTATTTGTGCGGGGATGTATATCGGGTAGAAAGTAAGAAATATACATTTATAGCATACCACCACAAAAAACATTGATCTTTAACATTTGCATGGTCACTTTAAACTCACTTTAAACTCATAATCAGGCACTAATGAAAGCCCCTTCTTAAAGGAGCAGGAAGCCCTACATGTTACCTGAGCCTTCATCACATTTCCACCTACTGACTCACATTCACTCAAGCTTTCTTCACTTGCCATCTTTATTGTAGTTTGACAAGCAATTACAACCCTGTCTAGCTTCATCCAGTGCAGAGAAGTGGACTTTGGGAACATGCTTCGCACGATATGATCACATCAATTAATTAAATACATAAGAAAACACACATGGAATTTCACTTGCGCATATAAGGTATTGCATGTATGCAGTTAATTTTTAAAAAGAAAATTGATTTTTTTTATTGTGTTCAAATTTACAAAGGCATTCAATTGATAACAACGTTAAGTGGCAGTATTCCTTATTTGCCATGAATTTTGAATAATAACAAACCTTAGATTTTAACTTTGATACACACATTCCTATGAAGATATTAAGAGCAAAAATACTTGCTCAAGCAATTATGATCAGTGAGGTAAAAATAGCCTAAAAGATACTAAAGGAAAGATTTTATGGGCCCCTACTACCCACAAAAACAAGTACATTGGCATCAAAACAAGGTCTAGACAGAACCAAAAATGAGCGGTCAGCTGGAACAGTGTTAGGCTGAAGGGGGTAAAATGGTGAATGGGTATTTAAACAAGGTTTATGCAGTCCACCATTGAAATACAGTCAACCATTAAAGTCAGCTGAAGCGTACAAACCAAATATGAGTCACATGCATTCTGATGTAGAAAAACGAGTTTACCATATATGGGTTTCAGTTGCTTATACAATTCTTGACTTACAGGGGGAAGCAGGAAATGGAAAAGGAACTGCTCTATGGCACACAGAAGGCCATTCTCTTTGAGTATCGGTAATTAACTAGATTGTGTTGATGTAATCTTCATCTCTGTTGCCAGGTGCAGGAGAGTTTCTCATCAGAGACGATCATAACATGGCAATTAGCCTCCTAGACCTCACCAATTTCTGCCATTAAATGCAGTTGTTTTTTGGGGGATGGTGAAGGGGTCTTTTTCAAAGTTTGATCTCTATGGTCATTCCTTACTAATTCTCCTTTAGTATGAGCAAAGGTGGACATTCTGAAAAAGAACCATTCTCCCGAAGAAATAGAACAGTTCAATTTACATGAAGAACCCGCAAGCATTGCACAAGGGAGTGGTATGAATTCTCCCCTTTTTATTTTTTACCTTTGAGATCCTCCACTTGCATACTTGCTTGATGTACCTTTTGCAAAGTGCTCTTGTCTTGGCATGATGCCCAGGTATCTTTAAGGGACAGTAATCTTAATGAGTGTACATTGAGAAAGCAAATGCTGAGAAGGAGGCCTGAGGCCCACCTCTGGTTTGACACTGTAGTACCAAGGGACACTGAGCTATTCAATGCTGGCTATGCACCAGAACACAGAAGAGCACCAAGAGTACTGGTTTGATTACTTCTCAGCAGTTGCTATTGAGTCAGTAAGTGGGAAATCAAATGCTCTAGCTTTATCAAAGCTTTACAGTTTGGCTACAGTGCTCCGAGTTGAGGTTGCATGGCAGCCTGACCTTGTGCTGCTGATTTGTTCTCGTACAGAGAGCAGTGTGTGATGGCACTCAGGTGCAGCAGAGTACATGTTAACAATTGCTTCACTTCACTGGTTATAAAAGGGATAACATGTGGATCTTACCTCAGATCAGTGTCACAGTTACCCTGTGCTTCTGTTGTTCTGCACACCCCCATAGTCTTATAGAGCAGAGAATAAATTGCTGACCTCAGATGTGCGGCCCAAGGCCTCGGATTACTCAGGGATAATTAGTGGAATCATTTAAAGAGTAGCTGCTTTCACAATGAGTTTGTTGCTTGGACATGAAATATCTTGGAAAAAACAAGAGACAAGAGGCATTTGGCAAAACAGGAACAGTTTGAAACAGTGCAGCTGGGAGAACAGTCACAGGCACAGGGTCTGAGGACTGTCTCAACTAACAATCGATCTGAAATGGGTTTTCATACAATTCATTGAATGTTATAAACAGTCCAGCAGATCCTTTTTTGGTAAGGAATGTGAACCACTGTCTGTGGAGTCACAAAATAATGCATATGAGGTAGGGTCTCGACCTTACGTGAACACAATGCAGCCAGTGGGTATCGTGTCCAGATGTCTGGCATGGTGATCACATGATCACTGTGTGTGCTGTGTCCTGATTGGCTAAATGTTCCTAACTTTGTGTGGCATCTGATATTATGGTGTTTTGGGAGGGCACGTACTCCTCAAGACGTGTGCATTATTGGGACCAATCTCCATGGACCATTGTGGTGTTGCTGCACCTATCTGTGGGATTGATCTGGGATTTCCTGTTTGTGAGTTTGCCTGCTGGCTACGTGCCACCCCACCTGTGACCTGTTAATCAGTGACTTCAGGCCTGCATCTCAGAGCCTGCCTATCTACTTATTTCTGAGTCGGGGTTGATGTGGAGTTCGGAAAGGGGGAGTTCGGTAATAAAGGTGCGATTCTGTTTTTATGCATGAATCTAACTTTATTCATATTGACATAGACTTTCTCTATATTAACATTCCCCCCATCTAGTTGAATTTTCAACTACACTATCTAAACCATACTTCATGACAATTACTTTATCGGGGGCTTGTTGTTCTTTAAATTCGCTCACGACAACTACGATTTTCCTAATTACTTGCAATTTGAGGACTGCTTTTTTACTGCAGGAAATCCTCAAATGCACGGTCCAACACAAAAACAAGAACACAATGAAAACCATCAACAATGACATGCACATGCTCTAGCTAGTTCTTCCAATTGATTTTTTCTTAAAATTTCAGAACTCTCCATGAAACGTAGATTGCCTGTAGCTTGTTCAACGGCTTTCTGTAAGTCTAGAATCTTTTGCTTCCTTTGATTACTCAGTCTTGCTTTATATGATATAATTTGGCCTCTAAGAGTGGATTTAAAGGCTTCCCAAACCATAAACAAAGGAGCAGTGTCTATATTTATCTGAAAGAACTCTTTAATGAATCCTCTAGTCTCTGTTATCCATGTAGTATCCTGCAATAATGATTTATCAAATTGCCATCTAGCCCGCCTTTTTAAAACTATCTCCAACCTTAATGTAAATAGCACTAAGGAATGATCCGAAAAGAATTAGCCTTTATCTCTGCCGGACCATTAGCAACCAATTTTCTACCAAAAAATAATCGAGTCGGGATGCAGATCTGTATCTAGCCGAATAGCAGGTGAATTGTGCCAGACTAGGATGCCCGTATCTCCAAGGATCAGTTAATGAATAATCTAATAATAAACTACTCATTAATTTAGCTGTTTTTGGCTTGAGTTGACGCTTATTTTTATTAGATGTATCTAATGCCAAATTCTGGATAAAATTAAAATCGCCACCCATTATTAATATCCCTTTCATTTGTGCGCCTAGTTGGTATATTTGACCCAATGCTTCTGTTTCATCCTCAATGGGCCCATAATAATTAACCAAATCCAGAACTATCCCCTGTACTTGAGCTTCTACCCAAAGCCATCTACCTTTGTCATCACGCCGAACCTCTTTAACCTGCCAATCATAAACATTAGACAATAAAATACCTACTCCCCGAACTGCTAAATTTGCTGATGAAAAATATGCATGCTGAAACATCCTGGGTAAAGCTATTTTTGGTGTATTAGTCCTAAAATGTGTCTCTTGCAAAAATATAATCCCTGGTGAGAGGGCACTTATCCAATTTAAAATAGCTCCGCATTTACGTGGATTCAAAAGCCCATTTGCATTACAAGTAACGATTTTTATATTTTGGCTTTCTGGCCCCATTTCTGATTAGCTTCTTTTACCCCTTCCAGTAACTTATCATCTTCCATTCCCCGAACTACCAATACTTTTATCATCCTGAAATTTCCTTCTCCTCCTAAAAACTCCAACCACTCTGTTTTTCCCTGTTCATTTTTGCTAAACCTAAATCAAATCCCCCAAACTCTATCCATACAACCCATCCCCTGGAATGTGGACACCCCCAGATCCCGCAAACCACATTCCTCCCCCTGCAACACTAACGGGTGCCTTGTTCCTGCACCCTAGGTGATCTCCACCCCCCAGCACAACACACCACAGCAAACCACAAAAAGAGGAGAAAAAAAGAAATATGAACAAAGAACCCCGCTTTTCTCCATAACCAAAAAAAAAATAATCAAAAAGTATAACAACTTATTTTACAGAAATCTCTCGTAATAGAACCTGGGCTTCTTCTATTCGAGAAAACATATGAAATTTTCCCTTAGCCAGCACCCTTAGCTTAGACTGTTGGGCAATCGATGCCTGTGGGCCCTGAGCTTTGAATTGGTACAACAGCTTTACGAATTCCTTGCGCCTTCGGGCCGCAGCTGCTGACATGTCCGGGAAAATTCAACATTTAGTCCCCTCACTAATAGAGAATTGCCTCTGTTGAATCGCTTTTGATAAAATATTTTCTTTAACTCTATAATCCGCGAAATTCATAAGAATTGTACGAGGGAACTTGGCATTGGGAATAGAATGTGCAGGAACTCGATGTGCCCTAGTCAATGTAAGGTCCCCAGTGAAGTCCGGAAGTACCACCTGTTTAATAAAAGTTTCCGCCCATAAAAGGGTATTGCCCCCTTCCAAACCCTCTGGAACACCAACAATCCTCAGATTTGATCGACGCGAATGATTTTCCAATTCTTCCAGCTTACTTTCTAGCATGATTTTATCTGCTACTGCTGAGTTAATCTTCTGGGTCATAGAGGACATCTGGTCCTCTAACTGGCCTATCCTCTGTTCTGCTTCCTGGAACCTTGCAGGTACACTCGCGACTGCTTCTTCGATTTTTTCCAAGCGTAGATGAAGAGCAGCTAATTCACTTTCCTGTGACTTTTTCATCGCCCTTATCTCATCCAATATGAGATTAAGTAAAGTCTTTATCTCCAGCTGCTGTGTGTTATCAACATTAAACAGACATTCCGCATCTCCCTGTGCGTCCAGATTCTCCAGGGTAACCACTTGCGATACCACTGGTAACACCTGTGAATGATTTGCCTGTTGTTGATCTGAGGTATCGTTAGGGGGCATTCGTTGTACTCGATCCAGAAACATAGTCATCTGCTGATCAGGTATGCCACAACCTTCTTGCTGCTGACCTTTTTCGCTTGAGTCCTCCAGCTGTTCGCCAGTCGTTGCTATTAATAGTGAGGCTGGGGCTAAGGTTGAGGCTGAGGCTGAGGTGGGATTTATGAGCTGCAAAGACGGCATAACCTGTGGTGTTTCAAAAGGATCCGTTACCACATTTATTATAGGTGATACTGGCAGGGCTGTATTTAAATGAGAGGAATCTAAATCCAATTCCATTAGTGGTTGAATGCTTTTTTTCACAAACAGCGGATATTCTTTGCCACTTTTCAGCTCTGGATTTTTTCCACTCACTGCTGTTATTTCGTTTAGTTCACTGGGCTGTCCGATGCCCTTTTGTTTAAGTTTTTCCATTTCACCCGCAGAATGTCCCCCTCTTTGTTGTAGCTCAGGTTCATGCTGCATCTCGGGGATACCTTCTATAGAGCTCTCAAAGCTTGAATTTAACACTGAAACATTCACAGCCAGGGGGGCTTTCATGGAGAAGCCTCTACCCTTCTGTTGAATTCGTTTTTTTGCTTTCAGAGCTGTTGTAGAATCAACTTTAGCCACTACGTTAGTCTGTTTCAGATGTCTTCCTATTTTGTTTTAGTTTTCAATATATTTCGAATCTCTTTACTTCTCAGTAATATTCCCCCCTCTTTTTCCAATTTATTCGAAGAAGTAGCTCAATACCTATAGTTTAAGATCGTAATAGCATTACCCTGAGTATTAATCCAACTGCGCTCGTATAGCTTAAATAACTCCTCTTTGGCTCCAGCAACCAACAGTGAAACAGTGAAACCCAGCCGGTTTTCGACCGGAGGCTCAGAATTAAGGAGCAGTTACTTTGTTTCCCAAAACGATGTTACCAGACAGCAAAAAAAAAATCACCACCTCGGCATGTGTTTAGGCGTGCTAATACTTTGTAACAAATCCTCATTTAGTACCTTACCGCGCCACCAGCAGCAGCAAGGAATCTTTCTGCCTCCCAAACAATACCCGTACCAGCCAGTATCTCTGCCTCAGCCCTCCGGTCTCCCCAAATCACCTCACAGTTGTCCGTACTGTTAGTGGCTCGATTAAAGCTCCGTTAAAACCTCCGAGGTCTTAACATTTTCCCAGTCGAGGTTCTCGGCAGTTTTCCTCAGCGTTCTTTCTCCCAGCGTTACTCCGCACTCGTGTTCCACGCTGCAGCCGTCTCACTGCATCTGAGTCATGTTGTGGTGGGAGGGGCTCCGATCACCTACGCTACGGAGGCGGGAATCTCCATAGCCCAATCCCAATCGAGGGTACTACCCTGATGCCGCGAAGGCTCGACCATGTTCTCACAGTTATCTGGTCGGTTCACAGGACAGGGTTAACCACTTGAAGACATCACCGGAATCAATTGGAAGAACTAGCTAGAGCAAGGGAAAATCTGAAGGATTTCTTCTTATTGGAAGAAATAGCCGGTAGTAAAGCGTATCAGCAAAAAGTTTATGAGGAAAGTCAACAAATAGGCAGATTTCTGGTATGGTCAACAAAACGTCAAAGGTCTGCACAAACAATAACTAAAATTAAGGATTTTACGGGAAGGGTAGAAGATGATAATCTGGCTATTGCTGAGATTTTTCTAAACTACTTCAGACAAATCTATGGGGAAACTCAAGTAATACCACAGGGAGGGGTAACACATATTTTTGAATCAATAGAGCTATCACTGCTCTCATACCAGCTTTCTGAGACATTAAAAACTCAGATACGGGATTTAGAAATCCAATCGGTATTAAAAAGTATGCCCAATGCAAAGGCTAGTGGGGGAGATGGGTTCCCTGTAGAATTATATAAAGTATTCCAAGAAGAACTAATACACTTCTTAGTAAAATTGTATAATCAGATTAAGGAAGGTGTGGATATTCCTAAAAGTTTTAAGGAATCAGTTCTAGTTATTTTTTAAAGAAGGATAAGGATCCCTGTGATGTGAGCTCTTATCGCCCGATTAGTCTGTTAAATACAGATTATAAACTACTCATGAAAATTTGGGCAAAAAGGATAGCCCCATGTGCAGAACAATTGGTCCATAAGGATCAGAATGGTTTTATTTCAGGACGCTCAATGTCAGCTAATACTTATTATTTAGCCCAAGCCATTGATTATTTTTCTACCAATAAATGAAATGCTGTAATTATGATGATGGATGCTGAGAAGGCGTTTGATTTGGTAGATTGGAGGGCGTTATTTATAATTTAGGGAAGTTTGGTTTCCCTAACAATTTTTACAAATGCTACAAGAAATATATTCCCAGGCAGAAGCTAAAATAATTATTAATGGTGTGGAGGCTGGTAAGATTAATATTAAGCGAGGCACACGGCAGGGTTGCCCAATGTCCCCTCTTTTATTTTCATTATTCATTGAGCCCTTAGTGGTTCGAATACGGCAGAGCGCGAAGATTCTGCCTCCTATGGAGGGGATGACAAAAATTAAACTTTATGCCGATGACATTATTTTGTATTTAAAAGCCGGGGCAACCAACATACAAAATGCGCTAGATGAGATCCATATGTTCACACAGATTGGTGGATATAAGATTAATCAAGCGAAAACGGAAATTTTAGCATTTAATGTGACTCCCACCGATATTCCATCTTCCGTCCAGTTAAAACCATCGCATCCAGTTAGATATTTGGGGATATTAGTCACAAATGATGTTGGTCAATTATTTCCCCTGAATTACAATGGTATGCTTAAAAAAGTGAAAAAACTATTAGACAAATGGTCATTGCTGCAACTATCCTTAATAGGTAGGATATCAATGATCAAAATGTCAATACTTCCTTTATTTTTATTTATTTTTGTTAATCTTCCTTTGAAAATTCCGAAACAGTATTTTAAGGAGTTAGACCAAAGATAAGGAAATTTGTTTGGAATAATAAACATCCACGGGTCAGACTGGCAACATTACAATTTGATATAGCATCGGGGGGTTTGGCTCTTCCTCATTTTTCAACATTTTATCAGGCTTCAATAGCCAATTTACTTTCCTAATTGGGTGAAGAAGAATCTGTTTACGATAAATTCTTATTAATAAAAATGGTGAGGGAGAGTGCAACGAGACTTCCCGTCTTTTTACGACAAGCGAAACTCCATAAGAAATCTAGATATAAGGTAATATTGAGTCTTGTTGAAAGAATACAGTTATTTTTTAAATCACGAGGTATTCCGGCCTTTCAAGCGTATACTCAGATAGAGGATATTGAGGCTGGTGGCCTGGTACTTTCCAGAAGTCTCTTGCAGGCCTGGCAAGAATTAGGTTTCCTAAGACTGGGCGATTTTTACAATTACGAAACATTAGTTACCTGGGAAACTGTACAAATGCGATCTGCTACACTCCCCACTGCTTTTTTTTTTAGTTTTCTACAAGTAGTCATTTTCTTAAAAAAAATTATTTGGTGATGAGTGAATCCACATGCCAAATAGCAAAACAAATCGCAAATAAAATGACAGGAGTTGGCAGGTGGTATCACCTTCTCCATCAAAAGGCCCACTCCGATGAGATAATACTGAAAGAGCTTCAAAGAATACATTTAGCTACCGGCTGTTGGTTCAATGTTAAAGAATGGCAACAGCTCAGCGAATTAGCTAATAAAGCACTCAGAGGGGCTAATTTTAAGAGGATGAACTTTCTGTCACGTTGGTTATTGTATTATACACCTCAGAAATTGTCTACAATGTATCAAACATGTCCTAATCAATGCTTTAGATGTAATACATTGGGGGAGGGTGGTTGGGTCCATATATTTTATGAATGTAGCTATTTAAGTCAGTTTTGGCAAGGGTTTTTTCCCAGATTTCGCTAATTTTATCAATAAGAATTGAACCATCTGTTATGCTGGTATTGTTTGGATCCTCAGGTGAGGTAAAATGTTTTTCAAAAAACCTGCAATACTTTATATTGATCTCCATTGCGGTTGCTAGGTCATTGGTTCTTCAAAATTGGAGATCGAATAAACAATCTAGTATTGAACATTGGTTTAATAAAATGGTTCGGACTTGTAGATTTGAGGAGGCTTATGCCAAGCGTGTAGGAGCAATCGTGAAATTTAGAGGCATCTGGAAAACTTTCCTCCCTAATCTCAGCTTAGAGATCTATATTGCACAACGCACATTGCACTTTACTATTAAATATGTAGGTATGGAAGCATAAGGTTGAAATAAGGTACATTGGTTGGTTAAGATATTGTGGGGAGGTATCCTCTTGCTGCTAGACTCAATGCACTTTATATTACATAAAATGTTTTTTTGTGATTTATTGCTGGTAGATTTAATGCACTTTGGGTAAGATGAAATGAACTGTTGTAAAAATGATGTTTTTTTATATCTTATGGTTCGTAGTCTTAATGTATTTGTATTACTATGTACTTATTGATTCTTCTAAATTTCCTGTTCTAATTGGCTCCTTAAGGGGTTTCCTCCATTAGTTTTTCTTGTGGTATTCCATTTCGAATCAGATATCATGCTGTCTGTTTTTCCCTGCTCTTAATAAAAATGTATATAAAAAAAAAAAAAACAATGACATGCACAGTCCCGAGGTCCAGAAGCCAGGAGAACCAATTCGAGAACCACTTTTGCTCATGGGCACCTCCATCCTCATGCATGTATCATTGTAAATGGTGCAGTGCTTGGATGGCAAGAGTCAAAGTCCCATTTTCTATGTCATTCTGTGGGATAAACGTGTAGCAGGATGCACAGATTCTGGCACACACCCCTCCCTCCATCGCAGTCATTAAGTCGAACACATACCGATGCTGCATCATCTTTCGGCGGATCACTCTCAGTTCTTCCTTGATTGAATTAAGCCAAGCTCAGTGCTGATCCTCATTTTAAACATTTTCTGCTGAGTTATTTTGAGCCAGCTGGCATTAGCTTTTGTCTGCAAGGTAAAGAAAGGTATGGACCTTTCTGATGATACTTGTGTGTCCATGAACATTCTGAATTCACATGCTGGTACAAGGCCGACAATTCTTCTCTGCAAATGACCAGGGTAGGGGTCTGAATGGTGACCAGGGAACAGAGTCCATGCCAACTGGGAACAAGCTGAGAGTAGGCAAACTTGACACACTGCCAGTAGATATCAATGGAGGTGCCCCATTGCACATCCAGAATGTGCACAGTTGTGCCGCAGTTCTCATTCTTGCCTAGTAGAAACAATCCTTTACCTCTGAAACACAAGGAATACAGTGTAAGTGTCTGCACAATTGGGGTTTCCCCTTCCCTTCTAGCCAAGTGTATACACCTGACTCAGCATTCCAGATTTCCTGACATGGGGTGGTCATGCTTTTGTTCAATCCTCCTCTGTGTGACTTATTTCCCATTGTATCATCGAGCTGGACAGCCCTACAGAGGAACTCCATGTCAGGGGACCACTTGTTGTTAAAAAAGACTGCCCCAGATACACTAAGGGCCACCCTTGGACCACAAATGGAGACAGGAGCGGATGTGCTTGTGCATTGAGGTGGGAGTTTCGTTACCACCAAGAATCTCTTCTCTGGTAAGTCTTGAGGCCAAACAGTATCCTTCACTTTCTGCGCATCCTGTCTAGCTCAGTTTGGATATTGCTAGACTTGGTGAAAAGGTATAGAGCCATTGGGTTAGTCTCATATCGAGTCCGATTCACTACTGTTCTGTGGGGTTCTACCTTCTTGAGCTGGACTTTGGCCCTGATTCTGCATAGGTATAAGTGGAGAAGGCATTTTTTCTTTTCCAGGGGCTACCTCTTGGGATGAACAGAAGTAAAATGACCTGGCTGATGTTTGAGTGCCCACGGCGGTCATGTGCTGATATCACGTGCTGTGCAAGAGGGCGCTATGTAGAGCATGTGGGGTTCTAGTGTTGGGGTTGGTGTAATTGCAAGTGAAATGGGAGAGATACCTAGGCAAGCCCTGTTATAGTTTTTGAACAGACTCTATTTAGCCAGTTGGTTCTTTAGCAGTGAATAGGTGTGGCAGCACCCAACAAAGATAGAGGGTACATAGAAGAGCAATAGTACATAACTTGTTATTGAACATTGCAGGTCTTGGTATGGATCCAGGGGAGTACCCTGCAGTCCTCTGGGGATTGGGGTTTCTCGGTTAACAGAACAAAAAAGTCAACTTGCAGTTTGTAACCTTGATTTGCACACTTTAGATCCGCATTGGGGTGTTGATGTGGCAGATGAAAGGTGGTTCACTTGGAGGTTCGATTGCAGACCTGTTGGATAAGAACTTGGTTCATTTTGTTAATTGAGGAAAAACATTGCATGTGCACTGTTGGTAATGATCTTTTCTTCAGGGTCCCTGTAGTTCCCTTAGGGGTGTGTTCTCCACATTCCATTTAGCAATTTTTAGTGAGACACCAAAAGGGGTTCCTTGTCGTGGTATTTTTTTGATAGTTAAAAAACTTAAAGGTGGCTTATTGACAAATTATTGTCTTTTATGAGTTGTTGAGCCCCTCCCTTTTTCTTTCGTACCTAACTGTGTGCTTGGTTTAGTGTGAAAAATGTTTAATGAGTGAGTTGGTGATCAAAAGGATGGATCGCATCAGTTTTTAGCTAGGGTTTCATGGGTGCCATCAGTTTTTCCAAAGAACATGTCTCTCCTGGTGTGTGCCTGGGGGTGCCATCGGTATGGGCTGTGTCTTCCAGCCCAAACATGTGCAGGATTGTACAAGGAGGGGGGACATGTTGCTATTAAGTATTGTTGGTGATTGCAATGGGCCCGAGATCACATGTGTATCTCTCAGTTCCCGGCATGCAATGTGCAATGTTACCCTCCCTTTTGGGGTCAGGTATCTTGACTATGCCCTTTCTCTAGAGACTACTTCTGGGCTAGCTTTGGGCTCATTTGGTTGGATTTTTGGGTGTTTTTCCTAGGTTTTGCGTAATCTGCTACCCTATTTATCCTGATGCGGAGGGGGTCGGAAAGTTGTTCTGTGGCCCCCATGTACCTCTGATTATGCAGTCATGTGGTGTCCGAGGTCGGGGCCTACTGCTTCTTCTGGAAGGTGTATGCTAGGCTTGGTGCGTGGGTTAACTGCTAGGCCTGATATGGGGATGAGCGCATTCAGCGTTCTACTCTCACCTGGAGCTGAGATGGACACTGGGGATTCACCAATCCCAGCACCCCCCTCTCCCTTGGGCCACATCCTGCTTACTTTCAGTGCATTTGGATCTGCTGTTCTTGTCTTGTGGCAAGAGACTTCTAATGAGCGGGCATGCTTCTGTCACTATTGTGGAGTGGTATGGTACGGTTGCCAGACTATGGAAATTTGGAAGACTTGGGAGGAAAAAGAAAGCTGGGTTCATGAGAACGTGGAGAGTCACAGGCTAAGGCCATGAACACGCACCAAAATATTCCTAGTTATGATGATGATGAACCAGGACTGCCCCAGCAGCACTGGGACACCTGGAAGCTCTGGCAAACCTACACCACCTAAGGGCTTGCATTCGAGATTATGTAGGCACCTCGCTGCTTATTAGTTCTTGTGCTTGTGCTGTGAGGGTTGTGTGGTCTTCACTATCGTAGGCCTACTGAATCCTGGCTCCTGCCCCTGGAGGACAGCCTCATTTTAGAACTAAAAAGGGGCCTCCATTGAGTGGCGACATCTGGTTTTGGAGGCATTGTTGGGGTAATCCTGCCATGAAGGAAACATAGGACCCGGGCAGGATGCTTGAGAATGGGGACCTTTCGACTTGGTGATTGGAACCAGTCTCATTGACTTTAGACACAGGGACCTGGGTGCCAGGTTTTTAAGTACTATCTGGGAGCTGCCCCGCAACCTCATCAGACAGCCCTCTGCCTACTGGAGTGTGGCCAGCTAACCCCACCCTGGGGGAATCAGCAGCCAAGTGCCCTTGATGGGGAACTTTAGTGAGAATGCCCAGTTGACAGAGCATATCCGGCATCCCTGAATCCCTAGATGCAAGCAAAAGTTTGTATTCCCAACGTTGTCTCATTGGTCATTCTTTCGGATCAGTACAAAAAGGTTTTGGGGATGTGGGTGAATGGGTAAGGTTTATCTTACTGCATATTTGGACTCTGTGTTTGTGTGAAAGTATGACATCTGCATACAGTCACCCCTTCCTAAAGAGGATGTTTCCCCGGTCCCTGTTGGAATAAGTTCCCTGTCTGTAGTTGTGGATGCCACATGTTTGTCCAACTACCCGACCACTGCGGCAGGGGTGTGGCTGCTGACTGACCTCACTGTGGCTGAATGTAAGGCGTATTTTGGATTCCCTGTGCTTGGCTTTGTGGATGAACGTTCGTGGGGTTTTGTGGTGATAGGCCCTGGCCCATTGATCTCTGTTTGTGGTATGCTTTTAACTGGCATCTGTCTGCCATGTGGCCCATCCTGTGGCAATAGAAACATTCCCTAGGATCTGGCCTCCCTGGCCTCTGCCGTCATAACTAGTTTGGAACCCTCTGGGGTTTTGAGGTGGAGCTCCCTTTAAGACTGGTGCCATTTGCACGCTCATGGACAACGCAGCCCCGTCTTTTTCAATTTGTGTTGGACCAGTTTAGCAGTGTCTCTCTGAGCTTGCTCCTGTTGGAGATCGTCCTCATGGGTCGCTGAGTGG
The DNA here is from genome assembly GCA_963921515.1 of Calotriton arnoldi. Lineage (NCBI taxonomy): Eukaryota > Metazoa > Chordata > Amphibia > Caudata > Salamandridae > Calotriton > Calotriton arnoldi. The sequence continues at coordinate 443,035 of CAWUFW010001171.1, forward strand.
GGGGTGCGTGTGACTTCCCACCCTTCCCATATTCAGCCCTCCTCCCCATGCATTTGACAGGGACATTTCCTTGCAGTGGGTTTCTGCCTCCCTTATGTGCAGCATTCTTTACGATAGCTACGTGTTCAGGTATCATATTTGACAGTGGAAGGGGGCCCTTAGGCATGGCCAGTGCACCACATAGCACCAGCCAGCCTCATCTTCACCACTCCCAGGTACATGGAGATGCCATGGTGGTGGCATAGTCTGAGCTTAGTGTTTCAAAAGGTGCCTGGGATCTAGCCGCCATTGCCCCCGTTGTTTGTTTTGTCCTAGGGGATCCAGTGGACGTGTGGGTAGCATAATTGTGACTCTCTTCCTACCCAAATGCCCTTTTAGCTATAAAGGTTTTTGTCTTTTTAGCTATCTCAACTAGGAGGTGGTGCATGCGACGTGCCCACTGCTGAACAAGTTTGCAGATATCCAAGAGTTCTCCAATGTATGCCAAGATCGCCTCAGAGAAGGTGGTCTGATTGATAGGTGGTGCCTTTGATTGTATACTTGTGATGAGAGGGTGTTTCAATGATACAGGTCTTAGGGTGGCCATGGACCCGTCATAGAAAACTGGATGGTCATTTTTAGTTTGGCCAGCAGATCTCATCCTAATAGGTTAGTCGCGGAGTCAGGATGAGGGAGAATATAATAACTTTCCACTCACACATTTCCCTCCTATCTCTAGTTCGAGGGGTTTCGTGAACGGGATCCTTGGCACCGTACCTGAGAACCTTTGTATAACAGTAGTGTCTTTCGATAGGGAGACCATTCTTTCCCTTAGGCATGACCTTGCCACCCCTGTGTCTATTACAAAGTTGTATGGTGTATTGTTCACCAGTACTATGACTACTGGTTCTTCCTCAGGTTGCCCCGTGGTTGACAGTATGAGGCATGTGTGGTTGTGTGGTACTTCTGCCTTGAACAACAGTTACCGTCTTTCTCCCTTGGTTGACTGGGCAAGTACTGTAGTCTCACCCACTTCATAAGTTCCCAGGGGACTCGGGCTCCCGTCAGAAATCAGGTGGGTCACGACCTTGCATGGACACAATGCGACCAGTGGGTAATGTGTCCAGATCTCCGGCATGGGGAGCCTGTGATCACTGTGTGTACTGTGTGTGCTGTGTCTTGATTGGCTAAATGTTCCTAACTTTGTGTGGCATCTGACTTTATGGTGCTTTGGGAGCGTGCGTAACTCTCTGTCCATGTGTGCTTTATTGGGGCCAATCTCCCTGGACCTTTGTGGTGTCTCTGTGCCTATCTGTGAGATTATTGTGGGATTTCCTGTTTGTGAGTTTGTCTGCCAGCCATGTGCCACCCCACCTGTCAATCAGCGACCTCAGGCCTGTATCTCATAGTCTGCCTAACTACGTTTTTCTGAGTCAGTCAGGGTTGACGTGGAGTTCAGAACGTGCGAATTTGTTAATAAAGATGTGATTTCATTTTTATACATGAATGTATCATTATTCATATTGACATAGACTTTTTCCATATTAATAAGTTCTTCCAGCACACAGAAAAAGGAAGCCCATATTTCTCACATCTCTTGTGCCAGAATTGATACAGCCCTCTTAGTAGAGAGACCTAGCCTCAAATATAGTGGAGGCAATTTACAAATGTAACTTACAATTATGAGTAATTGACATGTGTACTTTACTCTTACACTTTTGAATAACTTTACTACTTTGGGCTGCCTCTATTCTCACTCAGTAGAACCCAAAAGGTAGGCTGAGGGCAGGAAGTCACAGACTCTCTAAATGCATTGTGAGAGTAGATCTGCACCATTGGGTAGCTTATGAAAACATGGCAAGATCAGAGAAGGCGGGTGAAGGAGAAGTTTTCCAGAATTCAGCTGGTTGAAGTCCTTCCTTGAAGGCCAACTAAAGCCCATCTCTTTCGCACCATCTTCGAAAAGATGTCATCTCCACAATGCACCTCCACCTACTATATGGGCACCACTTCAAGACTAGAGGTGGATGAAAAGTTTCACCTGGCCGGTGGAGTTCACAGAGAGTAGTTTTTCCTCTCATGCAGCTCGCCAACGTTAAGTTGGCGAGTGCATATCAGAAAAATACGCACGCTAGACCTCCTTCCGGTGAGATTTCTCAACACGGGCGGTCGCGTCAGGTCGCCACTGCTCGCGCTGAGAAATCCGACGCTTGCATTGAGGAAGCTGCCGATCAAGTAGAACATCTACTCGAGCAGCAGAACAAATCTGTGCCCTCTTGTACTGCACGTAGTGACATTCATTCTGATTTTACAGCATGGGACAAACTCGTGGCAATAAAAATCAGTGCGAGCAGCACCACTTACCAAAATCCGCCACTTGCTGTACTCCGCGGAGTGCGGCTGAGTTCTTTTGGCACTTCATGTCGTTTCGCGGAGCAGAACTCCACAAACTCTGCCCAGGCCTATTCAAGACAACACTAATGGAGTGCCAGGAAACATCAAAGCCAGCCCCCTCGCAACTATCCATAGCTGCCAAGTTTCCCATGTTCATGTGCCACTAGGTAAGCAAGTCCTGTTTTTGTCTTTGAATTCTGAGACTTCTCATCCCAGTTTAATACTGGGTTTAATAAAGCCAGAAGTTCTAGAACTTTAAGAAAAACAATGGTACTGGCATGGCCAGTCACACATGGACCTGGAAAACCTGGCGTCTATGACTCTCTCTCTCTAAAACCTAACCTACAAGCACTCTTCCATATCCGTCCTTCATTTACACCTGCATTGCTAGTAGCAATTCACTTATATACCACTCATAAACACCCAGTAGCACAAGCCCTACAAATTCATAAATATAGTGCTAATGTTGATTTACAACACTTTCATACAGCCAGATTGGTTGCTTCAGCTGGCACAGAAGTAATTGCAACTGCAGTAGAGCAAAACACAGGGCAGGTATTCCAATGCAAACCACCTACACAGACAGGTATATCCCTATGCTAACAAGCTGACAAGCACAGATGATTGTTTTTACTTGTTTTTTTAATCAAAAACAGAAATATCAATATGTGTTTTTCTTTTTTTTTACTTGTGCTCAAATCTAATCTTATCCTGTATACTGGTATACAGTGTTGCTTTCCAATCCACCACCGGCCATAAGGTAGAGAGGGTGGTGGATGGTGGATGAGACTTCTGCTCAGCAGTGCTTCAACACCTGGACTGGCACCACACAGCAGATGGACGGTACACACCACACTGGTAAGCACAATCTCTGCACTTATGCCTAAGGGGGTCATTAGGATAGCGGGCGGATCGCCACCGCCCGTATGGCGGTGGCGATCCGCCCGCTATTTTCCACCGCCATATTACGATGGCGGTGGGGACCCAGGCGGACGGAAAGACCGTCCGCCAGTTTTCCGCCGGTAGGCAATCGGCCCGATTGCCTACCGGGCGGAAAAGGCCTGCAATATGGTGGTGGTGCCTTGCAGGCACCGCCATCCATATTACGATGGTCGGCGGTGCAGGGCTTTCCATGGCGGTGACTCCGCCATGGAAAGCCAGGCAGATTCCACTTTCGGGGGCCCGTTGCGGGCCCCCAAGATGTTGGGGGTACCTATGGTACCCCCCTGCATTGTCATGGACATGGTGGCAGGCACCTCACGGTGCCTGTCACCTTGTGCATGACGATGCACACAGTGCATTCCCAGCATTGTGGCGGGCGGTGCTGTGATGCTGGGAATGGAGGATGCCACCGCCACAGTGGCGGTGGCATCCTAATCGCCTGTGCGAGACCGCCGCACCACTGGCTGCCGGTCCCAGCACCGCTAGGGTGGCGGGCGGACGAAAGCCCGCCCGTCATCCTAATAGGCCCCTAAGTATCTAAAATCTTTATTTATCACTGACATGGTCACTGTATGTCTTTTTTCGCACATTCCTGTTGGCACCATGCTCAATATGTCAGCCTATTTGTTTACATTTAATATTGTAATAAAGATTGGTAATGTAAGGCTAGCTCAATAATATACATTAGGCCTTGTTTTAACTTGAAGAATATACATTTTGTGAAAATGAGTGGCAAAACCATGTATGTGGCATCATCTTGTTTAATTTGCAATGACATACTTCCCTATGTATGTCACTTTCTCCTATCACTTTCTGTCATACAACAGCCCCTTGTGTCAACCTTGAAAACAACCTCAACTAGGACATCAAGGCCATCGTTGCAACAGCAATTAAGCCCACTGCCGTTCGTCCATCAGGTAGATCTGAGAACTTGAAAACACAAAAACTGAGAGAGGCATTGTTACAAAGGCAAAAATTAGTAGGGTTTAAATCCCACAGATGATGGAGGACAGCGATGACAGAAATGGTCAGTCTTTCACTAGATGGTTTTGTAGATCCTTTTATTCATTATTAAATACACAACAGCCAACGCGTTTCACCCTTGTGGGCTTCTTCAGGGCAAATAAATAGTTCAGACAGTCCAGAAAGGGAATTCCAAATGATGTAAGCCCAATTTGGTCGGCACTTTCTTAAGTGTTTTAACTCAATTGTGGAGTCTGAAAGACATTTTTTTCAATGTGCTGTGGTCCGTAATCACTGTCCCATTCAGGGACCAGGGTGTGTGGGGTGTTGCGTGCTCAATCGCCGGCCTATTTAAACGGCCATCGGGCAGACTCGTGTCACTTCGAATATTTCAGATCTGAAAACTTATGATGTTAACTTCTACATCTCATCATTAGTCAATTCACTAAATCATTTTTTTTTCAAGTATATGAAATGATTAAAGATTTAGGGGGCGATTCCGATCTCGGCCGGTAGTGCTCCGAATCGGATTCGGATTTACCGGATCCGATTCGGAGCCCTGTTTCCCGACCGAATCGTACGCGGGTCCGGCCGAGCGAGTACGATGCAAGCACCCGCGAAATCGCCGACCGACTCGTTCGCGGCTTCCACACGCTCCGACCGACTCGCATGGACACGACTCGCAGCGCGCCTATGGAGACGTTTCCCGGCCGGGTAAGTACGATGCGCGCCGCGAGCAGATCCGACCGACTCGCGCCGTCCGGCTCGAAAAAGCTGTCGGAGCCGGACTTTGGGGGTCCGCGTCGGACCCCCTGTGCGCGTAGGCGCGCGAGTCGCACACAGGGGGGACCCATGGGTCCCCCCTACCTGTGCATGTACGCCGCGATGCGCATGGACGCGTACCCACTGTAGGGGGCGCCCTTGTTTGCCTCGCACCCATTGAGTCAATGGGAGCCCGCGTACGCGTTGTACGACCGGCTCCCATTGACTTCAATGGGAGTCCGACCGAATCGAGTCCGATAGCATGCGAATGCATCGTACTCGTCCGGTCGGACTGCTAGGGTCCGATTCGGTCGGAATTCTGTCCGGGTCCGGCTCGGTCGGAGAGATTTCCGGCCGGAATCGGAATCGGCCCCCTATTCTTTGTGGTGTATAAGTTTCCATAAGCTTTCATATGTCTCTCTAGTGTATCTATGTTGGTGGATATGATTGCTTATTAGATTTACAATAATAATTGAACCTACATCTACTCTCTATAGACCGGCTCAATGATAGAATATCGATGTTAAAAATATCGATGTTCAAAATATCGAAAAAAATATATAGACTACAAAAATATTGACTCCCATACCTTCAAAAGTAAGTACAAAAATATCGATATAAAAATATCGATTTCAATATATATATAAAATAAAATATTATATATTAAATATATTAAATATTAATATTAATTTTAGCAAAATAAATTAAATGTAACATAAATGTTTACAAAATATTACAAATAAACTTAATTTATAAAAAGAAACACACAACATAATAATTTATACATATATATATTTACTTTAAAATAATTAATAAACTATTAACTGTAATTTATTTTTAAAACGTTACAATTATATAAAAATAATATATATATATATATAAAAAATTTAACTTATAAAAAAAACATTCTAGAATGAATTAAAACATTAAACTAGGAAAAAATATTGAAACTTAAATTGCCCAATACAATCAGTGCAACAGTAGGAAAAGTGTGGGATAGCAAAATAATTAAATTTACTATTCCAACTCCGGTGAGTGCAACAGTAGGGAAAGTGTTGGATAGGGGAGGGGTAAAAATTACTATTCCCACTCAAGTGAGAGCAACAGTAGGGAAAGTGTTGGATAGCGGAGAGGAAAAAATTGCTATTCCCACTCCACTGAATGCAACAGTAGGATAAGTGTTGGATAACGGAGGGTTAACAAAAATGTTTTCCCACTCCACTGAGTGCAACAGTAGGGAAAGAGTTGGATAGAGGAGGGGTTAAAATTAATATTACCACTGTAGTGAGTGCTACAGTAGGGAAAGTGTTGGATAGCGGAGGGGTAAAATTTACTATTTCCACTCCAGTGAGAGGAACAGTAAGGAAAGTGTTGGATAGCGGAGGGGCAAACATTACTATTCCTACTCCAAAGAGTGCCACAGTAGGGAAAATGTTGGATAGCGGAGGGGTAAAAATTAGTATTCCTACTCCACTGAATGCAACAGTAGGATAAGTGTTGGATAGCGGAGGGGTAAACATTTTTATTCTCACTCCAGTGAGTGCAACAGTAGGGAAAGTATTGGATAGCGGAGGAGTAAAAATTACTATTCCCACTCCAGAGAGTGCAACAGTAGGGAAAGTTCAGGATAGATAAAAATTACTATTCCCACTCCAGTGAGTGCAAAAGTAGGGAAAGTGCTGTATAGCGGAGGGGTAAAAATTACTATTCCAACTCCAGTGAGTGCAACAGTAGGGAAAGTGCTCGATAGTGGTGAATTTTTTTTTACTATTCACACTCAAACAATTTGAAAAATTTATATATATTAAAAATTAAAAAATAAAATAAAAATTAATAAACAAAATAAAAAAATAAAAAAGTATTAAACATAAAAAGAACACATATTATAATACTAATTACATATAACAAAAACCTAGAAATATTATATAAAATAAAATAATAAATACATTTACAAAAAATTATTCCTTTAAACTAGAAAATATTTACAAACAAAAAAATTAATTAAAACACAAATGCATTTATTTTATTTCATACCCTATAACACCACAACAATAACTAAACGCTTCAACATTTTTTATGACAATTATTTACCTAATTAACATAATTATTAATTAATTAAAAAAATATTATTTATAAAAAAAATAAAAACATTAATTGACTACACACACTTTAACACTATATTATCCACAACACACACCTAAATTAAATTATATAATAATAAAACACAATTAATACTTATTTTTAAATTAAAAACTATTACTACTAACAACTAATAATTAAATAATTAACATTTATTTAATACCCACCCTTCACCCCTTTAGAAGTAAAAAAGAAAAAAAAAAAATTACCCAAAATAAATATCAAATAATTAACATTAATCAACAACTATATATAATTAATTAAACACAAATTACTTCCCACCCTTTACACCTAAAAACACCACAACACACACCTAAAATTAATTACAAAATTACCAAAATTAATAACCAATTAATTAATTAAAATTAATTAATAACCAAGGGGCTCATTACGATACCCGGCGTAAAAAAATCCGCCAGGCATGGAAGCGGCAAAAATCCGCCCGCACACACCGCCTGAACACCGACCACGCCATTATGAGTACACAAACCGAAAACCGCCATCGGCGGAAAAATCACACAAAATACCGCCCGCCATCGTCCGAGTCGGAGTCAAACCGCCCGCCACGGACGGAAACACGCACGACAACACAAAACCGCCCGCCCACACGGCCGACACACCGCATGTGAAATTACGATCGCACCGCCATGAGCGCGGAAAAACAACAAATATACCGCCCGCCAGCGCAAACAACGCCGATGAGAATCGACACGGCAGAAGCCATGGCGCCCACGTACCTGCACAGAAACCATCTGCACACAAAACCAATAGCACACAACATGGCCAACAAGTCCACACAGCAAGGCACACACAAATACACAAGCACAGTACACATCCCGAAAACACCCCCCGGACAAACAAAAAATACAAAGGCCAGAACCCCAGACACAACACACCTGAAAACAACAGACCATGAGGACACACCCACATAGGTGAGTACAAAAGCAGCACTCCCACAGACCACAACCCCTTGCTACATTGCAAACCAGAGAGGAGAGGAGAGGACACAGTGACACAGCAAGGACAGCAGCACACCACAGAAACGCACACATCACAACCACCACCACCACCACCAAACACCGGCACCACAAACCCCCTGCACATTACACAACACACACCGCACCAGCACCACAAACACCATGGCACCACAAAGGATGCCCAAGTTCACGCCCATGGAGCTGACGGTCATGGTCGACGAGATCATCAAGGTGTACCCACAAATCTATGGGAACATGGTCCAGCACACACCACTAGCCACCAGAAACAGAATGTGGACCCGGATCGTAGACCAGGTCAATGCAGTCGGGACCCTGCCCAGGAACAGAGTCGAGATAAACAAACGTTGGAATGACGTAAAGAGCCTGGTCAAGAAGAAGGAGGGCAAAAACAGAGAGCTGGCTGCCGTCACTGGCGGAGGGAATCCCGCGCTCTTTAAGACCTTCAAAGCGTGGGAGGAGAAGGTGCGAGTCGTAATCCATCCGGAGATCCTCGCCGGATTAGCAGAGGGAGTGGAGGCTGGTAAGTACAAACTAATGTATACCAGCACACCGCTATGTACACACATGCGCAACCACCATGCCACAGCTCCCAGGGACAAACACCCCCATGTCCAGCACACAATACACAACACATCACACGCACATGCAACAGACACTACCACACACAGGCCAAACCGAACAACTGTAAGATGCGTGGGGACATGTGTACACTAAGCCAGCCACGTAACCACCAACAGGTCCCCAAATATGCCAGAAGCGCCACAACGAGCACCCACCACACCCATGTGTCCGCCACAGCTGCACCAACCGACAAGTAACAGGTAAGTGGCAGGAACACAAAGTGCAGTGGGTCGGAGGGGGACAGCTGAAGTACAACACCCACCAGGCCCCCACTCCCACAGACCAGCAAGGTGGAGCACTCCCCACACCCATGTGTCAGGCACAGCTGCACCAACCGACAAGTAACAGGTAAGTGGCAGGAACACAAAGTGCAGTGGGTGGGAGGGTGGACAGCCCAAGTACAACACACACCAGGCCCCAGTCCCACAGCACAGCAAGGAGGAGCATCCCCCACACCCCACAGCCACGTGTCAGCCACCGCAGTGCACAACGACAGCCGAAAGGCAGACATCACGGTCCACAGCAATCGGTGTCAGTGGGTGTACAGCCACCCCCACGACCCACTACACCCCCCACCCCCACAGACCTGCAACATGGAGCACCCCCGCTTAGAGCCATGTGGCATCCAGTACAGTGCACGCACGAACAACTTGCAGGTGGGAAACTGGACAGGGCTGGATTACTGGAGGCATGAGGACCATAACACCACCAACACATGGGACATGTCACGTAGCACACGGACACGCAGCACCGCCCACCGTCACGAACAAGTGAACAATGTGCACACGGACATGAACAGCAGACTCACACCCCACATGACCCATCACAGACATAGCAACACCCAAGGAGCCACGTCTGCATGCACAAGCCACACTGAATATAGTCCCACACGGCAGCCACTGTGCAACTCATCACACACAACCGAAACACCATTGAAGTCCTGTCCATGTAGCCCCCACTGCCTGTCAACCCCACACCCCACAACTACGCCTATGTAAGACAAACAACACTAGACGCAACAGAGCGGAACAACAGAAATGCACACGAACACCACTGAACCCATCAAACTCACAGACACACCATGCACATACAACATACCATCCATCCCATCCGTCAGCCCCAGTCACATGAAAGGCATGTCATCCGCACAGCTGCCACACATACAGCAGTCACGCTAAGACACATGCCCATGACCAACCATGTGCCAGAAGTCAATTAAGCGCACGACACACTGTGAGCAACAACACACAACATGGGCCACACCCCCCGAGCACTGCAGTGATGCACATGGCACAGGGCAGCACGCACACCAAGGAGATGGGACAACTGCAATACGTTGGCTGGCACACAACTATCACTCACTCATAACAATGCGTCCAATGCCATGTCCAGTAACCACAACAGACAGCAAATATGCAGGGCATGTCAGGCATGCACACACCTCAGACCATGCACTGTCATGCTGCCACAACACATGTCACGTTCGGCACCCATGGCTCACAGCATGTACCCCAAAAGCATATCCCCTCCCAAATGCGAATCTGGGGCATGGCCCCCATGTTGCCATATGCGTTCCTAAGCGTTCCATTTGAACCCCAAAAGCATATTCCATCCCAAATGCGAATCTGGGGCATGGCCCCCATGTTGCCATATGCGTTCCTAAGCGTTCCATTTGAACTCCAAAAGCAAAGTACAAACCAGACCCAGGATGGGCCAGGAGCCCGCATACACCAGAGTCACAATGAGTAGGGGCAAAGCAACACACCCATCGGCATGGCCAATCCGTCCCATGCCACATGTGCACAGCACACAGTCCCATTGCCTAGCACACACAACTACAGATGCCACAGCCACACACTCGCCTCCGGGAAACCCATGTACGAGATTGCACGAACTGCCAATGTCAGACGACTAATACATACTTCGCCAGGTGCAACACAATAACAAATCTCATTCTCTCCACAGGTGACGAACTGCTGGACGCTGGGGATGGAGACAGCAGCCAGCACAGCCAGCCTACAAGCCCCCAACGAGGACACACGGATCTGGAGGATCTGTCCACCTCTTCGGACACGGACCACCAAGCTGGCCCATCTGGCGTGGCAGGGCCCAGCCGCTCCCCAGGACCCCTCCTACCCACCAACCCATCATCCAGGGATGCTGAACAGTCCCAGTCCCCTGCTGCCACTGTCGTTGCGGCCACACCCACGGTCATTGCGGCCACTACCACTGCCGCAACCGCCACCATCGCCGCACCGACCACCACCGCCTCCACCACCACCACGTCTTCGCTGGCACCAGCCCCAGCGCAGGTGGTGGCCCGGCCGACTGGATCCACCCTGGGAGCCACAGCGAGGACCGTGGTGAGCAATGTGGCTAGTGGGCAGGCCGGTGGCAGCAGGACTGGTAGTAGGAGCAGGGTCAGGAAAACGCCAGCCTCCCCTGGGAGCCATGCCCTGCCTCAAATGGCCAGAGTCCTTGGGGCCTATGAAGAGGCCCAAGGACAATGGGCCAGGTCTGCTACTGACACGCGGGAGGTGCTGGGGGTGCTGAGGTCCATGGACGCCCATATGGGCCAATTCGTGTCCCGTATGGACCAACTCGTGGACCTCATGGGCCAGCTGGTGGTGGCGGTGGGGTCACAGGCAAGGCCAGCAACACCACCTCCGCCACCACCTGCTAGGGCGCAGGGTCGGCCAGCAGTGTCCACTTCCCCTGCGTCCACAGCCAGTGAGCACACCTCACCCACCACCAGCAGGTCGCCACCACACACCCCCTCCCAAACGTGGAAGGGGCCGTCCGAAGAGGAAACAGATCTCCCGGGAGGACTTCGCACGCTCCAGTCGCAAGTGAGGCAGCCAGCCAGCCTTCCGCCAGCCTTCCTTGACCAGCCACTGCATTGACTTGCTCTACGATCCCACTCCACACAGCCATCTGGATGGCATGTGTGTGTTGGACTATGGACATAGAACCAGTGGGTACACCCTGATCATCACGCAGCCATGACCGACAGCTCATTGTCACTGCACGCACCACTTTTGTCATCACCTTACACACAATCACATGTCACAGTTTGTAATAAATGCACCTTTTTCACTAACTGCTGTTTGTGCCCTGTGTTTTATTTGTACGGAATACAACGGCCACCTTGGGCGGAAGGGCACCTGATGCGTGGCATGGCAATGGAATCCGGAGGGCCTGTAGGGACCTAGGGGTGGGAGACAGAACAGGAGCACATTCAATGAGTGTGTCACACACCCATCACACAGTACATGTCAACAACTACAAGCAATGTACACACATCGCACAGAGCAATAGGGCACAATGCCACAGTCACCAACAGTGGCATACTACCCTGGCCATGGAGCGTTGACACACTGCACGCAGTGAACATACGGCCACCCTGACACAGCACACACACACCTGCACAGATACAGACACATCATCCGTCGTACATGGACACTCACCGTCAAGTGAAGTAGCGGGCGATGAGCTGCTGGCGCACATTCCCAGCTTCCTCCTCTCCGCTGTCCACCTCACTCGAGCTGTCCTGGTCTGCGGGCTGGGGCCCTGGTTGATCTCCGTCATCCACAATGAGGGGGATCTGCTTCCGAATGGCCAGATTGTGCAGCATGCAGCACGCCACCACTATCTGGCACACCTTCTGTGGGGAGTACGCCAGTGCACCCCCGGTGCGGTCCAGGCACCTGAACCTGGACTTGAGGAGGCCAAAGGTACGCTCGACCACACGTCTGGTCCTCCCATGTGCCTCATTGTATCGATCGTCTGCTGGGGTGCGAGGATTCCTCAATGGACTGAGCAGCCATGCCCCATTCGGGTACGCAGAGTCACCTGGGTGTGAGGGACACAGAGAACCGTAGCTATTCCAACTGGACAGGGGACAGCATCGCACAACCAGCACGCTACACCACTCCACATACTCACCGACAATACAGGCACGATCCTGTTGCAGATTGGCCATCAGTCGTGGCAAGATGCTGTTGCGCATTATGTGTGCGTCATGGGCCGAGCCTGGAAACTTGGCACACACGTGGGTGATCACCATGTCCGCAAGGCACACCACTTGCACATTCAGGGAGTGCGTGTGCTTCCTGTTGCGGTACAGGTGCTCAGTGGCCTGTGGTGGAACAAGGCCAACATGAGTGCAGTCAATGGCTCCCACGACGTGTGGGATTCTGCCAAGGGCATAGAATGCACCCTTCACTGCCGCCAATTCACGAGCCCTGGGGAAGCGGATGTACCTGTTCCGGTACAGCATCATGGCTGCCAGTACATCCCTCAGCACCTTGCTGAACATGGGCTGGGACATCCCTCCTCCACTGCCCACTGTGTGCTGGAATGACCCAGTGGCGAAGAAATGCATGGCGGCCATCACCTTAGCCGTGGGGGTGACAGCAGTCGGATACACCCTGCGGGGACGGAGATGGGGCTCTAACATGGCACACAGTCGATGCAGAGTTGGCCTGTCCAGCCGAAACTTCCTGATTACCTCTGTATCGTCCATGTCCGCCAGCAATTGGTATGGGCGGTCAATGTTCGGTCTCCGCCTGGGTTAAATGGCAGAGGACACATGTCAAAGCAACACGGCACATAGCAATTTCGCATACACATCACTGACATGACTGAGCAAGCACATGAGCCACAGCCCAGCTGTCAAGCTGGGACGGCACGGCCACAATACACTTACACAGGTCTCCCAACAATGGCAATGGCAAGTGAGACATACCACTGCCATGTGCATGCACATGGTGATCTAGGCCCCAATGACTTGCGGGGCGTGCTGATGGGGACTGACTGCATATTCGTCAAGCGGCAACGCCACGGCAACATGAGTGTCTGCTGAGCATGGAACTGCTTCCGAGGCTGGATGAGTATGGCACACGACGACGACGATGTGGGCACGGGCTGAGCGGCCAATACAAGTGGGACCTGTGGCACGAGGGGATATGAGACAGTAGTAGGTGTCAGCACTGCACCCTATGTACAGCACTGTACGGATCACACCTCCCGAAACATTGACTGGTGTCCACATTGACAGCCCCATGCCAAGACGGCTGTGTGCTTGCAGTCACAGGTGAGAGGTTACATTGCACGTGCCAGGTGGCAGACGTACATAGTGGGAGCTGGCATGTGTGTGCATGTGTCTCCTGTTCAGGATCCACCAGATGGGCGCTGACTCTGTACTGACCATTGGACACAGCATGTTCCGTGGAAGGCTTGTGTGTGTGGGATGGTGGCACTGGATGTGCCTCCGTTGGGTGGGGGGCCATGCACAGGGCGGGTACGTCGATGATTGCGCATTGTTGGTCACGGTGGGTGCACCAACTAAGATGTGTTGCCCTGTGTTCAATTCCTATGTCCGCATGATGATGGACTGTGGATGTGGGCAGACTACACATTGGTCGATGTGCTGTCTATATGCATGTGCCTTCACACCAGGCACAGCTGCCCCTGCACATGTGACCCCTGCTGGACTCGCTGCTGGGTCTGTGGAGCTGATGCACCTTCTGCGCGTGGGGCGGACAGCTCTCCTCACTTCCCTCATTGCGCATGTCATGTCTTTGCCGCAGGTGACATGGATCATGGAGGGCCCACATGTACGCGTGGGTAGGCTACACATGATTGTTCACTGGTCGCCACCCCCAGTCAGTGTTTCGAATGGGAAGGTTGTCGTGCTGGTGGTATGTTCGATGTGGCGGATGGGCGGGCCTAGGTGCGGGCTTACATTCCGGACATGGGGGGTAGTTGGATTGGCGACTAGTTGCAGTACACACGGGACACGTCTCTTCCTTTCCACATCTGGGTCATCCCTTGTACTAACTGACAGTGATACAGTCATCTTCGCCCCAGCCCTCATGTCCTCCCCTCGCCCCCCAATATGCATGCTCACCTGCGAGGCTAGCGCTTGCACAGGCAGCCCCAAGCTCGCACCAGAGAGGGCAAGGAGTGTATGTGTGGGTCCAGTTGCACGAGTGGGCTGTCTCAGGGTATGATGTGTGGCGGGACGCCGTCCACCTGCGTGGTGCCCCAAATGGAGACCCGGCCTGCATGGACTATGCATCACAGTCTTCGCCTTCCGGATCCGCCACCTGCGACACCCAGTGGCTGTGGCTGCCCTTGCGGCCATGCCGCGTCCGTCTGTGGCTGATGGCCCACACATTCACTCTTTGGCCTCTCTGGGGAGGGCTCGGGGGTGGTGGCGCACGCGCTTGCACTTAGTCGCAATGGCATGTGGCGTGGTTGGTATGATGGGCAATGGATGGGATGGTGCGAGCCACCTCCCGTGATGTCAGTGCTGCTCGTGCTGTGGTGCGTCCCCCTACACTTCCATTTGACTTGTGCCATGCTAGACGTTGAGGTTCTATTGCCTGCGTGATATGACCAGGAGGAGCGCGAGGAGACCTCTCACACACCATGCTCCACTGCCATCCCGTGCCCTGTATCGCCTGTGCGGATTGACTATGTTGGGGTTACACCTGGTCGACTGGGGCTGTGTGTGCCTTGTCAAGGGGCATGGCGGGCGCACAACAGGATCCAGCTTGTCCACAGAGGGTGGGCTGAGGTGCGCCTGGTACCGCCTTGTACGTGTGCCCGGCTGCTGTGCACACACGTGTTCACTCCCCCGACAGGTGTCCTCTCACAATGCCCAGGGAAGCGGTGGTGTACTGTTCATGAGCCCTCCCAACACGGCGTGCTCCAACTTGGCATGTGCGCATCTACCCGTCGCACCCACCCACCTGAGCACTGCGTCCATACGACTTCACACGACACATGTGTGTCTTCCACAGTAGTGCTACTCATTTGCGTTGACATCCAATACCAGTGGACTACATGGTCATGTCACGACTGCCGTGTACTTCACATACTCTCATCCTCTCTCATTCGTACTTGTGAAATGAGTCAGCGGAGACAGTTTTGGTTTCAAACATTGTATTGAGTCTTCTGTCCTCTGTGATGCAGTATAGTGGACACTACTGGCAGCGGAATACATGTTGAGGATATACTGAGCATGATAACAAATGGGATAGGGTGTGGGGTTACATCTGCTTGGCCAAGGCTGTGCTAATGTACATTTACGTATAGCTGCGGAGCTGCGGACTTTGACACAGACGGTATACATGTAGCCTACCAGACCGCTCGGCATCATGGGCACAGTCCATCTCAGTTCCATGTGACAGGTTTGCTGCGGTTGTTCCTCATGCACGCGTGCATGTGAGATGACATCAGGGCATGTGCTTGCGTGCATGCAGCGGCGTGCCACTTGTTGTTGCACTGTGGTGGTTACTGGACATGTCACAGTCACTGGGGTCGTGTTGTTGTTGTATGCACTTGTCGTCCATGCAAAGGTCCTGGTATGGGATTCCCGGGGCGGGGGTGGGAGGGGTGCAGCACCCACAGACTCCAGGCGACCTATTCATGTCCACTGAGCGGTGTGTGTGTCCATGTGCGCTGGATCCATGTCGTGTCCTGGTTGTTCGTGCAGTTCCGTCCATGTGGGTGCGATGCACAGAGCCCATGCCACTGCCTCCCACGATGCATGCGGTGTTCCTGGATGTGATGGGGAACAGTGTGCATGTCCCGGTCATATCCGATGTCATGGCGATGTCGTTGATGGTGTGGTTACAGTTGCCGGTCGTTTGGTATGGCTGTTGTGGTGGTGACTGGCCAGTCCGTGCGGAAGCTGAGCATGGGTGCGGGGTTGGACTTCATAGGTCACTCGGGGAACCTGCGTTGTGGTCCGACGTATTTACAGGTTGTCAGGTATGCGATGCCGTCCAGCAGGGCTTCCATGTCATTGGTGGTGTACATGTTTGCCAGCCAATGAAGCGGATGGTGGCTGTCAAGGTGTTGTTCGTAGGTTGTCCCTTGGAGGACCATGATGGGGCATGCTGGGTGACATTCGATGTAGCTGTTCTCGATGATCCGTCGTGTGGAGGCACAGTGGTTCCATTTCAGTGCGCGTGCGATGTTGGCCACATACGCCATGCCCCCATAGGCAGAGCAGGCCCTGTCGTGTGCGTCCAGAGGGAGGAGTAGTGGTAGCAGGTCCGCCTTCAGACATGCCGGGTTGGAGAGGCATATCTCGACGGGATGCTGGTAGGGACACCTCCGACAGTAGAAGACGGGCATGACGCAGCTGAACAATGTGATGCGGTAAGTCAGTCGGTAACTTACGTTCAGCAGGGACAGGAGATCGCATCCCAATGTATGTATCGTGTTGGTTTGGTACAGCTTGAGCTGTTCGGCGTAGTTGGGTAGGTGTGTTGCTGTTGCCATTTCGCAGCGGTTCGTAGAGGTGGCGTGCTCCGGCTGTGTGTGCAGTCTGCAATGTGCACGCTCCGGGGTTGCTGTGAGCTCTGTGTAGTCGTGGGGAGACAGGACTTGTGTTCTGTTGGCTTGTTTGGAGGACACGGGCCCTCTTCCCACATGCTTCTCAGACAGTTCAAGGTCAGTGCTGTGTGACTCCTTCCAATTAACTTGCATGTGGCCGACATGGGGGAGTGTTTTCTTCTTTCTTCCCCGTCCGTTGTGTGCTTCTGTGATATGCGCTATCTGCCGTGTGGTCGGTCTCCTCGGCATGCCTGTGTTGGTCTATTCTTGGACAATGGCTGTATTCACCGGCTTCTGTCGTAGGGCTGTGGTTTCGGTGTTGGAATGGAAGGTCATTCAGTGCTGTCTGCTCTCCCTTGTGTGGGCGGCAGGCTGCCTTTCCGCTCTGCGTTGGGCCTTGTGTGTGGATGTAATTCTTGGGCCACCTGTTGTCGGTCCCCGGGCTCTTTGGTGTTCCGTTTCATGTGTCTTGTTCATATGTGCAGGGTGGTATGGGTTTTTCAGTGTGGTACTGGCGTTCCTCTTCCCGAAGGGGCCCTGCTTCTCCTAGTTGGTGTTGCCGCCGCTGTGTGCTTCGCCATGTTTGTTACACTGGGGTGTGTCCTGCTGTTGCGTGACTTCACTGACATGTGTGCGTCGGTTGTGTGGCGTTGGGTGTTGTCCGTGAATTGGGCGTTGGGGACATGTCTGTGGCCGGCCTGTCACGTGTCATGTGCGTTCGGGGTGGGGCTGGTGTGTGTGCTGCTTGGTTGTGTCCCTGTGTCTGTGTGCGACGCATGCATGGCGCTGCGGTTGGCCTCTGCGTTGTGCGCATGTGTGGCGGCGTCATCGCCGCTTTGGGGCCGTGACGGGGTGGTTGGTTCCTAGTCCCAGGTGGTGTGTGCACATGTGTTCTGCGATGTTAGGATTTGGCCTGTGTGTCATATGTGGATGCAATGGTGGATGTGTAGTGTGCACGCGCTGGTGGGGGGTTGTCCGCTTTTTCCGCCCTTGCACTGTGTGCGCTGTTTGCGTGCACTTGTTGTGTGTGTGCCTACCTGCGTCTCCGCGGTACGTTGCGTCCTTGGTGGTGCATCAGCAGAAGCATGGGAAGGGCCTGCAGTGCTGGATTCATGCCCGGGTGCCGCTTCTTCGTTGTCCGTGCTCGGCGTCCGTGTTTCCGCCTCTCTTTCACGTGCGGTGTCTCTTTGCCGTGGGAGCCGTTTGTTTGCGGCATCGTAATTTATGCGCCGGGCGGGACGTGTTTCGTCGGACGGTGTGTGTCAGTTATGCTGCGCCGCTACGTGTGCGGGCGCACTTTGATGGCGGACGGTGTTGCTGGCTTGCCGGCGGTGTTTGGCCTGCTTTTCGCATCGTAATTGGGCGGGCGTGTGGACTGCTGCGTGCCGGCGGTAACTGGTGGTTTTTGCATCCGCCAGCACGGCGGTTGTGCTTCCGCCCGCCATCGTAATGGGCCCCTAAGTATTCATTCATAAATTAAAAATGAATTACTTCCCACCCTTTATACCTATAAACACCACAAAACACACCTAAAATTAATTACACAATTACCATAATTAATTACCAATTAATTAATAACCAATTATTAATTAATTAATAATACATTACTTTACACATTTAACACTATATCATATGAATTAAACAAATATTAATAAATAAAAATTCATCAATAAATGTAATATAATTAAATCACTTCCCACCCTATTTCCCTATAAACCCACAACCCGCTTCGGAACTAAAAACGCAAAATTCAAATAAAAAAAAAATTAATAACTACTAAAACTTTAACACATATATTAAAAATACAAACAATTCTTAAACAAAAAACATACATCACATACATATAAAATATATACTTACATACATAACAATAATAAAAAACATTGGGGGATATTCTCAAGAACGTGTGATAATTATCGCAAAATTAGCTTAACGCAACTTTGCACATCGCAGTCCATCGCGGGAAAATACCGCCGTGTTAACGTTGTATTCTCAACCCGGCGGCACCATGCGATAGTCTCACAACAACGTGCCAAATGACCGCGTTAAAATTAACGCGACGCCAAAAAAATGCGAAACACGAACGCGAAAAAAGTTGCGATGTGGCAAACCGCGATAAAAAAAGCAGCGATAACCAGCGACAGGCCTGCAATTCCCACGCGTCATGCGGGACAATGCACTACAAAAGCACCAAAAAACCCAAACAAAATAATTAAAACTGCGTAGCACCATGGAGGAAGCCGGTGCAAGTACAGAGGATGACCAGAACCCCACAAGCCCCCAGGAGGACCAGCCTGGGACCTCGGGTCACGGAAGGGCAAGGAGAAGAAGATGAGGAAGACGAGGTTCAGTTCGCAGGAAAACAGGATCATCATCACGGAGGTGATAGAACACCACGAAAAACTGTACGTCAACCCCAACGTGTCATTGGCAAATAAAAATGCAATATGGCAGTCCATCCTGGACAAGGTGAATGCAGTCGGAGTGAGGAGGAGGACAATTGGAGAGGTCAAGAGGCTCTGGAATGATGCGAAGCGCAAAACCAAGAAGAAACTCGCTGACAACGATCAGGCAGCAATGCAGACTGGAGGTGGCAGTCCAGCGGAACACCAGGAGCTGGATGAGATGGAGGAAATGGTGGCCACAGCCATCAGTGGGGAGATGGTGGCAGGAGTTGGGGGTCCGGACACTGCTCGACATGACCTGACACAACAGCACCAGGGGACGGGGGGAGAAGGGCACAATGGCACACATGCACAATTAAGTAGAGCACACTACACACCCACAATGTCTCTGGATCATGTCCCTGATCCCCTTGGCACACTGCAGCACACATACAAACAGCAAGTAGGCCCCCGTCCACAATGGGCACAAAGGGGTCCCTCCCCACACAGCACCAAGCCCACGACCAACCCATGCACACGTGTCTAAACCAGCAAAGCTGCGTGTCTGTGGGCCACACTGAAAATGCAAGTGACACCGCATGAAGAACAGCATGGCTGCAGTCCAATCATCATGACATGGTGCACGCCATGACACTGAGGTGGCTGAGTGTGGAACACATCCGTAAAGGAGCAGGTCACACTCTGACACATCCACCTGCACAAACAACCCCTGACGTCAACAACACATCTGCGGATAAACCATGCCCAAGAGTCCAAAATACAAACTCGAGACAAAATTAGCCAAGTCTGCAACATCTCAGCACTGTAGAAGCACAGAAGACAAAGGCACACCGCCTCAAAGGGCTAAGGGGCAGCAAAATCACAGCTGCAGGGGCAACTCTCCCACAATGCAGCACACACACAGAGCAATAACAGCACATCAACATTGTTGACAATGTGGTACAAAGTGCAACACTTTCACTACAGAACAGAGGACACAACTGGTCCCGCTTGTGCGTAGAAACTGGACAATCACATCTGGCATAGCAGGAAACTGTGAGATGATAATGTACGTGTACAACCTCACATCCGTGATGTATTTCAAAAGTCCACTGTCCTGCATCAAATAGTCAGCTCCTCCCAAACAGTCCCAATGTACATTGTCATGCAGTCTGTATGTAAACTTGAACAATGCGTCAACATACATGTCAACACAATGTTAAAATGCATCTCCCCTTCACAGTGCAGAGGGACAATCAACACCTCCTGCAGAGCAGACCAGACAACTCATCAGTGATGATGAAGAGGACCTCCACACCTTCAACACCGACGCCCTACAACAGCTCTTGGACAGCTACGGCAACCCACCTCCAGGAGCAGGGCAGCCCAGCTGCATTGAGGAGACCCCACCCCCTGCACAGACCACACAGCAGGAAGCACCCACCACCACGACTGGCTCCCAGCACCTCAGCGAAGCACACATCGCATTCCAAGGCCAGGTGTTAGACTGCTAGAAGGAGGTGGCTGAACAGGTGCGGGTGGGTTTTGACCTCATGGCAGCCAAAATAGATGACATACGTGGGTGTCTAAGACCCATCAGGGACCACTTACACTCCCTAACGGACACCCACAGTACGCTCCATGATGTCCAACAATCCATGCCCGACATCGCTGGAGTCTTGACTCTTCGAGGAGAACAACTGTCTAGTCAGAGTGGCCTCTTCGATGTCAGCCGAGAGTTGGCACAGATGCTGAGGATAATGGAGAACATGGAGCGGATGCATGCGGAAAGAATGTCTGCCACGGATGCACACCAACGAAAAGTTGTTGGGATCTTCCATGCCCTGCAGATCCTCATCATCGCATTGCTGCCACCAAGGCAGTCGCTGATGAATGCTGCTGGTCCCTCTACACACACATCTCCGGCCCCTGATGTGTCAGTGGCATACAGTGCTGCAGACCAAACATCTGCACCCACATGTCAGACAGATGACATAGAGGACGAAGATGCGGGTGATTTCCACCTTTGCAGTAAGAAGGAGCCAGTAGCATTCTTCTCCGCTATATGCCCTGTTTCAGCTTGGTTCTGCCCTCTGCATCATGCCCTGTAACAACACCTCCCACTGTCCCCCGAAACACTCTGCGACACTCACCTTGGACCTCGACATGGACTGCCATATTTGGTTTGCTTACCAATGACACAGCAATCAGACTGCGGACTGTACTCTTCCTCCACCTATGTACTTGTCAATCCCTGAATGACTCTGTGTGGGGTTTGCATGGCCATGTACTGCTCCAGCTCCGACACTCCACCGAATGTGAATAAATCATTCAAATTCACACAGATGTGTCATGTCCATAATCGATCAAGTATGAACGTATGGATGAATATAAGGACATTGATTGCCCAAAAAGGTACACCCTGGGAAATGAAAGCAATGCGCATGTCTGACCGTGACACACATAGGAAGTGAGATGACTGGGAATGTGTGCACTAGCTGTGGCCTCATTGCTCTGAAGCAACAATCGCGCAATTTCTCTGCTTTGCCCCATGCAATGTTAGAAATAGGGGTGGGTATGAGATGTCAAAGTCGTCGGCAGGCCTAAAGTAGTGTCCACCATCACATTTGACAACAGAACATCTCTTCGCATACCTACTCACAGACAACTGGGTGGACATAGCCTGTAGTGATGGATCACATTGATCCACATGGCAAGAATATTGACACCATACTCACATTGCTGAAGACACGTAAGAGCACACGTCTATCAGCAACTATCCAAACCACTATGTCTGGCACACAGAGGTGGAGCTGGCAATAGGGACTCACCCCTAAGTGAAATGCGTCAGTCAGTCCCTCCCTGTGTACGGACAATGCTCATTGAGGCACACGATTTGTCATTCTAATCAACACTCATCACAGTTGAACACTAGTGAAGTTGTGTAGACTTTATTGGCATGTGCGTGTCAGTACGGGCAAGACAAGGGTCACAACATGCAGAACAATGCATCAGACAATAACAGGCAGCATTCGGACACGGTAAGGTTCCACGTGACAGGCGTTGTGCATGCGCCAGGGATGTACTGCCATTGCGTTGGTGGCTCTCGTAGAACCGGCACTCTTCTGACCTGCGGCAGTTATGTGGATGATATGCCACAGCTCGGAGCAATGAGTCGTATGTGTGTGCAACGTTTGGACGTATGGGTTGTTGTGTACGTAAGTGTCAAGGGCATTCCATGCAAGAGTATCTCGAGCAAGAACTTCTGTGTGTGGGGTGTGGATACGTTGGTCTTTCATTTGCGCTGTGAGTAGTGTGGGAGTCGTCATCATCTGATATGGTATCTCTCTCAGGGGGTGCCTGCCGCATGCAAGACCAAGATCGGAGGTGCAGATGTCCTTCCGCCTTCTGTATTGAGACAAAGGAGCTTTCATCCCTAATGTTAGTCTGACTACTGCTTGCATTCTGGAAGTGTGATGTGGCTTTCGCGCTGCAATTGAGGCTAGGCCTTAGGCTTAAGGTGCACCAATGGCGATACACACACAACAGTTGGCATGCATGAGCTAAGAGCCCGAGCGGCCTTGTGCTCCTTGTACAATCCCTTTGTGCGCGGGCGCCCTCCGGGTGCATGCAACATTGTCGATTGCGGGCCGTGTGGCGCAGACACTGCAACAGAGACACACGCATCAGTTGGTTTCCTGTCCAGCCCAGAAATGAACCACGCCCAGAGCCCATGGATAATGATTCACACCCCTATGCTGTACTTGCGTACGCCGGCCCAGTCCACCCCTCTTACGTATTAAGGGGGGTACGACAAAGCTACATGTCCAAGGTCTTGCCCACTGCCTGTGGTGACATGGTTGCGTCTGCTGTACACAGCACAAGACTCAATCAGACAGGGTCCATGAGTTGTGGTGCACTGAGTTAGTGGCACCTGAAGAACTGAGCAGGGTATCAAGCTGATGATGGCATCCAAGACAGGTGTGAGCAACTCTGGTAGTCTGGCTGTAAGACTCTTCCGACTCTGGCAGCTGTTGGTTGGAGGTGGTCCTGGCGGTGGTGACGTGTGCAGCCAGCGGAGATGCGTCGTCTGGGCAGGTCAGGACTCGATTTGATGTGTGAGCCCTGGTGGACCGCAGTTGAGGCCGGAGGCAGCAGTCAGCGCAGGGCAACAGACACATGGCGTTGCTGACCCCCAGGCCATCGACTCAGAGGCCATCCAATATTCAATCAGACAGGGTCCCGGACTTGAGCTGCAAAGAGTTAGTGACCCCGGATGCATTGCGGCCGGCACAGGCACACCGCCACGGGACGGTGACTTGCGGTGCACTGAGGTAGGGCCACGAGAGCTGAGCGGGTCCTCGTCAATGTCGAAGGTGAATGTCGCGGAGTGTTCCGGTGGACAGTGGAAGGTGTTCTTCCAGGGCATAATGCAGAGGGCAGAACCAAGCAGAAACAGGCAATATGGAGGAGATGAATGCTACAGACTTATGTTTAACACCAAGTCAGTACCAGCCACATGATGATGGAGACAACCCCCAGGCCATTGACTGAGACGCCACCAAATTTCAACCAGAGAGTGTCCATAAATTTCGTGGCACAGAGTTAGTGGCACCAGAGCTGAAAGGGGACGCAGTCTGTGATGACTCCTGTACAATGGTATAAACTCTGCCATAAATACATCAAGACTCAGTTCCAAATGTGTGACCTACTTGACCGCAGTGTAGGCCGGAGGCAGCAGTCAGCAGGGGCCCACAGCCACGTGTTGTAGGCTTGCGATGCACAGAGTTAGTGGCATCAGAGCAGTTGTTGGTACTGTTCGATCACCTCCATGACGATGATCCTTTTTTACTCTGGACTGAATCGCGTCTTCCTCTTACTCCTCTCCTTGCGTACAGTGATATACACTCGGCCATTGAATAATCAAGACTCAGTTCCAACTGTGTGACCTACTGGACCGCGGTGTAGTCCGGAGGCAGCGGTGGAGTACGTCAACGAGAAAGGAGTGCTGGGGGCCTGTGTCGCAGAGGCTGTGATGGTCTGAGGAGGCTGCCAAGGTCGCGGGCCTCGAGCTTGGAGCTTGCACCGGCAGATGGTGGGCCCTCTTTGACACACGCCGGTGTCGGCAGGTGAGCAGTGAGGCCTGGTTGCACAGAGGCGGCCAAGACGGGTCTGGGGACCAGCGGCCTGGGGTGCAGCAGGCGCACAGGATCGCAGGCTCCGCCGCTCACGGCGTCGGCCTCGTGGCGGGCTGAGAGGCGCCGCCCTGGCAGACACGTTGGCCATTCCGGAAGAGAACCACCCCGGCGCTACGTGCTTTTTCTTCACACCCCTACGCTGGCCTGGCGTACGCCGGGCCTGCCCACTCCGCTCACGCTTACAGGGGGGGACATAACAAGCTACATTTCTGCGATCTTCCCCACTGCCTGGGGTGACATGGTTGCGTCCACTGTCCTCTACACGCCAGATACCAGCAGTATTTGTCGACATGGACATGTCTGTGGTCTGCATACTGCAGTCTGGCCAGCACATTCACGCCACACTTGGCATTGTGCACATTCTCATTCATGGGTCACTTGCCTCCTTCGCACATGCCTGGTTCCCACCTCTCACCACATTCTGCTATTGTGTGGCTGAGGTGCCATGCCGTTCATGGCTTGTGTACATGGCTGGCCAAGGTTACCACTGTAAGTTGTGCTGTCGTGTCTGGTACGTGGGCATGTTGTTTGGCATGTTGTATGTGAGTTTGTAACATGTGCATTCCCAGAGTCGTGAGTTGCATGACTGTGGAGTTGAGGTGTGTGGTGTGTTCATTTGGTACTTACCAACGAGCAATGCATTCCCATGGGTGCCATCCTGAAAGCACTGGTTGATGGTGGACTGTCAGAAGATGAAGGAATCATGCACACTGCCTGGGTAGTTGGCAACGACATTGGTGAGGAGTCCCAGGTGGTCCACTATTGCCTGCACATTGGTGGGATGCGTGAGCTTCCTGTTGCGGCAATTGTGTGCAGTGGCGGCAGGGGGCACGAGGAGTACATGTGTGCAGTCGATTGCCCCCAACACGTGCGGGAAGCCAGCTATGGTGTAGAAGCCTTGCTTGGTCTCCAGCTGTTCCTGCGCAGTGTGTGGGAAGTAAAGGTGCTGGGGTACCAAGCTGATGATGGCATCCTAGACAGGTGTGAGGAACTTGGATAGGGCTGGCTGTGAGACTCCTCCGACTCTGGCAGTTGTTGGTTGGAAGGTACCAGGGGCCAACAGGTGCAGCACAGCCAGCAGCTTTGTCTGCGGAGTGATGTTGGTTGTCCGCTGTGTTGGTACCGTCAGCCTGTGGGCAGTGATGGTCAGGATGCGGAGGATGGTTGCTTTTTGAGCCTGTAGTGGGCAATGACATCCTCTGGTGTTAAGTCTGTGGGGCTGGTGCATTTTCTGAAGGTCCGCTGTCTTTGTCTGTGCTGCCTCTGTGGTATTCCGGGGGGGGCGGGCCTGGGTGTGGTTGCGGTGGGTGTTGTGGCCCTCTTGGGGCTCCGAGCTGCATGATCAGTAGCTTCATGGCATATGTTGTTCTGCAGGTATGGCTCTGGTCTGGCCTCCCTTTTGTGGTGCAGGTTGTCGTCCGACTTAACACCAGGTAGGAGCAGGTGTTAAATCCCTGCTGCTAACGCGCCTTATCGCCTGTTTTGTGATCTTATCGCCAATCTGGCTGGTCGTAGAGAATATTGCAAAGTGGTGTTTTTGCGGCTTTTTGCACAGGAATGCCTACTCTGCATCTCATTAGCCGGTGTCATCCGTGGCGATGTTTTTTGCGGCTGCTATCGCAGGAAAACTGGCGATATCGGCTGTTGGCACCAGCTTGTGAATGGTGCGATAAATCTATCGCCACTTTGGCTGCGATAAAGTGCCGCTAACTCGGCGATAGGTCCTTGAGAATATGCCCCATTATTTTTAACAACTATATTTTTGCAAATGATATTAAACACTATATTTTTAAAATCGATATTACTTACCTTAAGTCGATATTCTTGACCACGATATTCTTGCTGACGATATTTCTGACACACGATATTAATTACTCAATATTTGTGCAACTCGATATTTTGTACTCGATATTCTGTCTATGCACCCTCTATACCTGCTGGATCTGGACATGCTTTGGAAACGCCACATGCAAGGTTCGATGCTCAGCAGCTGACACCATGGGGATTGGCAAAAAAGTCATTTCTGTGGTTGGAGCTGGTGAGTTTACATTGTTACGATATAATAATCTCATCCATTGTTCAACTCTTAATAGTATGTGTTGACACAGGCTCACATTGTATCAACTTTATTTTTTTATTTACAGAACAATTTTCATTAAAGTACTGTGTTGAAAATTTTACACAAAACTGGATTTCATGTACTTCTTCTTTAGAAATCCTCTTCTTCTTGGTGCTGAGAACATTGAGCAGGACAATCATGCTGAACCATTTACTAGCTGAGAAGAGAATCCGATCTTCCTCCAAGTTACTACATCTGCGGCTAGCACTGCTCACCATCAAGAGGAGGAGCAAGAGGAAGAGCAGGAGCTGAGCGAGGAGGAGAAGGACCTGGTCTAAGAGGAGAGCATGGTTGCCCCACACATAAAATCTTCAAGAAGGCCACTTCTTCCTTATGAATCCCTTCTGAGAGTTGCCAGTCTCCAGCCATAAGCTAAGCAGCATTAGATGCTACTTCTGCCTAAGCAACTGCCATCTCCACACAGCCCTCAAATCACCGGTCTCCCTATACAATCTCTTACACACTCCTCCCATAAAAGTGCACCATCTTCTTCTCAAGCATCTGAGGGAGAACACACCCTCAGTGGAAAATAGGTATCCTCCATTCATTAATCCCCCACAACTTCCATATAACACCCCACTCTGTGCTAGTTAACCTGCTGACCGTGCTGGCCACGTATGTTTAAGGTGGGGCTAATGTCGGTCACTGGCAAATCAATTTTACCAGTAACAGTGTAACATGCTTCAGGATTTACATGGTATGAGGGTTACTCTCTGAGAGATGGCTGACTTCCTTAAAGGACTCTCTCAAATGTTTGACAGGCAGACGTGTGCCTTTGATAATGTTGCAAAATGTCACCAAGGCATGGCAACAATGCACTAAGAACATCTAAGAACTTTTAAGGATGACAGTGCGAGGCACCATGCCTTGACCATGCAGATGATAGAGGCAATATACCAAAAATGTAAATTTCAATCTTCACAGCCAATGCATGCAAGAGAGTGTAGAGAGACACCTGCACCACCTCCCCTACCTGTAACACCTACCCAACTGACCAGAACACGAGCACAGTCTCAAATATTCTCACCACCAAAATTGCATAGGCAGAGAAAGAGGAGAAAACTCCAGTAAAAACTGTGGCGCATATGTACAAGCCCCTATTGCCACTGGAACATCACTTTTTGTGACATTTCTGTGGTGATAGGGGCTTCCCCTTATTTACAAGGCAGCGTTAAGCCACTTAACGTGGCTTAACACTGCCTTGTAAATAAGGCCCCCTTTCACGCTATGCTTAGCATGAAAGGGGTGGGCAGTGGGTGTTGCGGTGGGTGTTCCACCGCAACACCCATTGATTTTGACGCTGCCCCCTGATGGAGCAAGGTTTCATAAATGAAACTTGCTTGTATTCAATCCTCCTCACAGTATTAATTTATTAAACTTGTATTGTTAATACTAACCTTTGCATTCACAACACAAAAGAAAAAGATGCTTGCCTATGTGTTTTACTAATGAATAACGCTTGTCTGTAATCCAAAATGGCCGCTATGCGCGGGAAAGCTCAATGCGCATGTCGCAACCATATCACATGGTGTGACGTCTTTCTTTGCTTGGTGGGAAACTTCTGCTTCTGCGCAGTGTGCATTAAAATGGCTGCTTGATGTTTTCACATGCTTCAGCTTGCTCTCATGTCATTATTAAATTGTCGTTTCCTAACGCTACTAACGCGGGATAGTATATATATTTAATTGGGAATAGAATAGAAATAGTGGGTATACAGTGAAACATTTTATTTGTGATTCTAATATTTTCTTCTTGCACTTTTATTAGTGCATAAACTTGGGCCTGGGTTGGTGATCTGAAACTCGAGAGGCAAATGGTTCTGCGCATGTGCCTTGTGTGCCTGCCAAATGAAGTCAACCTGGACGAAGTCCAAGGCCGTAACCTGATGGCCGAAGATGTTGTACTAGCACTTTCCTGTCACACATTGATACAATGTCTATGAAAATTGGTTTACATTTGTCATGAGACGGGTGGGAAATAAAGCAAATGTATTAATTTGAAGGGGTGGGAACGTAAAAACAATAGGCTTTACAATTTAGGCCAAATCAACATGGTGCGAGAATCCACCTCCTGTCCCTTTCCAATCAGAAGTAGTGGTCCCATATTTTAGCAACATTAAGGGGAGGTACATGGGCGTAGAAGGGTATAACAGATATAGAATTAGCTAATTAGCTAGAGCTGACTCTCAGAACACACAGAAGAGCCCCAGACTGCCAAGCTGATCGGTTGCTGACTGAATCCCTGTCCAGAAGAGGTCCTGAGGAGGGGGCGGCGGAGTCCATTAGAAGGAAGGCACAGGAGAATCGAGTATCAGAGAGGGGAACGACGCAGGCGTCGTTGTAGAGAGGTCACCGGTCCGGTCCTGATCCTGGAAGAAGTCTTTGCTCTTCATCCTTCCTGGGTCCTATTCTTTCAACTCCTTGGCTAAGGGGTTTTGGTTCTCGCACTTAGGTAAATATAATGCAACCTTTAGTTGCGCTGCTGTCTCTATCTTCTCCTTTTCTTTAAACACCATCATTGATTAGCAATAATCATTTCTATGCTTAATCTTGGGTATTGCGATTAAGTACCATGTGGCTCTGTATTTTACTCTGCTAAATCTTTAGATAAACATTTTAAAACGTCCTGACTCAGTGGTTATTTCAGGATTATGTACTATAATGAATGTCACTCATTTTAAATTTCCCAATTGGCAAAGGATTCATTGGTAAGTCATTACTCTTCAATCAGAAGGTAATTGGTAGCAGGGATTTTGATAGAGAGTAACAACTGATAAAACCCAGCGTAAGTATTAGCGTAGTATGAATGTATGGGCCCAAGTGAGTATCTAGTGTATGAATGCTGTTTGCTAATATCGCGCTGGATCAGTTTTCTGGTTATCAGAGGATGGTTACTTTTTGTTAATTAGGTAATGAGAATTTTTATTTGTATTTTTATGAACTAACATCCGTGTATTCAAAGTTTTGTTTTATGTTGTCCAGAATACCCCGGGGTAAAAGGAATAGCGGATGGTAAGTGGAAGCCATACTGCAGAGAGGTTATCTGTCAGGCAGAATTAGTACTGAAAAGTTAAGCAGGACTTTCAGTACTTGTTAGGGATTCTATGCGTGTGAGTAATAGCAAAAGAGTACGCTGGTAAAAATTTGATGTTATATCACCTAGAAAGGGTAACATTGGAGAAGTAACAGGTACTTCTGGAGCTTGTGTGAAGAGTAGACGGAAGTGTTTTACTCGTAGTGTATGTTTAGTAAACGGAAAGGTTTTACTAAGTGTAAGAGAAAAACTATCTTTTCTATTTTAGAGAAACTGGCACGATATCGAATGTTTTATGTTGTTACTGAAATTTAATTAAGATTTATAGAGAAAATAAGTTTGCGTAAATTTTTTGTAAAGGAGGGTCAGTTTCCGGAGAGGGAGCTGACGTCACAAAACGCCGCGCTGGGATTGGTTGAATCCGCGGGTGTGGGAAAACCCTTGTAAAGGAGGGGTCAGTAGTCAGGAGTAGTACTGACGTCACAGGTGCCGCGCTGGGATTGGTTAAACCAGCAAGGACAGAAAAGAGCAGATTGTAAAGGAGGGGTTGACAGATAAACGTCACCAAAAGGCCGCGCAAGGATTGGTTCAGAAATAAAAATTAGCAGAGACTTGATTGGTGGATATTTAGAAACTAAAATCTTAGTGGATAAAGATTGCATGTTAAAACGCGATCCGACTTTAACAGGAACTCGTCCGGATAGAAGATTCCTAGGTTTTGCAGAATATCATTTTGTACACCGAAGATTAGATAGAATGTACGGAGAGAAGAGAAAAATGTCCTTTCTGCAAAAGATTAAGAACTATTTTAAAAAGGATAAACCACTCAAAACTAGAGAAGGAATTATTATTCCACCAGCTAAAACGCCCGCTTCATTTATGATGATGGAGAGAGGTTATCATACTTGTGTATGGATGGAGAATTGGATAGAATATACCAAAAATGATGGAAGACTAGCATTTCCCGAGAATGGCACGTTCAATGGGCGAATTCTTCAAAACTTGAGATTGAGGATGAATGACTTAGAACCCAGACCTAGATTAACTCAGTACAAAGCTCTAGAAGAATGGGAAACCGAGGCATTTGAGCGGGATAGATCTAGAAGTAATAGGAGTTATCCAGGATTTTTTCCCAGATATCTACGTGAGTCTAGGGACGGTCAGATGAAACAATGGAGAAGGGCAATGATTACAGAAGGATTATATCCATTGTTCAGAGGAGAAATTAGGAAGTAAGTGCACAGAAAAGACAAAACATTTAATGAGAAATGAGGAGTCTGAAGACGAATTTATGGAGGAAATGTTAAGAAATCCCCCACCATATCAGGAAGGGACAAGTGGATGCACCCCAAGTGCACCACCAAAAACTCCATTAGTGCCACAGGTAATGCATGAATTCACCCCGAGTAGAATACTTCATGACAAAGAAAAAGAAGCCCTAGAAAAGACCAGAGCAGAATTAATACAGAAAATAACTCAGATAAAAGTACATCCTGATTCGTTGACCATACCTGTAACAATTGGTCCAGTAGTTCCATTATATGGTACTCAGGGAAACTGTCCTCCACCGATACTTACACCTACTGCTGTGAATAATCCAAAACCTGAAGCTCCAGTTATAATTGAGGATCAATTTAGTGACTGTGAATCCACAATATCACTTATGGACTTGCCTATTCGAGGTTCTGTAAATAGCACTCCCAGAAAAGATGTACCTGGATGTTCAAAAGATGTAAGTTTAATAACTTCATCGGGAGCAAAAAGTGCTACCATAGTAACACCTGAAGATCTAGAAAGATGGGTACAAGGGTCAGTTAAACAGTGCACACCTCCGAAAATAATGGACATTCATAAATTGAAAGTCGAATTAGAAGAAATAATAGCAGGAAATGTAGGACTAGAACGCTTAAATACCTATGATGAAGAAGAATTATTGTTCCTGTGCAGGAGTATCACCAGAAATGTAAGGTTATTTCATGAAAAATTATCCAATTTAGCACTACAGATGGGAATAGAAATAGGGAGATCAAAAGTACTACAGAAACCCTATAGAGCAGAATTTTCAGACAAAGATTTAGAAAATATGAATGCCTCTGGAAGAAGATTACAAATAAGAGAATTAATGTTAGTTTTGCAAAAATGGGGAGACCTAGATAAATGGAAAACTAGGTGGGCCAAGAAAAAGGAAGAAGCACGAACAAGTAGAACAGCATCTGAATATGTGATGAAGGAAACAGGGAAAGCAGACCAGATGTATCCAATGCGAGAAGTTGCGGGAGGAGGATATGTACATGTCCCATGGAGCAGGCAGGATATTTTGTCATTTACGAATGATTTTCCAAAGTTGAGAGAAAAACCAATTGAATGGTACAAGCAGGTTGACAGGTTTGTGAAGGTGTCAAAGGTATTGTTGAAGGACTTAGATGGGTTGTTTGACATAGTGGTACCTGCCGATTTGTGGACAGATTGTAAAATTACAGTTGATTGGCCTAGTGATGAATATCCTAGAGATCCGAAAACAGGTGCCCCGTCAAATGATGTAATGAAAAAGTATCACCAAGTGATAACTTGCCTGAAAGGGAAAATACCACCGAAAGAAACAGATTGGGTAAAAATAGATCGAACTACCCAAGAGGCTAATGAATCAGTACATTCTTACTATGAGCGTCTATTGCAGGTATTTAAACAGTATAGTGGATTTGAGGACATTGGAAACAAGAACATGAGTCAGTTTGTGTATCGATTTGTTTATGGTTTAAAGCCAGAAATGTGTCAGATGATTAAACAGCATATGCTGTGTTGGCAGGGAAAGCCCATAGATGAGATTTTGAAATATGCGAAATATTGTGGAGACGATATTGAGGATAGACATAAGAAATTGCAGGAAAAAGTGATGTGGGCACAGGTGAAAATGGCTGAGAAACAGGGAATTAATTTGGAAAATCCGAGTGAAAATCAAGGAAAAGATTCTGGAACGAATGGTGATGCTGGGAATGGTGGAAAGTTGAGAGGACGAATGAGTAGAGAAGAAGCTAAAAAGAAATTTCCTTGTCATGGATGCGGAAAATTGGGGCATTGGAAGGATGAATGTAAAAAGATTTGGAATAATAATGGCCCAAATCAAAATTTAAATCTACAGACGCAGAATGACTCACAGCAGGGTGCAAATCCTCAGAGTCAGTTGCCACCTGCACCTATTCAGGGTAATGTAAGCAGAGCAAAGCATGGTACAGACATCGGATATCCGGGAGGAAGTGGTAAGAATGATTATATGACATCACAATTTCTTTTGCAGGACGATTTCTGTCAATACAGTCCATGACGGTGCCTAGGAGAGGGGAAGAAGGAGTGCATACTTGGCGCATCCTTACAGGTAGATCAGTCAGGTCCATATGTTGAAGGGAATGTGAAAGGTAATAATATTACTTTCCTTTTGGACACTGGTGCTACCCGGTCTACTGTGAGAACAGCAGACATTCCAGACCTTCCTCTCTCTGGTGAAAATATCCAAGTAGTGGGGGTAGCTAATCAGCGGATTAGAACACCTCTTACCGAACCCATGGAAGTTAAAATTGGAAACTTCAGAGAAATGCATCAATTTGTAGTGTGTGATTCTAGTCCAGTAAACTTATTAGGTAGGGATTTATTGTGCAAAATGAATTGTACAATTTTCTGCACACCGGATGGTGTGGCAGTTCAGACACCAGATGAAGACCATGTATATAAATTTATGATTGCAAAACAAGGTACAGAAGTGGATGAAATGTTTTCGTTAATAACAAAAGATGAGTTGCCAGAAGAATTAAAAGGTACAGTAAACCCCATAGTATGGGATTTCACCGGAAAGGAAGTAGGACTTATGGCTAAAATAGATCCAGTTAAAATTACTGTAAAGGAAGGTGCAATTTTCCCAAATACCAGACAGTACAAAATGAGTGCAGAAGTAAAAGCAGGAGTCATTGAAGAAATAAATCGAATGGTAGAACAAAACATACTAAAAGAAGTAATGAGTAGCCCATGCAATTCACCTATAATGGGGTTAAAGAAACCTAGTGGAAAATATAGGATTGTTCAGGACCTCAGGAAAATAAATAAGATTGTAGAACCATGTTGTCCCATAGTACCAAATCCTGCAGTAATTCTATACCAGATTCCGTGGAGTGCAGGATGGTTCACAGTAATTGATTTGTGTCAAGCATTCTTTTCAATACCATTACATCGACAGCCAGTATCTTTTCTCATTTAAATTTGAAAACAAGGTTTATGTGTGGAATCGTGTTCCTCAGGGGTACACAGAAAGTCCTTCTATTTTCAACCAGATACTGAAAAAGTGCCTTGAAAAACTAGTGATGCCAGGAAGCTCAGTTTTAGTCCAATATATCGACGACTTATTGGTGGCATCGAACACCAGAGAGGACTGTGTTATTGATTCCATAGCATTATTAAATCTTTTGGCAGAAGAAGGGCATAAGGTCTCACCTGAAAAATTGCAATTCTGTACAACAGCTGTTAAGTATCTGGGACACCAAATTGAGAGAGGAAAAAGAAGAGTAACAGCTGAAAGAGTAGCTTTAATAAAGAAAATGCAAATGCCTGTAACACAAAGACAAGTGAGAATGTTCCTAGGAATAGTAGGTTACTGTCGACAATGGATACCAGGATTTTCCATGTTAGCTAAGCCCTTAATTAACATGACAAAAAAGAAAGCAAAGGACCCTGTGGAGTGGGAGGATGAAAGTGTAGAAGCTTTTGTAAAATTGAGAAATGCCCTATGTTTAGCACCTGCCTTAGGCATGCCTGATTATAAAAGAGAATTTGCATTGTTCTGTCATGAGAGAGAAAATTGTGCACTTTCTGTCCTAACTCAAAGACATGGACTAGAAAGACGTCCTATAGCATATTTTTCTGCTACATTGGACCGAGTAGCAGCCGCATTGCCAGGATACCTAAAAGCAGTGGCGGCTACTTGTTTGAGCATTGAACAAAGTGAGTCGATTGTGATGGGACACCCTGTAAAAGTGTATGTTCCACATGCAGTTGTCATTCTGTTGACAAGAACCCGAACTCAGCATCTTACTCCTAGTCGGCTGACTAAATATGAAAGAATAATAATGGGTGCTGAAAATGTGAACATGGTAAGGTGTACTATAATAAATCCAGCAACCTTACTACCAGACCCACGTCATGAGAGAATTAAAGATGATGAAGACGATGAACATGATTGTATACAAATCACAGAATTATGCACAAAACCACGCCCAGATATAGAGGAACAGCCTCTTAAAAAGCCAGACAGGGAGCTATTTGTTGATGGTTCATGTCAAAGACATGAAGATGGTAAACTAACTGCTGCCTATGCAGTATGTGAATTAACTGGAATAGTTGAAGCATCCTATTTACCAGGAGTCAAATCTGCACAAGTAGCTGAATTGATTGCTTTGATAAAAGCTTGCAAAATTGGGAGGAATCAGAGAGTGACCATATTTACAGATAGCCAATATGGTTACGGGGTTGTGCACGATTTTGCCCAACTATGGATGCAGAGGGATTTCATGACTTCTTCAGGATCCCCCATTAAAAATGGACAATTTGTAAGGGAATTGCTAGAAGCAATACAATCAACAAAAGAATTGGCTGTGGTGAAATGTGCCGCACACCAGTCAGGAGATGACTGGGTGGTAGTTGGCAACAGATATGCAGATCTGGTGGCTCAACATTGTGCCAAAACCAGAATGTCAGTCAATAAGAGGGTGGAAAGAATGGGAATCAGCTGCCAACTTATGTTGTGTATGCCACCTGAAACTTGGAATGAGGTGAAGAAATTGCAAGATGAGGTTGATGAAAGTGAGAAGAATTTGTGGATCAAAGTGGGTTGTTCCCAAAGAGGAGATGATGAAGTGTGGATCAGTGCTGATGGCAGACCAGTCATGCCAGACTGTTTACTCTCACAAATGGCTAGAATGCATCATGGAGACACACACATGGGGAGAGATGCAATGATTAGGCTGTTCAGACAAAATTGGTACAATCCCAAATTCAGAGCTGTTGCAGAGAGTCTTTGCCAGAGATGTCTAACTTGCCAGATCCATAATCCGGGGAGGAAGACAGTAATTGGATTTGGGAAAATTGGAAAGGCAGAGGGTCCATTTATGAGACTTCAGTTTGATTTCATACAGTTACCACCATGTAGAGGGCTGAAATATGTACTAGTCATAGTGTGCCTGTTTTCAAAGTGGGTGGAGGCTTACCCTACTAGGAGAAATGACAGCATTACAGTTGCAAAACTGTTGTTACGAGAGCTCATTCCTAGATTTGGTTTTCCAGTAACTTTGGAATCAGATAGAGGAAAACATTTTAGCAGCGAAGTGATTCAAATAATCTGTGAAGCATTTCAAATAAAACAGAAACTGCACTGTGAATATCGTCCAGAAGCTTCTGGAGTGGTTGAACAATTGAATGGCACTATAAAGTCAAGACTGGGAAAAATGTGTGCATCAACATCATTAGAGTGGCCAGATGCATTACCACTCGTTTTAATGGGACTCAGAAGTATACCTGACAGAACCACAGGATTGAGCCCACATGAAATAATGATGGGAAGAGCAATGAGACAAACACATGTTCCCACAAACAAACTGGTGAATATATCTGATGATATGGTTCTGGACTATTGCAAAGGATTGGCTGACCTAGTGCGTTCTGTCTCTCATCAGGTTGGAGAAGACGCAGTTTCCAGGCAGCCCGAGCAAGAACATGATCTGAATCCTGGTGACTGGGTGGTAGTGAAGAATCACACCAGAGAAACGTGTCTATCACCTAGATGGGGCAGACCGTGTCAAGTCATACTGACAACGAATACAGCAGTGAAGTGTGCCGGATTTCCTAATTGGATCCATGTAAGTCACACCAAGAGAGTACCAGATCCCGAGGAAGAGAATCCTCAGACAACGCCAATCACTGAAGAGGCTGAAGGTTGCCCAGCTGAAGGATCTCAGGTTCGAGATTCAGGAGAAGCTGAAGAAGAACAACCAAGCACAAGTCAGGATTGGATACCAGTGGTAGAAGTTCCTGAAGTATACCACAGAACAAGAAGTCAAGTGAAATTGAAAGAAATTGAAGAAGATCAGATAGGTGAAGAAGAAGCAGTTCAGGAACAAGAAGAAAAGACATTAAGAAATCCTGAACAAGGTCAGATAGGGAAAGAAAACTGGACTCAAAACAGTGAAGACCTAATAGACTTTGATCAGGGACAGACAGGTCTAGAAGAATCCGGTCAGGCTGCAGAAGTTCACAGTGCAATAAGCCCTGATCAGAACAAGTTAGATCAAGAAGAGTATACAGAAGAAGAAAACCTTGAAAAACATGAACTTGAAGAAATAAACAAAGAACAAGGTCAGTTATTGGAAACTCACAGCGGAGCTGTTACAGAGAAACCAATCAGACCTGAAAAAGACAAAACAGAAGAAAAAGTAATCAAAGAAAACAAAACAGTGCTAAGCAGTGAAATTAACGAGATCTCTAAAGAGGAAAACAAAGAAACAGTGCCGACAAAGAAAACAAGAAAAGGAGATCATTGGCCAAGTGTCATTAAAAGAGTAAAGTACCACATAACAACCAGAAGTGAAGATCCAGATCAAGTGAATGAAGTGACAAGTCAAACTGAACAAGAACATAAAACTGCGAAAAGAAGAAGTAAAAGACTGAAACTTGTGAATAACAAATTCAAGGGTCCTGACTGGACTTATATCATCTTTGAAGATTTTGAAAGCTCAGAATCAAGTGACAGTGGTGGCGAAGGAACAAGTGCAGAATTGACGTACGAAGAAGAAACAAGACCAACCTGACTAAGCAAAAGAATAAGCTAAAGAAAAGAAGAAAAGATAAGAAGAGCAATCTTCCTTGTCGAAAAATGCCTGACGATAGAGGTACTGGGAGACCAAAACAGAAATGTGGTAGAAGATGCTGTGCAATATGCATATGTAGTCTAGTAATGGTGCTTATAGTATGGTTAGTCCTGATTGTAGCAATTCCTTACCTGATGATAATAGATAAAAAGATTAATAATGAAACTAAAGGGAGGACAGCAAACATGAAGGGCAATAGAGTAGAACTAATGGCAGAAAGTGAACCAGAAATTCATCATGAAGTAGCTGACAACGATACTAGTTTAAACATTTTCACAAAGTTATTGTTTCAATATGTAGACACCATGGAAGTTAGTAATTGTTACGTCTGTATGAAGTTACCCGAATCAGTAGCAGAAGGATTAACATATCATCACTTACCACTGACATATGGCATATCATGTAGTGTTTTGTCTAGTTTATTTTATAGAACAGGGAAACTTCAGTATTATTATTCAAACTTAGATGTGATATTTTCTGAGGTTCCGATTCGCAAGAGTTTGAACCCAGTGCTTAGTAGTCAAGACGCACAGTTTATGGGAGAATTTTTCTTAACCATGAAATCAATAGACATAACACATGCACATAGACACAATCTAACATGTTCTTTACTTGAAGAAGAAAATATATTTTTGAATTTAGTAGAAGATAGAAGACAAGATTTTCAAAAGAAAGCTTCTGAGCATAAGGCTCATTTGCCACCTTGGGCTGAGAAAGAAGGTAGTTACACACCTGGCAAGGCTCAAGCTGCAATGGCTCTGGATTTCGTAAAGACAGGGAAAATGTGTCTTCATAGGTTAAAGACTGATTATAACAATGTTTTCATCGGTACCAGTGAATGTGAACACAATTTTTTAATTCTTGGAGGTTGGGGACTCAAAGGAGGAACAGATTCAGTTTTTTCTGGAATCTATTAAGTGTGTGTGAATAAGGCTTACTTTAGGCTTCCTGCACGGTGGTATGGAAGTTGTTATTTTGGAATAGTATTTCCAAAGATATACCACGTAAAAAGAAACACTGGGAGCAATGAAAACAATAACGAATTAATACGTAGTAAAAGAGCTAGTTTTTCTGAAATTGTAGGTGATATATTTGGTGCATTGATACCTTCAGTGGGAATAATTCTGAACTCAAGGAAAATATGTAAATTGTCTACAGTAGTTGATCGTTTATCAACAGATACTGCAGGAGGGTTTCTAATGATTAATGCAGAAATGGTTGCGATTAGATCTATGGTGATGCAAAATCGACTTGCTCTTGATATTATATTGCAAAAGAGGGCGGAGTCTGTAAATTATTGAAGACAAAACATTGTTGCACTTATATTCCTGATAAGAGTGCAGAAATTGGAACGTATATACAGAATATAACTAAACTTGAGAAGGAACTTAAACCACTGGAAGTTGATAGTGTATGGGAAAGATTGACAAATAGTATCTCGTCAATTGGAACCTGGTTTGCTAATATAGGGAAAGGACTTATAGGTCAAATATTAGTACCCTTAGCAGGGATAGCAATAATAATTTTGGCAATAACAATATGGTGCAAATGCTGTAAAAAGAATGGAACGTATAAGGTGACAGGAAGAGGAAAGAAACGAAAAGTAGATTAAATCGAACTTGAAGAGTGGAGAAGTGAGTTATACAAGAAATTAAAAGGAGATTGTAAAAATAGAAAGAATAAAGACGAGAATGAAGTAATTTGCTAGAAGTTGGCATCTGATTGAGGGTAATGTTTTTGATGGCTCAGAAACGCCATCAGAGAGGGGATTGATGGAACAAGGTTTCATAAATGAAACTTGCTTGTATTCAATCCTCCTCACAGTATTAATTTATTAAACTTGTATTGTTAATACTAACCTTTGCATTCACAACACAAAAGAAAAAGATGCTTGCCTATGTGTTTTACTAATGAATAACGCTTGTCTGTAATCCAAAATGGCCGCTATGCGCGGGAAAGCTCAATGGGCATGTCGCAACCATATCACATGGTGTGACGTCTTTCTTTGCTTGGTGGGAAACTTCTGCTTCTGCGCAGTGTGCATTAAAATGGCTGCTTGATGTTTTCACATGCTTCAGCTTGCTCTCATGTCATTATTAAATTGTCGTTTCCTAACGCTACTAACGCGGGATAGTATATATATTTAATTGGGAATAGAATAGAAATAGTGGGTATACAGTGAAACATTTTATTTGTGATTCTAATATTTTCTTCTTGCACTTTTATTAGTTCGTAAACTTGGGCCTGGGTTGGTGACCTGAAACTCGAGAGGCAAATAGTTCTGCGCATGTGCCTTGTGTGCCTGCCAAATGAAGACAACCTGAACGAAGTCCAAGGCCGTAACCTGATGGCCGAAGATGTTGTACTAGCACTTTCCTGTCACACATTGATACAATGTCTATGAAAATTTGTTTACATTTGTCATGAGACGGGTGGGAAATAAAGCAAATGTATTAATTTGAAGGGGTGGGAACGTAAAAACAATAGGCTTTACAATTTAGGCCAAATCAACATGGTGCGAGAATCCACCTCCTGTCCCTGTCCAATCAGAAGTAGTGGTCCCTTATTTTAGCAACATTAAGGGGAGGTACATGGGCGTAGAAGGGGATAACAGATATAGAATTAGCTAATTAGCTAGAGCTGACTCTCAGAACACACAGAAGAGCCACAGACTGCCAAGCTGATCGGTTGCTGACTGAATCCCTGTCCAGAAGAGGTCCTGAGGAGGGGGCGGCGGAGTCCATTAGAAGGAAGGCACAGGAGAATCGAGAGAAGTCGAGTATCAGAGAGGGAACGACGCAGGCGTCATTGTAGAGAGGTCACCGGTCCGGTCCTGATCCTGGAAGAAGTCTTTGCTCTTCATCCTTCCTGGGTCCTATTCTTTCAACTCCTTGGCTAAGGGGTTTTGGTTCTCGCACTTAGGTAAATATAATGCAACCTTTAGTTGCGCTGCTGTCTCTATCTTCTCCTTTTCTTTAAACACCGTCATTGATTAGCAATAATCATTTCTATGCTTAATCTTGGGTATTGCGATTAAGTACCATGTGGCTCTGTATTTTACTCTGCTAAAACTTTAGATAAACATTTTAAAACTTCCTGACTCAGTGGTTATTTCAGGATTATGTACTATAATGAATGTCACTCATTTTAAATTTCCCAATTGGCAAAGGATTCATTGGTAAGTCATTACTCTTCAATCAGAAGGTAATTGGTAGCAGGGATTTTGATAGAGAGTAACAACTGATAAAACCCAGCGTAAGTATTAGCGTAGTATGAATGTATGGGCCCAAGTGAGTATCTAGTGTATGAATGCTGTTTGCTAATATCGCGCTGGATCACCCCTATTGACAAGACAGCGTAAATAGGAGGCAGCGCCAAAATTAAAACCAGGGAAAACCTGGTCTTAACTTGGTTAAACGAGGAGAAATGCTTTATTTCTCCTCGCTTTTGCTTTTTCCATGTGTGCTGCCTTGTGCAGAACACATAGAAAAAGCAAAACACCTTGGATTGTTTATGTGTAGGAAGGTGACCCTTCCTGCACATAAGCAATCTTTTAAAAATGACATTTTGTAACTTCCATGTGTGCTGCATTAAGCAACACACATAGAAGTGACAAAATGGCTTTTCAAGGTTGATTATGTGCAGGAAGGGGGACCTTCCGACACATAAACAATCTTCTCCTGCACGCATACACCCTTGCACTATGGTGCAAAGGTGCCTGCGTTGGTGCTACGCTGCTAAGCCGGGGGAAACGCAAGGCTGCACCATATTCTTGTAAATATGGTGCAGCCTTGCGTTTCTGAAGTGGCGAAGTGAGGCGTTAAGCCATGACGGCTAACGCCTCACTCCTCCACTTCTTTGTAAAAATCCACCTGAGTTCATTTTGCATCTCAAACCCATTCACTGTCACTATGTTGACTTAATAAAAATATGTTTGTGTTAGACCTGGCACCATTGGCGTGGGTCTCCCTTCCATTTTTCGCTGTTGTCTCCTCCGTTTTGCTGGTGTTAGATGCTCGGGGCGCTGTGCCACTGCCATTCAGTGCCACACCGTGAATGCTCCCTGTGTAAATATGACATGTGAATTGGTATATCCATGATTGGCTTATTTGGTTTACCTGTTAGTCCTTAGTAGCGTGGCCTGTGTGTGCCCAGGGCTGGTAAACCAAATGCTGCTGGTGGGCCTGCAGCGCTGATTTGCGCCACCCAGAGAAGCAGCTTGTAAAGTGTGTCTCAGACCTGCCCTGCAGAGTCTGTGTGCAGTCC
The DNA here is from genome assembly GCA_963921515.1 of Calotriton arnoldi. Classification (NCBI taxonomy): domain Eukaryota; kingdom Metazoa; phylum Chordata; class Amphibia; order Caudata; family Salamandridae; genus Calotriton; species Calotriton arnoldi. The sequence goes on from CAWUFW010001171.1 coordinate 485,089, forward strand.
AGAACTGCCATCTTGGCTGCGAAGTGCACCCACTTCCCAGCCCCTGAACCTTCCCTTGGCATCATGTAAGTCACCCCTATGGTAGGGTGCATTGTATGTGTAAGGTAGGACATGCCTTGGTGTGTGTAGCATGTCCTGGTAGTGAATTACACCCAATTTCGTTTTTCACTACTGTAAGGCTACCTGTTCCCCATAGGCTAGAATGGGCAGTTTGACTACTACAGTCTATAGTACTAACTGACCCCAGGAACATGGTAGAAAAACCAATTTAGTATGCCTGAGCTCAGAATATTAAAATACATCTTTTAGTGAAGTTTATTTTTATATTCTGTGTTTGAAAATGCCACTTTTAGAAAGTAGGTATTTTCTTGCCTAAGCCTTCCAGTGTGCTCTGCTGTTATGTGTATTGGCTGTCTGGTTTTGGAGGGACAGGGCAGGCTGAGTCAGACCTGGGCTGAATAGAGAGATCTGCATTTAGAGTATGGGGAGGGGTAGCTCCTTGACCTGAATAGGGCTGTGCCTGGCAAGGTGAATGCTGGCTCCACCTCCTACTGTGGGTCTGATGGCAGACCCCCTCTTTCTGAAAGGAAGGATGCAGCCTGGTAAACAAAGTGCTCCAGGACTGAGCAGAACTGGTTCTGGCTGGGCTCAGTGACTTGTAGCTTCTGAGAACAAAGACTTTTGGGGTAGAAATATCTGTGCTGAAACCCCTAAAAGGTGTATTGCTCCTGGACATCAAGACGAACCTCTGTCCGTGTAACTGAAGGAATCTGCAGGAGGTGACTATCCTTGTGCTTGTGTGCTGTTTCTTGGATTGGCCTGCAGTGGTTACCATTGGACTTGGAAGAAGAGGGAAAAGGACTTGGAGAGAACTTTTATTAATCTTGCTAAAGCAATCACCCAAGGGCTAGAAGAGAGCTATCCTCCTGTTGAAGTCTCAGGCACATCAGACTTCACCACCAGCCTCCTGATTCCTCCCAGCGAGGATTTCTATCTGCAGGTGAGGCTCCTGTGAGTTCCAGGGCCTCTAGTTCTACTACAGAGAAGAGAGTGCTGAAATCATCGCTAACGCACGTTTGCGAGCCGCCGCAGCCGAAAGCGCCCGAAAAATCATCGCGCTGCTGCCGCCGAGTGCTCGTAACCAAAGATCGAGTCATCGCACCGAGATCATCGCTTCATGACATCGCAGCGCGGACGCTGAGCGTCCGTCATTTTCATCGCATCGCATCAGGATCGTCGCTCCCTCGCGGAGCGCCATTTCTTCGCATTGCAACCCGATCGCACACGCAACAGGATCGTCGCCTCGTCTCCTCCCTTGCGGCAAGGAGTCATCGCACCAACGGTCTAGCGTGCAGAAGTTTGTCGCATCGTTTTCCACACGCATCAGCAGATCGGCGCATCATCCTCCCTCGCGGCAAGGATTTAACGCATCGCCGGCCTCGCGTGCCGAAATTCATCGCTACAGCTCCTTTGCGACAATTTGTTGATTTTGCTACGAAATCCAGGTACTTTGTAAGTAAAAGGGTCGCAGAGAACACTGCTTTGAACTGAACTCCTCTTTGCGCACTTGAACTATTTTTGCAACATTTCAAGGGTGATCCTATTTTACAGTATTGTGGCTTTTTATCGTTATTGGTCTTGTGTTAAGTCTATATATAAAGATACTTAATTTTTATAACTACTTGTGTGGTGTCCCTTTGTAGTGTTCCTCACTGTGTTACTGTGTATGGTCATAAATGCTTCACACACTGCCTCTGAGATAAGCCTAGCTGCTCGTGCTACGTTACCACAGGGTTGAGCAGGGGTTATCAAAGGGTGTGGCTCTCTTACCCTGACTTAGGAAGAAGGGTCCCTACTTGGACAGTGGCCAGCCATTGCCAACTAGAGACCCCCATTTCTAACAGTTTGCTTTTTACATCACAAACCTGTGTCAACCTTTCATCTGTGTTGAATGTTTGATGTTGCATTTACAACATAGGGTAGAGTTATGTAAGCTATTTTCTTTGATGATTTTCAAAGTGAACAACAGTTAAAAACTGCATTGTGATATATAAAGCATTCTCTAACTAAAACACTTCTTTTGGCTGACATACAATGCACCATGCAGTAAGATTTGTAAATGTAATAAGGATATTTTTCTTTCATTTTAAAATGATTTCATATAAGTCTCAGAAAAATATTTCTGAAACAAAAAAACATACACTAGGGTAATGAAGTACTGTCCTTGAGAAAGGGACAAAAGGAACTGAAACGTAGGCTTCCATCAGAGGGAAAATACTAACTTGAAGGGGGTTTGGTAAATAATAAAGAGAATCAGTCTGCATACAACGGGTAAACAAAATTCCATGGTCCATAAAGGGTCCAAACACAAGCGTCCCATGTCAAAATGATAATAAAGAACATTGGGTTAGGGAACGATTTGTCGCTCCCATACCGGAAGCACTGCTGAAAGGCTTTGTTGCACCAAAAACTTCAAAAAATCATCCAGTTTTGTAATTTTAATCCATTTATTTCAATTCTCAATTTTTTGTTCCTTTTCGTCCGTCACATGAAAAACCATTATGTATTCAATTCTGATGCGGTAAATATGCCCATCCGAGCCTTATTTTTACGGCAGGAAACATACATAGTTCATCCTCAGTAGTATCACATTCCCAATGCATTTCGGTTGCTTTCATTAACCTTCGTCAGGGGTTCACTACAAAGTCAGAAAACAACATTTTAGACTTCATATTTTAAAACGCTTGTCATATCAATACGCTAACATTATTCATTATGTACCTTTAAAAAAAAAAAAAAAGCTCAACTGGCGCTTTCCCTCTAGTACCTCCCAGCGCAAAAATGCTCCTATTCAACTCCCCTTCATCTGTATATACAATACAGTCCCACGTTAAATAACATCTACGAGAATGTCTCCCCACTATCTTAGATAACAAAACCTGCCTGTTGCCTCTCGTTCCACACTGCATAAAAATCCCTCTCGTACCTGTGAAACTTTTCATCAACCTAGTTCTCACTCCTCGAGCCGACTAACGGCTTTCTCACATTTGCCGCCATTTTAAACTCATCACGTTTTAAGACCCGCCCCTTATCATTATCTAAGCTTTTACCACTTGTACTACGGGACCCATAATCCACCGGTACGGCTCCTACTTGTTGAAATCACCTATATGTGAAACCTTACTCTATCCCCTCATTCGGTTCAACAAACCCCCAGCATTCGCCAGATTACTCCGCCCACCCTTACGATGTATAAATCTGCGCCTATTAAAAAGATTACATTTCTGAGCTTTAATTAATTGTATCTGTACACATGTTAAAAGGAATTTCAAGATTGAAATACATCCACTGAATAATCATATGAAATAACGTTTCCTTTGGTGTTGTAACATGAAATCGTCCTTCGCGTTCGTTGCTGTTTTGGAGCAGTTTAAGCTTGCTCCCCTTAGTGAGGAGTGTAGGTTTAACATGTGACCTTGATTTCATCCATCTTAACTGTTTAAATCCGTGGGTGCTACTCCAGGTTGGGCTGTCAAAGTACATCACAATTATAGAGTAGAGTGCACTCTACTCTATAATTGTGATGTAAAATGATAATAAAGTCAGACCCCCCCAAGCCAGAGGGTGTGTCCAACTCAGGTTCCTGACTTGAGGCAAAAATCACTGGCCATCCTCACAGTATTTTAACCATGATGTGGAGAACCTTCTCCGTCGAGGATGTAAAATGACGGGTCATGACAGGACCAAACACCCCATGGTTAGAATGAAATAGAGCAGTAACAGGGGAAAGGGGGATCACAAACAACTCAGGAGATGGGGCTTCAGAAGGTGGTATGGGTTGTGGAGGCAGATGGGTTCTAAGAGCTGTTAGATATCCTCTGATTGCTAAGAGTCTTTCGCAGCTCGCACAGACTGGTCTACCTCACCATTGGCATGTGAGACTCTTTCCCCACGGTTATTTTTATCGGCATCTGGTAGTATCTCCGCGTACAGCTTCACAGAACACCATAGGCCGCATAGGCCTCCCTACTCTGCCTGATTCTTTTATTTTAAGGATTTATTATCAATTTTCTGCTTCATCTGACCTGTTCTTCAGTGATTGACTTGATGGGCAGCGCCATACCCGTGCTGAGGCCACCTCTGAAATCCCCATCAGGATGCCTGAATTGGTGAACTCTGTAGTCATTTTGCATCATGATAAAGAAAAGATGGGTAATTGATGTATAGACTAGATATAACATAAGTGCCCAGTTACTCCGGCCAAGCCTTGTCTTTTGGAATGTAGCAGGCCTTTGCAATAAATTGGATAACCCAGAATAGCTAAACTCTATAAGGAAATGTTCTATTTTGTGTCTTCAGGAGACATGGCAGGTTGAACCCCCGCATATTAACGGTTATGTTACACACCATCTACTTGCAGTACACTCCAATTTGGGAGGGGCATTTTTGCTGTCTACATTTCCACCATATTAGAAGGCTGAATATATAAATATCAGTCTGGTTATTCTTTTTACCAGATTATTGGAATTGAAATGTCACAGGGAGTACAGATAGTCTGTGTGAATTTTTCTAACAATCTTTTTAGCATGGGAGCAAATGCTGTGATTGAAAGGCTAAAGAGAGCCTTAAGCAGACACAATAAGAAAGATCATGATCTGTGTATAATTTGGGGTGGTGATTTTAATGCTCATTTATGGATGTGCCTTCCTAGGGAGGTATGCAGCTTTTGTGATAATGAGAGCAATTGTCAAATGCATTTAACCAAAAAGGGTTATGGTAACATGATCAATTATGTCCTCGTAAAGCAATGCCTGAAGTCTGTAAATGAAATAAGTAAGCCTATAGCCCCTTGTCTTATCTCATTTAATTCCAGAGGGGAAGGAAGTATCATAGATTCCATCTTAATATCAGAAATTATGAGCCAGCTCATTCATAATTTTAAAACCCACACCAAATCTTTTAGTGCTCATAACCCCCACAGCCTCCAGGTTAACTGTTAGCTATAACATGTCCGCCTTAAATCACACAGAAAAGTGAGAGATATTGGGATTATAGGCAATAAGATCCCTCGCAAAAAATGGGAAAAGATGAACCCTGCAGGCTTTATGGCAAATTTTGTAAAGGACAATAAATGTTGACGACTTATAATTACAGAGGCTTTTATTGAAATATCAACCTACATTATAAGGGGAGCTCACTAAAAACATAAGCACTAGCATAAAAAAACAAAAGGCTCCTTTGACCCTGAATGCACTAAGACGCACAAGGCACTAAAGGTTGCATTGCATTGGACAGTTCGATCTCCGGTCGAGATTGTGGCATGTAGAAGACGGTATAAACGTGCACTGACAAATAGGAAAAGGATTACAATGGAAGAGGTCTGGGCTGCCCTTGCAAATTAAAACTGGAGATCACTGGTGCGCCGTCGCGCCCCGGCCTCAAGATGCACTGCCGGTATTGGCAAAAGCCAGTAATCTCATTCTGTCAATCCAATAAACAATCAGTTATCCAAGTGATCCATTGTTGTTCAATTTTTACGATATTCACGCAGAGGCAAAATGAATTCAAATCTTTAATGTAGAAGAAATGCCCATCCAGGCCATTTTCTGGAACACGTTCAAATACACTTTTAATCCTGGGTAACCATGCAAACAATTTACCCAATGCATTTCGGGCTGAAAGCCCTTCGTCAAGGGTAGCTATGATAAAGAAAGGAAAGTTTCATCAGAATAACGAAATTGCATCTTTTTAAACATATCATCACAAAATTACATCTGTAAACATACAGTCACCATATAAAACGATATAAAACATTGGTTAATGATCAAAAAGCGCCTGCAAATTTAAACCGTCACTTGTTGCAGACAAACAATTAGACTACTGCAGCAAAACTCTGCCTATTACAAAAAAGTGATTAATCTTATTACACTTGTGCTAAACCCAGTCATATGTTATGCAAACCAAACAGTAAAAAAAAAAAGAAAAAAAAAAGAAATTCACGTCGCAACAATCTGAGTGATCTAATTTTGAATGAAACATGATCGTGACCTACGGTTACATCGCTCCAACTGACATCTGTGTAACCCACAGTGTTGTTTACGGGTGGAACAAATCCTTAATGGACTGCTCAAACAGGTGTTATATATCCTTAAGATTCAAACAGACCCCGTGACTGTACTCACCAACCCAGCGCGCAAAATGTAGTGGAAGAAATACTAGTGGAAAAAATACTAGGGGCATATTAGCAAGAACCTCGTTAAAATTATCGCCGTTTTAGCGGCAGGAAACTGCTGCTAAAACGGCGATAATGGGCTTGGTAATATGCGTTATGGAATTCCAATAGAAGCCCAGGTTAGATGTGCAGGACATCTAACCTGGGCTTCTATTGGAATTCTACAACGCATATTAGCAAGCCCATTATCGCCGCTTTAGCGGCAGTTTCCTGCCGCTAAAACGGCGATCATTTTAACGAGGTTCTTGCTAATATGCCCCACAGTCTCCACGCGAAAATGCAACCTGCATAACATGCACCTATAAAACATAACTACTTTACAAAATACAAACTCCTTATTAAAAAAGAACACCATGCAAGTGTGGTAAAAATGAATTAAACTGTGAGGAGACTGCAAAGAAGACAGTCATAAATATATCAGTTTGTGAAAAAAACAAGCATGTGTTTGAAGATACAAGTTTCGTGCTGAAAAAATAAATGAAGTCATGTTGATCATTAAATGATTTATAATTTAAAAAAATGCTTAAACTGGTGAAACTTCATATGTTGTATGGTTCCCAGTTAGCCTCCAAGATGGGGATGTGCTTCTTATTCAGTCCTTAATTAATTTGGGTGCAACCGATCGGAGGGGTTGAAATATATAATATTGCACAAAAAATGATCGAATGCACTCCTTGCAATTTTTTACTTATTTACTCCCATAGATAGCTCAAAAGCGCTCAAGGCAACATTTTTGGCGTGCAAACTTGAAGTGCATAACCCCAATAGCACAAGTAGAAACTGGAGATCACTGGTGCGCCGTCGCGCCCCAGCCTCAAGATGCACTGCCGGTATTGGCAAAAGCCGGTAATCTCATTCTGTCAATCCAATAAACAATCAGCAATCCAAGTAATCCAAGTGATCCATTGTTGTTCAATTTTTAGGACATTCACGCAGAGGCAAAGTGAATTAAAATCTTTAATGTAGAAGAAATGCCCATCCAGGCGTTTTTCTGGAACACGTTCAAATACACTTTTAATCCTGGGTAACCATGCGAACAATGTCATAAAAATTGAACAACAATGGATCACTTGGATTACTGATTGTTTATTGGATTGACAGAATGAGATTATCGGCTTTTGCCAATACCAGCAGTGCATCTTGAGGCTGGGGCGCAACGGGGCACCAGTGATCTCCAGTTTCTACTTGTGCTATTGGGGTTATGCACTTCAAGTTTGCACGCCAAAAATGTTGCCTTGAGCGCTTTTGAGCCATCTGTGGGAGTAAATAAGTAAAAAATTTCAAGGAGTGTATTCGATCATTTTTTGTGCAATATTTTGTAAATTAAAAGACACTTAGGGGCATATTTACAAGCCCCTATTGTCACCACAACGTCACTTTTCAGGACGTTGTGGTGGCGATAGGGGCTTCGCCTTATTTACAAGGCAGTGTTAAGCCACTTAACGTGGCTTATCGCTGCCTTGTAAATAAGGCCCCCTTTCAAGCTAAACTTAGAGTGAAAGGGGAGGGCAATGGGTGTTGCTGTGGGCGTTCAACTGCAACACCCATTGAATTTGCCGCTACCCCATATTTACAAGGGCAGCGTAAATATAGGGCAGCACCAAAATTAAGACCATGGAAAACCTGGTCTTAAACAGGCGCAACAAGGAGAAATGTTTCATTTCTCCTCATTTTTACTGTTTCCATGTGTGCTGCGTTGTGCAGCAAACATGGAAACAGCAAAATGCCAATGATTGTCTATGTGCAGGAAGGTGTCCCTTCCTCCACATGAACAATCATTTAAAAAAATGATGTTTTGCAACTTCTATGTGTGCTGCATTAAGCAGCACACTTAAAACTCACAAAACGCCATTTAAAGATTGTTTATGTGCAGGAAGGGGCACCTTCCTACAAATAAACAATCACTCCCTCAATGCAGTCACCCTTGCACCTGTGTTGGCGCTAGGCAGCTCCATTTAGCGCCAGAGCAGGGGGAAACGCAGTGCTGCACCATATTCTTGTGAATATGGTGCAGCCCTGCGTTTCTAAAGTGACGGAGTGTGTTATTAGCCTTCTTGGCTAAACAACACTCTTCGCCACTTTCTGGTAAATATGCCCCTTGGACCTTTTGGGCATAGGCGCTAGAAGTAAAGGTGGGGGGCTGCTGCAGCACCCCCAAAACAAACATGTTGGAGCTCAGAAGGTGAATGAGCACACAACACACGCAAACTCAGCATTTAAATACCTGTAAAGGAAATTTACAAATATTTCAAAATATATCAGCAAAAGTTAGAAAAGTACAAATTAAGTACTTTTTCAGAAATTCTGAAGTGTAATGAAAACAAATATTTTAATAGGATGAAAACAAATCAAGACTCTTTACTTGCAATGTGCAAGATATTAATATCTCGCGCCGTCGGTGACATTTTCTGCCGCCATTTTCTGGGGGTTAGCAGTCCAGTTCTTTTCACTGGCTGCTACTTAATCGCCACGGTGACGCGGACGAGCAGCGAACGTGCTGCTTCTGCGCGCCAAAGGCAAGCCCGTCTGCGACCGTCCACGTCCGGACCGTGGCCAGCGCCAGACATGCTGCCCAAATGGCTGCAGGCTTCACGGTAGGTTGGGACCGAGATGATTTACTAGCGCTTTGGCCCATTATCTGCCCTGGTGCTTCTTGTGCCACACTGAGAGAGAGGGACAGGCCCTTTTGCTGTCCTAGTTGCAATTTCACCCACAGCCCCAAACTCGCTAATCAAGAGGCAGAGACGACGGGTCTTGCCCCTCCCAGGACCTCAAGCTCCTCTGAATTAAAAGCCTGCCTTATTAATTGCAGATCCCTGCCTAAACACGCACTCAATATACACCAATCCCTCGTAGATAACGATTGGGACTTAATGTTTTTCACTGAGACTTGGTTACGTGAAGACGCTAACCCGGAGGTCTCCCTGGCGATCCCCCAGGGCTATCACATAGTCTGTACTAATAGGGGGACAACAGACTTGGGGGTGGAGTGGCGGTAATCCATAAAGACATTTGGGAGACGGCCATGACCAACTTTAGTCTTAAAGGAAGTATAGAAGGACTCCCTTTTTGTATAAAATTGTCCCCCACTGCCTCCTTCTCGGAGCTTCTCCTTTACCGGCCCCCAGGCTGTTGCCACAGTGCCATGCCAATTTTGGCAGACAAAATCGCCCAGGCTTGTACCCGCTATTCTAACTGTATGGTCCTAGGTGACCTTAATTTCCATGTTGACGACCCTCTCCGTATGCATAGCACGAACTTCATTTCGTTGCTTGCTGGCTTGAACCTGACCCAACTGGTTTCCTCCCCTACTCACAAAGCTGGCCACAAGCTTGACCTCATCTGTTCTAATTTGCAGGAGGTAAAAGTGGACAAGCCAATACAGGTTATCTGGTCTGACCACTACCTGGTCCCTTTCCAGCTTCACCTGAAGGCCACTTCTAGGGCCATAGCCCCTCCTAAGGAAACTAGGAGAAACTGGACAGGGTCACACCTGAGGCTTTAGGCCCATTACTGAAGGACTTTAGGCCCCCCCCTACGGATAACCCAGACGACAGTATTGGGAACCTGAATGCTTGGGTTACGGAGGCCCTCGATAAAATCGCACCAAGGAGACCAGTCAGATCTTCCAGAGCTACCTCCTCCGCACCATGGTTCTCCGAGGATATCAGAGTCAAACAAAACGATTACAAAAGACTGGAGCTTGAGTGGAGAAAGACCTACTCACATGATGCCAAAATGATTTACAGAAAAGTTCTGAAAGAATATCATAAATTACTCGACAACAAAAGAAGGGACTTCCTGGCTGCTCGCATCGCGAATGCTAAAAACTCCTCCAGAGAAGTATTTAGGATTGTGAAATCTTTCACTAATCCCACTGCACATGTGCACTCAGTTATCCCTTCTCTGGACCTATGCAATAGCCTTTCGAATTTTTTCGAGGATAAAATGTTGCAGATTTATGCCGCCTTTTCCCCGTCTCCCTGCCCCAGTGCGGAGGGTGACACCCATTGCCTTATCAAGAACCAGCCGGTGTTCACCGACTTTTCCTTGGTGCCCGTGGAGGCATCGCTGGCTGAACTATGGAAATGCAAATTCAGGTCGCCAGGGGACCCCTGGCCAGCACAACAGTATAGTTTACAAGCCGAATGGCTCAACCTAGCCCTCAACTCCATCTGGAATTCCTCACTTAGGTTAGGGATCTTTCCCTCCGCTTGGAAACATGCTTTCCTTTTACCTATCCTGAAGAAGCCCAACACCGACCCCGAAATAGCCAGTAACTTTAGGCCTATCTCCTTACTATCAGCTCCTGCAAAAAGATTGGAGGAACTGGCCCATCAGCAACTGGCCGCCTTTGTAGAAACCAATGAGCAGCTGCATGATTCTCAATCTGGTTTCCGCACTGGCTACAGTACCGAATCAGCATTGATTGAAGTTGCAGAGTCCATCCGATGGACAGTTGACGGAGGCTCTGCGGCCATGCTGGTACTCCTCGAGCTGTCTGCAGCGTTTGACACGGTGTCTCACCCTATTCTGCTTGACAGACTTAAGCAAATAGGCATCCGAGGGATTGCATTAGAATGGATCGCCTCCTACCTCCACGGCTGAGACCAACAAGTCTTTCTCCACCCCTACACCTCCGCTGCGAAACCACTCAGATGTGGAGTGCCTCAGGGCTCAGCTTTAAGCCCACTACTCTTCAACATCAATCTGACGCCATTGGCGGATCTCATCGCTAAGAATGGGGTCAAGGTGATATCCTACACGGATGACACCCAGCTGATGTTTTTTTTCAGAGATGTTTCGACGTCAGTCTTTGACTCTTTCAGAGACTGTCTTAAAAACATTGCCATCTGGATGAACAGTAACTTCTTAAAGCTCAATGCCGATAAAACGGAGGTTGTATTTTTTAACCAAGCTTCCCCCCCGCAATCCTCTGGTGGCCGGTAGAACTTAGTGCTCCACCACTGCCTAAGGATTCGGTTAAGAACCTTGGTGTCCGATGGGACAAAGACCTATCCCTTTCAACCCATGTCCAGCAAGTTTCGGCGGTCTGCTTTGGAAAGATGAGAACTTTCAGAAAATGTATTGACTTTCTACCGGAGGAATGCCGAAGAACCGTTGTGCATGCCTTGGTGACCTCGCACCTCGACTATGGCAACAGCCTTTACCTGGGCCTGCCCAGCTGTCTGATCAGAAGGTTGCAGATAGTGCAGAATGCTGCAGCGAGGATGGTCCCTAAGGTTCCACTCCGCCACCATATCTCACATGATCTCAGACAACTCCATTGGCTCTCAGTCGCCAAGAGAATTGAATTCAAGGCCCTTACGTTTGCATTCCAGGCCTACCAAGGCAGGGGCCCTAGGTACCTGAGGAAGAGGCTTCTCCCTTACCAGCAGGAGAGGTCTTTGAGATCCAACCAAAAACGTTACCTCACTGTCCCTTGCTTTGCCTAAGCCAGGCTAGGGGGTAGATCGTTTGAGGTGGGAACCACCAAACGGTGGAATGACTTACCTCTCCACCTACGCATGCTGAACTCTGAGCTGGAGTTCAGAAAGGCATTGAAGACCTGGCTTTTCAAGCATAATCAATCAATCAATCAGGGAATTGTAAGCGCGCTACTCACCCATGAGGGTCTCAAGGCACTGAGGGGGGGGGGGTTCCGCAGATCTATTTAGCCAAAGAGCCAGGTCTTGAGGGTCTTCCTGAAGGTGTTCAGGGAGGGGGCGCATCTGATGTCTGCCGGTAGCTCGTTCCAGGTCTTGGCTGGAATGTGGGAGAAGGATCTTCCACCTGCTCTGGCTCTGTGGATGCGCGGGGTTTCGGCCAGTGCGAGGTTGGAAGATCGGAGGTTTCTTTTGGGTACGTGGAAGTTGATTCTGTCGTTGAGGTATTTGGGTCCGTTGTTGTGTAGGCATTTGTAGGCGTGAGTGAGGATTTTGAAAGTGACTCTTTTCTCCACGGGGAGCCAGTGGAGACTTCGTAGGTGTTGGCTGATGTGTTCGTGTCGGGGGATGCCGAGGACGAGTCTGGCGGCGGTGTTCTGTATTATCTGGAGTTTGCGGAGTAGGGACTTGTTGATGCCGGTGTAGAGTGTGTTTCCATAGTCCAGTCTGCTGGTGATGAGTGCGTGGGTGACTGTCTTCCTTGACTCAGGGGGGATCCACTTGGATAGGGATTAGCACCTCTTTCGCTCTGCTCTGTTGGCTTCTGCCCTAGCGCCCGGACACCTCAGCAGAGGTAGCTGTGCGCTCTATAAATGCCCTTTATTATTATTATTATTTATTATCTGCTGAAACACAATTCGCACATCGTGTGTGCATTATGGTTTTAACAGTAAAACTGTTGGTCAATGCGAATTTTGTGGCGATGTCAATAGAAAAAATGCTGTCTGTAAAAGTAATAGATTTACGTCGGCTGCTCCAAACCGGCCACATGCCACACCCTTCCCAATCTTCTGCTGAATGGGTGTGGCTCATCTGATACACTTATTCTTAGTGTGATGCTCAGATTTTTCAGAATGCCTTTCGTGGCAGCACCACACTCTGAAAATTGTTCCATCACCACTGCTTTTGGTAGGTCATTAACAAATCCCTCTTTTGAAACAGTGGTGCTTCATCTATAGAAGTGACAATACCGGTGCATGCTTCGGAAAGTTAATTCAGCACTATGTATGCAGAAGAGGATGCGAGGTCAGATTCAAAGGATAATGCCACGCTGCTATGAATTTTTATGCCCAGAATGGTGGGACATTTGAGTCCACCCTAGAAGAAACAGTTAATGCCTTAAATAAGTGTGCTAACTCTAAAGTCTAGGGTCCAGATGGGGTTCCCTCAGATCTGTTCAAGGCTTATAGAGGCTTCTGGGGCCGCTACCAACTAATGTTCTGAAAGCAACCTGTAGAAGTGGGAAACTGGATACATGGTCCCAGTCACTGATCGTCCCCATTTTTAAGGAGGGAGACTGAAATGAGTCACAGTGCTATCGCGGGATCTCCCTTTTGGACGCATTGGTTAAGGTCTTGGGGAGAGTTATCTTGGCAGGACTGAAGAGTTGAGCGGATAAACACAGTAACTTGTTGGATATTCAGTATGGTTTCCAAAGAGGCATGGGCACTATAGAGCAGTTTAATAATCTGTCTCTAGTAATCACAAAATATACAGTTGCCAAGAAATGCTCAATTTACTTAGGTTTTATGGTCTTGTCACGTGGGTTTGACTGTATCTCGCAGAGTAAATTGTGTCTCTTGATGGAAGATATGGGGGTGGATGTGAATATAATTAACATAATCAGAAACTACACAGGGACCACTGCCAGAGTTAGATTTGGAGTAGGGGTGGAGTGTACAGAAGATTTCTTCATATCTAGGGGAGTAAGGCAAGGGTGTATTTTCACACCCTTTCTCTGCACCCTAAATATTAATAATTTGAAGAAGGTGTTAGTGGAGGATTGCAAGGATGTGCCCCGGGCTGGTCAGGATCCAGTCCCGGTGCTCCCCTACACAGATTACGCAGTTCTGATGGCACGCACACCTACTACACTCCAGCTTCTGATGGATAACTTTTGAGCTTACATGGGAGATCTGAGTAATATCAAGAAGACATTCATAATGATGTGCCGGATATCCACCTCAATAAAGAAAGGCTTTAGTATCTAGTGTATCGCCATAAAAAAAGCACATACATTCTCCTACCTTGCATTATTCGCAGAGGTACTTGGAGGCATCAGGTAAATAGGTGTTGTGATCAGTTTGTCAAAGCAACCAATGCACTTTTCTCCTCCTTATCTTATCTAAACTGAGTTTAAAACCATGAAAGGAATTGTGCACAATATACCATGCAAAGTGTATATCAGTGGCAACATACGGGGTCTGGTCTTTGCGGACACGCAAATATGAGGAAATTAAGGAGCTTATTTACAAGCCCCTTGCACCGCTGGTGGGTCACTTTTTTTGATGCACCGGCGATGCAGTGTGCTGGCCCATATTTACAAGGCCGCGGAAAGCCACCCTGTGTGGCTTTTCATGGGCTTGTAAATATGGCCCCTTTTCACACATCACTTTGCGTGAAAGGGGCGTGCTATGGGTGTTGCTGTGGATGTTCCCACTCAACACCCATGGATTCTGCCACATTCCCAGATTTCCAACATTTCGTAAACCTGGGAAAGCATCAGAATCCTACGCCTCCCCAAGGGAGGTGTAAGGAGGTGCAACGAGGAGAAATACTTTTATTTCTCCTCGTTTTTTCCTCTTACTATGTGTGCTGCATTCTGCTGCACACAAAGAAAGAGGAAAACACCATCAACACCATGGTGCAAGGGTGCTTGCGTTAGCACATGGCAGCCAATTGTGCGCCAGTACAAGGGAAAGAACAGGGATGCATCATATTATTGTAAATATGACACATCCCTGGGCTTTTAAAATGACGCAGCTCAGCACAGCAAAATGACTTGCAGCACTGCACTGCATCATTTTGTTGTAAATGAGGCCCTAATTGTGCCAGACAATGCATGCTTTAGATGATTATTATTGGTGCACACAAGTTGCATGTCTGCCCTATGCCACTCTGAATTAGGGCTGCCATACATAGAAGATCTCATTAGAGTAAAACCTTTACTCCTGTGGCACGGCACATGGACTAAGCCAGAAGCGAACATAAACAGGAGAGTAGTGGCAGACTGTTTATTACTTGAGCGGGCATTAGAAATACCTTGGTTAAAGAATATATGGAGCTTATGTAATCGTATAAACAGGCAAAACTTCATTGATAATCCTGATTCAATGTTGGATGTTAGTAAGGCAGAGATTAAAAATATGTGTCTCATACTAGTTAGTAAGGCAGAGCTCAAACATATGTGTTTCCAACTTTTTGAGCATGAGAGATTATCAGGCATGAGAAACAAAACAGGTTTTAAAGCATATTGTAAGCTGACACCAGAGTGGGGGCTTCAACCTTATTTATCATCAATTCTGGACACCCAATTTCGATATTTTCTAACATGTTTTAGGCTCAATATGTTCTATCGTATTGCTACCTTTCCACATATGAATGATTGATCAAACACCTTGGCCAGATGCCCTTTTGACAATGGTGACATGCAATATATCTTACACTTCACACTGTTTTGTTGGTTTTATAAGGCTCCTAGGTTATTATTTATGAGACCCATTTTTAAACAACATAAAGTGAGATCTAGCAGGCTGGCCCTAACTTTCCTGCAACAATTTAAATACCTTTCTAATATGTGCCTCTGTAACATTCTATGTATGGCATGCTAGGCGAATTAGGATATGTATGGGAGACCAATGGAATGATCATGTGCAATTGGGGATGAAGTTATACTGTTTTTAAGGTCTTCATCTTATTTATGTCATGCTTTATGAACACACAAAGTTATGATTTTAGGAGATCCATAAAGCTCAACAGTCTGACCACATCCAAAAGGCACTAGAGTGATATTGTCTTTTAGGCTTTTTAGTATTAATGAACTGTATGTTTGATGTACCTCTGTGGAGACGTGTAAACAGCATTCTTTTGGTTACGTCTTGCACACATATGTGTAACAGGTACTAAAGTGATACTGTTTTTGTGAGTTTTAATTGCAGTGAAATGGTTGTTTTAATGCCAATTTTATTCTATGTAATGAAACGAAGCACACGTCGGGTAATCTTCATGAAGTGCTTTATTTACACCCACCGGTACAGTCTACACCAGCAGCAGACGCCGCAACTGACACACAACATCTGAGGTCCCCACGTTCTGCTGCTGATGCATACAACATTCCCAAAAGGAATCACCATATTAAAGGGCAAGTTACAACACATCTTCCCTTTACAATATTAATGAACAGCAAAAAGAAGAGGGAAGGGGAAAATAGGTAAAGACAAACGAAGCAACAAAGAATAACAGTGTGCTCAAATATAAAAGTGGTATAATAGATCAAACATGAAAATGAACACCAGAAAAGATAACATCCAGTCGCGGTCGGTGTAGGTGTGCCGGCCGGGCGGTGACGTGGGGCGGGGGAGGGGCAGGGTGGGGGGTAGCAAAGTATGGATTACGGACCTATACAGGTAAGTAAACATTTAAATCAATACAACGAATTTCGTTGGAGCACTGCATCGCCAAATGCGATGCAGTGCGCGCAACGAAATTCGTTTTACTGATTTAAATGTTTACTTACCTGTATAGGTCCGTAATCCATACTTTGCTACCCCCCACCCTGCCCCTCCCCCGCCCCACGTCACCGCCCGGCCGGCACACCTACACCGACCGCGACTGATAACATCATCATTTAAGAATGTAGTCCTGGAGATAAGATGGTGACCTCCTTGCCCTATTATTGCGACCAAGAGGATCAACATGAACATTACCATCACTACCCAGAGAATGTCTGGCCTGGGACTGAAACCCCACACCACCATCCTCACCTCTACATTTTGATAAACAGGACATGCTCCATACATCACCTCCACTGAGCATGACAACATTTCTCATGGCCTTGATGATATGTTTTGGTCCAAAAAATTTGGTCTCCCCCTTGGGGGACCACACTGCTTTTTTCGTCCCCACGTTCTGCTGCTGATGCATACAACATTCCCAAAAGGAATCACCATATTAAAGGGCAAGTTACAACACTATGTTTATAAATTGTTCTTTTATGGCTTTTCTTTTCAAGTAGAAAAAGATTGTTGTTGTTGGCAAGAGCTGCTGGCAATGAGGATGTGATGTCAAACAAATACTGTAGCTGTACAGGGACCTCCCCAACTAAGTCTGCGATATCCTAAGAGAGTGCTTCCTGAAACTCTACAATTGGTGCTAGAGGCCAAACTCATATACTACGGGGTAAGGTACTGGGCATCACAAAAGGTGTGTAGGGTGTTTGGGGCAGAAATGTCTGTCGACTCAAGGTCTTCTCAGCTGGCACTGGGAGGAGGAGAAGATGTACTGGCAGGGAGTGCACCTGGAGGCCCCGAAAGAATAGGGGCTTCAGGAGTTAAGGTGGGGCTGACTGCAAGCCAAGATTCTGTTTGGACCTGCTCTTGGGACACTACACATTGGTTTTACTCAAGGCTAAGTGTCCCAAGAACTTCCTACCCCTGTCCGGCAGTATCCTCATCCACTACACCCACTTAACTGTTCAGCCTTTGTCCAGAGTCTCTTGGAGACAGATTTGTTAGTCTCTGAGTAGGCGCATGTAGTAACGAAGTCCACAGACAGGATGTAGTTTTACATAGATTTATTGAGACCAGTTACATGTAGGTAGGTAGTAGAGATGCAGCCCCACCAGGAGCAGTCTTCCTGCTGCTCAGCCCATACTCCAACTGACACACTCAAGCATCCAGGCACCCAAGCATTCCATTCAAGACTCTCACACCAACATTCCATGCATCACATTCACACTGGATGAGCAGCTAGGGAGTAAGTAACCAGATACATACAACACAGGTTACTACATACCTTCCCTTCTTCTACAAAACAAAAAATAGCAACCTCCAAGAAGAGGAAGGTTCAAACAAGGAGAGACCCAGGAAATAGAAAAATGGAAAAGAAGAGAAAAAGCAAGAAGAAAGTGAACCCAAACGTGAAGGGATCATAGCAAAGATACCAATAAAATCAAGCGTGAGCAAGGAAGAAAAAGCACCAGAGAGTAAGCAAGGGTAAGTACAAGAGAAATTAAATCAAAGGTTAAGACCGAAGTACAAGAGAAATGGAAAGAAAGCCCTGCTGGTGGTTGCTTCCTCCTCCTCAGAGGTGGAGTTGAGTCTGGTGTCTTGCTAACCTTGTGTATGTGCAGAGGCCTAGGCCCTTGCCTGACATTGTGAGGTTCAGGACCTGTCCTGTGACATGGAAGGACACACCAAAAGTGTCCTCCTAGTGATGGAGGATGACTTTTCTCCTGAGTGTAGTACATAAAGAGGTGGTGGCAGTGTATCATGTTGTGTGACTTTGTAGTTGATCAGACTTTCTTAGCTTTGTCAGTGAGAGTGTTACCTACTGGCCCCTCTTGTGCAGAACTCTCATGCTTTATTGTGCCTATGTTGTGGTACTCCTGCTTGGAGACTGCCCTAGCCTTACCTGCTGTTAGAATCATCACTTTTATGGTGACCACCTCACTCTGGGTCTTTACAGACACTATCTCCAATTCTGAACTTTTCACTTACAAATGTTAGTTTTTGTATACTTTAGTCTAATTAGTTCAATGAAAGCAAAACAAAGCTAAGGCACCAATAACACTTTATCTTATTAGAAAAAGGTAAAGACTGGAAACAGTGTCAATAATGACCTGAGAGAGGTGGTCACCCAATCACTTTACACAAAGGCTTTGTTTGGAGAGCAGCTTGAGATGGAAACTTGAAAGCAGAATGACCCCAAATCGGTTCTGAAGTTTGAGACAATGGATCCAAATCCCCTGTCCAGAAAATGTACATAAAAGTGAAAAGGCATTATTGATTGGCCTATGACGTTTCGAAGCCATGGATGGATCAGCACTAAATTTGGCACTCGTATGGCGCAGTCAGCTACGAATACCACCTGCAGTTTTTTAGGTCTTTCTGTGCAAGGAACAAAAAAGTTAAGCAGGGGTTAAAAAATATGTTTCTCCATTTTAGCTCCCATAGAAATTGTGCTTGCACTTACAACCAAAACCCCTGAGGGGAAACATGACATGAAAGTAGAACTTAGGAAAAGTAATTTTATTGGTTTGATGTAAATTCATATAGTAGTTTTTGAGATATCAGTACTTTAAAAAGGTGCTGATGGACTATTATTTTTGTATATCTGTACTGTTGAAAATCATGAATCATCTTTTGTAACTCCTGCCAATCATATTTTATGTTTTCAACAACTGTGAATTGCTGGAAAAGAGCTTTGATACATTTATTTCCATTATATTTAAAATCAGGAATACATTTTTATTTGCATCTTTTACACTGTGGAAAAGAACATTTTCACAGCTATGAAGGCCATCCTTAGAGGTGTCTGAGCACAGGGTGTGCTGAGGGTTACTCTGAAGTATGCAAAATTGATGGATGGAATGCCTGAATTAATCACAGCCACTGGCAATTACTCAGGCCACAATCCAATCCATTGTTATTTTGCACACCATGCCACCTCATTTTGGACCAACCCATATGCAAATCAGTCTTGACCCTGCTCCAATGGAAACAGCCCAGCCCAAACTGATAGGCAAGGTCCTCCCTGAACTGGAACATAAGCAAACCAGGACTGGTTTCACCCTAGCTGGGGCTTATCAGGCAGGTGTAGCTTGGCTTCACACTATAACAACTATCTGACAACCAGAGGAAGCAATTAATAACTGTGGAAAAAACAAGGCTGTTGGCAGCAGGCTGGGTGCAGGACCAGGCCATGTGCTAGGCATGCACCCAACCCCTGATGTGTGCAGGCAAAGGTCATGAACAGCTGTGTTTGGCTGCCACCAGTGGGTGGGTGCAAGGCTTCTGTGCTGGTGCAGCCGAAGGATGGGCACATTGGGGGTTCGCTGATAGTGGGCTTTTGGGTACAGGTCCCGGCCACAAGATTGAGAGCCATGTGCAGCATGGGTTTAGGGCATTTGGGGATAATGCAATAGGGCACAAGTAGGCCAATGTAGAGGACATTGAAATATTCGAGCCCCTGCATTTACTGCTTTACCAGGGACATATGTATGATTCCGCAGAAAAGAAAGTGGTAAAATGGGTTTGATTTTGTTGATCTGCAAAAAAAGTTTTTTTTACTATTGTGTTCAATGTTAGTTAGAAATCGATTCAATCCAAAGATGTTGCAGATATTTAGATCCATCTGAGAGGATTTATGCTTAGCATCATAAGTTACATCTTGGTTTGATTTATCTGAAGAATGCTTGAGTTTGTCCACTGCTGGAAGTAATACAACAGGAGATTTAAATCAAATATATATGTGTGTGTCTCATCTATGTAGAATTGAAGCACCACTTTATCCAAGTAAATTAGTGGGTGTAGATAGATGTTAAAAAGAGAAAGTGATAGAACCGACCCCAGTAGGACCCCAAAGTTAGCAGAAGTGGGATCAGACAGAAATTGCCCCAACTTTATCTATTGGCTCTTTTCAGATAAAGGATTGAAATCACTTCATAGTAAATACTGATGCTCTCAACACAATGAACAAGTGCTTACGAATAATTGTGTGATCTCTACTGAAAGCCCTGATGACCCAATATAAGAAGAGTTGTGTTCCCTCATTAATGTAAGGTAGCATGTCATTCGAGGAGCATAGTAAAGCTGTCTTGTCCCATGCAAAGGCTTAAAACAAAAGCGTCCATTTTGACTTACACATTTAAAACATGACATCATTTTATAAAATGACTGTTTACATACTTTGCACGTATATGATAATATACTCAGAAAGTGTTCTGCTTGCAAGCAAATTTCTTCATAGGAATTTTATCATGGCACTTGTACACTCTGTCCAAGGTTGAAGAACACTGAGCACGTTGCCCTTGCTTGTTGTTGTATGGTTGGAGACAGCTCTGGATTGGAAAGACAAACAATAACATCAGCATTGCACCTGATGTGTGAATGGAACCCAGCTTTGATTATTTAAACTGTCTCTGAGTTAAGTTCTTCAAAGGAGCACTTCTATGTATCACCCTGGAAAGTTAGCCTGTTACTGAAATCCAGCTCTACTGACTCCAATAGCTATCCTGCAAAGGACACAGCCTTTTCTACACCAGACTGGCTTCCTGTTATGTTATGTTATTTATATTTATAACGCGCACGGCTACTCCGAAGAGTGTCCCGGCGCGAGCCTCAGAGAGAGTGGGAGACAGATCAAGCGAAGAGAAATGTTTTCAAGTTTTTTTTTAAACAGCATGGGATCCTGTATGCACCGAAGAGTGAACGGCAATGAGTTCCAGGCTAGAGCGGCTTTCAGAGCAAGGGAGCTGTCACCCATCCTTTGCAACCGAAAAAGCGGAACATGTCCCCGGAGTTGAGTAGAAGAACGCAGATGTCTTGCAGGCGTATAGAAAGAGAAGCGCTTTCTTAGATATATACATCTTACACAGGTATGAGGAGTTTGGCGTCCCAGACGATCTGTCAGACAGCACCCCCACTTTGGTCTGAATAGTATAGGTAGGATTAGGTAGGATTCTCAGTATGACATGTATTCATATACTCATATAATCATATAATCACTGTAGCTATTATAATAGTTGAACTGTTAGTCTTTTCACCATTCTTGTAATGCTGGTAACAATGCTTTGTTTCCTTCTGCTAATAATTGCTGCTCAAGTTTCTTACACAAGAATGCAATTGCGTCAATAAATGTTTGAAATGCCAATTTGTGTATTTCTTGTGTCTCCCTTTGGGCATGCCTAAGTAATACTGAAGGGGTAGATCTGTTTCTACGATTTCCTTGGGGGAATTAGAATGGTCATGTTCTGAGGTTGCAGACACCATCAGGTACCCTGTAAGGTTAAGGGCAACCCTGGACGTAAACTACGCTCTGCTCGCGGAGTTTGCAGATTTTTGGCAACTCCGCGTTCTGCGTAAAACGCGGAGTTACCGTAAACTCTGCACTCTGCAGCGGAGCGGAGTTTTTTTGTGTTAGCACGCTCAAAATGCATTTTCGCACGTGCAGGAGTGACTTACCGGGATGCCTGCGATCGCCGACAAGATTTCCCATCTGTTCGCGAGCGCCACGAGATTTGGTAGCCGGCCGCACGGTCCCGCGACAGTGTGCGATCACGAACACGTCATTCGGGCGCGCCATCGGACTTCCAGAGGAAATTTTGCGAAAATCGCGATCCCGAACACGCAGAATTTGCAATCTGGAGAAGAATCTCTCTCGAGCAGCATCAAAACCTTCTCGAAATGATGATTTGGACTAAAAAAACTCCTCAGATTGACATTTGGCTGTACTTTTTTGTGCAAGGAGTCCTTTTTCTTTTTTTATTTTGTTTTTGAAGAGGAAGGAAGTGCCCCAGAGTCTCCAACTTCCTGTTCCTGTCCAGCTGGCTCCTCCCAGTGCTTTGTCCATCTCCTGTTCACTTTTCATTTGGATTTGGAGCTGGAAGGATCACTCTTTGTGGCTGCTGCATCAAATATCATTGGATCTGAGGACTTTTGAATCTGAGATTTCACAAGTAAGTTGGAAAATCGGTGTTGTTTGTTTGATTGGGGCATTGCACCTACATTTTTTTTGTACTTTTCATTGTTTTTTAAAAATGTATTGTGGTGGTTGGCCTGTAGCTCAGTAGGAGCCTAGTTGTTTCTTTGTAAGTAATTTTTCATCTTTTATAAATGAAAAATGTTGCACAGTTCACTGCATTTTCTCCAACTTTTGAAATTAATTTGCAATATTTATTTAATTCACTAGCCCAGTAGGCTGCCAATAGGCCTTTCAGCCAGTAGGCCCAGAGCTACTCATGGGTGCATGAAACAACTGTTTCTCTGATGTCTGTTGCATTTAAACATCCTTTAGGGCATGGATGGCATTTGATTGAATTGTAAAATGTTTTTTGGGGGGTATTTCACTTTTTTCGTGTGTGTTAAATAAATGCCTTTGTTGGATGTGTGTGGTGCGGTTGCTGTGTAACTTGCAAACCTTTTTTAGCCCTGTGGATTTTCATTTTTGCATTGTTGCATTAAAGCTGTGTTGTTTAGCATGCCTCCTTTGTCTGGCCATATAGGCCTGCTTGAGTTAATTGTTTTCCAGGCCTCCTGCTTGTTGTAAGTGACCATGTGGCTGGTGGGCATTTTGTGGTGGTAGTTTGTGTGCTGCTTTTGGTGTAGGCCTGCATGTCTTCCCTTTGTTCCTCTTGGCTTACTGCTTCTTGTTGTTGTGGCCTGGCCATGTGGCTGGTGGCCATTTTGTGCAGGCAGCCAGTGTGCTTTTGCCATAGGCCTGCATTGTCTGTCTTCCCTTTCTTGTTGTTGTGACCTGGCCATGTGGCTGGCTGCCTTTTTGTGAAGGCAGTCAGTGTGCTTTTGCCATAGGCCTGCACTGTCTGTCTTCCCTTTCTTGTTGTTGTGGTGGGCTGGCCATGTGGCTGGCGGACATTTTGTGAAGGCAGCCAGTGTGCTTCTGCATTAGGCCTGCAAGCCTTCTTTGTAGTGCCCATGCCTTGTTGTTGAATGGCATGCAATTTTTTCTTCTTTTACCCAGCAAAAAATGCAGCACAGTTCACTACATTTTCTAATGCATTTGCAATATTATTGATTTGAATTGATTCACTATGTGGCCTAGTCTGCCAATGGGTTTTCCAACCAATAGGCCCAGAGCTACTCATGGGTGCATTAAGCAACTGTGTTTCTGTGGCGTCTGTTGAATTTAAACATCATTTAGGGCATGGATGGCATTGGATTGAATTGCAAAATGTGTTTTTTTTTGGTATTTCACTTTTTTCGTGTGTGTTAAATAAATGCCTTTGTTGGATTTGTGTGGTGTGGTTGTTGTGTAACTTGCAAACCTTTTTTAGCCCTGTGGATTTTCATTTTTGCATTGTTGCATTAAAGCTGTGTTGTTTAGTATGTCTCCTTTGTCTGGCCATATAGGCCTGCTTGAGTTCATTGTTTTACAGTCCTCCTGCTTGTTGTGAGTGACCATGTGTCTGGTGGCCATTTTGTGGTGGTAGTTAGTGTGCTGCTTTTGCCATAGGCCTGCATGTCTTTCCTTTGTTCATCTTGGCTTACTACTTCCATCCCTATTGCCAGCTGCAGCTCCCTGAATGCTGCATCCCACGTGATGCACAATGCCAAACAGGTTCCATTACATTTATATTTTTGTTTTTGTTCTTCTTCTTTCCTATCCTTCCTGAGTGTACACAGTACACCATGAAAGCCCTTGTTAAAGTCTCACAAATGGCTACAATGTTGTTAAGTTTTTTTAATAACTGAGTTAATAAAATGTAATAATATTAATAATAACACTAACAAGTGTGACCATACACTAAGTTATATATTATATTTGTTTGTTTGTACTAATAGTAATTGAACCACAACAATAAATGCCACGTCTCACTGATGTTCTTCTTGCTTCTATGCTTTTAGGTGCACAAAAGAGGAGGAGGCGTCATCACCCATTCTACTGCCAGACAGAAGTCCTGCTCCGCACGCCGTCACGTGACGTGTGACCACAGACATCTCTTCAACTTGTGCCACTGCGTGCTGCTGACATCTGAAGAAGATTGCCCCAAAGAAAGGTACCAGGTCCTCCAGTACCAAGAAAGTTGCCAGTGAGAAGAAGGAACTGCCACTTACCAAGACTGGTGTGCCGCCAAGATCTTTTTTGGGAAACAAAAAATTGCGCCTGCAGCAGTGGTGTCCAGGGAGCAAGCTGGGAGCAGCACCCTCGCATCAGTGGAGCCACCCCAGCAACCTAGGACCAAGCCCATGTCCGTCGCAGAGGCAGCCAGTCTAATCACGACAATGCCAACGAGCAGTGATGTTGAAATTGACTTATCGTTATCGCAACGTAGTACCAAATCAAAGCAGGAAACTCAGATAAGTGGACAACAACAGCCGTAAGAACCACCCACAATAGTAGTTGTTCCTCCCGAAGTAGGGGCAGTTCAGGAAATTGAGATTCCTGCAGAGAAAGAAGAAGAGCAAGCCACTCTTTCAGAAGATCCATTGTCTTCCAGATCCCCAGCAAGGAAAGGGAGGGTTAGTCCATCGAGTTCTTCTGCAAGTCCCCCTTCTGATGATCTAGACGCCACTTGGAAGCCACCACCTCAGTCTGAGAGTGAGACATGCCACGAGACAAGGCTAGGGAAAAGGAAGGTTCCAGAAAGCCTTAGAGTTGTGGAGGTAGATGTAGAAGAAGAGGAGGATGATGATGATGATGAGCCAGTCATCATGGACATTAGTCCCGCCCCAGTTGAGACAGACATTACCCCATCTCAAATTGCTGTGAGGGATGTGGCACGGATACCACCAACACAGATAACATCAACACCACCTCCAGCTTCCAAATTTGCATTTGCAAAGGCCCGGCAGCGACCTACATCCAGCACAACCACCACAAAGAAGTAGGTACTGCAGAGAGTCAAACTCCACGCCCGCCTACCAGTTCATCCGGCATTGAAAGTGGCACCAGCAGCTCCAGAAAGTTGACCTCCCCAGTTTGGGACTTCTTTTCGGTTAGCAGGAAGGAGGTGAACATTGCGATATGCTCCATTTGTGGACAAGGTGTTAGTCGGGCTAAGCTTGGTACAAACTATGGTACCGGAGGCAAAACAACTCATCTGAAAAAACACCACTTGATCCAGTGGGAGGTGCACCTTAACGGCCAAAAAACTGCACCCATTGTTGTTGGTGGGGATGAAGGAGTAGAAGATCCGATCACGATGGAAGGTAAACAAGAGGGAGACATTTTCTCTGGTACACAAAATAGCCCTGTCCCCAGCAGTGCAGTGGTACCGGCCAGATCCGCATCAGCAACATCGCAGTGGCACAAGGCTGAGGCACCAAGGGGTCCCAGGCAAGAGAGTACCGCAACGAAACGTGTGTTGAGCCTAACAACATCTGGCATCAAGAAGATGTCACCTGCATCAGTGGCACCAGAAAATAAAAAAATCCAGGCTACTATTCTCAGCATGTTTAGGTCGGAGTGGCAGTACGAACGCAACCACCCAATGGCACGTTTGTACAATGCGAAGCTGGCTAAATTGTTAGCGCTGGACCTTCTCCCTTTTTCGTTTGTGGAAGGGGTGGGTTTTCTTGAATTTGTGACAGCCATCTGCCCAAAATGGAAGGTTCCCAGCCGGA
This sequence comes from Calotriton arnoldi, assembly GCA_963921515.1. NCBI lineage: Eukaryota > Metazoa > Chordata > Amphibia > Caudata > Salamandridae > Calotriton > Calotriton arnoldi. The sequence continues at coordinate 511,068 of CAWUFW010001171.1, forward strand.
CCTATTTTACAAGAGTTGCAGTTCCGGCACTACATCACGACGTGCTGGAATTGCTTGGACAAGCTTTGCAGCAGAGTGCTGTTCACACTATCCACCTGACAACAGACATGTGGACCAGTTGCCAAGCCACTGATTACATGTGCATCACTGCACACTGGATGTCTTTTGTGGGTGTTAGAGAAAAGATATCTGCAGGTGTTGACACTGCTGAGATTTTTAATGCCACTCGGAAACATGCAACTGTAGCCATGTTCGCCATGGAGAAATATGATACTGCTGCAAACATTTTGGAAGAGTTTAACAGCAAGGTCGTTGAATGGCTGCACCCAAGAGGGCTTAACATTGGTTTTGTTGCCACGGACAATGGCAGTAATATAGTTAGGGCCATGTATGATGGTGGCTATTTCAGGGTCCTGTGTTTGGCGCACTGCATTAACATTATTGTTCAAGACTTTCTGAAAAAAGAAGACCGAGTCAGCAACTTACTGACCACCTACAGAAGATTCTGCACACATTTCAGCCATTCTTTTAAAGCCCGGAAGCAGCTGAGGATCATTCAACGTGAGCATAGAGTGCCAGTTAAAGCACTCATCCAGGAGGTGCCAACACTTTGGAACTCAACTTATTACATGCATGAACGTCTGTTTGAGCAGTACAGACCAATAAATGAATATATCATGCAAAGAGGGGATGCTCCTGTGAAAGGCATGACTGTTGACATGGACCAATGGGGCCTAGTTAAATGCCTGACAGAGATGCTACTTCCTTTCGAGCTCTTCACACGTGACGTCAGCAAGGAGGACTGTAGTATGGGCCAAGCTATCCCACTGTTGCACATGCTACAGGAACAGCTGAAGGGGGTGTCTGCAATGTACGCAGGTGTGGAGGAAAAAATAAAGCATATGAGTTGGTGGAGAGCTTAACCAATCGCTTATCTGAAAATACAAGGGTGCAAAGAGGCATTGTGTCATCCAACCATTACATTTCTGCCACAATTCTCGATCCACGGTACAAAGCAGTACTGAACACTAACACATTGATTCCTTTTTCAGAAGTGGATGTTGCCAAGTACAAAACTTGGATAGCTGCAGAAGCCAGTTGCTTAGAAAAAGAACGGCTGGGAATTAGAGGCCCGCTACTCCAGCCCACAACAATGACTGCAGGGCAGCCGGCGTCAAGTTCAACTTCAGAGCCTGAGAGCAGTGCGGTTGGCTCACAGCAGTCAAAACCACCAACAACACCAAGAACAACATCAACAACAGCAAGAACAGAATCTTCAGCCCCAGTAAAATCGGCACAGGAATTGTATGTATGGCAAGGGCTTGTTAGGTCCAGTGCTGAGGCAAAAGGCAAAAGAGGCCAACCAAAGCGGAGCTCCCCTGAGCATTGAGCGGATGGTCCAGGCCTATCTGGATGACCCAACAGAGGTCAACATTGATCAAAACCCATTGGTGTATTGGTATGGGAAAAGGGGCCAATGGCCAGTGCTCAGCAAGCTGGCGATACACTATCTGACTTGCCCTGTCGCAAGTGTCTCTTCTGAGCGTGTTTTCAGTGCTACTGGTGCCGTTTTAACAGTAAAAAGGACCAGTCTCTTGCCCCAAAACGTGGAGAGGTTAACCATGATCAAAATGAATCAGCACTTTATACCACCGGATTACATCATGCCTGAAGTAGCACAGCAGGAAGATGAAGACAGCGACTTAGGTCATGGAAGTAGTGTGTTAGATAACCTACTTCTGGGTGAACCACCAGAGTTTGAGGACGAGCTCTACTTCCCTGACATATAGTCTTTCAAATTGTTACTTTCTTTCTTCCTTATTTACTTTTATTATTTGTGTGTGTCTCTGTCTTTCTGGTTTGAATCATAACAAATCCATCACCACCGTCTTACTCTTTTATTGCCGGATTGGAGTTGCAACAGTGTGCAGTCATTAAAGAAGTAAGTCCACTCCTCCGAGTCTTGCTCCAGTCCACTCCTCCTGACTCACCCTAAATCCATTTCCCTCAAGCCAGACATTGGATGCAGAATAGTACAAGAAATGTGTGCCTTCCTTGTCGAGTCCCTCTAAAGAACATGACTATAGCTATCCTCCTTTCCGAGCCGAGAGGGACTGCCCCTTAAGAACAGGTAATGATGGCATGCATTGGACGCTGACTCTGAGTGATTGGTGTTTGTGTTGCTGTTGTTGTGCATGAAGTGTACTAGTATTTAATCTACACACAAAAAAGTGACTCAAGTCAATGTTTTCCTTCTTGTAGTTTAACAACAAAATTGTACTTCTACTGCAGGCCTATCCATTTCATTTTTGAATATGGAATCTGGACTCACTCGGTACACTACAGAGTTGGACACCATGATGACCATACTATACTCGTCACAAACAGTCAGTAGGATCGGAGATGATTGATGGAATAACTCAGGGTGTTTCATGAAGTGGCCTAAAAGGTAAACAAGTCAACAACAACCACAGCAGACCTACATGTCTATGTAGTGGTGGAGGCGAGTGTAGTGGTATGACTGACAGCGGTGCATTGATTTAGTTACTTAAATTGGAAAATTCTATGTTGCTGTATATGTGTGCTCTGTCTGTCTCAAAATCTAAGCTAAGTGGAGGTTGGGTGGGCGCCGCAGGCCTGCTCTGTCTAGTTGTTGTTGTAGGTTAATGCTGGAAATAGAGTAGACATGATTTAGCCATGCCGCCTCTGAAAGTGTTCTTGTTGCACTCCTCCGTAATTTATGCAGTTTACCTTTACTTTTCTCCTTGATTTTTCAATATCCCTTTTGTTTTTCCATCTACACTTACAGGCCGGCCTTTACCCTGTGCTTTGCTGGGAAAAACAACTCACACTTACCTTACCAATCTGCATCCGCCAGGCAGGCAGTGGCACCTAAGATTGACGGACGGAGCGTCCATGGAAGGAAGGACCAAGAGGAATGCCGAGATGCAACTCCTCAATTTGGCCATAACATAGTAACTTAGTATCATCATCTTTTAATTTGATTCATTTTTTCTCTTCAATCATTACGACTGTGTGTGTTGTTGTTTATTATGTTTGCTTTCTATTTGACCCCTACAGCTATTTTTTAATTTTCTTTGCTAGCTTTAAAAGGAAGCCCGGTACAACAGTACATAAAATGTATGTAATTTGGGTCTCTCTGAGGGCAGACAGGCAAGGCAATTGCATAATAATAATAATTAATAATATACTGCTGCCCTGTACTACTAGTCTAGTACTACTCATCATTAACCATCAAGTCATCATCATGCATGCATTTCCTTTTTCTCACTTAACAGATTTATGATGGTTGTCTGCCAAGATTGTGTGTTGTCCATGTGTACTGTTTGTCTTTGTCAAACCTTTCCCTCAAATACCCCTTCCCAACCATTCATCAAACCCTATCCCTCTTCCCCCGGGCTGTGTAGTTTATATTGTGACTAAATTAAATTTACACCAATAATTGATCACACACTTGCTGGGGCAGATGTGGTGAAAGCAACATTAACTCAAGGCAGGGCGAGGATCTTCTTCTGCTTGCCCACCCATGCTCAGTATTCGCAAGTCAATTTTTTTTCCAGAGGAAAATAATCCATCATAATTAATTGCTGACATCGATTCATCATCCTTCCAGCACTAAAGGTTACGCTTGTCCACTTCATAGGTCGAGTGAACTTCAGTTTGTAACTTGTACTAGGCTATACCCGCCACCATTATGTTTTATTTTACTTTAGCAGTGCTTATCATCATCATGGTTTCTTGTTTGGTAGTCTTCTTGTGTACTCTACTTCTACTACTCATTCCCGAGTCTCTCTCAGGTGACTGACTGTCTCATTTTCTTTTTTTGCAAATGCTACTGTCAGTGTCTACTACTACTACCACCACCACTATGGCATCTTGGGAAACCAAACCATCATCACCATGCAGCCATCGCTTTGCCTAAGTATAAATAAACATCAATCACAGGTAAGAGAAGAAGTTTGGGGGAGGCATAATTAATAATATGAATATTAATTCATTAATTCACACACCCACACCCTTCCTTTATCTATTTATTTATTTAACTATGTATATACAGTATGACTTCTTATCTATTCTATATTTATATGTCTGTATTTATCACAAATACTATGTATTCCATGCTATTTTTTATTCCTTTAATATCTCTTAAGTATTTATTATTAATTCATTGTTTTTACCAATTTTGTTCCACCATGTATTTTATTGTAAAACTCAATAAAAAATTTCAACACAAAAAATGTACACCAATAATTGATCACACACTTGCTGGAGTGGATGTGGTGAAAGCAACACTAACTCAAGGCAGGGCGAGGATCTTCTTCTGCTCTCACTATATATATATATATATATTCACTGAAAAAACCACAGGTTTCAGGGACGTTATAGTTAGTTGGACATTTCACTCATACAAAACCAGAAAAATTCGGCCGTTATAGTTAGTTGAGCTAACTATAACTCGCGCCCCCGCAATGCACTCCTGATGATGTCAGATATTACATCATTCATGACATGGTCAGTGACATCACTGATGACATCACTGATGACATCTCAAATTACATCACTGATGACATCATCCGGTGACTGTGTGTTTCTGTAAAGTTTAAATATGTTTTATATATATATATATATCAAGGTGTATTGAAGAATGAGTGGGTGTATGAGTGTCTGAATGGATGATTTAGTGGGTGCCTGACTGACTGTATAAGTGAGTGATTGAACGTGTCTTAGTGAATGCATGGGTGAATGACTAATCTGTGTGAATGTCTGTATCAGTCTGTCAATTAGTGTGTAAGTGGCTGCATGGGTTGGTGAGTAGCTACATGAATGTATATATGGGTTAATGATTGGTTGTCTGAGTACCTGTATGGGTGCCTGTGTGTCTGTGTGGGTGAGTGAGGGGTTGTGTGACTCTGTGCATAGATGTGTGAGTGGGTGATTCACTGGGTGTATGGGTTCAAGAGTGCATCTGTGAAGGGCTGTATGGGTGGGTGAGTATGTGTATGGGTGTGCTGGTTAGTGAATGGATGTCTCAGCAGTACATGTGTGAGTAATTACATATGTAAAAGGCAGTATATGTGAGTGTCGGAGTATATAAATGACTATATGTGAGAGTGAGTGATTGTGAGAGTGGCTGTATGGATGAGTGTGTGCTTGTATCAGTGATTGTATAAGAGAGTAAGTATGTGTTAGTATCTGTATGAATAAGTGAGGTGGTGTGTATATAACTGTATCGGTGAGTCAATGGGAGTGTGATTGATTCTTTGTATGACTGACTAGGTGTGTGAGTAACTCTATGGATGAGTGTGTGAGTGTCTGTATAGGTGTATGAGTGCATATGATAGTGCTGTATTGATGAGTGACTGCATGTATGAGTGACTGTATGGGTGAATGAGTGGATGTGTGTGTAGACCTAGGAATCAGTGAGTGGGTATGTAGTAACTGGTATTGGTGTGTCTATGGTTTCAAAAATGGTAGTCTGTATTTTAGAGTGGGTGTATCAAAGGTTATATCAGGGTATGAGGAGGTGCATCAGATTATCACGTGGATGATGTCATCAGTGATGTCATCAGTGATGACATTTGAGATGTCATCAGTGATGTCATCAGTGATGTCACTGACCATGTCATGAATGATGTAATACCTGACGTCATCAGCAGTGCATTGCGGGGGTGCGAGTTATAGTTAGCTCAACTAACTATAACGGCTGAATTTCTCTGGTTTTGTATGAGTGAAATGTCCAACTAACTATAACGTCCCTGAAACCTGTGGTTATTTCAGGGAATTTCTAAGGTTTTTTAAATGCTAATTTCTAACTATAACGTCCCTGAAACCTATGGTTTTTTCAGTGAATTTCAAAGGTTTTTAAAATGCTAATTACTAACTAGAACGTCCCTGAAACCTATGGTTTTTTCAGGAAATTTCTAAGGTTTTTTAAATGCTAATTTCTAACTATGCCTACATAGGTAGGACATGTGCAGAAAGAGGAAGAAAGGCGCAGAAAGAAGCAAGAGAAGTGCAGAAAGAGGGAAGAAAGGTGCAGAAAGAAGCAAGAGCAGTGCAGAAAGAACCAACAGAGGTGCAAAAAGAGGCAAGAGGGGTGCAGAAAAAGGTAGGAGAGGTGCACAAAGAGGCAAGACAGATACAGAAAGAGGGGGTGTGGCTTAGCCAGCAATGGAGCCAGATGTGCTGCTGTAGAGCTCCGTCCTTGGCTCCCATCTCTGGCTGCATATATCCGCGCATAGCTGAGCTGCAGAGGCAGCGGTCGCTGATACCATCCAGGAGGAGACCCTGGTGCCCCGGTGAGGTGGCAGAGCGCCATAAGTCCTGCAATCCGGCAGCGGGCGTTGCCGCTTGCAATTTGGCCGACGGGGGCTCCGGGACGCTGGGAGCGCCGCTGTGCGCGAGACCAGGGATTGACTCCGCCCCTCGGGCCTCCTCATACGCAAGGGATCTGCATCGCTGAATGTGCGGCCGGCCGTCGAGGGAGGCCCGAATTAGACCGGACCGGTGAGGAGGTGGGAGACTGGCGCTGCTGTGCACGCCGAAAGCCTTTGCCGAGAGTGCAGCGGTCAGCTGCGGAGCTGCGACATCACCTGTGGAGCAGCAGGCAAGGCCGGGGATCTGCCATGCCCTCTAGGCCCAGACGGGCGTCCAGGCGCTGATTTGGGCTGCAGCCCTCTGCGGAGACTCCAAGATCCGTAGCGAGGATCCGATCTGGCAGGGGATGACACGAACGCAGTGTGAGGGGTGAGGTGTGAAACAATGAGGCCTGTCTGACGATGTGAAGGGCCCGCCTCTCGCACACAAAGGCCCAGTCTGTGCCTTCCCGTCCCGATCGCACCACCCAAGCGATTTAGGATACAATGAGGCGGATGTATGAGATCCCTATGCTGTGATCAGTGAAGCCTGTGCTGCCCAGACTTTTATGTTCTATCGGGGACCAGCTGCGTAGTGGTAACCGGGCCTCCTGGAGGGTCTCACAGCACTATCCTCTGTGTGGGGAACATGATGACTCTGCCCTGAAGCCCTATATAACATGCTGCCAGTGATATTCCATGCCTGCGCGCTCCGGGCTGGTGCGCACCTCCGCATCTTGTGCTCTTCGTCCTGGAGCTTGCTGACCGGCAGGATACGACCCTGAGACGGTTACACACTGGTGTGGGGTACGTTTGCCAAGCATGGCCCCTTGCGATTGTGGTGCTGAGTCGGAGGCTTGCGGGACTGGTCCAGCTGACCCTGCACCTGGGAGACTGTGGGTTAGAAGCAAATAGAGTGGGCGTGCCACGTCCACCCAGTCCGGTTCGTGCTGGGCCTGGATTGACACTGTAGGCGGAGGCAGATCCTGGCAGACACTTCAGAAGCATCAAAGAGGTATTACGTCCAGCTTGGCCTTTATCGCTTGTTACCACATGTCGCGGGGGCCGTACGAAGATTGGCACCGGGGGCGCGGCGGCCCCTCACTCGCAGACACGAGCACAAGCGGACAAGATGGCGAGTTCAGAGGCGACAGATCCCATGACGCACAAACTTGATGCAGTGTTGGCGGCAGTGGAGAAGCTGGGAGAGACGATGAATCAAATCCGCACCTCCCTGGAAGGTAAAATAGATAAGGTGGTGCTAGATCTCATGCTGCTGCATGCCGATCACCGAAAGCTCGCAGACCGCACTGCAGCAGCTGAAGGAGACATTGCGGAGGTCTCGCCATGGCTGTCCACGGCCGAGACGCATATTCGTGATCTACTCAACAGAGTGGAGTTCTTGGAAAACAGAGCGGAGGATGCGGAAGGCAGGGCCCGTCACAATAACTTACAGGTCGTGGGCCTTCCGGAGGGAGGGGAGGAACGCTGTGCTTTATGCAGAAGATTGGATTCGAACGCTGTTGCCAGGAGAGGTCCTATCCCCGCACTTCGTTGTCGAGAGAGCTCACAGAGTGCCTGCCAAACCCCCGCCCCCGGGCTCGAATCCGAGGCCATTACTAATTCGATTATTGAATTACAGAGATAGAGATGCCGTCCTCCAGGAGACCCGGAAATTACAAGACATACAAGTAGATAACCACAAAGTGATGATCTTTCCGGACTACACTTTCCAAGTGCACAAACAGCGGCATTCTTACCTTGCGGTGAAGCGACGCCTGCGACAGAATGATCTAAAGTACTCGCTGATGTTCCCTGCGAAATTGAGAGTCATCGCGAATGGTAAAACTCACTTTTTCACCACCCCGGAGAGTGTGGAAGAGTGGTTAGACGCTCGTGGCTCATCACAAACGAGGCAGAAGGAGACAATGGCAGAAGCCCCTCTGCGATGACGCCGAAGACGACGACGGAAATCGCAATCCCGACCTTGCTGGCAACTGGCCCATCGCCTGAATTGGTACTGAGTGGACAGCTGGAAGCGGTGCAAGCTGTGGCGAACATCAGTGGCTCACCGGCTGAAGACACCAATTCAGACTCTGACATGCAAGGGCCACCCAGTGAGGATGAACTGTCGGACAATATCCCGGTTTCTCAGGGCTCCTGTGCGATGCCGCATGTTACTCCACAGACTTCTGATGATATTGCTTAGGAATGTATCAATTAAAAACCTGTGTTTCCTTTTCTTCATCGGCCACTTGACACCAGGCCCTGTTGGACACGCAAGTATAAGAGGTTATGTTTCCTGCTTCTGCGCTGTATTATTAGTATGGGATGGTCATGGTGGTGTAGCTGTTCTGTGGCAGGACTAGACCTGTCGATGAGCTCCCTTTATCGGTCCCTCCTTATATGGGAATATTATATATTGCAAACGAATGGCTGCCCTGCTTATATCTGTGGCTAGCCAGAGGTGGGCCTAACTGTCAGGGACGGTCTTTTTACTCATTTGTGATTAGCCACCGTAAGCCTCCATACTGCTGTGCGCTATAGTCTTCCCCAGACGTTAGTTGTGTGCTATTGTATTGTTAGTTTGGGCAACTGCCTGTTGTAGAATTGCTCTCATGGTATTCTTTTTTGCAAGTTGTTTTTATGTTTCCTATGCCATCACTATTGAGCGGGGATACGATTGCTGTAAAGTCAATTCTCATACGATGATGTGTATTAGCATGGGTTTCTTATATCCACTGCTGGCCCCCCCCCCCGTCCTCGAGCTAGAAGGGGCTGCTGGTACCTCTGACATGCACAGGATATGGCACCCATCAGGATAGGGACATGGAACATGAGAGGGATCCATAGTCCGGAGCGTCGCTACCTCATATACTCCTATTTAAAGCGACATCACATACAAATAGCACTCCTTGAGGAGACACATCTATCCCAAGTAGAAGTCACTCGTCTTCACAGACGATGGAGGGGGCAATTGTATGCGACTGGCTACTCTGCTTATGCACGTGGGGCCCTAATATGGGTGAGACTGGGTACTCCATTTCGGGTGACAGACACAATAGTGGACGGGGAGGGCAGATATGTTATGTTTAGGGGTGTACTGGATGGCAGACCAGTAGTATTGGCTTCACTATATGCGCCCAACACTGAACAGGCAGCCTACCTAGACCAGATATCGCAAAAACTATCCGCATGGCATGACACACCCAAGATTCTAGGTGGGGACTACAACTGTGCACTGGATGTCTCCTTAGACCACTCCTTTCCTCCTTTGCCGGGCATGGCCACCCATGCAGCTGCGAAAGCCTTGACGCACTGGGCTGAGCAATGGCACTTCACTGATGTGTGGCGGTTCAGGAATCCGCTGGACAGGGTATACTCCTACTATTCCGGAGCCCACAAGCTCCATGTGCGCTTAGACCGCTTCATGGTGTCGAATGACCTCCTCCCATGTATTTCTGACTCCTCATACCTGGGACGCACACATTCCGACCATAACCCACATGTGATTGAGTTACGATGGGAGACTGAGACACCGCCAATCCCTGTGTGGCGCCTTCAGCCGGATGTCCTCCTAGACGTGTCTTTCCGTGATTTACTGGCCACCACGGTGGCACAATATTTTGATGAAAATGCGGGCACGGCCACTTTGCCGCTGGTGGAGTGGGATGCCTTTAAGGTGGTCATCAGGGGGCACTGTTTGGGGACGCAAGCAGGCATACGCGCGCAATTGGAGAAGGAGCTTACCACGTTAGAGTGGAAGCTGGCCACTAATGAACAAGCTGTCGCAGACGGAGCTCGAGGACAGCTAGATGCACACAGAGTGGAACACGCGCGCTTATTGGAGCGGTTAAAGTGTCTGAACTATGCTGCTCATTCGGCACGGACACACCAAATGGGTGATAAAGCAGGCAAGCTACTTACGTGGCTCATTCGCCAGAACGAATCATCTACGCTGATCATATCGGTGAGGACGGCAGGTGGGGGAGTTGCTTATACGCAATGTGACATCCATGATGCATTCATTATGCATTATCAAGACTTATATAAGTCGCGCATGCGGGCCACTCCCCTAGAGCTACAAGCTTACCTGGGAGACCTAGATCTACCGAAGCCGACAAGCACCCAATGCGAAGAACTAAACGCTCCTCTCCAACCAGAGGAACTCCGCGATAGCATTTTTTCATTGTCCAACGGGAAATCGCCAGGACCTGATGGTCTCCCTACTGAGTTTTACAAAGCATACGCTTACATTTTAATACTGCAGTTACTGAAAGTGTATGAAACTGCGCTAGATGACTCTACCCTTACAAATACACAAAACGAGGCCCTGCTAGTATCCCTCCTTAAACCTGATAAGAACCCCGACCTCCTGGGCTCCTATCGCCCATTAGCACTCCTTAACACTGACTAGAAAGTATTTGCATCACTATTGGCTAAGCGTCTCTCTCCCGTAGTGAAAACATTGGTACACCCTGACCAAAACGGTTTTGTTCCAGCCCGGTGCACCTCTCTTAATATTCGTAGATTTTTTAGAATACAGCAATATGCATTACATAGTTGGCCTAGATCGGGCTGCTTGGTTCTTGACCTGGAGAAAGCCTTTGACTCTCTGGAATGGCCTTATCTGGCGGCAGTTTTAGGCAAATTTGAACTGGGAGATCACTTTTTCAATATGGTTTGCCTATTGTATCAGCACCCCACTGTTCGAGTCCGCACCGGTAGGTTGATCTCGGACCCAATCAGGGTGAGATGTGGGACGCGTCAGGGCTGTCCCTTGTCCCCGTTGCTATTCTCTCTTGCAATGGAGCCACTGGCGATGATGCTCCGGGGAGATGGGGAAGCATGGGGCATACAGTTAGGGGATGGGCTACACGCTATTTCCTTGTACGCGGATGACCTATTATTATACCTTCGGGATGTCACCGCGATCACGCCGTCCATTGCAGATATACTCAGAACCTTTGAGGAAATATCTGGACTCTGGGTTAACTGGGCCAAGTCGGGGATTTATCCCTTCAGCACTACTATAGCAGAGGAAGCTGTGGTCCTAAATGGCTCACCTCTCACATGGTACCCCACCACATTTAGGTACCTCAGGATTTTTATATATCGGATGCCTGACGACCTATTTGAAGGTAATCTGACGAGAGCAATCTCGGCACTCCGAGCTCAAATGCGATTCTGGAAGACACTTCCTCTAAACGTTATGAGCCGTATCGCTCTGTTGAAAATGATTGTGTTGCCTATTATTTTTCAAATCTCCCACTCTATGTTCCGCCCAAGCTCTTTCGAGAGTTAGAACGGCTATTCCGGGATTTCATATGGAATAACGAAAGGCCACGAGTGGCTCTGTGGAAACTGTACGCTGCCACTGATCAGGGCGGACTGGCTGTCCCTAATATGGAACTGTATTATTTGGCTGCCCAACTCCAATGGGCGACGAAGTGGCTTGATGGTCAGAGTCTGGAGGACATGGCGACCGTGGCACAGCCCTGGACCCGCTCTCAGGTCTGTCATCTGTTTCACCCCGTCACGAAACTTCCAAGGCCAAAACAACTACATCTAGGTTTGGCGATTAAATGTTATAAGAGGAGCTTATATCTTACCTGTGCGACCCTCCCGTATGCCCCTATCCTGCCTGCTGGTACACCACGAGGCAGACTGGATACATCAGAAACAGCTCTGGTGACCTGGCACGACGCGGGATTGGCCACGCTGGGTGATCTCTATAGTGACGGTGCGCTACTGCCGTTTGCGACACTAGCTGAAGACGCTGAGTTGCCGACAGGCCAATTCCTCTTACACACCTCCCTTCTGACAGCACTATCGGCCGCCTGGGGGACTTGACGGTTGAACCACCGACACACCTGTTACTTCAATACCTGCATGTGATGGGGCGGGCTCCCACGTTGTTCATTGGTTAGTGGAAGCGCTCCTCACGCACACTCTCAAGCCAATGTCACGGCTCCGCGTTAGTTGGGAAACAGATAGAGGCCGGCCATGGACTGATAAGGAATGGGATGCTGTGCTGGCAAGCTCCAGACACATACCAAGGAACTCCAGATTCAAACTTATACAGACGTTTATCATACAGAGGGCGTATCTCTCGCCTGATAAGATAAATAGATAGTTCCACATTGCCACCTCTACATGCCCTCGCTGCCAGCAGCTAGATGCGGATCTGCTTCACATGCTATGGGCTTGCGCATCCCTGCAGCAATATTGGCGGGAGGTAGTCACAACACTAGCCTCATGCACAGACACGCTCTTACCGCTGTCATGGGAGATCTGCCTTCTAGGACTCTATGCCAGATCAAAAAATAATAAGATCACCTCGAGATTCCAGGATCTGGGTTTAATAACTGCAAAAAGACTAATAACTAAAAGATGGAAACATGCGGATCCACCAGAGGTGGCTGGCTGGAAGCGTTCACTTGTAACATGAGCACAGGCGGAGAGCACGGCACTACACAGGGAGGAGACGGCAGGGCTTCGCAAATACCCTATAGCGCAGGGCTGGGACACTATACTAACTGCCCTTCAAGGTGGTTCCGTAGTGAACGATGAGGATGCGCAGTCCGCTGACCTATAACAGACATGATAGTACCCAGTTGCATGATTACGTGACGCTGTTGCACCCTGACGTACAGACAATCACACATCCATAAGATCCGCGATACATCACTAGTGATCACCAGAGCCCCACACGCTTCCGGGAGGGAAGGTGTCCGCTGCTGTTTCTATAGTTGTATGTAGGTACACGCCTTTATTTAGCCCCTGACTAGGCGAGCCATAAGATAATGGTGTGTAGACAATAAATCATCATGCTCAGATATGAAACAGCGACCCGACTTACATAGTTTAGATGGCAGTTTGTAGTTGTAAGTTTTCGTTTTGATCATATGTTTATTGGAAAAACAGGTCTTATTGGTATCCACACGTGGCCTCCTATCCCGCATTGTCAATTTATATTATTCTCTTTACAATGTTGTTCAAGTCCGAACGACAGGCTATTTTTATGTGTTAGGATAACATATATCAGGTATTGTGGTACTGGCCCGGATAAGATATGTCCTGATTACGCTGTATATGGCCTTGTTTCCGATTCATAGACCATGATGTAGCAGCACATGTGAGCAATGGCACACTGGGACTTCTTCATATGTATCCAACATAATGTATGTATCTGTCAGCAGGAATGCTGTGTTAGTGTTATTTCCCTATTGTTGTCACATGTGCTATTGTAATTCACATGGGATCTGTAATTTTGCGGTGGACAACTCAAAATGCTGTATAAAAATATAATGCCAGTTATGATAAAATCAGAAAATACCAATAAAGATATTTAAACAAAAAAAAAGACAGGTACAGAAAGAGGCAGGAGGGGTGCAGAAAGAAGGAAGAGAAGTGCTGAAAGAAGCGACAGAGGTGCTGAAAGAGGTACGAAGCATGCATAAAGAGTAAGAGAAGTGCGGAAAGAACGAACAGAGGTACAGAAAGAGGCAAGAGAGGTGCAGAAACAGGCAGGAAAGGTGCAGAAAGAGGGGACGGGGTGCAGAAAGAGGCAAGAGAGGTGCAGAAAGAGAAAAGAGGGGTGCAAAAAGAGGCAAGAGGGGTGCAGAAAGAAGGAAGTGAGGTGCAGAAAGAGGCAAGAGAGGTGCAGAAAATGGCAAGAGAATTTGATTTGATTTGTTATTTGTAGAGCGCAACAATTACCCTAAGGCATCAAGGCGCTTGAGACCAGCCGTCCAAAAGCAGGATGAAAAGGGAAAAGAAAGTCCAGATAGATACTAGACCGAGAAAAGCCAGGTCTTAAGAGCCTTTCTGAAAGGAAGCAGAAGAGGAATAGACCTAAGGGCAAGGGGAAGGGAGTTCCAAAGTTTGCTCGCTGCCACCGAGAATGCTCTGTCCCCCCACTTCCTCTTTTTGGTTCTTGGTACAACCAGTTGCATTTGGAGCGAAGAACGCAAGGGTCTACTGGGGGAGTGCCAATTAAACATAGTCTTTAATCTTGACGAGTAGGGAGAATGCAGTGATTTATGAATCATACAAAATGATTTGAAACTAATGCGTTTTTCGATAGGGAGCCAGTGTAGGAATTATAGTCCCTTCTTGGCGGATTGTTTCCTAGGAATGTCTAGAACGAGTCTTGCCAGTGCATTCTGTAGCATCTGGAGTTTATACTGCATACTCTTATTGGCGACCAGGTATAATGCGTTGCAGTTGTTGAGTCTGGACATTACCAAGGCCAGTGCTACCTGTATTCGAGCTGGTCGTTGGATAAGAGGGAAATTTCTTTTTAACATCCTTATGAGCCAGGAGCACGTTGAGATGGTACGGTTCATTTGGATATTAAAATTGAGTTTAATATACATCAGAACTCCAAGGTTCTTAGCCTTCTTGCTCGGGCAGGACAGCATCCTAAGGATTGAGGCCAGCAGTTACTGTTCCACTTAGATGACCCTGATCCAAATATCATCACTTCAGTTTTCTCCCCATTGAGTTTCAGAAAGTTAGCAGACATCCATTCTGCCACTTTAGTCATGCATCCGAGAATATTTTCTGACGTTGAGTATGGACCTTTAGGGATAGTAACCATAATCTGTGTGTCATCTGCATATGACACCACCTCCAGTCCAAATGAGTGGATCACAGTTGCTAGGGGTGCCACATACAGATTAAAAAGAGTAGGGCTCAGAGACGATCCCTGCGGAACTCCACCGGGTAGAACATAGGAGTCTGAGTGAAAAGATTGTAAATTCACCCTTTGGGATCTCCCTGTTAGGAATGAGGACAGGAGGACTAGTGCTTGATGCGAGATACCGAGACTCTGGAGTCTGTCCTGCAGCAGAATAGGTGAAATGGTGTCAAATGTTGCTGACAGAGCCAAGAGAATCAGCACTACCCCCTGTAGTTCATCCACAGTACGCCTGATGTAATCAGTGGCCGATATTAAAGCCGTTTCCGTCCCATGATCCATCTTGAATCCAAACTGGGAATCATTGAGCCTTGATTGTTGTTCTGCCATTTCCATGAGCTGCTTATTAAGATGCAGCTCCAAGATTTTAGCTGGAGCTGGAAGCAAAGATATGGGACAGTAGTTCTTACAATCCCCTGGATCTAAGTTAGGTTTTTAGAAGTGGCCTAATGATGGCTTGTTTCCAACTATGTGGATAGATTCCGGATAGAATGATATTATTCATACGTTTACAGAGAGGTTCTGCTATGGTGTTTGCAGCCATATGGAGAATTGATGGTGGATACACCTCCATGGGTGAACCAGCATGCATTCTTAAAAGATATTGTGTAACAAGTAGGGGCGTGAGATCAGAGAATTTTGAAAGACCTCTATTCTCGCTACAGGGCTCCAAAACTGCCCCCTCATTGAGGCTGTTAGATGCCGGTGTTATAGTGGCCACTCCAAGGTGTGGATCAAAGCCGGAATAAATATCTTGTGAGGTTTCTGGTTCTGCTATGAGTTGGGAGGATGAAAGCTGTTGTACCAGCTTAAATAACTCTTTTGTGGATGATGAGTTTTCAATTTTGTATGTGAAGTATTTGGATTTTCTTCCATTAATGCGCGTTTGTATTCCTTAATGCTTGCTTTGTATGACGTTCTATCAGGTTCCTCTAAGGTTAATCTCCAGGCTCGCTCAGAGCGACGGCAGGCTTGTTTTAATAGTCTGAGTTTATCATTATACCAGGGGGCCGAGGGACGACATTTTTTTCAAGCATATAATTTCAAAGGTGCCAATATATTAGCTGCGGATTCTAGCCATGTCGCAAAGGCCTCAGCCCCAAGATTAGAATCCTTTTGAATTATACAAGGAATATTATTTAGGGTGTTGGTTAAGGTGTCGGCTGAGATACCTTTCCAGTTTCTAGTTTTATTAGGCGGGTGAAGGGATCTATGATCCACAGCTATAGCTGGGGGGAGGAAATCAAACAATACTCCACTGTGGTCGGATCAACAAATAGAAAGAGGCAAGAGGGATGCAAAAATGGAAGAAGGGTGCAGAAAGAAGCAAGAGAGGTGCAGAAAGAAGCATGAGAAGTGCAGAAAGAAGCAAGAGAGCTGCAGAAAGAGGGAAGACGAGTGTAGAAAGAGACAAAAGGGGTGCAGAAAGAGACAACAGGGTTGCAGAAAGAAGCAAGAGAGGTGCAGAAAGAGGCAATAGAAGTGCAGAAAGAAGCAACAGAGGTGCTGAAAGAGGCAAGAGGGGTGCAAAAAGAGGCAAGAAAAGTGCAGAAAGAAGCAACAGAGGTGCAGAAAGAGGCAAGAGAGGTGCAGAAACAGGCAGGAAAGGTGCAGAAAGAGGGAACAGGGGTGCAGAAAGATGCAAGAGGGATACAGAAATTTGCAAAAGCGGGGCAGAAAGAAGCAAGAGCAGTGCAGAAAGAACCAACAGAGGTACAGAAAGAGGCAAGAGGAGTGCAGAAAGAGGTAGGAGAGGTGCACAAAGAGGCAAGAGGGGTACAGAAAGAGGCAATAGGGGTGCAGAAAGACGGAAGAGAAGTGCAGAAAGACGCAACAGAGGTGCTGAAAGAGACAAGAAGGGTGCAGAAAGAAGCAGGAGAAGTGCAGAAAGAAGCAGCAGAGTTGCAGAAAGAGGCAATAGAGGTGTGGAAAGAGGCAAGAGAGATGCAGAAAGAAGTAAGTGGGGTGCAGAAAGAGGCAAGAGAGGTGCACAAAGAAGAGAGTGATGTTCAGAAAGAGGCAAGAGAAGAGCAGAAAGTGGCAAGTGAGGTGCAGAAAGAGGCAAGGGAGGTATAGAAAGAGGCAAGATAAGTGTAGAAAGAGCCAAAAGAAGTACAGAAAGAGGCACTTGAGCTGCAGAAAGAGGCAAGAGAGGTACAGAAGGAAGAGAGTGAGGTGCAGAAAGAGGCAAGTGAGGTGCAGAAAGAGGCAAGAGAGGTACAGAAGGAAGAGAGTGAGGTGCAGAAAGAGGCAAGTGAGGTGCTGAAAGAGGCAAGAGAGGTACAGAAAGAGGCAAGTGAGGTGCAGAAACAGGCAAGAGAAATGCACAAAGAGGCAAGAGAGGAGCAGAAAGAGGCAAGTGAGGTGCAGAAAGGGGAAGAGAAATGCAGAAAGAGGCATGTGAAGTGAGGTGCAGAAAGAGAAAGAAAGGTGCAGAAAGAAGCAAGAGAAATGCAGAAAGAGGCAAGAGAGGCAAAGAAAGAAGAGAGGTTTGTGCAATGATGGAGCAGGAATTCGCGAAAAGAAACCTGCTCGAATTAATACCCCCATAATACGTAGTAACGGTAAGTAGTAATAGAAAATTAACATGCACCTTACATGAACATGAGGGAAAACTGCTTTGCACATGCAGCCACTAACGTGAGATAACGCATGAAAGAACTAAAATTGTATTTACATTATGCTTTGAAAGAAACGAGAAATAATGCATGACTAGGCCACATGTGCATTTCGTAGTTTGCATGTTGCAGCTTGCTTTGAATTAATAAATAATATCGTTTTGCATAAGGCTATGCTGGGAAAAACATTAACAGGGAATAGAACAAAGGTGGGTGGTAAACAGTGAAAATTACATTATCACATAATAAATGAATGTTCATTTTCTGTTCTTTATAGTGGGCTGGATGAACTCCATGTTTTCTTAAGTTATCCAAAGTGAAGGCGGGGTTGGAAAATAGAGTAAATGCTGTTCAGACAAAAGCACGCTGAAGCGCTGAGCACAGCAGAGGAGATGAAAGAGGGTGAAGGCCGATGTGATGATCGTCTTCCAAACTACGTGACGGGTCGTGGGATAGAAGGACTTTTCCTGAAGACATTGCTCGAAAATGTATAAAATTGTAACCTGTAACAGATCATGTGAATGTACAATGTATGAGGTGATGGAAACAGGCATAAAACAAAGAATAAGCTTAAAAGTGAATGAAGTCATCATGGTGTGACATTCCACCCCCAAAGTCCACCAATCAACTGCCTAGTTACGCTGAATGTTTCAACTGATGTGGGACGGACATGTAGGTTTTAGGGTATAACTGGGGTGCCTTTAGGGGTGTGGTTTAGGCTTGATTTGGAGGGAGTCGTAGGTGGAGAGGCTGAGAGAGGGGAGATCCGTCGCAGTCCGTCGATTTGCAGAAAGGCCTAGCTGTTCCTGTCCTGTCCTGATCCTGTTCCTGAAATCTTTGTCCCCTGACTCTATTTCGGGGGATCCCCACCACCACTTAGGCTTGAGGGGTGGTTTGCACTACAAATCCGTTGGGTTTGTATTATTCTAACTCGTTCTTGCATAATTTACTTGCAAATGTATTTTTGTCTCTGAAACTTTTGTCTCTTTATTTATCCACTCCTTCATGCAACATTGTCATTGCTTATTGATGAGTTTGTCTCTTTTAAATTGCTGATGTTTTCTCTCCCTTTGTGAGTTCTTTGTTTGCATTTGTGACCGTATGCATTTGAGCATTTTATTCTATGATTTGAGATAAACTTTATAAATTTCAACAAGAGTTTGTGGTTATTTAGTTCGCGAATGATTAGTTAGATAAAAGAGTATCATTACCATCAACTATTCAACTAATTGGTTCATCGACCAAGTTGAGGAAAAGTTGATATATGAATTAGATAGGCATTTGGAAAATGCCATATATGAACAGATATAAGAAAGAGAATTGAACTTGTATAAAAATTGACCCCAGCGCATCAGGGATTTGGGTGAGTGTGTATGGGCCATTGTTCTGCTAGATTATTGAGTATTGATCCCTGATTAGGCATTGGCCGCATGCTGGATCAGTTTCCTGGTAGCAGAGGATGGTTTGATTATTGATTAGTTTGGTAATGTTTATTGATTATATGTTTTAACTCGAAAAAGTTAGTGTCCTGTTCTATGTTGTCTAGAAATACAGGTACGGAGTTACCTGAGGAATCCCGGGAATGGAATTAGCCTGAAATAGGCAGAAGAAGAGTGTGGTAAAGAAATTATGCTACAGAAGTACTTTGTCTGTTGTAATAATAGTAATACCGAAGCTATGGAGGGCTGAAGGTGTTATATTAGGGAAATTTCGTATGTGAGTAGAGTGTCTGAAATAGCAAAGGGTCCACTTCCGAAACTCTAGCCTTATCCCCAGGGGAGTACCAAGACCTCTTTTCACACCAAAAAGTCCTCTTGCGAAACTTTGGCCTTATCCCTAGAGGAGTAATAGGTCCACCCGGAGCTTGTTTGAAGAGTAAAATAGCGCTGGACGTTATTAGGACTCGTAGTGAAGAAAAACTCTGGGAAAAAGTGAAAACTATCTCTTTATTTAGTGGAACAGACAAGGTAGCATTGTTTTATGTTGTTACTAATCAAATTTTTGATTAAGAGTGCTTAGAAAAATATTGCAGCATTATTTTGTAAAGGTAGGGTCAGTAGAAGGATGTCGTGGCCTGGAATCCTCAGGATCGTACGTTGCTCAATAAGGGTCCACCTCTCGACACCACCAAAGGTCTGATTAAAATACACAGACACTATGGAGTGATCAAGCGGGGGAAGGAAAGGAAGGGAACAGCAGGGAGGGAGACCTGAAAAATAAGGACACCGTGATCAGCAAACAACAGTGTAGAAATTTCCTACCCTTACCCCTCTTCCGTTGGTATCTATCTAGGGAACCGTACCTGTAAAAGAAATAAACTTCTCCTCGAACTCGGTTAACCTATATGGTGTGTGGTTGCACTCAGTCAGATCTAAAAGAAAAGCATTTACAGTCAACTAGTATAGTAACACCCCCTATCACAGTAGACGGGAACTATAACTATCTAACCTACCATTGAGGTATTTTATGAGGGCAAAAACAGGGGTGCGGAAGAGCTATCCTCCTGCTCACTCACTGCACTCCTGCTAAAGAAATATACAAGAAAAAAGGCATGACTTCATAGACCACAATGCACCACATACTCTTAGGAAAACACGAAACATATTCGGCTCAATTCTCCAATGCTTCTTGGTCAATTGGCCATATGAAATAGATGATAAAGAATAAAGAACGGTTTCCTGGTAAGAAACTCCTCGTTTCTTCCTTCAACCCAACAATGTCATAAACAGTTTGTGTCTTGTTTGTGTGTGCGTTTTCCCGCATGAACCGCTGCTTGCCGGTTCTCCAACGCGGAAAACGCTCCGATAGTCTCTGAGCCCAATACTGATTCAGCGAAGAATTTTATCTCTGGTTGCTTTCAAAGGGTGCAAATACATAGTAACTGCAGGGTTTATTCTTTCCCAGGTGTTGTGCTCAACCAAGACAGTTGCTCCGCCATGAACCTAGGAAATTGGTTCAACCTACGGAGCAACGTGAACATACCACACAACGCCTTCGCCACTCAAGACAGAGCTGCTTCTTTTAGATTGCCAACAAATAGAAGTGTGGTGCCTGAGGCACCCTTACCAGCCTCTTCTCGTCCTCGGCGCAGCTCCTGCAATGAGTAATCGGCACCTCTCCGATGCCCTGGAAGCGTTCTTCAAGGAACATTCTCAGAGCGTGTTGACGTCATGGACGTCAGAGCCGCAAAGGTTCATGGGGGCTGTAGTTTTCTACTGCTGATATCGCACTTTAGCGCATCGCTGCAGTGTTCCTCCAGTGCCCCTCCTATGGGACGTGACAATACACCCCCCTCCCGAAGAACACTGACAGGGACATGGTTTCCTAGGGAAGCGAGTGTGGAATAGTCTGACATAACGAGGCGCGTGAACCCCTTCCGCGGGCTCCCAAGAGTTCTCCTCGTTTCCGTATCCCTTCCAAGCTATTAGATACCACAATTTGGTACGGTATATCTTGGAATCCAGGATACCCCTTACTTCATGTTCTGTCTCCCCTTTTATCAACACCGGTGGTATGCCCCCTTGATCGCTGAACGAGAGGGTTTGAGCAAGGAAGTGTGGAACGCTGGATGGATTCTCAGAGAGGAGGGTAAGGCCAGCTTAACCACTACGGGGTTTATGAGTTTCACTATTTTATAGGGGCCGATGTATTTAGGATTAAAAACGCTATACCTCTTGAATCTGATGTTCCGGGTGGACAGCCAGACATAGTCCCCTAAATTGTAGCAGGGTCCTGGACGCCGTTTTAGGTCGGCGTGGGCCTTGTAGCGTTCTTTTGCCTCTCTCAGCCTCTTCTGTGCCTCTCGTAATGTTTTCTGTATATGGAGTATCCTATCCTGTACTTCCGGTATGTTCTCAGTTCTAACTGGATGTACAAATGGAATGAATCTCGGGTGATAACCATAACTGCAGAAGAAAGGAGAGTGTTTTGTGGAGCTATGTGTAGCGCTGTTATAAGCTATCTCTGCCAACCAGAGATTCTCAACCCAGGCTTCCGTTGTGTTATCCACGTAACACCTTAGGTACTGCTTCAATGTCTGGTTTACCCTCTCTGTTTGGCCATCAGTTTGGGGGTGAAAACTTGTGGACACGTTAGGGGTTATCTTTAAGGCAGCACACCACACCTTCCAG
This sequence comes from Calotriton arnoldi, assembly GCA_963921515.1. NCBI lineage: Eukaryota > Metazoa > Chordata > Amphibia > Caudata > Salamandridae > Calotriton > Calotriton arnoldi. The sequence goes on from CAWUFW010001171.1 coordinate 532,897, forward strand.
AACTTAGCCGTAAATTGGGAACCCCGATCCGAAACCACCACCTGAGGTAGTCCGTGTAGCCGTCCCACATGTATCAGCAACAAGTAGGCCAGCTGGCCCGATGTGGGTATTTTCCTACAGGCTATAAAATGGGCCATTTTGGTGAGGTAGTCCACCACTACCAGGATTACCGTGTGCCCCTTGTCCGATGGCATGCCTACGACGAAATCCAGGGATATATTTTCCCACGGGTGATCAGGGGTTGGTAAGGGTTGCAGAAGTCCTGCCTGTCTGGTGTGTGCGGCCTTCATTTGAGTGCACACCAAACATTCCGCGACCCATAACCAAATGTCCGTTAGTACCGTGGGCCACCAGAATTGGCGTAGTACTCTTTCCGTGGTCTTCTCTACTCCATTATGACCTGCGCTGGGTAGGGTGTGACACCAAGTGAAAACACGCCTCCTTAGTGAAGGGATTGGGATCAAAAGTTGTTTCCTCGAATTGGCAGACCTTCTTTTATCCTCCACTCCGAATGCCTTCCCAACCATGCCTTCCATCCCTCGTTAAGTATGTTCCTCGCAATGCTCCTAAGGAAGGGTTCCGTCACTGTGGTGCATATAATGTTATGCGGATTGATGATGGTTTTTCCTCTGGTTCCTCCACTGGGGGTGTGTTGGATTGGCGGGTTAAAGCATCAGCCTTTTTGTTATCCTTTCCTGGTCTATATGTGACCAGGAAATTGTACTCAGCAAAAAACAAAGTCCACCTTAGCTGTCGGGGGGAGAGGTGTCTGGCTGCAGCCATGAACTGGAGGTTACGGTGATCCGTGAATACTGTGACCATGTGTTTGGCTCCCATGAGATAGTGCCGCCACTCCTGGAAAGCATCCTTGATAGCGAGCAGCTCCTTCTCCGCAATTGTGTAATTGCGTTCCGCCGGGTTAAGCTTTCTGGACCTAAACGCCACCGGGTGTAATTGACCTGTGTTGATATGGCGTTGGGACAACACGGCTCCTACCGCGTGATCGGAGGCATCCGCTTCTACTATATACAGCTGTTCCGGATCAGCGTGCACCAACACCGGAACGGAGACAAATGCTTCTTTTAAAGCCTCGAACCCTTTTTGAGTCTCCTCGGTCCAATGAAAAGGGACCTTCTTCTGTAACAAGCGGGTTAGTGGGGCTGCCAGGTATGAAAACCGGCCAATAAACCGCCGGTAAAAATTGGCAAACCCGAGAAAACATTGAATGTCTCTAACGGTCGCTGGGGTAGGCCAATCCCTCACTGCTGCTATCTTCCGTTCGGACATCTCCTGTGCCCTAGGGGTTAGCATGACGCCCAAGAATTCAACTGTGGAGACTCCGAATTCGCACTTGCTGATTTTGCAGTAGAGGTGGTGTTTTTGTAGGGTTTGAAGGATGGCACGCACATGAAATACGTGGCTCTTGACATCGGACGAATAGATCAAAATATCGTCAATGTATACGATGACGAACCGATCCAGATGTTCACGCAAGACGTCGTTCAGAAAGAACTGAAACGCCGCGGGCGCGTTGCATAACCCAAAGGGCATGACAAGGTATTCATATAGGCCGTAGCGTGTTTTAAAGGCCGTTTTCCACTCGTCGCCCTTGCGCATCCGCACCAAATGATAAGCCCCTTTGAGATCCAACAGTGTGTATATGACAGCCTTCTGTACTTGCTCCAATAAAACCGGGATCAATGGCAGGGGATATCGATTCTTGATTGTGATGGCGTTTAACGCTCTGAAATCAATGCATGCGCGCAACTCGCCGTTAGCTTTAGGGATAAAGAACAGCAGAGAAGCCGCAGGAGACTTGGAATTACGGATAAACCCCAGTGCCAGATATTTATCCAGATAAGCCCGCAGGTGTGTGTTCTCAGGTTCGGTTAGGGCATATACCCTTCCGGTGGGCACTAGGGCTCCTGGAACCAACTCGATCTGGCAGTCATATTGCCTATGAGGCGGAAGTGTTTCGGCCTTGACATCGTTAAACACGTCCGCGTAATCCTGGTATTCTCCGGGCAGTTTAACCGGATGTTCCGCGGCTGTGGCGATGTGGTGTAGCACCGCCAAGGCTTGCGAAGGGCTGCTTGTCGATGGAACACAATGCAGAGAACAGTAGTCAGAGGTAAATCGAACGGTTTTTTCCACCCAGTTCACCTGGGGGTTGTGCTGCCTCAACCATGGTAACCCCAATATTATCCCATATTGGGGGCTTGAATCACGCTGAAAGCGAGCTTTTCTACATGGTCAAGTCCGTGACGTACTTCCAAGGTATCCGTTTAAAAACGGATAGGACCTGCAACTAAGCGTCTTCCATCCACTGCAAACACCGCTTCCGGTTTCTCTTTCTCGCGAAGTACCAAACCCAACCGCGATGCTTCTTCCTGATCAATAAAACACCCGGTGGCCCCGGAGTCCAACATGGCTGTTACTTGACTCCATTCCCCTTTTACCAACAGGGACAGTTCCACAAAGAAATGTTGTCTGATACACAGGGTGTCCCCACTCAATGAAGGGATATACGTAGGGCTTGAAGAATCCCCTTCTTCTTTCTTCAAGCTCTGTCGTTTCCCACCGTACCGTCGGATGCAAGTGCTTGCTGTCTGCGTGGTTCCGTGCGTGGGTATTTGGTTCTCAGGGTGCATTCCCTAATGTAATGGCCTTTCCTCCCGCAATAAATGCATAACCCTTTCTTTCGTCTGTACTCTCTTTCCTCGTTGGTGAGGGTGGAACGGACCACCCCAATCTCCATAGGTTCGGCTTTGGCGGCCGTTGAGGTCTCCGAGTTTCGAGGTTGATCCGTTCTCCAGAAGCTTCTGTCTCTCCGTTTGTTTTCCCCTCTCTTTTCGTTGAGGCGATGATCTAGCCGGATGACTAGACTAATCAGGTCTTCGCACGTTGCTGGCTGGGGCTCGATTTGAGCCAGCACGTCCTTCATCTCTTCTCTTAACCCTCTATGAAAGATGGCAGATTGTTTCACCTCTGGCCATTCGGTTTCTGTAACCAGCCGACGGAAATCATTAAGGTAAGAAATAAGGTCTCTGTTCCCTTGTCGTAGCTCCAACAGGTCTTTATCGGCAGAAAGAGTGGCTGTTCGACGATTGAACGTTCTTTCAAAGTCCTTAATAAAGGAATCCCAATCGTGTAGCAGGGGGTCGTCTCGCTTAACCAAAGGAACCGCCCATTGAGCTGCATCTCCTGCCAGATAGGAAATCAAAAAGGCCACTCTCGCATGGTTGGTAAGGAACGCCTTAGGCTTACAGGAAAAATGCAGCAGAACCTGGGTGAGGAAGACCTGTACCTTGCTGCTTTCCCCGAAAAACCTCTCTGGTGTGGCCAAGGGGATAGGAGTGGGTATCTCTACCACCAAAGGAGCCGAGTGGGATGCTAATGGTATGCCTGCACTGAAAGGGTTTCGCTGCAATCTATCTACTGTGGCTTGAAGTGTGGCTGTCTCTACCCTGGAGGCTGCCAACTCCATCTGTACTATGTGTAACGCGGCAAGCACGTCCTCTAAAGTAGCCATGCTTCAACGTACGACCGGGAGGATTATAAACCGTGGGCCGATTACTCTGTCGTGGCCTGGAATCCTCAGGATCGTACGTTGCTCAATAAGGGTCCACCTCTCGACACCACCAAAGGTCTGATTAAAATACACAGACACTATGGAGTGATCAAGCGGGGGAAGGAAAGGAAGGGAACAGCAGGGAGGGAGACCTGAAAAATAAGGACACCGTGATCAGCAAACAACAGTGTAGAAATTTCCTACCCTTACCCCTCTTCCGTTGGTATCTATCTAGGGAACCGTACCTGTAAAAGAAATAAACTTCTCCTCGAACTTGGTTAACCTATATGGTGTGTGGTTGCACTCAGTCAGATCTAAAAGAAAAGCATTTACAGTCAACTAGTATAGTAACACCCCCTATCACAGTAGACGGGAACTATAACTATCTAACCTACCATTGAGGTATTTTACGAGGGCAAAAACAGGGGTGTGGAAGAGCTATCCTCCTGCTCACTCACTGCACTCCTGCTAAAGAAATATACAAGAAAAAAAGGCATGACTTCATAGACCACAATGCACCACATACTCTTAGGAAAACACGAAACATATTCGGCTCAATTCTCCAATGCTTCTTGGTCAATTGGCCATATGAAATAGATGATAAAGAATAAAGAACGGTTTCCTGGTAAGAAACTCCTCGTTTCTTCCTTCAACCCAACAATGTCATAAACAGTTTGTGTCTTGTTTGTGTGTGCGTTTTCCCCGCATGAACCGCTGCTTGCCGGTTCTCCAACGCGGGAAAACGCTCCGATAGTCTCTGAGCCCAATACTGATTCAGCGAAGAATTTTATCTCTGGTTGCTTTCAAAGGGTGCAAATACATAGTAACTGCAGGGTTTATTCTTTCCCAGGTGTTGTGCTCAACCAAGACAGTTGCTCCGCCATGAACCTAGGAAATTGGTTCAACCTACGGAGCAACATGAACATACCACACAACGCCTTCGCCACTCAATACAGAGCTGCTTCTTTTAGATTGCCAACAAATAGAAGTGTGGTGCCTGAGGCACCCTTACCAGCCTCTTCTCGTCCTCGGCGCAGCTCCTGCAATGAGTAATCGGCACCTCTCCGATGCCCTGGAAGCGTTCTTCAAGGAACATTCTCAGAGCGTGTTGACGTCATGGACGTCAGAGCCGCAAAGGTTCATGGGGGCTGTAGTTTTCTACTGCTGATATCGCACTTTAGCGCATCGCTGCAGTGTTCCTCCAGTGCCCCTCCTATGGGACGTGACAAAGGAGTAATACTGACGTCAGAAAAGCCGCGCTGGTATTGGACAAGCAGCGGGTGTGTTCTGAGCTGTGATTGGTTGGTTGGTGTGAGCCACGCTTGAATTGGTTGAGACTGTGCTTACGTAGTGGTGTTCTGATTGGTTGGTTGGTGTGTGTCACACTGGTATAGGACGAGAGCTGACAAATAGAATAAGTAGAATTACAGAAAGGTTTCCTTGTTTGTTTTGTTAAAATACGTTGGTATAAAAAGTCAGAAAAATGAAGTTGTTTGAGAAAATAAAGAAATTCTTCAAAAAGGATAAACCGATTTGACTAGAGAAGGAATTCTTATTCCCCCTCCAGGGATGCCTGCTTCCTATATGATGTTAGAGCAAGGATGTCATACATGTACATGGTTGGAGAATTGGGCAGAATATGATGGTGTTTTAGCTTTTCCACAGCATGGTTCGTTTAATATGAGGATTTTGCAGAATTTGAGAAATAGAATGAATTCATTAGAGCCGAATCCCAGACCTACACAGTATGAAGCATTAGATGAATGGGAAATAGAAGCCATGGTGAGAGAGAAATATGAAATATCGAGGAGGTAGGAGATATAGAAATTTAATGTCAAGGTACCCTTTTGAGAGAATAGAGGACACAATGAAACGATGGAGGAGAGCTGTGGTAGCCGAGGGTTTGTATCCAGTTTTAGATGCTGATGAACAGACAGGAGGCAAATGTAAAGAGAAAAAGAAAAATATAGAAACCTCAAGTGCAAGAGATGGTGTAAATGATTCTGATGATGAGTTATTAGAGGATATTATGACCAAAAAACCCCCGCCATATCAAGAAAATTCACTTGAGGTGACTCCGAATGCACCATTTATGGGAAATCCATTGATTCCACAGATTGCAGATATGGCTAGGATAATGAGAGAAAAAGAGTTTGAGATGCTAAACAAGGCAAATGTAGAGCAGATTCAGAAAATAAATCAGTTGAGTTTAAATGCAGAAGCATTGACGGTACCGGTTACAATAGGTCCTGTAGTTCCTTTGTTCGGAGAAAACCCAAATACACCTAAAGTACATACATTAGCAGTTCCAATGGGTAATGTCAGGAGCAGAATGGAGATGATAGTCAATGAGAATAGACAGGCTGACACAAATGTTACATTGTTAGATCTTCCAATTTGTGAAATGATAACAGAAACCCCTAGAAGAGATATACAAATAAATCCAAGGAGAATAGGGACAAATGTCACTCCAATGACAGGGAGTTCAGCAGGTCCTTCATCAGAAGAATTGAATGATTGGATAAAGGAAAGGGAAAAGAAAGAAAAACAACCACAGAGTATAAATGTGAGCCAATTGAAGGTAGATTTGGAAGAAATGATTATTGGTACGATCAGTCCAGACAGATTAGGGACTTATCGAGATGATGAATTATTGTTCTTGTGTAAAAGCATTACTTGGAGAGCGAAGAATCTTCATGAGAAAATATCTGAAGCTGCTAGTGAGTATGGAATAGACATAGAAGAGTCAAAGGTGTTGCAGAAATCGTACAGATTGGCATTTACTGAAAGGGATCTGGAGAGTTTGAATGCGTCTGGAAAAAGGTTACAGATAAAAGAGTTGATGAACATTTTGAAGAAATGGGGAGATGTAGATCGATGGAGAAATAGATGGGTAAGAAAGAAGGAAGAAGCAGCTAGTAAAGGAGTATCTATGTTCCCATTAAAGGAAACAGAACAGGTTGAAAGGGTGTGTCCAATGAGAGAAGTACCAGGTGGTGGATACATTCATGTTCCTTGGTCAAGGCACGATATATTATCTTTTACGAATGCCTTCCCCAGACTAAGAGAAAAACCTGTTGAATGGTACAAACAGGTAGAAAGGTTTGTAAAGGTTTCGAAGGTTCTGTTAAAGGATTTAGATGGGTTGTTTGAAATTGTTGTTCTGGCAGATTTGTGGACAGAATGTAAGATCACTGTTGATTGGCCAAAAGATGAGTATCCTAGAGACCCTAAAACAGGAGCACCATCCGAGGAGGTGATGAAAAAGTATAACCAACTAAATCACTTACTTGAAAGGGAAAAGTTTGCCTAAGGAAACAGATTGGGTGAAGATAGACCGAACGACCCAAGAACCAAAGGAGTCTGTGCATGCCTATTATGAAAGGTTGTTACAAGTATTTTAACAGTATAGTGGATTTGAAAATATTGGAGACAAGGATATGGGACATTTTGTGTATCGCTTTGTATTTGGATTAAACCTGCGATTAGTATTATGATTCAGCAACATTTGATTTGTTGGCAGAGCAAAACAATAGATGAAATTTTGAGATATGTAAAGTATTGTAGCGATGACATTGAGTCAAGACACAAGAAACTAAAAGAGAAAATGATGTGGGCACAAGTGAAGGTAGCAGAGCAACAAGAGGTAAATAGCAATTCCCAGACAGGTTATCAAATGAATGGTCAGAATCAAAATGGTCAGGTATCGAATGGAGGTAAAGGTAGAGGTAAGATAAGTAAAGAGGAGGCGAGGAAGAAATTTCCTTGTCATGCGTGCGGAAAGATTGGACATTGGAAGAATGAGTGTAGATCTGCTCAAAAGAATAATGGGGTGAATCAGAATGTAAATCCACAGATGCAGAATGAGGTGGTTGTGAACCAGCAGCAGCAGGTAGTTACCCCACAGTTACAGGTGCCACAAGCTCCTATGCCAAATAATGTGAATGCTCAGGTGCAGAGGTACGGTGTGAACACTGGATTTCACGGAGGTGACCAGATCGGTAAGAATCAAAGTATGCAGATGATTCCGCAATATTGGCTGCAGTGCAATGGGAATGATTCAGACTCATCTCAATGACGGTGCCTGAGGGGGGAGGAAGAGTGCGTACTTGGCGCATCTTTGGCGGTAGATCAGTCAGGTCCATTTGTCGAAGGAAAGGTGGAAGGTAATGATATTACATTCCTAGAGGACACTGGTGCTGCCCGTTCTACTGTGAGAGCAGCAGAAATTCCAAACCTACCCCTCTCTGGAGAAACTATCCAAGTTGTTGGAGTTTCAAATAAGCACATTAAAACCCCAGTCACAAATCCAATAGAAGTTCATATTGGAAACTTCAGAGACATGCATTGGTGTGTGGCATGTGACTCAAGTCCAGTAAATCTCTTAGGTAGAGATTTGCTATGCAAGATGAATTGTACCATCTATTGTACGCCAGATGGTATTGTATTTCAGACTCCTGATGAGGATGTTGAATTCAAAATGATGATAGCGAAGCAAGGGACAGAAGTGGATGAGTTGTTTTCACTTCTCACAGAAGAGAGTTTACCTGAAGAATTAAGAAGTACTGTGAGGTCAGATGTAGGCCTGGGCGGTAAATTCCGTTCCGCTCGCGGAATTTGCAGAATTTGGGTAATTTCGCGTTCCACGGAGAACGCGGAATTGCCAAAAATTCCGCGATCCGCAGCTTCGCAGAATTTTTTGCTTGTTCGCGCTTTCAAAATGCGTGTTCGCGAGATATTTCCCCCCGAGCTCGCAAACAGCGCTCGCGAACAGAAAAAAAAGCAGCGTGAACGGGCGGAACAAGCAATTCCGCGTGTTCACGGAACTTTTGTGTGCTCGCGGAGATTTTTTACCATTTCGCGGAGCTTTGCGTAGCGCGACTACGCAAATTCCGCCCACCCCTAGTCAGATGTATGGGATTTTACAGGAAAAGAAATCGGTCTAATGACAAACGTAGACCCGATTCAGGTTACGGTGAAAGAGGGTGCTGTGTATCCAAACGCTCCTCAGTACAAAATGAGTCCAGAAGTAATTGCAGGTGTCACTCCTGTGATTGATTAAATGATTGAACAGGGAATTTTGAGAGAGATAATGAGTAGTCCTTGTAATTCACCCATTATAGGAATTAAAAAGCCAAGTGGGAAATATAGAGTAGTACAGGATTTAAGAAAGATTAATAAGATTGTAGTACCTTGCTGTCCCATAGTACCAAATCCAGCAGTCATCCTTTACCAAATTCCATGCGATTCAGAATGGTACACAGTGATTGATCTGTGTCAAGCATTTTTTTCGATTCCCTTGCATCCGGAAAGCCAATATCTTTTTGCATTCCGGTTCGGAGACCGTGTCTTGGCATGGTGCCGAGTTCCTCAAGGGTATACCGAGAGTCCCTCAATCTTTAACCAGATTCTGAAAAGATATCTGGAAACTTTGATCATGCCAGAAAATTCAGTTTTGGTTCAGTACATTGATGACCTACTTGTGGCATCAAAGACTCGAGAGGCATGTGTGACAGATACCATTGCCTTACTGAACCATTTGGCCGAAGGAGGACACAAAGTGTCACCAGCAAAATTACAATTTTGTAAACAAGAAGTCCAGTATTTAGGACATAAAATCATATAGGGAGTCAGGAAGGTGATGGTCCAGCAGCGTACTAGCAACAGATACTCCACTACAATATACTCAGCAGGGCCCATAAAACTCGCTTCTGCTAACACTAAGTACACCGCTGGAACTTTTAGTTTTTAATGATCCTCATACCTCAAGATCTAGTTATTTCTTCTCTAACTAAACCTTTCACTGATCAAATAGTTCTTTCCTCTGGTCAATGGACCAGTTAGGTGGAACTAGTTGATGGGGATAATTAACATGACTTATAATACATTTCTTGATCAAAAATAAAATAATCACAGACTCAATAAGTTTTAAAATCTTTATCTAAATTAGTGGGTTGTGAACCATCTCAAAGCGTTTCAGTACAAACACCCTCGTTCACGAGAGTGCCAATTCAATAAAATTTCAATAGTTATAATATTTCAGATCCACACAACAACTATACTCAGAGAGAAGAGGATAGAGAGAGAAGAGCATTTATCAAAACGATGAATTTCATAGTTACCAAGTATGGTGTGAAGACCAACCCCCTGGCCAAAGGGCTGGTAAGGGTCCCCAGGACAGATCAGGAGACAGAGACTTCAGGACATGAATCAGGACAGGATACTTCACATCTCTATTACCGACGACTACGTCGCACCCCTCTCTGACACTCTCTTCCTCCTCGTGGTTCTTCCGCGATCTTCTTTCTAACCCACGCAAATTAGGTAGATGGTTCTGCATTCGATTTCTTCATCAGCATTTCAGAGCATCAGCACCACCCAGCACCGACAGCATCCCAAACTCCGAATTGTCTCTGCTGCATCCGCTCTCAGCAAGCTTGGCTATCATCAGCATACCCCGGAACTCCAACCCTCCTAACTAACTAAACTACCTCAATTATACCCTTCCATAACCATGTACCACCCATTAATGTTTCATTTTTACAAAATACTAACTTCTGATTGGACAGGCGAGGGGGGATGATCATCACACCATGCTTATACTTCATTTATTTCTTTAAACCATTGTTTCCAAACTCCTCCCCTCAAACTTTTATTTCGCCCTTCCTTTCCCATACATCTTTAAACTTTATTAATACAAATGTAACGATCTTTTGAATACAGTTCCTTCATATGAACTCCTCACCCTCATGTTCCCAGGGCACATCTTCACCGACCTTGGACACGTGACAAGTCCTTAGTCATCCTTTCGTACTTCATAGCCAGGGCGCATGCGTCGCGCAAAGTCAGTCTGCTCGACTCAGACAACTTTAACAGGCCCAAATACGCACTAATAAGAAAGTCAAAAGGAGAAATGTTATTCTCAAAAATAAATGATTTCACTGTATACCACGAACCTCTACTCTAGTCCATACCATTTATTATTTCCCTTTCTGCATTTGCGTTAGTGTAAACTCATTTTCTAATTTCAGCAAGCAGGTGCCATGCATGTGATCTTTTAAGCGGCCATTTTATTGTTATTTGCGCAAGCGCCAGAATTTCCCTCCAAGCGTTGCTTCGTCATACTACGTAGATGCAGTAGACGCATGCGCAGTAAAGATTCCGTGTTAGAATGCATCCTAGTCCTTCGTTCATGTTATTGCAGTTAGTAAACACATAGGCAAGCTTCATCTTATCCCGCGTGTAAAGGAAATGCGTATTATTAATCACAAAACATGTTGTTAGTAATTCGCTAGTAAGTTAAAACGAGAGGATTGCTTCCGAGCAAGTCTCATGTCCAAGTCCTTGCTCCATCAATCCCCTCTCTGATGGCATATTAAGCCATCACAACATTTCCCATCCATCCCAGATACCAACTTTAACACTTCTCAGTTTTCTCTATTTGTCCTCTCAAATTTTCATCAATGATTTTGTTTCCTTCTAAATCTCGCATCTTCTTATATAACCTGCCTTTCATTTCTGCCAAGCATATTTCATCATATTATCTCTTTCGTGTCTGTCCCTTTCCTTTTCTTTTCAAGTGTACTTTTTCTTTCGTGCCTTTTCTACAACATCTATATGTAATTATTATTAACATCACTATTGTTATTATCATAACTAATGGTATTATTATTTGACCTAGCAAACTTTTCCCAAAATCAACAAACCATTTCCCTATTGATGTTATGCTTTTCGTTAGTCTTCCCTACACACTGTCAACCTCCAGTTGGGTCAAATCCTTATGCATTTCCGTAATGTTTTCAATATATCCTTTAATTTCTCTGCTCTTGTCCGGAATATAAGTGCAGCAATGTTGAATTTTCAACATGCCACAGTCTCCACCTTCTTTTGCTAACAATATATCAAGAGCAAGACGGTTCTGTAAAACCATGGATCTAATTGCAACCATTTCCATGTTGATCATTAGAAATCCTCCTGCAGTGTCTGTAGAAAGACGATCAACTATGGTTGATAACTTACAAATTTTCTGTGAATTTAGAATGACTCACTGAGGGTATCAGTGCACTAAAAATGTCTCCTACAATTTCAGAAAAACTAGCTCTTCTTCTTCGTGTTAGTCCATTAGAATTTCCATTGGTTCCACTGATTTTATCTACATGATAAATTTTTGGAAAAAATATTCCAAAATAACAGCTTCCGTACCATCTTGCAGGTAAGCTATAATAGGCATTGTTCCCACATACATAATACACTCCTGGAAACACAGGATCAGTTCCCCCTTTTAGTCCCCATCCTCCTAATATTAGGAAGTTATGTTCACATTCACTGGAACCAATGTAATTATTGTTATAATCTGTCTTTAGTCTATGGAGGCAGAATTTTCCCCTTTTCACAAAGTCCAGGGACATCGCAGCATGAGCCTTGCCACTTGCATAGATTCCCTCCTTCCCAACCCATGGAGGTACATGGGTTTTCTGTGTAGTTGCCTTCCTCATTAAATCTTGTCTCCTCTCTTCTACTAAATTCAAAAAGTCTTTTTCTTCTTTACTTAATGTACATGTTAGATTATCTTTGTGTGCCTGAACTAAATCTATTGAACTCATTGTTATGAAAAATTCACCCATAAACTGTGCATTTTTACTACTAGCCACTGGATTCATATCCTTTCTAATAGGTAATTCAGAAAATACTACATCTATATCTGAATAAAAATATTGAAGTTTCCCTGCAGCATAAAATAAACTTGACAAAACACTACATGACACACCATAGGTTAAGGGTATATGGTGATATGTCATTCCTTCTGATACTGATGATTGTAACTTCATACACACGTAGCGGTTATTAATCTCCATATTACTAACATATTGAAATAACAGCTTAATAAACACATTAGAGGACGTATTATAATCTGATTCATTATGATAGTTTGCTTCATCTTCTACCCCTATTTCTATTTCGGTTTCTCTTAGTCTATCCACCTTAACATTAGCATCTGTGTTATTCTTGTCACTTGTTTTCATTATAAAAGGTACTCCTACTGTTAAGAATAGTCATCCTAATGTTATTAATAAAATACTACAAAAACAAAATCTAAAACACTTTCTTTTTAGTCCACATTTTGGTTTCCCGATAACCTTAGTTTCCGCCATTTTACTCCTGAGAAAATCTCTTTTCTCTTGTCTTTTTCCTTTTCAGTCTTAACCTTCCTTTTTATTCTGAAGGAGGTTTCAATTGGTTCTCATCAATTTGTGCAATATGGACCTCTTCTGTCTCATCAGACAGATCCAGGGACTCGAATTCCTCGAGTATCACGTATGTCCACTCAGGAGCCTTGTATCTCCTGTTTAGATTTCTCAAAATTGGACTTCTTCGAGTTATTTTCGCTAAGGTTTGTTTAGGTCTTGTTTGACTTGTGACTTCGTTTATTTGTTCTGGTCTCTTATCAGATTTTCTTAGATGATATTTTAGTTTCTTTACTCCAGTTGGCCAATTGTATTCTCTCCTGACTCTTTTGATTTGTACTGCGTTTTCACCTTCCTTGTCTCCTTGTAAAATTCTTTTTATTTCATTTATTTTAGGCACAAGCTGTTCTGTTTCTTTGTTTTTTGTGCTTGTACCTTCTCTTGCTTCCTCCTGCTCAGGTTCTACCGTATTTTGTTCTACTTCTTCCTGAGCTTGTTCTTCTAATTCTATCTGACCCTGTTCAGGTCTTACTTCAAACCTTTCTTCTTCTGCCTGAACTTGTTCTTCAAACTCTATCTGGTCCTGTTCAGGTCTTATTTCAAACTTTTCTTCTTCCGCCTGAACGTGTTCTTCTCTTTTCCCTCCTCAGGTTTGTTTGTGTCACTTTCTGTATTCACCTGAGTGTGTTCTTCTTCCCCTGTCTCTTCCTGACTTCTTTCCTGTCTTTTTAGTTCTGTTCTTCTTCTGGTTTCAATAGCATCATCAATTATTTCAATCACTGGGATCCATTCTTCCTGACTTATCTCGGGCTGTTCATCATATGGTTGTCTTTCAGAATCTATCACTCTAGATTCTTCAATTTCACAGTTTACAACTCCTGACGCTTCAGCCTGCTCAGTCAGTGATGGTTCTTGTTGATCTGATGGGCTCGGTACTCTTCTGGTATGGCTGGCATGAATCCAACTGGGCAGACCTGCACACTTCACTGCTGTGGTAGTGACTAGTATGACTTGTCGTGGCCCATCCCACCTTGGTGCTAGACACGATTTTCTTGCGTGTTTCTTCACTAGCACCCAATCTCCAGGATTCAAATCATGCGCTTGATCTGGCTGTCTTTCAACTGCGTCTTCTCCAACCTGGTGAGAGATAGAACGCATCATTTCAGCCAATCCTTTGCAATAGTCCAATACCAGATCATCAGTTATACTCATTAGTTTATTTCCAGGAATAAATGCCTGTCTCATGGCTCTTCCCATGAGAACCTCATGTGGGATCATTCCTGTTTTTCTGTCTGGAATGCTTCTGAGACCCATCAATACAAGAGGTAATGCATCTGGCCATTTCAATTTTGTGGATGCACACACCTTTCCCAATCTTGATTTGATTGTGCCATTCATTTGCTCAACAACTCCAGAAGCCTCTGGACGATAAGCACAGTGTAGTTTTTGTTCAATGTTAAATGCAGCACAGATTAATCAAATTATTTCATTATTAAAATGAGGGCCTCTATCTGATTCCAAAGTGACCGGAAAACCAAATCGTGGCACTAACTCCCTCAACAACAACTTTGCAACTGTAAGACTGTCATTTCTTCTAGTATGGTAGGCTTTCACCCATCTTGAGAAAAGGCATACTATGACAAGTACGTATTTCAATCCATTGCATGGAGGTAATTCAATGAAATCTAACTGCAATCTGGTGAAGGGTCCTTCTGCCTTTCCGATTTTTCCCCAGCTTACCACTGTCTTTCTACCTGGGTTCTGCTGTTGACAGGTTAAGCATCTTTGGCAAAGGCTCTCTGCGACTACCCTGAACTTCGGATTATACCAACTCTGTCTGAATAGCCTGATCATTGAATCTCTCCCTATGTGTGTGCTCCATGGTATACTCTCGCCATTTTTTAAAGCAAATAATCTGGCATGACTGGTCTTCCATCTAGATACACTTATACCTCATCATGTGGTCTTTTGGTACAGGCTGCCTTTATCCAGATTTCTTTTTCCTTTTCCTCAACTTCTTCCTGCAATTGTCTAATCTCATCCCATGTTTCTGGTACTGAGAAGTACATAAGTTGGCATCTGGTCTCACCCGTTTCAATTTTTCTGTTTATGGCTACTGCATTTTTAGCACAGTATTTGGCCACCTGGTCAGCATAATTATTGCCAGCAGTCACATAGTCATTTCCTGACTGATGTGCAGCGCATTTTACAACTGCTATCTCTTTTGGCAATTGTAATGCTTCCAACAAATCTTTTACATGTTTGCTGTTTCTGATAGGAGATCCTAAGGAAGTCAGAAATCCCCTTTGCATCCAAAGCTGGCCAAAGTCATGCACAATCCCGAAACCTTATTGACTATCCGTAAATATGGTTACTCTCCAATTTTTCCCCTTTTTACATGCCATTGTTAAGGCAACCAATTCAGCTACTTGTGCAGACTTGACCCCAGGTAAACAGGATGCTTCAATTATCCCCGAAATTTTGCAAACAGCATATGCAGCACTTAGACCTCCTTCTTGTGTCCTAAGGCAGGAACCGTCTACAAATAACTCATGATCAGCCTCTTTCAAAGGTGTCTCTCTTATGTCTGGGCGGGGCTTCGTGCATAACTCAGTCACGTCTAAACAATCATGATCACTTTCATCTTTCACTTCCTCATCACAGGGGTCTGGTAATAGGGTGGCTAGGTTCAGGATCATACACCTTATCACAGTCACGTTTTCAGCTCCCAAAATCACTCTTTCATACTTTGTCAAACGGCTAGGAGTGAGGTGCTGCATTCTTGTTCTTGTCAAAAGAATCTCAACCGAGTGTGGAACGAATACCTTTACCGGATGTCCCATCACTATCGACTCACTTTGCTCCAGACTCATACAAGTAGCAGCTACTGCTTTTAAGCAGTCAGGCAATGCTGAAGCCACTGGGTCCAATGTGGCTGGACGTCGACTCAATCCATGTCTCTGTGTTAAGACTGAAAGTGCACAATTTTCTCTTTCACAACAGAACAAAGCAAAGTCTTTTGTATAATCTGGCATGCCCAAGGCAGGAGCCTCACACAAACAATTTCGCAATTTCACAAATGCCTCTAGGCAGTCATCATTCCAATCAATCGGATATTTTGCTTGTTTCCGAATCATCTGTATCAATGGTTTCGCTAACATAGAAAATCCATTTATCGATTGTCTACAGTATCCAACCACTCCCAGAAACATTCTCATCTCTCTCTGAGTCTGTGGCAATTGCATTTCTTTGATTATTTCTATTCTTTCCGGTGTCACTTTTCTAACTCCTCTTTCTATTTTATGCCCTAAATATCTTACTTCTTGTCGACAGAACTGTAATTTTTCTGGAGATACCTTGTGTCCTCCTTCAGCCAAATGGTTCAGTAATGCAATTGTATCTGTGACACAATCTTCTCGCGTTTTTGATGCCACCAATAGGTCATCAATGTACTGAACCAGAACAGAATTTCCAGGCATAATCAATGATTCTAGCCACTTGTTCAAAATCTGATTAAAGATTGAAGGACTTTCTGTGTACCCCTGAGGAACACGACACCATGCGTAAATATGATCTTCAAACTTAAACGTAAAAAGATACTGGCTGTCTGGGTGCAAAGGAATAGAAAAGAACGCTTGGCATAAATCAATACTGTAAACCATCCTGCATTCCACGGTATCTGATAAAGGATCACTGCTGGATTTGGCACAATTGGACAACAGGGAATTACAATTTTATTTATCTTCCGTAGGTCTTGCACTATTTTGTACTTCCCGCTAGGCTTTTTCAGTCCCTTTATTGGCGAATTACAGGGACTACCCATCACCTCTTTTAGAATACCTTGTTTAACCATTCGTTCAATTTCTGGAATAATTCCTGCTTTTACTTCTGGACTCATTTTGTACTGTCAGGTATTTGGATACACTGCACCTTCTTTCACTGTCACTTTAACTGGGTCTATATTCTTCATTAGCCCAATGTCTTTTCCTGTACAATCCCACACTTCTGGATTGACTGTCGTTCTTAACTCTTCTGGCAAATCATTCTCGGTTATTAATGAAAACATTTCATCTACTTCTGTTCCCTGTTTGGCCAGCATCATCTTATAGACAACATCCTCATCGGGGGTTTGGAAAGCAACACCATCCGGTGTACAATAGATCGTTCAATTCATCTTGCACAAAAGATCTCTTCCCAACAGATTTACTGGACTGGAATCGCAAACTACAAATCGATGCATTTCTTTGAAGTTCCCAATGTGCACCTCCATTGGTTTTGTGATTGGGGTTCTAATCTGTTGGTTAGATACGCCTACAACTTGGATAGATTCTCCCGAGAGGGGTAGGTTTGGGATGTCGGCTGTTCTCACAGTAGACCTGGTAGCACCAGTATCCAATAGGAAAGTAATGTCTTTACCTTCTACTTTCCCGTCAACAAATGGACCTGACTGATCTACCGGCAAGGATGCGCCAAGCACGCACTCCTCTTCCTCCCCCTCAGGCACCGTCATTGTGCGGTATCTGAATGTTCTTCATCATTCTGTAAAAAATATTGTGCAATTGTTCTATTATTCTTACCACTTTCTCCTTGAAATCCGGTGTTCGCACTGAAACTTTGATGGTTCACAAAATTTTGCATAGGAGCTGGTGGCACCTGATATTGTGGAGTGACTACCTGTTGCTGCTGATTCATAAGTACTTCATTCTGCATCTGTGGGATTAAATTTTGATTTGGCCCATTATTATTATTATTATTCTGAGTACTCTTACACTCGTTCTTCCAATGTCCAAGCTTTCCGCACGCATGACAAGGAAACTTCTTTTTCGCTTCTTCTCTGTCCATTCGCCCCTTAAATTTATTACCATTCGCTCCTTGATTATTCTGACTCTGCTCTTTCACTTGATTATTATTTTGCTCATTTGCTTTCTCTTCTTGCTGCTCTGCCAATTTAACTTGAGCCCACATCATTTTCTCTTTTAGCTTCCTACGCCTGGCCGCAATGTCATCTCCGCAATATTTCGCGTACTTTAGAATCTCATCCACTGTCTTACTTTGCCAACACAACATGTGCTGCTGTATCATCTGACTGATTTCTGGTTTCAAGCCATATACAAACCGATACACAAAATGTCCCATATCTTTGTCACCAATATTCTCAAAACCACTATACTGCTTAAACACCTGCAATAACCGTTCATAGTACGCGTGTACAGATTCATTTGGTTCCTGTGTTGTTCTATCTATTTTTACCCAATCTGTTTCTTTAGGAGGGATTTTCCCTTTCAAATACGTAATTACTTGGTGATACTTTTTCATCACCTCTTCCGAAGGTGCTCCTGTTTTTGCATCTCTAGGATACTCCTCATTAGGCCAATCAATTGTGATCTTATATTCTGTCCATAAATCAGCAGGTACCACTATATCAAATAGACCATCCAGGTCTTTCAATAACACCTTTGAAACCTTCACAAACCTCTCTACCTGTTTGTACCACTCAACTGGTTTTTTTCTCAACTTTGGAAAATCATTTGTAAATGATAAAATATCTTGTCTACTCCAAGGGACATGAACATATCCACCTCCAGGAACCTCTCTCATCGGACACAATTTTTCCACTTTTCCTGATTCTCTTACTGGAAATGCAGCTGCTGCCTCTCTCGCTTGCACTTCTTCTTTCTTTCTTATCCATCTAATTCTCCATTTATCAATGTCTCCCCACTTTCGTAAAATGTTCATTAATTCTTTTATCTGTAACCTTTTTCCTGAAGCATTCACACTTTCTAAATATTTATCAGTAAAATCCACTCAATAAGGTTTTTGTAACAATTTTGATTTCCCTATGTCTATTCCAATCTCTGAAGCAACTTCAGTTAATCTCTCATGAAATAGTCTTGCTCTCCTAGTTATACTCTTACATAGAAACAATAATTCCTCATCATTGTAAACGTTTAATCTTTCTGTACCTACACATCCTGTCATCATCTCTTCCAATTCCACTTTCAACCTGCTGATATCTAAAATCTTCGGTATTGGGTTCTGATTATCTCTTTCCTGAGCCCACCTCTCTATTTCTTCAGAGGTGACTATTGTTGCGCCTGCAGTTCCAGCCGGAACCAAAGGTCTGCACTCTCTCAAATTCACAGGCGTAAATCTCTTTGGGGTTTCCATATGAGGTTCCACAATAGGGAGATACATTAATGAAATAACCGACTCACTTTCACTAACCTGATCATCTGTGATTACTACCTCTTTTCTAGGACGACTTAATGGAACTGTCACGAGTTGTGGTTTCTGGCAAATCTTATTATCCCCATATAATGGGATTACTGGACCAATGGTTACTGGTACTGTCAAAGCTTCAGTATTTAAATTCAATTGACTTATCCTTTGAACTAGTTCTTCCCTAGTTTTATTCAAAGCTTCTCTTTCATTATCTTGCAACACTCTGTTATAAGATGTTTCATGTAATATCTGTGGAGTTAATGGTATTCCCATTACTGGCGCACTTGGGACAACCTTACTATCTGCTTCTTGATACGGTGGTGGATTTTTAATTAAAATATCCTCTAACAATTCATCATCTGATTCACCATATCCTGTCGAATTCATATGTTTAGTTTTCTCCTTACACTTTCCTCCATATTGTTCCTCAGCCGTCAACACTTGATATAACCCTTCTGATACCATAGCTCTCCTCCACTGTTTCATCTTCCCTTCTCGTGACTCATTCAAGTGTCTCGGAAAAAATCCTCTATATCTTCCACCTCTGCATTTCTCTCGTTCATATGACTCAGTCTCCCATTCTTCCAAAGCCTCATATTGAGTTAACCTAGGTCTAGGTTCTACATCATTCATTTTCAATCTCAAATTCTGAAGAATCCTCCCATTAAATGTACCAGCCTTAGGAAACGCTAACACCCCATCATCCTTCATGTACTCTATCCAGTTTTCCAAGCACAAACAGGTATGATATCCTCTTTCCATCATCATAAAAGATGCTGGTGTCTTCGGTGGTGGAATAGGAATTCCCTCTCTAGTCAACACAGGCTTATCCTTTACAAAGAAATTCTTTATTTTCTTAAAAATTGACATCTTTCTTTTCTCTCCATACATCTTCGAAGAACGGTGTAGGAAATTGTATTCCGCAAACCCTTGAAATCTTCTACCTGTACGTCTTGCACTGACAGTCAAATTAAAGTCCAGCATACAATCCTTTTCTCCACCAATCCTAGCGCGGCTTCTAACTAAGTGTCCAATCAAATCAGGCTCACAATGTCAGCGCAGCCTTTTCCTGACGTCAGTTCTGCTCCTCACTACTGACCCCTCCTTTACAATGCTGCTCCTGTCACACGCCCGCTGCTTCTACCAATCCCAGCGCGGCTCACTGTGACGTCAGTCCCACTCAGGCAATTTCTCACCCCTCCTTTACCAAGCTCTTCCTGTCACACGCCCGCTGTGTCTACCAATCCCAGCGCGGCTCTAAAAATGTCTCCTACAATTTCAGAAAAACTAGCTCTTCTTCTTCGTGTTAGTCCATTAGAATTTCCATTGGTTCCACTTATTTTATCTACATGATAAATTTTTGGAAAAACTATTCCAAAATAACAGCTTCCGTACCATCTTGCAGGTAACCTATAATAGGCATTGTTCCCACATACATAATACACTCCTGGAAACACAGGATCAGTTCCCCCTTTTAGTCCCCATCCTCCTAATATTAGGAAGTTATGTTCACATTCACTGGAACCAATGTAATTATTGTTATAATCTGTCTTTAGTCTATGGAGGCAGAATTTTCCCCTTTTCACAAAGTCCAGGGACATCGCAGCATGAGCCTTGCCACTTGCATAGATTCCCTCCTTCCCAACCCATGGAGGTACATGGGTTTTCTGTGTAGTTGCCTTCCTCATTAAATCCTGTCTCCTTTCTTCTACTAAATTCAAAAAGTCTTTTTCTTCTTTACTTAATGTACATGTTAGATTATCTTTGTGTGCCTGAACTAAATCTATTGAACTCATTGTTATGAAAAAATCACCCATAAACTGTGCATTTTTACTACTAGCCACTGGATTAATATCCTTTCTAATAGGTAATTCAGAAAATACTACATCTATATCTGAATAAAAATATTGAAGTTTCCCTGCAGCATAAAATAAACTTGACAAAACACTACATGACACACCATAGGTTAAGGGTATATGGTGATATGTCATTCCTTCTGATACTGATGAGGGTAACTTCATACACACGTAGCGGTTATTAATCTCCATGGTACTAACATATTGAAATAACAGCTTAATAAACACATTAGAGGACGTATTATAATCTGATTCATTATGATAGTTTGCTTCATCTTCTACCCCTATTTCTATTTCAGTTTCTCTTAGTCTATCCACCTTAACATTAGCATCTGTGTTATTCTTGTCACTTCTTTTCATTATAAAAGGTACTCCTACTGTTAAGAATAGACATCCTAATGTTATTAATAAAATACTACAAAAACAAAATTTAAAACACTTTCTTTTTAGTCCACATTTTGGTTTCCCGATAACCTCAGTTTCCGCCATTTTACTCCTGAGAAAATCTCTTTTCTCTTATCTTTTTCCTTTTCAGTCTTAACCTTCCTTTTTATTCTTAAGGAGGTTTCAATTGGCTCTCATCAATTTGTGCAATATGGACCTCTTCTGTCTCATCAGACAGATCCAGGGACTTGAATTCCTCGAGTATCACGTATGTCCACTCAGGAGCCTTGTATCTCCTGTTTAGATTTCTCAATCTTGGACTTCTTCGAGTTATTGTCGCTAAGGTTTGTTTAGGTCTTGTTTGACTTGTGACTTTGTTTACTTGTTCTGGTCTCTTATCAGATTTTCTTAGATGATATTTTAGTTTCTTTACTCCAGTTGGCCAATTGTCTCCTCTCCTGACTCTTGATTTGTACTGCATTTTCACCTTCCTTGTCCCCTTGTAAAATTATTTTTATTTCATTTATTTTAGGCACAACCTGTTCTGTTTCTTTGTTTTCTGTGCTTGTACCTTCTCTTGCTTCCTCCTGCTCAGGTTCTACCGTATTTTGTTCTACTTCTTCCTGAGCTTGTTCTTCTAATTCTATCTGACCCTGTTCAGGTCTTACTTCAAACCTTTCTTCTTCTGCATGAACTTGTTCTTCTAACTCTATCTGGTCCTGCTCGGGTCTTATTTCGCCTGAACGTGTTCTTCTCTTTTTCCCTCCTCAGGTTTGTTTGTGTCACTTCCTGTTTTCACCTGAGTGCGTTCTTCTTCCCCTGTCTCTTCCTGACTTCTTTCCTGTCTTTTTAGTTCTGTTCTTCTTCTGGTTTCAATAGCATCATCAATTATTTCAATCACTGGGATCCATTCTTCCTGACTTATCTCGGGCTGTTCATCATATGGTTGTCTTTCAGAATCTATCACTCTAGATTCTTCAATTTCACAGTTTACAACTCCTGACGCTTCAGCCTGCTCAGTCAGTGATGGTTCTTGTTGATCTAATGGGCTTGGTACTCTTCTGGTATGGCTGGCATGAATCCAATTGGGCAGACCTGCACACTTCACTGCTGTGGTAGTGACTAGTATGATTTGTCGTGGCCCATCCCACCTTGGTGCTAGACACGATTTCCTTGCGTGTTTCTTCACTAGCACCCAATCTCCAGGATTCAAATCATGTGCTTGATCAGGCTGTCTTTCAACTGCGTCTTCTCCAACCTGGTGAGAGATAGAACGCATCATTTCAGCCAATCCTTTGCAATAGTCCAATACCAGATCATCAGTTATACTCATTAGTTTATTTCCAGGAATAAATGCCTGTCTCATGGCTCTTCCCATGAGAACCTCATGTGGGCTCATTCCTGTTTTTCTGTCTGGAATGCTTCTGAGACCCATCAATACAAGAGGTAATGCATCTGGCCATTTCAATTTTGTGGATGCACACACCTTTCCCAATCTTGATTTGATTGTGCCATTCATTTGCTCAACAACTCCAGAAGCCTCTGGACGATAAGCACAGTGTAGTTTTTGTTCAATGTTAAATGCAGCACAGATTAATCAAATTATTTCATTATTAAAATGAGGGCCTCTATCTGATTCCAAAGTGACCGGAAAACCAAATCGTGGCACTAACTCCCTCAACAACAACTTTGCAACTGTAAGACTGTCATTTCTTCTAGTAGGGTAGGCTTTCACCCATCTTGAGAAAAGGCATACTATGACAAGTACGTATTTCAATCCATTGCATGGAGGTAATTCAATGAAATCTAACTGCAATCTGGTGAAGGGTCCTTCTGCCTTTCCGATTTTTCCCCAGCTTACCACTGTCTTTCTACCTGGGTTCTGCTGTTGACAGGTTAAGCATCTTTGGCAAAGGCTCTCTGCGACTACCCTGAACTTCAGATTATACCAACTCTGTCAGAATAGCCTGATCATTGAATCTCTCCCTATGTGTGTTGCTCCATGGTATACTCTCGCCATTTTTGAAAGCAAACAATCTGGCATGACTGGTCTTCCATCTAGATACACCCATACCTCATCAGGTGGTCTTTTGGTACAGGCTGCCTTTATCCAGATTTCTTTTTCCTTTTCCTCAACTTCTTCCTGCAATTGTCTAATCTCATCCCATCTTTCTGGTACTGAGAAGTACATAAGTTGGCATCTGGTCTCACCCGTTTCAATTTTTCTCTTTATGGCTACTGCATTTTTAGCACAGTATTTGGCCACTTGGTCAGCATAATTATTGCCAGCAGTCACATAGTCATTTCCTGACTGATGTGCAGCACATTTTACAACTGCTATCTCTTTTGGTAATTGTAATGCTTCCAACAAATCTTTTACATTTTTGCTGTTTCTGATAGGAGATCCTGAGGAAGTCAGAAATCCCCTTTGCATCCAAAGCTGGCCATAGTCATGCACAATCCCGAAACCATATTGACTATCCATAAATATGGTTACTCTCCAATTTTTCCCCTTTTTACATGCCATTGTTAAGGCAACCAATTCAGCTACTTGTGCAGACTTGACCCCCAAAATTTTGCAAACAGCATATGCAGCACTTAGATCTCCTTCTTGTGTCCTAAGGCAGGAACCGTCTACAAATAACTCATGATCAGCCTCTTTCAAAGGTGTCTCTCTTATTTCTGGGCGGGGCGTCGTGCATAACTCAGTCACGTCTAAACAATCATGATCACTTTCATCTTTCACTTCCTCATCACAGGGGTCTGGTAATAGGGTGGCTGGGGTCAGGATCGTACACCTTATCACAGTCACGTTTTCAGCTCCCAAAATCACTCTTTCATACTTTGTCAAACGGCTAGGAGTGAGGTGCTGCGTTCTTGTTCTTGTCAAAAGAATCTCAACCGAGTGTGGAACGAATACCTTTACCGGATGTCCCATCACTATCGACTCACTTTGCTCCAGACTCATACAAGTAGCAGCTACTGCTTTTAAGCAGCCAGGCAATGCTGAAGCCACTGGGTCCAATGTGGCTGAACGTCGACTCAATCCATGTCTCTGTGTTAAGACTGAAAGTGCACAATTTTCTCTTTCACAACAGAACAAAGCAAAGTCTTTTGTATAATCAGGCATGCCCAAGGCAGGAGCCTCACACAAACAATTTCGCAATTTCACAAATGCCTCTAGGCAGTCATCATTCCAATCAATCGGATCTTTTGCTCGTTTCCGAATCATCTGTATCAATGGAATCGCTAACATAGAAAATCCATTTATCCATTGTCTACAGTATCCAACCACTCCCAGAAACATTCTCATCTCTCTCTGAGTCTGTGGCAATTGCATTTCTTTGATTATTTTTATTCTTTCCGGTGTCACTTTTCTAACTCCTCTTTCTATTTTATGCCCTAAATATCTTACTTCTTGTCGACAGAACTGTAATTTTTCTGGAGACACCTTGTGTCCTCCTTCAGCCAAATGTTTCAGTAATGCAATTGTATCTGTGACACAATCTTCTCGCGTTTTTGCTGCCACCAATAGGTCATCAATGTACTGAACCAGAACAGAATTTCCAGGCATAATAAACGATTCTAGCCACTTTTTCAAAATCTGATTAAAGATTGAAGGACTTTCTGTGTACCCCTGAGGAACACGACACCATGCGTAAATATGATCTTCAAACTTAAACGTAAAAAGATACTGGCTGTCTGGGTGCAAAGGAATAGAAAAGAACGCTTGGCATAAATCAATTACTGTAAACCATCCTGCATTCCACGGTATCTGATAAAGGATCACTGCTGGATTTGGCACAATTGGACAACAGGGAATTACAATTTTATTTATCTTCCGTAGGTCTTGCACTATTCTGTACTTTCCGCTAGGCTTTTTCAGTCCCATTATTGGCGAATTACAGGGACTACCCATCACCTCTTTTAGAATACCTTGTTTAACCATTCGTTCAATTTCTGGAATAATTCCTGCTTTTACTTCTGGACTCATTTTGTACTGTCGGGTATTTGGATACACTGCACCTTCTTTCACTGTCACTTTAACTGGGGTTATATTCTTCATTAGCCCAATGTCTTTTCCTGTAAAATCCCACACTTCTGGATTGACTGTCGTTCTTAACTCTTCTGGCAATTCATTCTTGGTTATTAATGAAAACATTTCATCTACTTCTGTTCCCTGTTTGGCCAGCATCATCTTATAGACAACATCCTCATCGGGGGTTTGGAAAGCAACACCATCCGGTGTACAATAGATCGTGCAATTCATCTTGCACAAAAGATCTCTTCCCAACAGATTTACTGGACTGGAATCGCAAACTACAAATCGATGCATTTCTTTGAAGTTCCCAATGTGCACCTCCATTGGTTTTGTGATTGGGGTTCTAATGTGTTGGTTAGATACGCCTACAACTTGGATAGATTCTCCCGAGAGGGGTAGGTTTGGGATGTCTGCTGTTCTCACAGTAGACCTGGTAGCACCAGTATCCAATAGGAATGTAATGTCTTTACCTTCTACTTTCCCATCAACAAATGGACCTGACTGATCTACCGGCAAGGATGCACCAAGCACGCACTCCTCTTCCTCCCCCTCAGGCACCGTCATTGTGCGGTATCTGAATGTTCTTCATCATTCTGTAAAAATATTGTGCAATTGTTCTATTATTCTTACCACTTTCTCCTTGAAATCCGATGTTCGCACTGAAACTTTGATGGTTCACAAAATTTTGCATAGGAGCTGGTGGCACCTGATATTGTGGAGTGACTACCCGTTGCTGCTGATTCATAAGTACTTCATTCTGCATCTGTGGGATTAAATTTTGAATTGGCCCATTATTATTCTTATTATTCTGAGTACTCTTACACTCGTTCTTCCAATGTCCAAGATTTCCGCACGCATGACAAGGAAACTTCTTTTTCACTTCTTCTCTGTCCATTCGCCCCTTAAATTTATTACCATTCGCTCCTTGATTATTCTGACTCTGCTCTTTCACTTGATTATTATTTTGCTCATTTGCTTTCTCTTCTTGCTGCTCTGCCAATTTAACTTGAGCCCACATCATTTTCTCTTTTAGCTTCCTATGCCTGGCCTCAATGTCATCTCCGCAATATTTTGCGTACTTTAGAATCTCATCCACTGTCTTACTTTGCCAACACAACATGTGCTGCTGTATCATCTGACTGATTTCTGGTTTCAAGCCATATACAAACCGATACACAAAATGTCCCATATCTTTGTCACCAATATTCTCAAAACCACTATACTGCTTAAACACCTGCAATAACCGTTCATAGTACGCGTGTACAGATTCATTTGGTTCCTGTGTTGTTATATCTATTTTTACCCAATCTGTTTCTTTAGGAGGGATTTTCCCTTTCAAATACGTAATTACTTGGTGATACTTTTTCATCACCTCTTCCGAAGGTGCTCCTGTTTTTCCATCTCTAGGATACTCCTCATTAGGCCAATCAATTGTGATCTTACATTCTGTCCATAAATCAGCAGGTACCACTATATCAAATAGACCATCCAGGTCTTTCAATAACACCTTTGAAACCTTCACAAACCTCTCTACCTGTTTGTACCACTCAACTGGTTTTTCTCTCAACTTTGGAAAATCATTTGTAAATGATAAAATATCTTGTCTACTCCAAGGGACATGAACATATCCACCTCCAGGAACCTCTCTCATCGGACACAATTTTTCCCATTTTCCTGATTCTCTTACTGGAAATGCAGCTGCTGCCTCTCTCGCTTGCACTTCTTCTTTCTTTCTTATCCATCTAATTCTCCATTTATCAATGTCTCCCCACTTTCGCAAAATGTTCATTAATTCTTTTATCTGTAACCTTTTTCCTGAAGCATTCACACTTTCTAAATATTTATCAGTAAAATCCACTCGATAAGGTTTTTGTAACAATTTTGATTTCCCTATGTCTATTCCAATCTCTGAAGCAACTTCAGTTAATCTCTCATGAAATAGTCTTGCTCTCCTAGTTATACTCTTACATAGAAACAATAATTCCTCATCATTGTAAACGTTTAATCTTTCTGTACCTACACATCCTGTCATTATCTCTTCCAATTCCACTTTCAACCTGCTGATTTCTAAAATCTTCGGTATTGGGTTCTGATTAACTCTTTCATGAGCCCACCTCTCTATTTCTTCAGAGGTGACTACTGTTGCGCCTGCAGTTCCAGCCGGAACCAAAGGTCTTCTCTCTCTCAAATTCACAGGCGTAACTCTCTTTGGGGTTTCCATATGAGGTTCCACAATAGGGAGATCCATTAATGAAATAACCGACTCACTTTCACTAACCTGATCATCTGTGATTACTACCTCTTTTCTAGGACTACTTAATGGAACTGTCACGAGTTGTGGTCTCTGGCAAAACTTATTATCCCCATATAATGGGATTACTGGACCAATGGTTACTGGTACAGTCAAAGCTTCAGTATTTAAATTCAATTGACTTATCCTTTGAACTAGTTCTTCCCTAGTTTTATTCAAAGCTTCTCTTTCATTATCTTGCAACACTCTGTTATAAGATGTTTCATGTAATATCTGTGGAGTTAATGGTATCCCATTACTGGCGCACTTGGGACAATCTTACTAGTTGCTTCTTGATATGGTGGTGGATTTTTAATTAAAATATCCTCTAACAATTCATCATCTGATTCACCATATCCTGTCGAATTCATATGTTTCGTTTTCTCCTTACACTTTCCTCCAGATTGTTCCTCAGCCATCAACACTGGATATAACCCTCCTGATACCATAGCTCTCCTCCACTGTTTCATCTGCCCTTCTCGTGACTCATGCAAGTGTCTTGGAAAGAATCCTCTATATCTTCCACCTCTGCATTTCTCTCGTTCATATGACTCAGTCTCCTATTCTTCCAAAGCCTCATATTGAGTTAACCTAGGTCTAGGTTCTAAATCATTCATTTTCAATCTCAAATTCTGAAGAATCCTCCCATTAAACGTACCATCCTTAGGAAACGCTAACACCCCATCATCCTTCGTGTACTCTATCCAGTTTTCCAACCACACGCAGGTATGATATCCTCTTTCCACAATCATAAAAGATGCTGGTGTCTTCGGGGGCGGAATAGGAATTCCCTCTCTAGTCAACACAGGCTTATCCTTTACAAAGAAATTCTTTATTTTCTTAAGAATTGACATCTTTCTTTTCTCTCCATACATCTTCGAAGAACGGTGTAGGAAATTGTATTTCGCAAACCCTTGAAATCTTCTAACTGTACGTCTTGCACTGACAGTCAAATTAAAGTCCCGCATACAATCCTTTTCTCCACCAATCCTAGCACGGCTTCTAACTAAGTGTCCAATCAAATCAGGCTCACACTCGTACTCTGACCAATGTCAGCGTGGCCTTTTCCTGACGTCAGTTCTGCTCCTCACTACTGACCCCTCCTTTATAGGGAGTCAGGAAGGTGATGGTCCAGCAGCGTACTAGCAACAGATACTCCACTACAATATACTCAGCAGGGCCCATAAAACTCGCTTCTGCTAACACTAAGTACACCGCTGGAACTTTTAGTTTTTAATGATCCTCATACCTCAAGATCTAGTTATTTCTTCTCTAACTAAACCTTTCACTGATCAAATAGTTCTTTCCTCTGGTCAATGGACCGGTTAGGTGGAACTAGTTGATGGTGATAATTAACATGACTTATAATACATTTCTTGATCAAAAATAAAATAATCACAGACTCAATAAGTTTTTTAATCTTTATCTAAATTAGTGGGTTGTTAACCATCTCAAAGCGTTTCAGTACAAACACCCTCATTCACGAGAGTGCCAACTCAATAAAATTTCAATAGTTATAATATTTCAGATCCACACAACAACTATACTCAGAGAGAAGAGGATAGAAAGAGAAGAGCATTTATCAAAACGATGAATTTCATAGTTACCAAGTATGGTGTGAAGACCAACCCTCTGGCCAAAGGGCTGGTAAGGGTCCCCAGGACAGATCAGGAGACAAAGACTTCAGGACAGGAATCAGGACAGGATACTTCACCTCTCTATTACCGACGACTACGTCGCACCCCTCTCTGACACTCTCTTCCTCCTCGTGCTTCTTCCGCGATCTTCTTTCTAACCCACCCAAATTAGGTAGATGGTTCTGCATTCGATTTCTTCATCAGCATTTCAGAGCATCAGCACCACCCAGCACCGACAGCATCCCAAGCTCCGAATTGTCTCTGCTGCATCCGCTCTCAGCAACCATGGCTATCATCAGCATACCCCGGAACTCCAACCCTCTTAACTAACTAAACTACCTCAATTATACCCTTCCATAACCATGTACCACCCATTAATGTTTAATTTTTACAAAATACTAACTTCTGATTGGACAGGCGAGGGGGGGATGATCATCACACCATGCTTATACTTCATTTATTTCTTTAAACCATTGTTTCCAAACTCCTCCCCTCAAACTTTTATTCCGCCCTTCCTTCCCCATACATCTTTAAACTTTATTAATACAAATGTAACGATCTTTTGAATACAGTTCCTTCATATGAACTCTTCACCCTCATGTTCCCAGGGCACATCTTCGACGACCTTGGACACGTGACAAGTCCTTAGTCATCCTTTCGTACTTCATAGCCAGGGCGCATGCGTCGCGCAACGTCAGTCTGCTCGACTCAGACAACTTTAACAGGCCCAAATACGCACTAATAATAAAGTCAAAAGGAGAAATGTTATTCTCAAAAATAAATGATTTCACTGTATACCACCAACCTCTACTCTAGCCCATACCATTTATTATTTCCCTTTCTGCATTTGCGTTAGTGTAAACTCATTTTCTAATTTCAGCAAGCAGGTGCCATGCATGTGAGCTTTTAAGCAGCCATTTTATAGTTATTTGCGCAAGCGCCAGAATTTCCCTCCAAGCGTTGCTTCGTCATAATATGTAGATGCAGTAGACGCATGCACAGTAAAGATTCCGTGTTAGAATGCATCCTAGTCCTTCGTTCATGTTATTGCAGTTAGTAAACACATAGGCAAGCTTCATCTTATCCCACGTGTAAAGGAAATGCATATTATTAATCACAAAACACGTTGTTAGTAATTCGCTAGTAAGTTAAAACGAGAGGATTGCTTCCGAGCAAGTCTCATGTCCGAGTCCTTGCTCCATCAGTGACACCAGAAAGAATTAGCGTAATCAGACAAATGAACCCACCTACCACTCAGAAAGAAGTACGAATATTTTTGGGAATGGTTGGATGCTGTAGGCAGTGGATTTGTGGTTTTTCATTGATTGCAAAACCTCTACAGAGGTTGACACGAAAAGATGTGAAAGATCCGATTGTGTTGGATGATGAAAGTATGGAAGCCTTTACGAAATTGAGAAACAGTCTTTGTCGAGCACCTGCATTGGGAATGCCAGATTATACCAAGGAGTTTGCATTGTATTGTTGCGAAAGAGATGGATGTGCACTTTCAATCCTAACTCAGAAACATGGAATGGCATGACGTCCAGTAGCATATTTTTCTGCTACTCTGGATTCAGTGGCTGCAGCGTTACCAGGCTGTTTAAAAGCAGTAGCCGCCACTTGTGTGAGCCTGGAACAAAGGGAAGCGATTGTGATGGGTTATCCAGTCAAAGTGTATGTGCCACATTCTGTTGAGATCCTTTTAACTCGAACCCGGACTCAATATTTAACCTCTAGTCAGCTGACTAAGTACGAGAGAGTGATTCTGGGTGCTGAAAAAGTGACTGTGGTAAGGTGCACAACTATAAACCCGGCAATTCTATTGCCAAGTTCTCGGTGTGCAGAAGTGAGAGAAGAAGCAGATCATGAATGTTTGGATGTGACAGAACTGTGCACCAAACCCAGGTTTGATATAGAGGATGTTCCTCTAGAAGAACCAGACTGTGAAATATTCGTGGATGGGTCATGTCTGAGAAATGAGAAAGGCGAATTATGTACTGCCTATGCTGTGTGCACCATAGCGGGAGTTCTAGAAGCATTCTGTCTAAAAGAGGTAAATTCTGCTCAAATTGCTGAATTGATTGCTCTAATTAGAGCTTGCAAAATTTCCAAAAGTCTGAGGGTGACCATATTCACGGATAGCCAATATGGGTTTGGGGTTGTCCATGATTTTGGACAACTATGGATGCAAAGGGGATTTCTGACTTCTTCAGGTTCTCCTATTCGTAACAGCAAAAGTGTAAAAGAATTATTGGATGCTTTGCAATTGCCCAAAAGAATTGCAGTGGTCAAATGTGCCGCACATAAATCAGGAGATGATTATGTGACGAAGGGCAACAGATACGCTGACCAAATAGCGCGTTTCTGTGCACAAAATCTAATGGCTTTAAACAGATCAATTGAAAGGGAAAATACCGAATGCCATCTTTTGTTCACAAACATATATGAAACTTGGGATGAAGTGAGGCAGATGCAGGAAGAGGCAAGTGATGAGGAAAAAGAAATCTGGAAAAATACTGGTTATAGAAAGCGAGCAGAAGATGAAGTGTGGGTCTATTTTGATGAAAGACCAGTCCTGCCAGATTCTTTACTTTCCCATATGGCCAGGGTATATCATGGAATTGCACATATTGGAAGAGATGCAATGATCAGACTCTTCAAGCAGTCATGGTATAACCTGAGGTTCAGGGTCATTGCAGAGAGCCTTTGCCAGAGGTGCATAGTTTGTCAGAAACAAAATCCAGGCAGAAATACAGTTGTTAGTTGGGGATGAATTGGAAGAGCAGGAGGACCATTTACACGTCTCCAACTTGATTTTATCGAGCTCCCCCCCTGTAATGGGCTGAGATATGTGCTAGTCATTGTCTGCTTGTTCTCTCGTTAGGTGGAAGCCTATCCGACAAGAAGGAATGACAGCTTAACTGTCGCCAAACTACTTCTGAGAGAACTGATTCCTAGGTTTGGATTTCCAGTCACCTTAGAGACAGATAGAGGAACTCATTTTAATAATGAGATAATTCGGATGATTTGTGCAGCATTGCAAATTGAACAGAAGCTGCATTGTGCCTATCGACCTGAAGCATCTGGAGTGGTTGAGCAGTTAAATGGCACAATAAAATCTAGGTTAGAAAAGGTGTGTGCATCCACCACACTGAAATGGCCTGACGCTTTACCCCTTGTACTGATGAGTCTTAGAAGCATTCCTGACAAAAAGACGTGTTTGAGTCCACATGAGATCCAAATGGGAAGAGCAATGAGACAAGCATACATACCAGCGAACAAACTGATGAATATATCTGATGATCTAGTGCTTGACTATTGCAGAGGATTGGCTGATCTGGTGCGTTCTGTGTCTCGCCAGGTTGGAGAAGACGCCACAACAACACAGCCGAATCAAGCTCATGATCTGAGTCCTGGTGAATGGGTTCTTATCAAGAAACACGTGAGGAAATCGTGTTTAGAACCCAGGTGGAGCGGTCCTTACCAAGTTATTCTGGTGACGACAACAGCGGTGAAGTGTGGTGGTCTGCCAAATTGGATTCATGCTAGCCACACCAGACGAGTCCCAAGTCCACTTGAAATACAAGAGCAGCAACTGGTAAACAAAAGTCAAAGACCAGAGGTTGAAGTGTGTGAAGCTGAAGAATCTAGAATAACAGATTCTGAAGAACAAACTGATGATAAACAGCCGAGCACATGTCAAGTAAAGTGGGCACCAGTTACTGGGTCTTGGGAAACTGCTGTAAAACCAGAGGAAGGTGAAACTGCTATTGAACCAGGAGAAAGGTAATTTGCTATTGAACAAGGAGTCAGTGAAGTTATTGTTGAAACAGAAGAAACAGAAGTTGCTGAAGAGCAGAAAGAGAGACAAATAGAAAAAAGGTCAAATAAAAGAACCTGTGAACAAGATACACATGGTGAAAAAGTAGTTCAACCTAAGAAAGCAAGAAACGGTGATAATTGGCCAGATGGAGTGAAGAGACTGACATACACTCTTGTAAGGAGAAAGTCAAGGAAAATACCAGAGCAAAGTAATGAGGTCTCAAGTCAGACAGACCAAGAAGAGTCAGGACAAGAATTAGTGCGGAAACCAAGAAGAGCAAGAATTCAAGGTAGAAAATATACAGCACCAGAATGGACCTACGTGATCTTGGATGAAATTGAAAGCTCAGATCCAAGTGAAGAAAGAGACAAATCAGACACTGAACATGTGGATGAAAGCAAATTGAGACCACCTTAAAAAACTGTGACAAAAACTAAGGTGCAGGATTTGTCAGTGGAAAAACAAATAAAAAAAAAAGATTCTGAAGACCTAAAGAAAATAAAATAAAATAAAAAGAAAGGGGTGAAGAAGAAAGCCTGAAGTGTAGGATTACACTATACATATATTTTTTTTCTTTCCTTTTTCCTAGAATTTTTTTTAGAATTTTTAGTAAAGCTTAGTGTTTATAGATTTAGAATTTTTATATTTTTGGTAGAATACAAAATGGCCAAAGAAAAGGTGACTGAACATCCAAAATCTAGTCTAAAACGTAGATGTATTAAAGCTTGCTTATGCAGTGTCTTGCTATTAACATTTATGTGGGTATTACTAACTGTCCTTGTACCTATCCTAATGATAACTAATAATGGAAATAATACTAATGATGTGACAAGTGAAAGAGTGAATGATGTTACTAAAAGAATACCAAATTCTAACATAGAACAAATGGATGGAAGCGTTTTCCATCATGATAAATCAATTAGTGATTTCTCGTTAAATGTGTTTACTAAATTGCTTTATGAATATATAGACACGATGAACGTAAGTGATTGTTATGTGTGCATGCAACTACCTTCGTCTGTCTCGGAGGGGGTGACGTATCATCACCTTCCTTTAACATATGGTGTGTCTTGCAGTGTTTTAACTAGTTTGTTTTATGTAACGGGGAAGCTCGAATATCACTATTCTAATATAGATTTAATGTTTTCAGAAATACCTATTATTAAAGAACTTAGGGGCCCATTAGGATGGCGGGTGGATCGCCCCCGCCGGGCCGGCGGTAGCCACCGCTGGCCCGGCGGGGGCGATCTGCCCGCCATCCATGCCTGATTGACCCCCCCGCCATATTAGGATGGCTGGGGGTCTTCCCGTCCACCGCTTTTCCGCTGGTCGACTCGTCGACTGGGTGGAAAAAGGGCATAACATGGTGGCGGTGTCTGCAAGACACCGCCATCCATATTATGATGCAGGCGGTGAATCGGCTTTCCATGGCGGCATGCGGTTCTTGCTTTTGGGGGCCCGTTGCGGGCCCCCAGGGTGTTGGGGGGGTGGGGGGTGCACATGGGGGGTACCTATGGTACGCCCCCTCATTGCAATGCACTACGTGGCAGGCACCACGTGGTGCCTGCCATGTAGTGCATGGCAATGCTGTGCACAGACCCTTTGCATTGCGAGTTGGTCTGCAGCCAGCAGATCCACCCGCAATGTAAAGGCCCAGGATGCGCCCGCCAGTGTGGCGGGCGCATCCTAATTCTCATGGCAGGACCGCCACAACTTCGGCGGTCGGTCCCTGGCTCCGTTGCGATGTCCGCCCGCCATCGTAATGGACCCCCAAATAAGGTTTTGAGTAGTAAAAATGCACACTATATGGGAGAGTTCTTCCATATTACTAAGGCTTTAGATGTAGAATATGCTTACAAAAATAATTTAACATGTAGTTTGCAGGTTGAAGAAAAGGTATTTATAGAATTAGTAGAAAGTAGAAGGGAAAGTTTCCAGAGAAAAGCTGTTGAACAGAAGTCACAAGTTCCACCATGGGCTTTCAGGGAAGGAAATTACGAGAAAGGCGAAACCTACACTGCAATGTCTCTAGACTGGCATCAGAAGGAAAAATATGTTTGCTTAGACTGAAGACTAATTATAACAATTATTTCATCAGTACTAGTGAGTGTGAGCATACTTTCCAAATTACTGGAGGTTGGGGATTGAAGGGTGGAACTGATCCTGTGTTTCCGGGAATTTATTATGTGTGTGGTAAGAAAGCCTATTATAGGTTGCCTGCGCATTGGTATGGTAGTTGTTATTTTGCAATTGTTTTTCCCAAAGTCTACCATATGGACCGAAACAGCAACAGACTAAAAGAAATAAATCATGGACTAACACGTAACAAGAGAGCAAGTTTCTCAGAAATAGTAGGTGATATTTTTGGTGCACTGATACCCTCAGTTGGAGTCATCTTGAATTCGCACAAAATTCGAAAATTGTCCACAGTGGTTGATCGTTTATCAACAGATACTGCTGGTGGGTTCTTGATGATTGACACAAAAATGGTTGCAATCAGGTCAATGGTTTTGCAAAATCGACTTGCCCTTGAAATTTTATTGGCAAAGGAGGGTGGAGTCTGTGGCATGTTGAAAATCCAACACTGCTGTACTTATATCCCGGACAAAAGTAAAGAAATTGAGGGATATATAAGAAATATTACGAAATTACATGAAGACTTGACCCAACTGGAGGTTGACGGTGTTTGGGAGAGATTTGGTAAGAGTTTCTCTGTAGGTAAATGTTTTTCTACCTTTGGAAGTAGTTTATTAGGAAAAATAGTAATGCCACTTATTTTGGTAGCCATAATAGTCTTAGTGATAATAACAACATATAAATGTTATAAATGTAAGAAGGGGAAAAAGCAAATGACAGAATGGGAGAGTAAACAAAGAGCGAGAAAGAGAAAAAGAGAGGAAATTGAGCTAGAGGAATACTATAAAATGATGAAAGATATAGATGAAAGTGCCATAAAAAGAGAGACGATTACAGAGTTTTAGATAAAATGAAGATGGCACTCGGTATGGTAGGTATTTTATGATGGCTCCAGAAAGCCATCAAAGGGGTATTGATGGATCAGGAATTCGAGAAAAGAAACCTGCTCGAATTAATACCCCCATAATACGTACTAACAGTAAGTAGTAATAGAAAATTAACATGCACCTTACATGAACACGAGGGAAAACTGATAACGCATGAAAGAACTAAAATTGTATTTACATTATGCTTTGAAAAGAAACGAGAAATAATGCATGACTAGGCCGCATGTGCATTTCGTAGTTTGCATGTTGCAGCTTGCTTTGAATTAATAAATAATATCGTTTTGCATAAGGCTATGCTGGGAAAAACAGGGAATAGAACAAAGGTGGGTGGTAAACAGTGAAAATTACATTATCACATAATTAATGAATGTTTATTTTCTGTTCGTTATAGTGGGCTGTATGAACTCCATGTTTTCTTAAATTATCCAAAGTGAAGGCGGGGTTGGAAAATAGAGTAAATGCTGTTCAGACAAAAGCACGCTGAAGCGCTGAGCACAGCAGAGGAGATGAAAGAGGGTGAAGGCCGATGTGATGATCGTCTGCCAAACTACTGACGGGTCGTGGGATAGAAGGACTTTTCCTAAAGACATTGCTCGAAAATGTATAAAATTGTAACCTGTAACAGATCATGTGAATGTACAATGTATGAGGTGGTGGGAACGGGCATAAAACAAAGAATAAGCTTAAAAGTGAATGAAGTCATCATGGTGTGACATTCCACCCCCAAAGTCCACCAATCAACTGCCTAGTTACGCTGAATGTTTCAACTGATGTGGGACGGACATGTAGGTTTTAGGGTATAACTGGGGTGCCTTTAGGGGTGTGGTTTAGGCTTGATTTGGAGGGAGTCGTAGGTGGAGAGGCTGAGAGAGGGGAGATGCGTCGCAGTCCGTCGGTTTGCAGAAAGGCCTAGCTGTTCCTGTCCTGTCCTGATCCTGTCCCTGAAATCTTTGTCCCCTGACTCTATTTCGGGGGATCCCCACCACCACTTAGGCCTGAGGGATGGTTTTCACTACAAATCCGTTGGGTTTGTATTATTCTAACTTGTTCTTGCGTAATTTACTTGCGAATGTATTTTTGTCTCTGAAACTTTTGTCTCTTTATCTATCCACTCCTTCATGCAACATTGTCATTGCTTACTGATGAGTTTGTCTCTTTTAAATTGCTGATGTTTTCTCTCCCTTTGTGAGTTCATTGTTTGCATTTGTGCCCTTCTGCATTTGAGCATTTTATTCTATGATTTGAGATAAACTTTATAAATTTCAACAAGAGTTTGTGGTTATTTAGTTCGCGAATGATTAGTTAGATAAAGGAGTATCATTACCATCAACTATTCAACTAATTGGTTCATCGACCAAGTAGAGGAAAAGTTGATATATGAATTAGATAGGTATTTGGAAAATGCCATATATGAACAGATATAAGAAAGAGAATTGAACTTGTATAAAAATTGACCCCAGCGCATCAGGGATTTGGGTGAGTGTGTATGGGCCATTGTTCTGCTAGATTATTGAGTATTGATTCCTGATTAGGCATTGGCCGGGGGCTGGATCAGCACCATTAGTGCCAATTTAAAACCCACATTTAGCAATAAGTAACACGTGACCATTCCAGCTTTGCAATGGGCCTTCCACCATGCTGTAACACGTGACGCTGCATTTGTGGGAACATTTGAGCCGTTTGAGCTAGAAAGAAGGCTTTTTTTGTTCAAATGTACAGATTAGGCAGCAGAGCAGATGATGGAATATTTGGCAAATGCGGAAAATGTTTAATTATGTGAAAATTGGTGCAGCCGAACAGTCACATAATTCCAGTGGCCCTGCTCATACCTCTGACTAGGTCCAGAAGTGCTCCTCAGTGGTTCCTTCTTTTTTTGTGTCTCATTGAGTTTATAGTTTAGCTTCTATGAAAACGAGGAAGACTAAACCTGAGGTTACCACTCCACAACACAGACTCCAAAAACACATAATTACTCTCCAAAACACATAATCCCACTCCACATAATTCCTATACACTAAATACCACATTCTTTCTATCCACATAATTTCACCGCACAACATACCACATAATTCCACTACACACCACGTACATCCACTCCACTCCAAAAAACATTAGTTAAAAACTTTTACATTTACAACGCCAATAGCTCTAACTCTCGCAAATGCGAGACCTATTACATTACAAATGCTTCCTTAACTGGTAGTCGCGTTTGCAGAGTGGTGCAGAAAAGGGGCTGGGCCTCCGACCAGAGCTCAGGAATTCCGCTGCGTAGGACTTACAGGAGATACCAGGAGAGCTTCTTGGCCCCCAAAGTCCCTCAGGAGTAAAGTGGACTTCATCCCCCAACCAGTACTGTGCCAGGAGGCGTGTTTGCAGAGTGATGGAGAAAAGGGGGCGTGGCCTCCGAAGACCTCTTAGCAATCCCACTGTGTGGGACTTAGTGGAGGTAATAGGAGAGGTAGTTGGCCCCCAAGGACAACCTTAGGGGCCAACTACCCCTCCTATTAAATCCAGTAAGTCCCACACAGCGGGATTGCTAAGTTGTCATAGCAGGCCACCCCCCTTTCCCCACCACTCTGCAAACGCACTCCCTGGCGCGCTCTTGGATGGGGATTAAAGTCCCCTTCACTGCTGGGGGTCCTCAGGGGCCAACTAGCCTACCTGATACATCCAGTATGCCCCAGATAGTGGGATTGCTGTTAGGTGGACACAGGCCATGCCCCCTTTGTCCACCACTCTGCAAACACACCTCCTGGTGCGTACTAAGTTGGAGGATTAAGTCCCCTTCATTCCTGAGGGTCCCTGGGGGCCAGCTAGCCCACCAAGTACCTCCAGTAAGCCCCACACAGCTGGATTGCTGAGAGAGGTCCGAGGCCACGCACCCTTTTTACACCACTCTGCAAACGCGCTTCCTGGTGCACTGCTGCTCAGGGGGTGAAGTCCACTTGTGTCCTGAGGTCCTCAGGACACAAGAGAACCTCATCGCCCCACCAGCAGTGCACCAAGAGGTGCGTTTGCAGAGTGGTGTAAAAAGGGGCATGGCCTCAGACCACCTCTCAGCAATCCCACTGTGTGGGGCTTACTGGAGGTACCTGGTGGACTAGTTGGCCCCCAGGGACCCTCAGGAATGAAGGGGACTTAATCCCCCATCTTAGAATGCACCAGGGGGCATGTTTGCAGAGTGGTGCAGGGAGGGGGCGGGGCCTCCAGCGAGATGCCGGCTTTTTTTTTAATATATATATTTTTAGAAGGGGGCTGTGTGGCCCCCCTTCTTTTAGTATTTTTTGGGCCCTGGGGACCCCTTCCCCAGGGCTTGAGCATTTTTTCTCGGCCCCCGCTTGACGAATCACCCCGAGACTTTCAAGACAGGAGCTGACCTGAGTGAACCATTAATTTTGAAATTTTTGTGAAGATTCGTCAAACGGCGCCAAAGATATTGGCAAAAGAAAAAATGCTTTTGATTAGAAACAAGGTCCTAACAATAACTACCTACTGGCGACCGCCAGTAGGTATATATATATATAATATATATATATATATATATTATATATATATATATATATATATATATATATATAGGTAGTTATAGTTACAACCAAGTTTCCATAGGAAAAACATTTTTTGATTTGCTAATAACTTTGGCGTCGTTTGACGAATCTTTATGAAATTTTGCAAAAAGTTGCACTTTTTAGGTTAGCTCCTATCTTGAAAGCTTGGGGGTGATTTGTCAAGCGGGGGCTGAGAAAAAAGGGGGGTCCCAAAACACGTTTTTTCCATGTTAATTTCCATAGGAAATTTTGCGACGAGCTACATCCCGAACTGCTGACGGAATTACCTCAAATTTGGCAGAAAGGTAGAGCTTGGTTCAGAAAGCGACCTTTTTTTAAATGGGGTAAATCCGTTCAGTAGTTTTTGAGAAATACAAAAAATAAGAGTCAAAAAAATCAATTTCCCATAGGAAACTTTGTGCAAGGCTACAGTCGAAACTACTGAATGGAATTACCCCAAATTTGGCAAAAAGGTAGTGCATGGCTCAGAAAGCGAGCTTTTGTAAAATGGTGTAAATCCGTCCCGTGGTTGCTGAGAAATAAGAAAAATAAAAGTTTTGATATCTGGGCGGAGCCTAAGTCCCGTGCACGAGCTTCACTGTGATTGGCTGCGAACACTCCAAACCAGGAAGTGTTGACAGCCATCTTGTGGCTCAGTAGAAGCGAGTCACTAGAAAACAGAGAAACAAAGGTATAAAACAAGAGAAGGGGGCAGGGTAGAAACACCGTGACCCCCTAGGCCTGCTCAGGGGGTCCCAGAAGGACCCCAGGGCCCAAAAAAGCATTTTTGGTAAAAAAAAAAAATCGGCGCAATTCGCGCTGGGGTTGCGGGTTCCCGCGTTTTATTTTAATGAGGTCCCCGGGTGGGCTAGGTCCAGCGGGCATTTCTTAAAAAATAATAGCTGGGAGTCGCTGGGGCTGCGGGGGCTTGCTGGGGTCCCCGCAGCCCCGAGGCTTCACTCATGTTGGGAGGGGCGTTGCACGGCCCCTCTCCTGGAGCCCTCCATGTGCTTATAACTTTGGCATCATTTGACGAATCTTTACGAAATTTTCAAAAAGTTTCTCTTTTTTGATCAGCTCCTATCTTGAAAGTTTGGGGGTGTTTGGTAAAGGGGGGCTGAGAAAAAGGGAGTCCCAAAATGTGTTTTCTCAATGCATTTTCCATAGGAAACTTAAGACAAGGCTACAGGTCAAACTGCTGAACGGAATTATGCCAAATTTGTGAGGGAGAAAGGTTGTGGTCGAGAAAGCGCGCTTTTGTTGAAATGGTGTAAATCCGTTCAGTAGTTTTTGAGAAATATCAAATTTTACAGATATCGATATTTGAGAATCCTGACATCTGATTGGCTGAGGGTTACGAGCACGAGCTCGCGGCTCATTTGCTCTGAACGGTTGAAACTAGGAAGTGTTGGCAGCCATTTTGTGACTTAGTCCGTCAGCTCGCATCTCTCCGTGTAGAAGCCATCGGGTGTGTAGTTTTACCTCTGCGAGGCAACACTGGCATCTGTGTCTGTGTAAGATACTCCTTTCAGGCTGCCTCTCCCCACATCACGAGGTCGCGGCTATGCCTTTAGAAGCCAGTCCGTTGGCTCGGAGCTCTGTGAGTCAGTCTGTCGGCACGACCCTCTACACAACCCAAACACCACTGCACTACCTAACTAAACACTAAACAACTACTGCCAGCACGACCCCCTACACTACAGAAATACCACTGCACTACCTTAAACCCTAAAACACTACCCCCAGCACGACCCCCTACACTACAGAAACACCACTGCACTATCCTAAACCCTAAAACATTACCCCAGCACGACCCCCTACACTACCCAAACACCACTGCACTACGTAACTAAACACTAAACCACTACTGCCAGCACGACCCCCTACACTACAGAAACACCACTGCACTACCTTAAACCCTAAAACACTGCCCCCAGCACGACCCCCTACACTACCCAAACACCACTGCACTACGTAACTAAACACTAAACCACTACTGCCAGCACGACCCCCTACACTACAGAAACACCACTGCACTACCTTAAACCCTAAAACACTACCCCCAGCACGACCCCCTAAACTACAGAAACACCACTGCACTACCCTAAACCGTAAAACGCTACCCCCAGCACAACCCTCTACACTACCCGAACACCACTGCACTACCCTAAACCCTAAAACACTACTCACAGCAGGACCCCTACACTACGTAAAGACCACTGCCCTACCCTAAACCCTAAATGTACCCCCAGCACCACCCTCTACACTACACAAACACCACTGCACTACCGTAAACCCTAAAACACTACCCACAGCAGGACCCCCTACACTACACAAACACCACTGCACTACCCTAAACCATAAAACACTACCAGTTCATTGGCTCACAGTTCTGCGTTTGCGAGCCAATGGCCCGTAACTCTCTCTGTCCGAGCCGAGCCCACGGGCTGTAGCTCTCCCTTTGCGAGGCTGCCTGACGGCCCGCAGGTCTCCCTGTGCTAGCCGGATCGCAGTTGTCAGTCTGCGAACCGATATTGGGAATATAAGGCGGCTCTAAAAAGAGCCTTTGTGTTTATTAGTTGGAGCTACATATAAGTGCGGATGCACAGCTTCAGGTTATTCAGAAAAACTCTATTTCCCTGATCTGTGAAGTGTACTCTATCACTTCTGTAGATAGCAGCCATATCATAACGTATGTTGTTGTTGTAGATCGACCCCATTCTATGGTCTCTGATGTATGCAGACACAGCTTTGTTGACATTCTTCCTAGATTTTTCAATCTGAGGACACAATTTGTTTGACCATTTCCACTTCTGTCTTTGGCATATATTCGAATATACAAAGACAGTTTGAGGCAAAAGCAACATCAATTGTCTAAAGGTGTCCTTCATTAGCATTTACAAACCTACCCCAGTCAATGTGCCTAGGTCATTTCCACCACAGTGCACAATCATGAGGTCAGGGAGTTGGAGATGCAAACATGTTTTAACCAAAGAGAGTAATTGGTGCCACTTCAATCCTCTCTGTCCAAACCATTTAATGTCCACATTTTGTAAACCTAGGTCTAAGTCAATACGTCTCTGTTCTGCATACCTCTTGCACCAGAAAACATAGCTATGTCCTACGATCCACACTAGCATTTTGAAGGTGTAGCTGGAAGATATGGATAGATGTCTGTAGCTCATGCAGTCCGTTCGTAGAATAAGAGATATGCTTAAAGATGGGGAACTACTTTTTTTTCTCATACAAAACGATAACTGATTGGGAGATTAAAAACATTGTTTACTAAAAAGTAGGGTGCATATTAGTTTGTCGAAAAGCATCTTTGTGATTGGTTAATAAAAAGAAGTTTCAACGTAGAGTTCATATGATAGGATAAAATTTGCTCAGTTCAACCACACCTGCTACTTGCATTTGGAAGGCACTGTTCGAACTTAAAACAATGGTGAACTTTTAACCTGCACGTGCCCTTAAATGTTCGAGAAAATGTTGCAAAAAAATATCGTTAGGTTTGAAAAAATGATGAACTTTTAACCTGCACGTGTCGTAGAATGTTCTAGAAAGTTTGTTGATAGAATACGTTGAAGTTCTCACCTGTATGTGTTCTTAAATTGTTAAAAAACTGTTTATATGGAAAGTTCAAAAATAACCAATAGAGAGAAGTTTTGCAATTTGAAAAAATAAAGGAACAATTCTGATTTGTTCTTTACATGTATTTATGTGTGGAGCAACAGGGAAATCGTGCCATTACTAATTCCATTCTTGATGAGAGCGGTGCA
This sequence comes from Calotriton arnoldi, assembly GCA_963921515.1. Lineage (NCBI taxonomy): Eukaryota > Metazoa > Chordata > Amphibia > Caudata > Salamandridae > Calotriton > Calotriton arnoldi. Next base: position 576,257 of record CAWUFW010001171.1, read on the forward strand.
TTGCATGTACTGTGTGACAAAGAAAGAATTGCAAATTTGGCAGGGAGAAAGGTCTTGGTGCAGAAAGCGCTGTTTTGTGGAAATGGTGTAAATCCTTTCAGTAGTTTTTGAGATATTAAAGGAAAAAAAGATATATATATCTGGACTGTGCCTAACTCCCGAGCACGAGCTTGCCTCCGATTGGCTGCTAACAATTCAAACCAGGAAGTGTTAGCAGCCATCTTGTGCCTCGCATCGAGTGAAAATATAAAAGAAAGGTCCCGGGGGCAATTTAATATACCGGAGCTCTGTCTGTGCGAGATACCGCTTTCACGCTGCGTCTCCCTACATTAGCAGCTAACGCACCCTTTTCCACCATCAACAGCATACCTCCAACAATATACTTGGGCCCGCAAGCCTCTGCGAACCACTTGTCGGCTCACAGCTCTTCGGGTGCGAGTTCTCGGGCCCGCAGTTGTATCTGTGAAGCCAATACTGGAAATATACCGGAGGTGTCTCTCTGCGAGATACGCTCTTCACGCTCCCTCTGCCCACATCAGTGTTCCGCAGCTATCCCTTTGGAAGCCGATGGCCCGCACCTTTCCCTATACTAGTCGGCCCGCAGGTGTTCCTCTGTGAGCTGGCCCGCAGCTCTTCCTCTGCGAACTGACGGGCCACGGTTCTCCCTCTATGAGCCTGCTAGTCGGCTCACAGTTCTTCATCTATGAGCCAGACCGCCGGCTCTTAAGTCTCTGAGAACAGATGTAATGGAGGCAACGATCATGCAGGTCGGACACCCAACATTGCTCCGACATCCCCCAGTAGGAGCTCCTTGTCCGCCATCTCCCCTCACCCCCACCCCCCACAAACAAATGTGACAGTCACGTTAAGTTGGAGAAATAAGAATCTTAGTCATGTATGGATATACATATAAAACATTTTATTAAAACAAAACAACAACAAATAAAACTATGTACAGCCATGTCGTGTCATCGCTGGACCATTTGTGAATCACAGCCTGTAAGACAAAAAGAAAGATAAGATGGTGCGTCATGCGTCCAGCAAAGGAGAAAGAGAAAGAGTGAGGGAGAAAGAGAGAAACAAAGAAAGAGTGAGAGAGAGAGGAAGACAAAGAAATAGAGAAAGAGTGAGAGAGAGAAAAAGAGAAATAGTGTGAGAGAGGAAGAGAGAGAGAGAAAGAGTGAGAGAGAGGAAGAGAGAGGAAGAGTGAGAGAGAGGAGAGAGAGGAAGACAGACAAAGACAGAGAAAGAGAAAGAGTGAGAGAGAGAAAGAGTAAGATACAAGGAAAAGAGAGAGAGAGAAACAGTGTGAGAGAGAGGTAGAGAGAAAGAGAGAAAGAGAGAGAGAAAGATTGAGAGAGAGGAAGAGAGAGAAAGAAAGAATGAGAGAGAGGAACAGACAGAGAAAGAGAGAAAGTGTGAGAGAGAGAAAGGAAGAGATGGAGAGGGAGTGTTGACACTGGAGAAAATCTTCGCAGCTTATCTTTGTGCCTCCAGTGTGTCTCCAACCACGTGCCGGGACATAGTGCACCCTTAAGTTTAGTGATCTGAAAGATAGTATAGAATTAGTAATTGCAGAGTACATACAACTGCACACGCCTAATTATCTGTTTCGGCAATGCGCACTCAGGCTGCTGCAGCCCATCCACTCCCACTGCCCAGAGGTGACTGCCTGCTGCTGCGGAAAGAAGTATCTCTGCTCACCTTCCGCCACCGGTGTGTGTGTAAGAGGGTGCCCCACATGCTGAAGCAACTTTGTCAGGCGTTGTCAGGATGGCCACGCATCATCGCAGTTTGTACACGCGTTCAGCTGTGGTGGTGTGGGAGGGGGACGTCGATTCGTGAATCACAGCCTGTTAGATAAAAAGAGAGATAGGATTGTGCGTCATTCGTCCATCAAAGGAGAGAGAAAGAGAGAGAGAGAGAGAAAGAAAGAGTGAGAGGAAGACAGAGAGAAAAAGAAAAAAGGAGTGAGAGGAAGACAGAGAGAAAGAGAGAAACAGTGGGAATGACAGGAAGAGAGTGAGAAAAAGAAAGAAAGAGTGAGAGGAAGACAGAGAGAAAGAGTGAGAGAGACGAAGAGAGAGAGAAAGAGTGAGAGAGAAAGAGAGAGAAAGAGTGAGTGAGAGAGAGGAAGAGAGAGAGAAAGAGTGAGAGAGAGGAAGAGAGAGAGAGAAAGAGTGAGAGAAAGGAAGAGAGAGAGAGTGAGAGTGAGGAAGAGAGAAAGTGTGAGAGAGAGGAAGACAGAGAAAGAGAGAAAGAGTGAGATACAAGGAAGAGAGAAAGAGAGAAACAGTGTGAGAGAGAGGAAGAGAGAGAGAAACAGTGTGAGAGAGAGGAAGAGAGAGAGAAAGTGAGAGAGGAAGAGAGAGAAAGAAAGAATGAGAGAGAGAGAGAGGAAGAGATAGAGAAAGAGAGAAAGAGTGTGATAGAGAGAAAGGAAGAGATAGAGAGTGAGAGAGAGAGAAAGAGTGTGAGTGACAGAAAGGAAGAGATGGAGAGGGAGAGTGAGTGTTGACACTGTAGAGAAAATCCTCACAGCTCACCTTTCTGTCACCGGTGTGTCTCCAACCACGTGCCGGGATATAGGGCAGCCCTCAAGCTTAGTCATCTGAAACATAAAAATGGAATCAGTAATGGATGAGTACATACAACTGCGTATGCCTAAATCGCTGTCCCGCCTTTGTGTATCCAGGCTAGTGTACCCCATCCACTTCCACTGCCCAGAGGTGTCTACCCGCTGCTTTACACCCAGGCTGCTGCACTCCATCCACTCCCACTGCCCAGAGGTGTATGACAGGCGCTGCGCACCCAGGCTGCTGCACCCCATGCACTCCCACTGCCCGGAGGTGACTGCGTGCCGCTGCACACCCAGGCTGCTGCACCCCATCCACTCCCACTGCCCGGATGTGACTGCCCGCCGCTGCGCAAACAAGCCTCTCTGCTCACCTTACACCACCGGCGTGTGTCGAAGAGGGTCCACCACGTGCCGAAGAAACCTCCTCACCCGTTGTGTACACGCAGAGAGCGGAGCTCACAATTCAGGTTGAGTGTTGATTGCAGGATGGCCACGCTTCATCGCAGGCCTGCAAGACAAAAAGCAAGATAAGATTGTGCGTCATGCGTCCATCAACGGAGAGAGAAAGAGAGATAGAGAGAGAAAGAATAGTGAGAGGAATTCAGAGAGAAAAAGAAAGAAGGAGTGAGAGGAAGACAGAGAGAAAGAGAGAAACAGTGGGAGTGACAGGAAGAGAGAGAGAAAAAGAAAGAAAGAGTGAGAGGAAGACAAAGAGAAAGAGAGAAAGAGTGAGAGAAGAAGAGAGAGAGAAAGAGTGTGAAGGAGAGAAAGGAAGAGATGAAGAGGGACAGTGAGTGCTGTGTCTCCAACCACGTGCCGGGACCTAGTGGAGCCCTCAAGCTCCCACATCTAAACATAGTACAGAATTAGTAATGGGAGAGTATATACGATTACGTACGCCTAAATTGCTGTGCCTCCTTTGTGTATCCACTCCCGCCGCCCAGACGTATTTGCCCATCGCTGCGCACCCAGGCCTCACTGCTCACCTTTTCGTGGACAGGCCACCCTCCGCATCATGCAGTCCCGCTCCGCAGGCCAACAGGTCTCACATTTGGTGCTGCGTCTTGATTTTGCCATGCCAGAGGACATACTAGTGCACCTATCATCATCGCAGGTTGCACACCCGCTCAGTCCTTGCGGTGCCACTAACTCAGTGAACAGTGAGGCCACGCACGTGGTGGTAGGCCTCCCTGTTCGGTGGCTCAGGCCTACACTGCGGTCCAGCAGGGCACACAAAACCTGAGCTGTCCAGACCGCCGGGACGGGCCATCACCGCAGGCTGTACACCCGCTCAGCAGTTACGGTACCCGTACCTCAGTGGACCGAAAGTCACCGTCCCGTGCCGGTGTGCCTGTGCCGGCCGCAGTGCATCCGGTGCGAGCAACTCTAAAATGGCGTCGAGCACGTGCGCCCGGTCTTTTTTATTTGCAGGGTCACGTGTCCTGTGACGCCTGTGCTGGATGGGTGTGGTGTGGGTGTATACTAGCCGTGAAGGAGTGGCTGTGGCGTACTGACAACTAGGGTGTGACCAGCAGATCACTGCAATGAAAATCTGGGCCATGTAGCTTTGTTGTCCTTCCCTGTAAGCGTAAGCGGAGTGGGCTGGCCTGGCGTATGCCAGTTCTGCATGAGGCTGTGAAGAATGACTCCGGAGCTATGGGCGTGGCTCCATCGTGAGCTGTATGAGGAATCAACTGATGCGGCACTGTTGCCAGATTGGGCTTGATCACGCACAATTGGGCTATATTTTTCCCGCTTGCGCGTTAAAATTTAGGTTTGTTGCCAGATTAGCTAGTTGCCAGATTAGCTAGTTGCCAGATTATAAATATATATAATGCGCTCCAGCAAACTAGTATGTTAAAGCGCTTTATTAGACAAATATTTACTTGGCAGCCTGCTGCAACATCAATTCCAATCCATTCACCGCCTGCTGGACGATGTCCCTGCCCCTCCTTCCTTAAAGTAGCAATATTGGGCTCGTTTGGGCTACTTTTTGGTTGTCTTTGGGCTAGAGAATGCTTAAAAAATCTTGCAACACTGGCATGCCGGTGTTCTTGTTGTAGTGCTGCCGTCACCCGGGTCGCAAGCGTCAATGTGTCACTCTGTGAGCCAAGTCCCTGAACATGGCCAACATGGAAGGGACGGGGAATTACTGACCCTACATTCATCCATAGTTCCACACAAGAAAGATGGTGGACATGACACATCTGTGTGGGTGTGAATGTTTATTGCACATTCAGTGGAGTATTGCAGCTGTAGCAATACTGGGCCATGCAAAATCCAAATTTCAGTTTTTGGGACATGGAGGGCAGCCAATTAGAGACAAGCTTGTTGTCGGAGTTAGGGTGCGCCAACATATGTACTTATACAATCACTCTGCCAATCCCCACGCACTTATAAATTCACTATACACTCTCCTTGCAGTACTCTAGTCATCCAGTCTCTACGTACGTACTTGTACAATGACCGAGACAAAGTTACATAACCAAAGTTTTCTCCCACTGTCAAAGGTAAGTTGGTTGCATACGCTGTCCAGAGCACAATGTAATGTGGTAGGGCCCAGGGGCAGTATGTTGCATACATAATGAACACACGGACACAGATAGATAGTGGAACTGGATACGAGCACGTGCACTCGACTCCTTTTTATTACCAGGGTCACATGTCCAGTGACGTCTGTGCTGGATGCGTGTGGGGTGAGTGCAAGCCAACCCTCTGGGAATGGTTGGTGCTGGTAACAAGTACAACAGTAATCATCAGATCACACACAGAGATTCAATCATAAAGGGTCCATGACTTGTGCTCCACTAAGTTAGGGGCACCAGATCTGAAATCATACACAAAATATTCTGTCATAAAGGGTCCATCAGTTGTGGTGGACTGAGGTAGGAGCATCAGAAGCATTCCGCGTGTGCACAGCTAGCGATGATGCGTGCGTGGTCCGGGCGGGCTGCACTGAGAGCAATGTGTCATGCCTAATGGACTCCGTCATCTGGAATCGCGACTCAATCTGAATTGTGAGCCCTGCTGTCCGCAGTGTAGATCGAAGGCAGTAGTCAGCACAGACATCGAGGAAAGCTTTTTGAAACTTCCTCTTGAGAAAATTCAACGACATAGAGTACAATTCTTTCTGCAATTAATAAATCAAGACTGAATTCAAATTGTGAGCTCTGCTGTCCGCAGTGTAGACTGCCATTCAGTGCTCCTTTGGACTTGCAAGATGAATTTGGTTATTGTACTAAAGCTATAATTGATATCAAAAAAGTTCTTGAAGCAAGGATACTAAAAGGATATTATGTAGGATTAAGGGTACGTGGCGATGACTTATGGTGCAGTGAGCTAGTGGCACCTGAAGCACTCAGCGTGTGCGCATCCTGCGATGATGTGTGGTCCGTGTGGGCCGCACTGGTAGCAATGTCTTTTGTTTAATGAATTCTGCCTTAATAAGGCCACGTGGCGTTTACTTGTGGTGCACTGAGTTAGTGGTACCTCTGGCGCTCAGCGTGTACGCAGCCTGCGATAATGCGTGGTCCGGGCGGGCCGCACTGGGAGCAATGTACTGAACTCCGTCATCTGGAATCGTGACTCAATCTGAATTGTGAGCCCTGCTGTCCGCAGTGTAGATCGAAGGCAGTAGTCTGTACAGACATAACTGTGCAGTGCTGTGCCGCTGTGTTCGCAGGGGGCTTGTGTCGAGGAGGCCTGCGGTCATGGCGGCAGCCACGTGGCAGGGTGAGGGTCGCCACTGTGGCAGACGCGTTGGCTTTCACACAAGTGAACCACGCCCAGAACCCCAGCCTATTTATTCACACTTCTACACTGGAGTGGCGTACGTTGGACCAGCCCACTGCGCTTCTGCTTACAGGGGGAGACGACACAGGTTCATGACCGAGATCTTCCCCACTGCCTGAGGTAACATGGTTGCGTCCACTGTCCATAACACTACAAGCACCAGCTTGTTTTTGGATCGCACAGCAGACAGGTTTAATGAACATTATAATTAGAAATTAGCATTTAAAAAACCTTAGAAATTCACTGAAAAAACCATAGGTTTTCAGGGACGTTATAGTTACTTGCACATTTCACTCGTACAAAACCATAGAAATTCAGCCGTTATAGTTAGTTGAGCTAACTATAACTCACACCCCCACAATGCACTGCTGATGACGTCACGTTACATCATTCATGACATGGTCAGTGACATCACTGATGACATCACTGGTGACATCTCAAATGACATCACTGATGACATCATCCAGTGACTGTGTGTTTCTGTAAAGTTTAAATTTGTTTTATATATATGCCAAGCTGTATTGAAGAATGAGTGGGTGTATAAGTGTCTGTATGGAGGATTTAGTAGGTACGTGACTGACTGTATAAGTGAGTGATTAAATGTGTCTTTCTGAATGCATGGGTTAGTGACTAAACTGTGTGAAAGTCTGTATCAGTCTGTCTGTTGTTGTGTAAGCTGCTGCATGGGTTGGTGAGTAGCTGCATGAGTGTCTATATGGGTTATTGATTGCTTGCCTGAGTATTTGTATGACTGCCTGAGTGTGTGTGTGGGTGGGAGGTGTGTGACTCTGTGCATAGATGTGTGAGTGGTTGATTCACTGGGTGTATGGGTTGAAGAGTGCATGTGGAAACAGCTGTATGGGTGGGTGAGTGTGTGTATGGGTGTGTTGGTGAGTGAATGGATGTCTCAGTGGTACATGTGCAAGTAAGTACATATGTAAAAGGCATATGTGAGTGATGGTGTATATAAATAACTATATGTGAGAGTCAGTAATTGTGAGAGTGGCTGCATGGATGAGTGTGTATTTGTATCAGTGATTCTATAAGAGAGTAATTATGTGTTAGTATCTGTATGAATAAGTGAGGTGGTGTCTGTATAACTGTATAGGTGAGTAAATGGAAGTATGATTGATTCTTTGCATGACTGACTAGGTGTGTGAGTAACTCTGGATATGTGGCAGTGTGTGAGTGTCTGTATAGGTGTATGAGTGCATATGATAGTGTTGTATTGATGAGTGACTGCATGTATGAGTGACTTTATGGGTGAATGAGTGGATGTGTGTGTAGACCTAGGAATCAGTGCGTGCGTATGTAGTAACTGGTTTTGGTGTCTGTATTGTTTCGAAAATGGTAGTCTGTATTTTAGAATGGGTGTATCAAATGTTTTATTAAGGTATGAGGAGGTGCATCAGATTTTCACGTGGATGATGTCATCAGTGATGTCATTTGAGATGTCATCAGTGATGTCACTGACCATGTCATGAATGATGTAATATGTGACGTCATCAGCAGTGCATTATGGGGGAATGAGTTATAGTTAGCTCAACTAACTATAACGGCCGAATTTCTATGGTTTTGTACGAGTGAAATGTGCAAGTAACTATAACGTCCCTGAAACCTATGGTTTTCTCAGTGTATATATATCGGCCACACTGGCAACAGATTAGATTGCCCAGGGCCCACCCATGCTCAGTAGTATTCGCTATTCTCTTTTTGTTCCAGAGGAACATAATTATTAACCCATTATAAATTATTAATTGCCGGCATCGATTTATCATCTTTCCAGCACTAAAGGTTATGCTTGTCCACTTCATAGGTCGAGTCAGCTTCAGTTTGTTGTAACTTGTACTAGGCTATCCCTGCCACCATTATGTTTTATTTTACTTTAGCATTGCTTATCATTCATCATCTGGTTTCTTGTTTGGCAGTCTTCTTCTTGTGTACTTACTACTTACTGTACTTCTACTACTCGTTCCCTAGTCTCCCTCAGGTGATTGACTGTCACCTTAGGAAACCAAACCATCACCATGCAGCAATCGCTTCGCCTAAACATCAATCGCAGGTAAGAGAAGAAGTGTGGGGGAGTCAATAATGTATATACTATGGAAATGAATTAATTCACCCACCCACATCCTTCCGAGTATATACTACAAAGGGGTTTTAGTTGCAGAATGCATAGACTAGGAGGAGAGACTGACAGTAGTAGGACAAGTGAGGGTACTGCATCTATCTGTCGGTGTGTTACACTATTGGCAGATTTCAAAAACTGGTTGCGGCCCTGCAGCAAAAGGAGGAAACAAACAAGGTGATGTAAAAGAGTAACCCCCAGAAAAGATTTGCATCATATGTATTGTAAAACTATAAATAATGTATTACCCTAACAAATATAAACTAGAAGAAAAACCCACAACACCTGACCCACCCCTCTCACTAACCCCAACTAATGTCCAGTAAATTAAATAAATGTCCATCCAAGTCGAAGTTGAAGAAAAAAAGTAAACCCCAAGTTTCCCCAACTCCCAACATCCCACCACCAAAAAAAAGATTAAAAAAGGAGCAAGGGTCGAAGACTGAGGTCTAGTGGTGGAGGTACCGGCTAATTCACTCCAGGACCTCCTCCATCTTGGCCTCTAGGCACGCCATCCGGAGGAGCATGTGGCACCGAAAGCTCCTACAGGAACAACAGGGGTGGGCAGCAGTAGATGTTGAAGTTGATGGGCGGCTGCCAGAACACGGCACCGTACCACCGGAGGCACGGGGGGGCTGGCTGGGCCCCGGGGCATTGGAGGAAGAAGATGCAGCTGCCGCCTCCTCCTTCGCGAGGGCAACCAGCCAGCGATATTCATCCCAGATGGCCTCCAGCTTCCTTTGCCGGGCCCTGGCTGCTAACTCCTGCCTGGTGGGTTGGAAAGGAGTAGCTATATCAAGAAAGAAAAAAAAAGACGATAGTAACCAATACTCTCAGCAAAACAGTAACACAAAATTATACACATAAAAATTATAGTGGCACAGTAGCACTAGCAGTTGTGGTATCCTCTTCACTTCCTCTGCCCCTAAGATTTGGATGTGATGATTAGACTTTCAGGCACTATGGAGTAGAGTAGAAGTATTCTTCTTCTCTCTCTTGTTTAGCACAATAAATCTTGTAGGCATGCCAGCTCAGTCAGCTTGTGCCCTAGACAGATATACTTGTGTCACAGACTCATGTTACTTTACTACTGCCTGCATGTGGGGCAGCGGTACTACACAATTATATATTTTTCCATTACAGCCATACTCTGTTAAATCAATGGCAAATGCTCAGAAAATTTCACTTTCACCCTGACTACTGCAATAAGGCACATGATGATGATGACATACTTATAAATGATGATTATATGGCGGCACAACATTTAGGCCTGGGCGTAGTTTGAGGAGTTTTGCTACGCGGAACTCCGTGAAGTTACAAAAAAACTCCGCAAAGTTCTGCGAGAACTGCAGTTTGTGCTGGTATTCCTGCCGCTCGGGTAGAAATTCTACCCGAGCGGCAGCTCGTGCTCGGGAACCTACCATTCGCGATCGCGAACTTACAGTTCGCGATCGCGAGCGGGGAAAAAACTCCGCTGCACATCGTGAAGCAGAGTTTTCTGCACTCCACGAGCTCCGCGGAGTGCGGAGTGCAGAAAACTCCGAAAACTCCGCGAACGGAGCGAAGTTCACCGCCCAGGCCTAGACATCATGTCACTCACATGATGATGAGGATGATAACATACTGAGTGATTTGTAAGTACTAGTAGTTACCATGCAGCCGATAGGCCACCCATGGCTGACGCAGTAAAAAATGACATGGGTATGGACTGGAGCGGAAGTGGGCCTCGGAGTCGGAGGGAGGCGATTAATGATGGGTGAGTAGGGTACTTAATAATCATGCACAATATATATGTTGTGCTTGCAAACTACTGTGAGTCAAGGGAGTATTCCATTCTGAAATACAAGCACAACCTCAAACCTTTGAATCAAAAACCTTGCAAAAAACCAGTCCTTGTTCTTCCCAGGGCTTTTTTCATTTATCAGTGCTTTGCTCTTCTAGCATTATTATTTTATTCTTCACCCTTGGCTTTAGTACTCTGGCACAGTTTAATTTTCTTTTACATTCTCTTCATCCAGTCTGACTCTGTTTTCACCTACTATCTATGATACCATCCAGGCATCCATCCATCCAAACATTGCTATCATAAACCGGCTTTCACCGACAACATACATTTGTCATAAATATAACCAACCACCAGCCATGCGTCCTTGCTTGTCTTAGAGTTTGACCCCTCAAACCCCCCGGAGGATTCCTTTCACCCATACAGTTTCACCCACCCAGGCAGGCATCCTTTCTGCTTTCTTTTTCACCTTTCACCCATCCTTCAGCTACCCATGCATCCTATCATCTTCATCTGCCACCTATATGCATCCTGGGCCCCTTCCTTCACCCACGCATCCTTCTCTGCCAGTCATACATGTCGTCTGACTCTTTGTCTTTGTCATAAAACTGTCTCTGCTGAGTTGAAGATAGAATAGAATAGGCCATTAGTTACTCAACCCCGCCGCTAATGCTAATGTTAAGTAAAGGGTGTCTTCTTCAACTGTTCAGTGTTCACAACAACTTAGTCTCAGCAGAAGTACAGTGCACTACTGAGTGTACACCCTTGCAGCGAGTGTATTTATCATTCTCAATAAGTAAGGAATATGACTTACCACTGCCCGCCACTGCTGCTGGCTCACCCCCTGCAGCTGCTGCATCCGCATCCACTCCCTCCGGAGTGGCATGGCCCTCACCGCTGGCCCCGGCACAGGTGGTCGGTAGGCCTGGAAAAAACATTTCACATTTTTTAGATGCCATATACGCCTCCCCTATTTAATTTTTTCATTAGCTAGATTGACAATAATACATAATTAATAATACATACACCACACACATCACTATCGACAATTTGGTAGAGTAGAGTAGACAGTATTGTCCTATCAAAAAGAACAAAATAATATCCGGTTGGGCATTTTTTTGGTGGCAATTTTTGAAAAGCCTCTCAAGAAGAGGACAACCCAAAGGACTGGACTCAGTGACTAGAGCTATTGGTGCATCTCATTTTTTGAAAAGCAGAAAGAGTGGCCAACTGGGCAGACATGAGGTCTCTCTTAGTTGGAAAATAATGGTGCCGTTCCTCCTACTGCTCATACTTCCTTCCAGCCATGGTGCATGGTAATCAGTTGTTCAGTGTTCACCATCAACTGCTGCTACTAAAAAAGTACTAGGCCTGGATTAGAAAAAGTAAAATACAGTTACACCACTTTGGGGTGTCCAACGTGAGTGACCACCATTACTGATTGAGCATGATGAGACAGTAAAAGAAACTAAAGTCCTCTCATCTCATAAACCTGTGGAGAATACCTTACTTGGGCATGCAATCTGCACAGCAGATTAGTGCTACTAGTACTAGTAGTAGTAAGGAGTCATTACTAGTACTAGTACTAGCAGCAGCCTAGGACCAATGGGTTCTCTGAGTCTTACAGTACCACGACTAGGCAATCCAATTATATGGGGAGAGGGAAAGCTGAGTGAAACCCAGAAGAAAGCAAGCTACAGACAGACTAATACAGAGTCAGAGCAGAGGTTAGTCAGATGTAGTTTGATTTGATGTAAAAAAAAAAACAGACACTAGAAACAATGTTAGTACTAGTACTTAGTAGTAGTTAATGGAGCAAAAACAAGAATTTAGAAACAGATAGATTGAAGAGGATTTTGGAAAAATTAAAATTAGGAAATGGAAATAATAGAGCGGTAAAAGTTAGGGAAATATTAATATATAACAACACCAGGAGGACTTACTGGGGCCAGCGGCAGACCCATCTGCACCTGAGGCCACTTCCTGCTGCTCCTGGGAGGCCCCTCCAGCTCCCACACCCTCCGTACTGACAGCAGACCTAGTCTTCTTCTTGCCCCTGGATGCCGATCATGTAAGACATGATTAAAGAGGCAAAAATGACTTGTGTTGAATAAATAAATATAATTGCTCTAAAAATATTTTTAGAGAGGAAACGGCAATTTCAATAACATTGACCTATCCTAAATCAGATCGACTTATTCGACTAGCAGTAGTCGACTAGTATGTATCGCATTCGAGTACCATCCGATCATTGTTATTCCACAGTTCAATTCCGATTCCTGAATCCTAAACATACCTAGCCCACCTATTCCAGACTTTGGAATGAATTGCAAAAAAATTATATTTGCTTCTACTAAGTTCCAATCTTATTCCCAATCATCTCTCAGTCTCACACTCAAACCCCCTTTGACGGGCCAATTACTAAGTCTGCATTTTTATTCTTCTTAATGCATAGATGGACACATGCATATTGCATACACCAAATTGGTTGGTTGCTATTCTATTCACTCACTATACGAACAAACTACAAAAGGTTCTACTAGGACTGAAGTCATGTGAGAGGACGTGTCATGCAGGCCGCTAAATTACCAAATAATACTAACTAACTACTACCACTATCTTAGTGACAGGAGACAGGACAGCCTGACAGGACAAAGGAAAGGACTGGAGTCTTTCCTATATGCATTACCTAACTTAAATTCTCTAACCTCTCTTACATAACCAGCCCAAGAGAGCGCAAAGTTGCAAACAAGTACGATTATTTATTAGCGCCGAGCATGAGCACCTGTCTGGAAGTAACAATCACATAATAATTAGATTTTTAAACATAAGTTACCTGCATGTAAGCAGCAGCAGCATGTTAGCTATTTGCGAAAAAAATAATATTCGCAATAACACAGAACAGCAGAACACAATAGTAATAAAATTAGCTACTCACCAAGCCCCGGGACCTCAACACCTAGCAGGTCCAGCAGGTCCTGCTCCCGGTCCAGGATGTCAGACCACCGGTGCATCAATTGGTTACGGGTACGCCGGACCCCAGAGCAGCGAAACACTGCCCGGCGCACTCTCTCCCACCGCCGGTGATGCTCCCGGAGCCCGTACCCGGACCCAGGCCTGCCGCCTGCTGCCAGGGTTAAGGGGAGGTGGCGCTGGACAAAAAAACCAGTGCAGCCACCTCCGCCTCACTGAATAAGGCCCGTGGCTGCACCCCTTGGGGACGCCGCCTTCCACAAGGAAGGCGGTCGCGGCACTCACTCCTCGGCCTCTTCCCCTGGCCCTTAGTTTTTTGAAGGCTCTTCGCCATGGTTATGGGTAGGCGGGGGGAGGAAAAGGAAAGGTAGGAAGTAAGAAAGTAAGTAAAAGAAATAAAAAAAGCAAGTAATAGAAAAAGAGTGAAAAACGCACTAAAAAACACAAAAAGTAGGGAAAAACGTAAAATATACAATCAGGAATAGGGAGGGATAGATAATAAATAAAAAAGATCAAAAAAAAGTTTCTAGAAACAAAAGATTGAAAAGATATAGGGAGGATAGAAAAACAGGCCCAGAACCATAGCTAAAAGTGAAAAACAAGATGGCCATGCCCATTGGCGACCGCGTGGTGAAGTTCACGCGATATTTCCCACCGAGCACGCAATAAGCGTCCCCGAACACTCAATACGAGTTCCCAAACAGGAAAGCGCATCGCAAACAGGCGGAACAAGCAACTCCGCGTGGCTCGCTGAGTTTTTTTGCGACTTCACGGAATTCCGCATAGTGCGACTACGCAAACTCTGCCCAGGGTTAGTTCAGGGTTCAGATGGTGCACTGTGAGCTAGCCAGGAATTGGGCCAACATGCTCTTATTAAATGAGTGGACTCAGTCCCGATATTTCGACGTTCATGTGGTCCAGATGCACAGTCCTAATTAATTGGTAGGAACTGTACAACAAAACCAGGCTGTATGGAATGGATACATAACGGAACTAGACTCTAGAAAATGCCTCAATTGTTTAACAACTATATTTTGAAATATCTTAGCCAGGACAGATGGTAACTGGGCAGAATTTACCGGTGTTTGAGGGAGGCAGGTTTTTGAGGAATGGAGTCAGCAGGTCTTCCTTTAAATTACTCCACAAAAAGTAAATGATTCACTTATGGATATGTTGAGGCATTGTATTACTTGTGCAAAGAGGTGTGAATGTTGTTTTAGTAGCCAGGCTGCTGCAAGGGCTCTAACGAATCTGTAGTTTCACCTAAATGAGTAAGGAAATGGTCTCCGCCAGACTGACCTGTTTAAGATGAAATGAAGGAGACCAAGAAAATGCAACTTCTCTATCTCTAACCTGGGATGATAATGTAGTTGTTTATCAGTCATGGCCGGAGTATGTCTGAATCTTTATATTTTCTAAATATGAAACAATTTAGTTTACCTTTCAAGTCTTAGAAGGCACAAGCCCCTGTCAGCCCAAAAATCTGTTCTTTGTAAGAGTTACGTAAACCACTCTCTAACACTTTCCCCTCTGAATGACAATAAGTGAATTTCTCATGTAAACTATTGCACACACTCTAGATCGGGTGCCGATTAGCTTCCGGCCAAACTGCATGAAAATTTAATACTGAAAGCACATAGTCCCGCAATGGACATTATCACTGCCTCACTAGTGTCTCGTTGCATTCCATATGAGCTAAGGAAATCTCAGATTGTTCCACTTTTGAGGAAATCCACCTTGAACTTGGACAGTGCATTTAATTATAGATAAATGTTTTTGCAGCCATATTTGGCCAAACTGTTAGAGCATGCAGTTTGCAATACGTTTTCTCAAAGTATAGATTCATACAACCTGTTATGCAACTGATTTTCGTCTAGGATCTAGTACAGAAATTGTGGTATCAACTGTTTAAGATGAGCTAATATGTTGTGAGAATCAGAGTGTTCCTGCAGGCCTTTTCAATTTGGGCCTGTCAGCAGCATTTGATACGGTAGACCATCTAATTTTACTGAAACAGCTGGAACGTTCTGGAATCTCTCATACAGCCCTTTTGTGGTTCAAGAAAGATTTCAGTTAACAGATCGACTCAGGTTTATTTTCATGCTGTATCGGCAGTCCTCGCCCTTGGGTTACATAAGGTCCTATTTAGTCCCCGATAATTTGTATCCTTTATATGGTCCCCTTTGCTTTCCTTCTTCAGTCCTTTGGTTTATTTGTGATTATGTGTGCTAGGATTATACAGGTTAACAGGTTATACAGGTTTATTTTATTTATTTATTTGAAAAGTTTTATAAAGCGCGAACAAGACCCATACGGGTATCAGAGCGCTGTACATACATGGCAAAGACGAGGGTAACAAACTCAAAGGGACAATAAGTGAGGTTACAGCAGAGTGGGAAAAACAGAAACAGTTGAGAGGTGGGGGTAACCATAGGGTGTCCTAGAGCACGAAAACAGTTTAACATACCAGCATACAATAAAGCGCATCCGAGTATTACAATAAGAATCAAAAATTAACACACAAGAGCATGAGAGTCAATTGATGCTGTTAAAGCTCGTTCAGGAGTAGCCGTTTGACAAGTTTCTTAAAAGATAATGTGGAGGTTTTGGATCTGATCTCAGGAGGCAGGGAGTTCCAGATTCTTGGAGCCAGACCAGAGAAAGGTTATTTCAATATTGATGGCAATCCTGTGCAAAAAATATGCTTTGCATGATTGTCTGAAAAAAAGAGAATATCTGCATGTGCAGGAATAAAATTAAGTTAATTGGGAGCAAAACTGAAATCTTATTCCTTCTTAAGCCCTTGTTGGCCTGTGATCTGCATTTTGGGCCTTCATACCAGAGAAAAAAAGCCATTGTCCAATGTATAAAAAACCAGTGTCAGGTCTGATGCAGGTCTACCTCTCTGAAACAAGATTAACTCAGTTCTCCATCCATGTCTGTGTCAAACACGCACATGGATGTATCGCTTTGGTCGCCCTAAGTTGGCGGGGGTATGCCCAGACGTGGGTCCCTTGCTCACTTTGCCACTGGATTCAAGCAAGCCTGGCTGATGACGGCTGAAATGCCAGAAACCGGTCCTAGGATGCTTGTTTCTGGTCCAGGGAAGACATGGCTTGGCAGTTCGGGCTGGACTGTTCCCATGAGGCACAGGGTCAGACTGATTTGCATATGGCCATGTCTGAACTGGGGTGGTGGAGTGAGCTAAAGAATGATGATGGATTAAACCCAGATCAGTTGACTGGGGGTGAGTGTTTGATTGGCTCAAACGTTCCGTCCATCATCCCCTTTTGTATCGCTTTGGTCGCCCTAAGTTGGCGGGGGTATGCCCAGACGTGGGTCCCTTGCTCACTTTGCCACTGGATTCAAGCAAGCCTGGCTGATGACGGCTGAAATGCCAGAAACCGGTCCTAGGATGCTTGTTTCTGGTCCAGGGAAGACATGGCTTGGCAGTTCGGGCTGGACTGTTCCCATGAGGCACAGGGTCAGACTGATTTGCATATGGCCATGTCTGAACTGGGGTGGTGGAGTGAGCTAAAGAATGATGATGGATTAAACCCAGATCAGTTGACTGGGGGTGAGTGTTTGATTGGCTCAAACGTTCCGTCCATCATCCCCTTTTGTATCGCTTTGGTCGCCCCTAAGTTGGCGGGGGTATGCCCAGACGTGGGTCCCTTGCTCACTTTGCCACTGGATTCAAGCAAGCCTGGCTGATGACGGCTGAAATGCCAGAAACCGGTCCTAGGATGCTTGTTTCTGGTCCAGGGAAGACATGGCTTGGCAGTTCGGGCTGGACTGTTCCCATGAGGCACAGGGTCAGACTGATTTGCATATGGCCATGTCTGAACTGGGGTGGTGGAGTGAGCTAAAGAATGATGATGGATTAAACCCAGATCAGTTGACTGGGGGTGAGTGTTTGATTGGCTCAAACGTTCCGTCCATCATCCCCTTTTGTATCGCTTTGGTCGCCCTAAGTTGGCGGGGGTATGCCCAGACGTGGGTCCCTTGCTCACTTTGCCACTGGATTCAAGCAAGCCTGGCTGATGACGGCTGAAATGCCAGAAACCGGTCCTAGGATGCTTGTTTCTGGTCCAGGGAAGACATGGCTTGGCAGTTCGGGCTGGACTGTTCCCATGAGGCACAGGGTCAGACTGATTTGCATATGGCCATGTCTGAACTGGGGTGGTGGAGTGAGCTAAAGAATGATGATGGATTAAACCCAGATCAGTTGACTGGGGGTGAGTGTTTGATTGGCTCAAACGTTCCGTCCATCATCCCCTTTTGTGAAACACGCACACTAAAGCATATTCTTCACCTGTTCAAATTTTTAGATAGAGTCCAAATACTTAAATACATGTATTGCAGATGGATTGGGCTACTACAATGCGATTTATCTGACTCCACTGACAAGGCTTCAAACATTGCATTTGTACAAGATGTGCAACTGTGATTGGCATTGAATCTGTGGAGAGTGGATTCCATTACGCCAACCTTGATGTTACTTCATCGCTTCCGATCAAACAGCGAATGTTGTTCAAATCTTCGCCTTATCTATCACGCCTTATTCTTCCTTTAACAAATTCCTTTATCCTGGACCTTTGTGCACTATATGCCTAGGCTGAAGCTTGGATCCAAGAAGGTATCTCTGGTCTTGGTGCCAATGTTTCAACATTCCAGCCTTCAGGGGTGTGCTCTCACTGTGGCTGTTGCAAAGCATTGCATTATCGTGCTGTTATCTCTTCACTCCCAGAACTCTCTGATGCTAGTTAGAAAATCACTGAATACTTGCCTTTTTTCAAAGTAAGCAGCAGCTCTGTCTTATTTTGATCTTGACTATTGTTTTATTTCATATAGCTCTAACTAAACTAATGTGGACTGGAAACTAAACCCCATATCATCACTTTGCACCAGTTTGCATCACATCTGGGGAATTTCCACCAGCACAAAGGGCTCTATGAGTCTGGCGGTCCACGGACACCAGACTCGTGGAGGCGCAGCAGTGGCGGTCTTCCAACTGCCCTATTACAATTAGGGCAGTCAGACCGCCATTGCCCCGCCGCAGCCGCCTGGGAACCACCATTCCCTAGTGGTGTTGGGGTGGTCAGGAGCCCGCAATAGGCAAGCATACTACGAGTTTCCACCCTGCCACGGTTTTTATGGCGGTTCCTCCTACATGAAAACAACCGGCCTCCTTGTGCCTCTGCGCCCTGGGCTCAATGCAGGGGGGCACAACATGTGCCCCCCTGTGTGCATGCATCACAGTTCCTGCATGGCATGAACTTTACAGTCCATGCTGTTCAGGAACTGTTTTTGGCGTTCCCATTGCGATGCCCATTTTCAAGGCACCACCTTGGGAACGTCAAAAGAAGCAAGCCAGACACGAGAAATACTTGCAATCTTGCGGGCTGCCTGACTACAGGTTTGGTGGTGCAGCGGCAGGGCAGATCCCGCGCCGCACTGTCAAACTCGTAATCAGGCCCAAAATGTTGATAGTTCCTGGTCTTTATAGGCTTAGGCAAGAGACACACTATTGTAGACTAGAGATTCGTAAACATTAAAGTGAGTTTGAGTAAATGGTTCAAAGCCTCCTTACAAGAACAATTATCAGCTATCATAGTGATAAGGAGAATGGAGTGGAGGGCCTTAGTTGAGTTCTGATCAGAAGATAGCTCAAAGGTAATAAGTAGTGGTCTTGTCATATTGAGAAATTAATGGAGCCAATGTAAATTTCTGTTTTATTTAAGAAGAAAATGATGAACTTTTATGACTGTGGCCCCATTAATGACACTGGTAAACTTTGATATGATAACCCCTGAGTTAATGTGTTTGTAATTGAACCCGAAGAGGTATTAAAACATACTTCAATTCACCAAGGAGAAGAGTGTTTGATGGAAACTGATGCTAATTGGTCTTGTCATATTGAGAAATTAATGGAGCCAATGTAAATTTCTGTTTTATTTAAGAAGAAAATGATGAACTTTTATGACTGTGGCCCCATTAATGACACTGGTAAACTTTGATATGATAACCCCTGAGTTAATGTGTTTGTAATTGAACCCGAAGAGGTATCAAAACATACTTCAATTCACCAAGGAGAAGAGTGTTTGATGGAAACTGATGCTAATTGGTCTAAAAAAACTGAATATGTTGTTTGTTACACTCCAGAGAATGGTAGCAGAGTACCAATGCAGTCAGGCCCAGTTCGGGGTGCCACAGGAATAATAGGGAGTAGTGAGTCCCAACCATGGTGGTTGAGTTCATTTGTCATTGCTGCCTCAGGTCCTCACACATGCGCTTTTTTTGTTAGTTATTCCCTTCTAAAGAACAGGTGACTTTTCATAAAAACATATTTCTAATATTAACTTACTTTTTATATATTAAAGCATTATTTTCTTTTAAAACATAAAAGTAGATGGGCTTCTCTACATCAACCTAACCATTACTTCGTCAGCTAAGTGTAGTGTAAGTAGATGTGGAGTTAAAATGGTAAATTATACTTATCTAATGGTGGGTGATGGATTCAATGTGATCATTTTATAGGTTATTTAAAAGGCCTCCTTTTAATGTGATGCAAATTACTACAGGTAGTTCATTAATTTAAATTCTTTTAATGACTATTATCTGTTTAACTTCCTGCTAGTGCAAAAGTTTTAGTTCGCTGAAAATTCTCAAATACAAGTCCTGTAAATAAAACAGCGGGCAAGAAAATGCTGAGAAAGTCCAGGTGCTAATAATGCTTGAAACTGCGTGATCATATCTAACAGAAGGATGACCCTTTCTATGTCTGTGTTGTCACTGATTTGGATCTGGGTGAGACTTCTTTTAAGGATCCTACAGACCAAATGAGAATTCATTTGAACCTGGGCTTTAATTGAGGAATGGTTCAGCCTGCCGTCCTAGCAAGGATGTACCTTAAACCTCAAGCCATGTATTATACATACAAACAGAGGTAGTCAGAGGTAAGTTACTAACAAAAACCCTGAGGTGGTGGTAATCTCAAATTGAAACATGGGAATGATAACATATTTCCTGGGAAATATTATGATAACCTCCTAATGTAGCCTATGGTTCTGGGTATGCAGACACATTCCTTCAAACCCAGTGATATCAGGAATTCCTCTCATGGGACATGTAGAATAATGCATAGAAGAATCTCCATTGGAGGCCAGGTTGAAGCTTACAATTTCATTTATGGCCTTTTAATGGGTCTAACTGGGCACTCTTAAAAAAAACAGCCAAACGTAAAATTAGTCTTTATCTGGCATACCTACATTACATTGTATGCTCTGCCTGTTATTTTTGGGTTATAAAAATTGTTTTTTTCCATTAAACTTGCAATTATACTTCTTCTTCATACTTTCAGAAATTATTAATCATTTGTATTGGTCTAGTTTCCTATTTGTATACATTGTATTCCTGAATAAAAAAGATATTTGATTTTAGGATGTTGGTTTAATTGTGAAACAGTATAATGCTTTGGATCACATTTCACGTTCCAGGACATTTACAAATGAAATCAAATATAATATAACACATGTAGCAGAAACAGCTTGCTAGCATTTCATGGAGAGAATAACACATGTAGCAAAATCAGCCCACTTTCATTTCGTGGAGAACTAGGTGAGCTCGGCTTTGAACAACTGAATAAAGTAGCCACCCACAGAATGGACACATGCTGGACCTTACTTTTTGTAAAACCCTCTGTGCTAATTGGTAATCTCTGTATCAAACCTATCATCTGGTGTGACCGTTTCCTAATTACGTGTTTCATCTTGCTTCCACCCTCGGTCACAAGGGAACAAGGGAGCCCATTGTTAGGAAATATAGTAAAGTGGATTCAGCTGAAGCCTGTAGTATCTCCAAGGATTTGCATGTCACCCCACCCTCTGAAGATGATCCTAACATTCTCCTGGATACCCCTTTTCAGGCTACTAGATCTCTTACAGGCAGGTTTGCACCAACCATTTCTCTCCACATCAGGAGTAATACACCACATCATAGATGATTGCCCACTAAGATTAAATAGGAATGACATACCGTCAGGCAATATGAACGAAGGTGGAAGAAAGCCTGGACCAAGGGCGGGGATCAGCAATACAAAAGGTTCTATAACAATATAAATACATTCTCTTCTTGGCCAAGGCTCACTTCATAGCCCTTCAGTTTTAGTCGTTATCTATCATCTAAAAAGATCTTTTTAACATGGTGAAAGAATTTTAACTACCCCTCATCTCTGCGATAGTTATCAGATTTCATTTCGGCTAAATATGTTAAGATTGATGAAAGGGCTAATGCTCAGTCAGGAGGTGCCGCTAAATCCATCAGATAGCCAGGATATATCATCCTAGTTAACATCTTGAAGCTCCTCCCCATCAGTCTCATTAAAGTCTACATCATTCTATCTAGCATGAAGACAGACTCTTCAGTCGATCTCTGTGCTATGTGTCTTCTGAAGACCTCCTCCCTGTAATAGGAGAACCTATTCAATAGGTCATTAGTGCCATCCTACATATAGGTTAGGGTCTTCATCCAGTCAAGGAAGGAGTTTTAACCCCTATATTAAAACACAAATCAGGCCTGTATCCTTACAAATGAAATAACATTTGTCTGATTGCACAACCTCCAACCATGGCCAAGACCTTTGGAAAGCACCTAGCAGGTAGGCTGTCTAATTATCTTGCATGGAACCACTTCGATGAAAGTCAAGCTGGGTTTTGCCCAGGATATAGCATGGAATGTGTCTTAGTAGCAACTCTGGATGAGCGGAGCAAGGATACAAGACAGCGTGTCAGAATTCTGCTTCTAGATCTTTCAGCAGATTTCACTATGGTCAACCATACCATCTTGCTGTGTCACCTCTAAGCCATCTGCATAAGTGCACAGGTTTAAAACTGGCTCACCTTTCTACTAGTGAACAGAAGTCAACTCGTTTCACTACCTCCCTTGAGTTCAAACAACATCTATTTACCATGCTCTGTTCTATATGGCTTAGCCATGTCTCTAATCCTATCCAACATCTACATCAATCCACTTTGTTGCCTAATATGCTCTTTTGGTTTCACTGTGTTAGCCTACACTGATGACACCCAAATCTGGCGTAAATCTAACCAGTCCTTGTCCAGCTCCATTGGACAGCTGTGAGACTGCCTAGCTAAGATCCAGTGCTGGATGTCGTACAATTTCCTCAAACTAAATGATGACAAGACTGAGTCTAATCAAAGGTAGGGACTCTCAAACCTAGTGCCTTGACTCCTCGCCCCAGCAGCTGTGCCCCTTTCCACACCAATAGAGACAGTCAAGAATGTGGGAGTTATTATTTATTAGATGTTGTGTCTTTTTCTACCTCAGACCCGAAAAATCTGGGCTACTGGGTTTGTTCAGCTCAGTACCCTAAGAAAGTTGCATTCTTTAATCCCTAGCGGGTAGGAGTAGGGAAGTGTCTCCCCATCCCGCCTTGACTACAGCAATTTGCTCTAGGTAGGCCACGCAGACCTAGCCATCTCTAAGCTACAAAGGCTGCCGAATGCAGCTCTGAGACTTGCTGATGGTCTCAGCAAACCCAACCACATTTCTCAGGCTAGGGGTAGTCCATAATGGCTCCAGATAAAAAGATTCATCTGAAAGTACTCTCTTTGCCTCACAAAGCCTTCTATGAGCCTGGCCCGGTCTTTCTATGTCACTTACTGACGCCCAGCGAGTCCCCTGCAGGTTGTCTCTGTGGCAGCTGTTAAAAATGGGTGCACTGTGGTGGTAAAGCCTTCCGTGCTCTGGAACCTAAACTCTCGAATGATTACCCTGTGAAGATATAGATGATTTCAAACCTCACAAATGTTGATTATCTAATGAAAAATGTCCTCTTTTCAAGGCTCGAGCCTTGACTCGTTTTCAGTCCTGGTACTTTTTGTTTTTTAATATCTGCTCCTGTTTAGTAACGGTCTTTATTCACAGATATGTTTTTTTTAGCTTATTGGCAGGGCTCGAGTCGGGGTACCACGCGGGTGGACGGCGTCCCCCCACTTATTTTACCGGAAGCTCAATAACTGGAGCAAATGGAGCCACACATTCACTCTTTGGCCTCTCTGGGGCGAGATCGGAGCTCATTCAGAACACTGCTCACGTGCTGGCTTCTCTGATGCAATCGCATCTAAGGGGTGAGCGAGGGGAGGCAATGAGTCTGATGGTGCAGGCCACCTTTCGTGACGTCACTTCCTGTCGTGACGTCAGCGTCCCCCCACTTCTTTTTTTAGGACTTGTGCCCTGCTTATTGGGCTGTGGTATGTCTGTTCTTCACTCCGAGTACCAAGATGCCCCGGTAAATACACACTCAATGAACAGTAATAAAAAAACGATGGTAATCTTGCCGTAATTAAATCTGTTAAGCATTTATGCAGATTATATCAAACGAATCGACAGATGTATTTTCCAGAATATATTTTAAACAACTTGATTTTTTTGATGCGTAAAGTAAAACTGAGTCAATTTCTTATTTCTTGCGTGTCAATATGCATTTTCAGTGATTTGCACGACACTGTCCTCTTTTGACCAGTTTCCAAAAGTCCACTTCAAAGAATCAGTAGATCGACGAATTATAACTACACTTTTTCAGAGAGGATAACTATGAGTTCAAAAATGAGCACAGGTATTGGGAGCACAGCAATGGTAACATTTTAAATGACCTGCTCTACCAAAGAAATGGGTGCTATTTTAGAAAGATTTCCTTTACTGTGCTATGTAATTTTACATTTCCATTCTAGATTTATCTGAAAGTTATTGGCAAACTTCTAAAGCCAAAAACAAATCTAAAAAAATGATTCAAGGCCTCATTGACAACAGTAGAAGAATAAATCGCATAATCAAGTATTTGCAATTTTTTTGCGTTATCAGACATTTTTTATTTTTTGGTAAACAGCATCCAAATGTCCCATATAATTGTATTTGATGTGCACAGCTAGAAAGTGATATAAATTGTTCCTACAACGATTTTACACATTTTAAGAGCATTTACTGAAAATCTAAAGACTTCAAATGTTGCAATAAACAAATGTTTTAGCAATCTCTATTTTCAATTTTTATGCAGAAGTGTCTCTTGATTTCATTGCCCTGTAGAGGAACTGTCCCTTCTGTCATGAAATGTGACTAGGGCAGAACATGTCTGAAACGGAACACAGCCTAAATGACCCCGAGCTAACATTGGGTTCCCTTGTGATCACAACTCGAAAAAACTGCAAAAAATGTGAAATATGTAAACTTCTTAAGTGACAGAAAACCCGTCTCTCGAGAGTGCCATTCATTTCTTTTCAACCGCTCACGTCTGTCAGAGGTGACACGTCTCTGTGTGTTTTTAACAGGAAAACGAGTAGCAATCGCTTGTACAAAACTACTAAAATAATTAAATGGTACTGAACACGCACACGTGCCTCCTGTATTTATGGCCCACTATGCAAAGTGTAACCTTAATTATGAGATAGCAGATTATATACGCACAATTGTGTGCTAATGTTGATATATAAGTGAGTTAAAAGGTTGATTGAACTAAAATTTGCAAATGTGCTTTTTGAATCAGATATGTACCTCTACAATGCCACTATGTTGTTTAGCATAACAAATATACAAAATGCTCAGCGTTTTAAACCACTGCAGAAATAATATAAAGAGAAATTCGTGCAGAGGATCTTTAAAATCTACTGAGAAGTAGTTTACAAACTTTGGAAACTTGGCGTTGTCAAAAGTTTTATCAAAGAAAAATCAATCACTCAGACATCTTACTTCTCTCAAAAATTATTTTCTCAAAGAATATTCCATAGATAGATCATCCATTCCCCACAGCAAAGCTTCACCATGGGAGTCTATTAATTGCTCCTTTTCTAATTTCCCTAAATGAGTTATAATTATTTTATGTCTGTTTTATGGTTACAAACTAGTTTGAACCTCAGCTCTAATTGCGGCGTAGCTTTCAAAGAAATGTATGGGTATTCAATTGATGGACTGCCAACATGTGTGGAGACATCACATAAAATAGATATACAGCTAATAGTTTTAAGGACTTGAGTGTTAAAAATCAGAGGCCCAGACAACTCATGAAAAAGGAGCATGGTGTAATATCATTGATTATCTCATGCACTTTACTTGGACACTGCAGACAGACAAAAATATAATACTCATTATTAAAACATTTAAAAATATGATTTCATGGTTAAATATATACATGACATCTACAGGGAAGATTGCTTGCTCGGATTAGAATTTGATGGTAGAATTAGTCAATATTATAATTACAATGACTACAATTATGTCTCTTGAGTTATTAACACTTGTACTTTCTCAACTAAAAGGTTTGCATAAAACACTGCAGTGAGCTTTTTGTTAAGCTGTTAGGTACACCTTGAATATGCATCAGAGTATTCTTATAAGTCTCTTTAAATATTGTAAAAAGTCTTTTTAATGCTAAAATGGATAGAGGAAATGTCCAGTTATCTCATTTAATTGTGTACAATATTATAAGCAGAACTCTGATGAAACATTTTCTTCACTATAAAACCGCACTTGATCAATAAGGACACACTATCAATAACTTGAGTATACAGTATACACAGGCAGCGAGTAAAATACCTGACAGGCAAACATGTTAAAGTTAATCTAATTACTGTGCCCATCACATATAGTAAATGTCTGGCGATTTTACCTCCCATTTCAAAATTAGTTTCAATTCATACTTTTAAGCAATGGTTTGAAACTACTTTATATTAGACACCTGCTTGCTTCTCAAACTAATATTTGACTTAAATATGGATCTCGTGGGAATCTCGATCTAGGCACATTTATTATATGTAAATTAAAATAAATAATATAAAATTCAGAAAGAATACACATTTGGCTGTGTGTGGTGTTGAAAGGGAGGAGCTGTGTTTTCATAGAGTCCATCGATGAATTATGTGCATGGGTGCTTGTAGGTAACTTAAGTGCTGGAATATAGAAAACACAAAACCTGTTAATGCATCAAATTTTTGTAGCACTATTGCAATATTAAATTAGTAGTAGCCACTATAGATTGATAGTCATTTCTAAAAACCAAGGGTCTCTTTACGAGTGCCCGGACATCCGGATTCAGCTGGTAACTGGAGTTACTAGCCAAATCAGTTTTCCGAGATCTGAGACAACTCCACAGATCAGGAGTATTGCAGTAGGAGACTTTGGCTGATCTCTGAACAAGATACCAGGCAAAACGTAGGAATGAATTCAAAAATACCAGATTTCTGTATGTTATTCTCTAAAATTCAATAATTTGGAGTGATTTAGCAGCCCCTTCCAGTAGCTGCCCATTGTGGGAGTGCTGCCGGGCGGTGATGTGGGGCGGGGGAGGGGCAGGGTGGGGGGTAGTAAACTACGGAATACGGCCGAATAGAGGTAAGTAAACATGTAAATAAATAAAAAGAATTCCGTTGCGCGCGCAGCATCGCATTTGGCGATGCAGCGCGCGCAACGAAATTCGTTTTATTTATTTATATGTCTACTTACCACTATTCGGCTGTATTCCGTAGTTTACTACCCCCCACCCTGCCCCTCCCCCGCCCCACGTCACCGCCCGGCAGCACTCCCACCACGGGCCGCTACTGCCCCCTTCTGATTAACTGATGTATTGTTAATAAGCATTACGCAATTGAAGGATAAACAGGTATGTTGTATAGGGGAAATGATTAACAGACTTGTACTTTGTATAAAAAACCATAGCCAAATAAGAGATAAAAATAGGTTTCATCAATATAATCTTATTAAGTTGCAGATTATGAATAGATGCAACAGTTGTATGACATTACAACCCATGCGTTTACAATACATGCCTTTATCACACATCCTTCACAGCGCACTGCCTTTAACAAAGATATCTTTACCATGCATGTTCTCACAACGCAAGGTAAGCATATATAAGGTAAGTGTCATGCTTATTTTTTTAAATTATGTATAAATATATATACACATACATATATAATATATATATATGTATATATACATCTTACTTAAAAATATTTTTTTTTTATTGGGGGAAACCATAGAAAGAGCGTTTATTGTTTTGCTAATAACTCTGGTTCCGTTTGATGAATCATCACCAAATTTTCAAAACTAGTTTGCCATTCACTTAATTTGCTGCCTGGAAAGTTTCTGGGGGATCTGTCAAGGGGTTTGAGAAAAGGGAGTGCCTCAAAATGTGCTTTCCTCATGCAATTACCAATAGGGAGTTTAGACACAACTACAGTCCGAACTGCTGAAAGGAGTTACATCAAATTTGGGAGAGAGCTAGATCATGGTCCAGAAAGAGTTCTTTTTGTAATTTGGTGTAAATCTGTTCGGTAGTTTCGGAGTTATTAAAGTAAAAATATTTATGTATATCTAGAGACATGGATCCACCGCGGTGGATACGCGGAGTTACGCACCATCAGCAATGCCATGATTGGCTGGCCACAACCTGAGAGACCATTTTGTGCAACAGGACTCAGTTCCCGGGGGGGAAATAAAATGTAAAAGTGATAGAAGGAGTCAGAGTAGAGGTACCTGACCCCATGGGACTGATGAAGGAGTCTGTGAGGGACCCCTCATGGGCAGCACATTGCCCATGAACCTTTTTTGTGGTTGCAAGGTACTGCGGATCCACCACCGCACTCAGTGTGACCCTGCATGTTCTACGGTGGGTCCACAGATCCAGACCTCAATTTGAAAAATACATACATCCACTCATAGACCCACATACCTATACAAAAACTCACAAATCTGCTCACACACCCACTCACAGACCCACACAGCCACTCACACACCCTCTCACACACTCACATATCCTCTTACCCACATAACCACTCACACACCCACTCACAGACCAACAAAACCAGACACACATCCACTCACAGGGCCACACAGCTACCTATACACCCCCTCACACACTCACACACCCACTTATACACACATGCACCCTTACAGCCACTCCCACACCCAAAAAAACACTCACACACCCACACAGCCAGTCAGACACCTACTCACACACCCACAGAGCCACTCCCACACCCACTTACACACCCACTCACACACCCACACAGTCACTCACACAGCCACTCACACACCCACACACAGGCATTGATACTCTTATAGAAATTGCTATAGCATATGTTTGTATTAAATGTGTTGTTGTTTTAGAAGTGATTGTGTGCTTTTGGTTAGGAATGGATCCATAAAATTAATTTAAACAAACAGAAAGACTTGGTGCATTGCATTTATAGAAAGACTACATAAATTGCCTTACCTTCATTTTTTTATTTAATTTGTAAAATATATTATAGAAATGTGTGTGAATAAAATATATTTTTAAAATTGTGAAAACGTATTTAAGTAAATTGAACTTATTGATCAAATTGTAGTGCAATTTGTATTAACAAAATGATGAGCTTCACTAAAAAGCAGAGGTTACAGGGATGGTATAGTTAGGAAATAGCAATAAAAAAACTTAGAAATTCACAGAAAAAAACAAAGGTTACAGGGACGTTATAGTTAGGTTCAGATTTAGCCTGTTTGGCTAGACATCTTACTTTGGTCATTTGTGGTTAGAGTAGTGGTTTAGAAGAGACAGGACTATCCGCTGAGAACCTTCTCCTGGGTGATAAGTGAGTGTAGTAGTTGATTATCTTACAGTGAGCTCTCTGCTGTACATTCCTCACCTATCTCCTTTTCTTATTTTCCAAAAATGTAAATGTTATTTTATGAAGTATACAGAAGTTTACTGATTTATGTCATCAGTGATGTCATCAGTGTTGTCATTTTAGATGTCATCAGTGATGTCACTGACCATGTCATTAGTGATGTAATATGTGAGGTCATATGCAGCGCATTGCGAGCTGTGTAAGTTATAGTTAGCTCAGGCTACTATAACTGCTGAATTTCTATGGTTTTATGTGTGTAAAATCTGAATACACACATATATATATATATATATATATATATATATATATATATATATATATATATATATATATTCACTGAAAAAACCATAGGTTTCAGACACGTTATAGTTAGAAATTAGCATTTAAAAAACCTTTGAAATTCACTGAAAAAACCATAGGTTTTAGGGACAGTTATAGTTAGTTGGACATTTCACTCGTACAAAACCATAGAAATTCCCCCGTTATAGTTAGTTCAGCTAACTATAACTCGCGCCCCACAATGCACTGCTGATGACGTCACATATTACATCACTCATGACATGGTCAGTGACATCACTGATGACATCACTGATGACATCTCAAATGACATCACTGATGACATCACTGATGACATCATCCATTGACTGTGTGTTTCTGTAAAGTTTAAATATGTTTAATATATATAGGGAAAGGCGTATTGAAGAATGAGTGGGTGTATAAGTGTCTGAATGGATGATTTAGTACGTGAGTGACTGATTCTACAAGTGAGTGATTAAATGTATCTTACTGAATGCATGGGTTAGTGACTAAACTGTGTGAATGTCTGTATCCGTCTGTCTGTTGGTTTGTAAGCGGCTGCATGAGCTTTCTGAATAGCTACATGAGTGTCTACATGGGTTATTGATTGATTGTCTGAGTATCTGTATGGGTGCCTGAGTGTTTGTGTGGGTGGGGTGTGTGTGACTCTGTGCATAGATGTGTGAGTTGGTGATTCACTGGGTGCATGGTTTCAAGAGTGCATCTGTGATGGACTGTATGGGTGGGTGAGTGTGTGTGTATGGGTGTGTTAGTGATTGAATGTATATCTCAGTGGTACATGTGTGAGTAACTACATATGTGAAAGGAAGTATATATGTGTGTTGGAGTATATAAATGGCTATAAGTGAGAGTGTGTGATTGTGAGAGTGGCTGTATGGATGAGTGTGTACTTGTATCAGTGATTGTATAAGAGCGTAAGAATGTGCTAGTATTTGTATGAGTAAGTGAGCTGGTGTGTGTATAACTGTATAGGTGAGTAAATGGGTGTGTGATTAAGTTTTTTGCATGACTGACTAGGTGTGTGAGTACCTCTATGGATGAGTGGCGGTGTGTGAGTGTTTATATAGGTGTATGAGTGCATATGATAGTCCTGTACTGAGTGACTAAGTATGAGTGACTGTACGGGTGAGTGAGTGGATGTGTGTGTAGACCTAAGAATCAGTGAGTGGGTATGTAGTTTTTGGTGTTGGAGTGTCTATGGTTTTGAGAATGGCAGTCTGTAATTTAGAGTGGGTGTATCAAAAGTTATATTAGGGTGTGAGAAGATGCATGAAATTATCACATGGATGATGTCATCAGTGATGTCATTTGAGATGTCATCAGTGATGTCATCAGTGATGTCACTGACCATGTCATGAGTGATGTAATATGTGACGTCATCAGCAGTGCATTGTGGGGCGCGAGTTATAGTTAGCTGAACTAACTATAACGGGGGAATTTCTATGGTTTTGTACGAGTGAAATGTCCAACTAACTATAACTGTCCCTAAAACCTATGGTTTTTTCAGTGAATTTCAAAGGTTTTTTAAATGCTAATTTCTAACTATAACGTGTCTGAAACCTATGGTTTTTTCAGTGAATTTCAAAGGTTTTTTAAATGCTAATTTCTAACTATAACGTGCCTGAAACCTATGATTTTTTAAGTGAATTTCAAAGGTTTTTTAAATGCTAGTTTCTAACTATGCCTACAGAGGTAGGACATGTGAAGAAAGAAGAAAAAATGCACAGAAAGAAGCAAAAGATGTGCAGAAAGAACCAACAGAGGAGCAGAAAGAGGCCTTGTTGCAAAATCATCCTGTGCCCACAACTTTTTCAGACGGGTACTGGTGGTAACTGACTCTGACTAACCAGAGCCAGTGCTATGCTAAAAGACACTTAGAATACAGTGAAAACACCTACATACACTAGGGAACACTATGCGTTGGGGTACCCCTGTGATTAGCATGACCTCCTCTGCAAGTCCCTAGTACATAATAGGGCAGGGGGATTAAAACTACCTCTTAAAACGCGCTACAGGGCGCGTTTGCACAGTGGTGAAGGGAGGGGGGCCTGAGGTGACATGTGTGCAAACGCACCCCGTGGCGCGTTTTAAGTTGCAGGATTAAGTCCCCTTGAATTCTGAGGGTCCCTGGGGCCCAACTAGCCGCCCAGGTACCTACAGTTAGGACCACAGAGCTGAGTTGCAGAGAGGCGTTCCGAGGCCACGCACCTTTTTTCACCTCTCTGCAATGCAACTCTGTTGTGCTTACTGAAGGTACCTGGTGGGCTAGTTGGCCCCCAGGGTCCCTCAGGATTCAAAGGGAATTAATTCCCCAACTTAAAATGCACCACAGGGCGTGTTTGCGCACATGTCACCTGAGGCCCCGCCCCCTCCCCCTCCCTTCACCACTGTGCAAACGCGCCCCGTGGTGCGTTTTAAGTTGGGGGATTAGGTCACCTTGAATCCTGAGGGTCCCTGGGGCCCAACTAGCCCACTAGGTACTTCCAGTAAGCACCACAGGCCTGCGTTGCAACGCCTGTAACAAATTGTGCAGTTGTGTTTAGGTAGTGAAGAGGGTCGTGCTGGGGGTAGTGTTTTAGGGTTTAGGGTAGTGCAGTGGTGTTTGTGTAGTGTAGGGGGTCATGCTGGGGGTAGATTTAGAGTTTAGGGTAGTGCAGTGGTGTTTGGGTAGTGTAGGGAGTCGTGCTGGGGGGAGCGTTTTAGGGTTTAGGATAGTGCAGTGGTGTTTGGGTAGTGTAGGGGGTCGTGCTGGGGGTAGTGTTTTAGGGTTTAGGGTAGTGCAGTGGTGTTTGGGTAGTGTAGGGGGTCGTGCTGGGGGTAGTGATTTAGGGTAGTGCAGTGGTGTTTGGGTAGTGTAGGGGGTACTGCTGGGGGTAGTGTTTTAGGGTTTAGGGTAGTGCAGTGGTGTTTGGGTAGTGTAGGGGTACTGCTGGGGGTAGTTGTTTAGGGTTTAGGGTAGTGCAGTGGTGTTTGGGTAGTGTAGTGGTTCGTGCTGGGGGTAGTTTTTAGGGTTTAGGGTAGTGCAGTGGTGTTTGTGTAGTGTAGGGGGTAGTGTTTTAGGGTTTAGGGTAGTGCAGTGGTGTTTGTGTAGTGTAGGAGGTCGTGTTTTAGGGTTTAGGGTAGTGCAGTGGTCTTTGGGTAGTGTAGGGAGTCGTGCGGGGGGTAGTGTTTTAGGGTTTAGGGTAGTGTAGGGGGTCATGCGGGGGGTAGTGTTTTAGGGTTTAGGGCAGTGCAGTGGTGTTCGGGTAGTGTAGGGGGTCGTGCTGGGGGGAGTGTTTGAGGGTTTAGGGCAGTGCAGTCGTGTTCGGTAGTGTAGGGGGTTGTGCTGGGGGTAGTATTTTAGGGTTTAGGGTAGTGCAGTGGTGTTCGGGTAGTGTAGGGGGTCGTGCTGGGGGTAGTGTTCTAGGGTTTAGGGCAGTGCAGTGGTGTTTGGGCAGTGTAGGGGGTAATGCTGGGGGTGGTGTTTTAGGGTTTAGGGCAGTGCAGTGGTGTTCGGGCAGTGTAGGGGGTCGTGCTGGGGGTGGTGTTTCAGGGTTTAGGGCAGTGCAGTGGTGTTTGGGCAGTGTAGGGGGTGGTGTTTCAGGGTTTAGGGCAGTGCAGTGGTGTTCGGGCAGTGTAGGGGGTCGTGCAGGGGGTGGTGTTTCAGGGTTTAGGGCAGTGGTGTTCGGGCAGTGTAGGGGGTCGTGCTGGGGGGGTGTTTCAGGATTTGGGGCAGTGCAGTGGTGTTCGAGCAGTAAAGGGGGTCGTGCTGGGGGTGGTGTTTCAGGGTTTAGGGCAGTGCAGTGGTGTTCGGGCAGTGTAGGGGGCAGTGCAGGGGGTGGTGTTTCAGGGTTTAGGGCAGTGCAGTGTTGTTCGGGCAGTGTAGGGGGTGGTGCAGGGGGTGGTGTTTCAGGGTTTAGGGCAGTGCATTGGTGTTCAGGCAGTGTAGGGGGTCATGCAGGGGGTGGTGTTTCAGGGTTTAGGGCAGTGCAGTGGTGTTTGGGCAGTGTAGGGGGTTGTGCTGGGGCTGGTGTTTCAGGGTTTAGGGCAGTGCAGTGGAGTTCGGGCAGTGTAGGTGGTCGTGCTGGGGCTGGTGTTTCAGGGTTTAGGGCAGTGCAATGGTGTTCGGGCAGTGTAGGGGGTCATGCTGGGGCTGGTGTTTCAGGGTTTAGGGCAGTGCAGTGGTGTTCGGGCAGTGTAGGGGGTCTTGCTGGGGCTGGTGTTTCAGAGTCTAGGGCAGTGCAGTGGTGTTCGGGCAGTGTAGGGGGTCTTGCTGGGGCTGGTGTTTCAGGGTTTAGGGCAGTGCAGTGGTGTTTGGGCAGTGTAGGGGGTCGTGCTGGGGGTGGTGTTTCAGGGTTTAGGGCAGTGCAGTGGTGTTTGGGCAGTGTAGGGGGTCGTGCTGGGGCTAGTGTTTCAGGATTTAGGGCAGAGCAATGGTGTTCAGGCAGTGTAGGGGGTTTTGCTGGAGGTGGTGTTTCAGGGTTTAGGGCAGTGCAGTGGTGTTAGTGCAGTGTAGGGGGTGGTGTTTCAGGGTTTAGGGCAGTGGTGTTCAGGCAGTGTAGGGGGTCTTGCTGGGGTTGATGTTTCAGGGTTTAGGGCAGTGCAGTGGTGTTCGGGCAGTGTAGGGGGTCGTGCTGGGGGTGGTGGTTCAGGGTTTAGGGCAGTGCAGTGGTGTTCCGGCAGTGTAGGAGGTCGTGCAGGGGGTGGTGTTTCAGGGTTTAGGGCAGTGCAGTGGTGTTCGGGCAGTGTAGGGGGTCATGCTGGGGGTGGTGTTTCAGGGTTTAGGGCAGTGCAGTGGTGTTCGGGCAGTGTAGGGTGTCGTGCTGAGGGGTGGTGTTTCAGGGTTTAGGGCAGTGCAGTGGTGTTTGGGCAGAGCAGGGGGTCGTGCAGGGGGTGGTGTTTCAGGGTTTAGGGCAGTGCAGTGGTGTTCGGGCAGTGTAGGGGGTCATGCTGGGGGTGGTGTTTCAGGGTTTAGGGCAGTGCAGTGGTGTTCGGGCAGTGTAGGGGGTCGTGCAGGGGGTGGTATTTCAGGGTTTAGGGCAGTGCAGTGGTGTTTGGGCAGAGCAGGGGGTCGTGCAGGGGGTGGTGTTTCAGGGTTTAGGGCAGTGCAGTGGTGTTTGGCCAGTGTAGGTGGTCTTGCTGGGGGTGGTGTTTCAGGCTTTAGTGCAGTGGTGTTCGGGTAGTGTAGGGGGTCTTGCTGGGGGTGGTGTTTCAGGGTTTAGGGCAGTGCAGTGGTGTTCGGGCAGTGTAGGGGGTCTTGCTGAGGCTGGTGTTTCAGGGTTTAGGGCAGTGCAGTGGTGTTCGGGCAGTGTAGGGGTCATGCTGGGGCTGGTGTTTCAGGGTTTAGGGCAGTGCAGTGGTTTTCGGGCAGTGTAGGCGGTCGTGCTGGGGCTGGTGTTTCAGGGTTTAGGGCAGTGCAGTGGTGTTCGGGCAGTGTACGGGGTTGTGCTGGGGCTGGTGTTTCAGGGTTTAGGGCAGTGCAGTGGTGTTCGGGCAGTGTAGGGGGTCGTGCTGGGGGTGGTGTTTCAGGGTTTAGGGCAGTGCAGTGGTGTTCGGGCAGGGTAGGGGGTCGTGCTGGGGCTGGTGTTTCATGGTTTAGGGCAGTGCAGTGGTGTTCGGGCAGTGTAGGGGGTCGTGCTGGGGGTGGTGTTTCAGGGTTTAGGGCAGTGCTGTGGTGTTCGGGCAGTGTAGGGGGTCATGCTGGGGGTGGTGTTTCAGGGTTTAGGGCAGTGCAGTGGTGTTCGGGCAGTGTAGGGGGTCTTGCTGGGGGTGGTGTTTCAGGATTTAGGGCAGTGCAGTGGTGTTCGGGCAGTGTAGGGGTCGTGCTGGGGCTGGTGTTTCAGGGTTTAGGGCAGTGCAGTGGTGTTCGGGCAGTGTAGGGGGTCTTGCTGGGGGTGGTGTTTCAGGGTTTAGGGCAGTGGTGTTCGGGCAGTGTAGGGGGTCTTGCTGGGGGTGATGTTTTAGGGTTTAGGGCAGTGCAGTGGTGTTCGGACAGTGTAGGAGGTCTTGCTGGGGGTAGTGTTTCAGTGTTTAGGGCAGTGCAGTGGTGTTCGGGCAGTGTAGGGGGCGTGCTGGGGTGGTGTTTCCGGGTTTAGGGCAGTGCAGTGGTGTTCGGGCAGTGTAGGGGTTCGTGAAGGGGGTGGTGTTTCAGGGTTTAGGGCAGTGCAGTGGTGTTCGGGCAGTGTAGGGGGTCGTGCTAGGGTTGGTGTTTCAGGGTGTAGGGCAGTGCAGTGGTGTTCGGGCAATGTAGGGGGTCGTGCAGGGGCTGGTGTTTCAGGGTTTAGGGCAGTTCAGTGGTGTTTGGGCAGTGTAGGGGGTCGTGCTGGGGGTAGTGTTTTTAGGGTTTAGGGTAGTGCAGTGATGCTTGTGTAGTGTAGGGGGTCGTGCTGGGGTAGTGCTTTAGGGTTTAGGGTAGTGCAGTGGTGTTTGTGTAGTGTAGGGGGTCATGTTTTAGGGTAGTGCAGTGGTGTTTGGGTAGTGTAGGGGGTCGTGCTGGGGGTAGTGTTTTAGGATTTAGGTTAGTGCAGTGGTGTTTGGGTAGTGTAGGGGGTCATGCTGGGGGTAGTGCTTTAGGGTTTAAGGTAGTGCAGTGGGGTTTGTGTAGTGTAGGGGGTCGTGCTGGGGATAGTGTTTTAGGGTTTAGGGTAGTGCAGTGGTGTTTGTGTAGTGTAGGGGGTCATGTTTTAGGGTAGTCAGTGGTTTTTGTGTAGTGTAGGGGGTCGTGCTGGGTGTAGTGTTTTAGGATTTAGGTTAGTGCAGTGGTGTTGGGGTAGTGTTTTAGGGTAGTGCAGTGGTGTTTGTGTAGTGTAGGGGGTCATGCTGGGGGTAGTGTTTTAGGGTTTAGGATAGTGCAGTGGTGCTTGTGTAGTGTAGGGGGTCATGCTGGGGGTAGTGTTTTAGGGTTTAGGGTAGTGCAGTGGTGTTTTTGTAGTGTAGGGGGTCATGTTTTAAGATGCAACGCTCCAATACCTGACCAGTCTGCACTACATAAAACTGCAAAAAACTAAAAATAAAAAGTGTTTTGCACACTTTTGTCATTGGGCTATATGTGGGCTACATCTGGGTAATATTGTGCTACATTTGGTCTCTTTTTTCACTGGTGGCCATCTTGGAAGCCTTCTTTGTTATGAAGTTTCCTAATTTCCTCATTTACTGCAGTCTCCTCAGTAGGAAATGCTTTCAGTTTTTTACTTTGATTCCATCAAGAAGGCATTCAGATGTGTCACACATTTGCCATAAATTCAGAATGTTAGCACTCTAGTTGTTCATTAGATCACTGTAGTAAAGCTACTGCTCACCAAGGAGTTAACTGGAAGTCTACTGCTGGTATTGAAAGTGATTGTTTCAGTCTGCATGTCAGAATTTTCTAATGAAATAGAAGAGGATTTGAGATCTCACTTAAAACATGCACTAAATTTTCTTTTTGCAGCACTAACCATAATTTCTATGGCAAAATTAACCCCCTCATTTTGTTCCTTTTTAAATTAAATGTTTTAAGTGTTACCAGTTTATTCCAATCAAGATGGCTTCAGGTGTGCCATACTTTTGTCATAAGTAAGGCTGTTAGCACTCTAGTTGTTCTTTAGAACACTCTGGGAAGCTGCAGTAGAACACAAAGGCATCAACTGACAGGCTGCTCCTGTTGAAATATAACAGGAAGATATTTGAGATCTCACTTAAAACATGTCCTAATTTTTCTTTCTACAGCACTAACCATAATTTCTATGGCAAAATGAACCCCCTCATTTTGTTCCTTTTAAAATTAAATGTTTTAAGTGTTACCAGTTTATTCCAATCAAGATGGCTTCAGGTGTGCCATACTTTTGTCAAAAGTAAGACTGTTAGCACTCTAGTTGTTCTTTAGAACACTCTGGGAAGCTGCAGTAGAACACAAAGGCATCAACTGACAGGCTGTTCCTGTTGAAATATAACAGGAAGATATTTGAGATCACACTTGAAACATGTCCTAATTTTTCTTTCTACAGCACTAACCATAATTTCTATGACAAAATGAACCCCATCATTTTGTTCCTTTTTAAATTAAATGTTTTAAGTGTTACCAGTTTATTCCAATCAAGATGGCTTCAGGTGTGCCATACTTTTGTCATAAGTAAGACTGTTAGCGCTCTAGTTGTTCTTTAGAACACTCTGGGAAGCTGCAGTAGAACACAAAGGCATCAACTGACAGGCTGCTCCTGTTGAAATATAACAGGAAGATATTTGAGATCACACTTGAAACATGTCCTAATTTTTCTTTCCAGAGCACTAACCATAATTTCTATGACAAGATGAACCCCATCATTTTGTTCCTTTTTAAATTAAATGTTTTAAGTGTTACCAGTTTATTCCAATCAAGATGGCTTCAGGTGTGCCATACTTTTGTCATAAGTAAGGCGGTTAGCACTCTAGTTGTTCTTTAGAACACTCTGGGAAGCTGCAGTAGAACACAAAGGAATCAACTGACAGTCTCTGCCCTTGTTGGATGTACATGTTTTACTGAGAATGTCAGACTTCATTCTCACATGACTGAGAAAGATAATGTGAATTTACAGAAAATATGCTCTCATTTTAGCTTCTGGAGCACCTTCCAAATCTGTATGGGACAAGCATGTGAAAATAGTTTTCTCTCAAACATGATTCATGATATCCCAGCAGAAGGTTTTTCACAGGGTAAAATCACCTTAGAACACACCACAATTCCTGAAATTAGTATGGTACCATCAACAAATGAATTCTAATGTAACTAAAGTCTGTTATCACCCTTTATAGTTCTCCTTTTGGTAACCCTCAAAATCTTCGATTCACTACAATGCATTTCAATGGGGTACTATCATTTATATTGGTCGCAAGATGGCTGCCAGCAATTCCAGGATGAAGTGCTGACAGCCAATCAGATCTCACGATGACATGTGTGGTTAGGCTCCGCCCAGATATATATGTGTTTTTACTTTTGATTTTCTCAGCAACTACTGAACGGATTTACACCATTTAACAAAAGGGTTCTTTCTGAACCAATAACTACCTCTTTGCCAAATTTGGTGTAATTCCATTCAGCAGTTCGGGCTGTAGCCTTGCATAAAGTTTCCTATGGGAAATTGATTTTGGACTCTTATTTTATTAATTTCTCCGCAACTACTGAACGGATTTACACCATTTAACAAAAGGGTTCTTTCTGAACCAAGAACTACCTCTTTGCCAAATTTTGTGTAATTCCGTTCAGCAGTTCGAGCTGTAGCCGTGGCTAAAGTTTCCTATGGGAAAATGAATGGGGAAAACACGTTTTGGGACCCCCTTTTTCTCGGCCCTTGCTTGACGAATCACCCCGAAACTTTCAGGCTAGGAGCGGACCGGAGCGGGCCATAAAGTTTGAAAATTTCGCGAAGATTCGTCAACCGACGCAAGAGTTATTTCAAATAGAATGTCGCGGATTTCCTATGGAAAATAGGTCCTAACTATAACTATAACTATAACTATCTACTGGTAGATAGTTATAGTTAGGACCTATTTTCCATAGGAAATCCGCGACATTCTATTTGAAATAACTCTTGCGTCGGTTGACGAATCCTCGCGAAATTTTCAAACTTTATGGCCCGCTCCGGTCCGCTCCTACCCTGAAAGTCTCAGCGTGATTCATCAAGCGGGGGCCGAGAAAAAGGGGGTCCAAAACGTGTTTTCCCCATTCATTTTCCCATAGGAAACTTTAGACACGGCTACAGCTCGAACTGCTGAACGGAATTACACCAAATTTGGCAAAGAGGTAGTTCTTGGTTCAGAAAGAACCCTTTTTGTTAAATGGTGTAAATCCGTTCAGTAGTTGCGGAGAAATTAAAAAAATAAGAGTCAAAAAATCAATTTCCCATAGGAAACTTTAGACACGGCTACAGCTCGAACTGCTGAACGGAATTACACCAAATTTGGCAAAGAGGTAGTTCTTGGTTCAGAAAGAACCCTTTTGTTAAATGGTGTAAATCCGTTCAGTAGTTGTGGAGAAATTAAAAAAATAAGAGTCAAAAAATCAATTTCCCATAGGAAACTTTAGACACGGCTACAGCTCGAACTGCTGAACGGAATTACACCAAATTTGTCAAAGAGGTAGTTCTTGGTTCAGAAAGAACCCTTTTTGTTAAATGGTGTAAATCCGTTCAGTAGTTGCTGAGAAAATCAAAAGTAAAAGTACATATATATCTATGGGCACGGAGGATTCGCGCACCCTGAGCGCACCCTGTGTGCACCGTCCCGATCACGAGCTGCATGCTAATTGGCTGTCAACATTCCAATTCAGGAAATGTTGGCAGCCATTTTGTCCCTCGGTAGAACCGAGGGACAGAAACAAGTGCGCAAAGCGCACAAAGGGGGCAGGGTAGAAACACCCTGACCCCCTAGGTCTACTCAGGGGGTCCCACAAGGATCCCCTGGGCAGAAACAAGCATTTATTTATTTTTTTTAAATCGGCAGGATGCGCTCAGGGTGCGCGGATCATGCCGATAAAAAAAAAAATCGAAGGGCGGTCTCCCGCGCTTCGATTGTATTTTGCCCCCGGGTGGCCCAAGTCCCGGGGGCATGGTGGGGGGGTTAAATTTATGTATGGGGGGCCTCAAAGGGCCCCCCAAGCCCCAGGGACCGCCACCCCCCGGGGCTTTCTTTTTAAAATGGTGCGGGAGGGCTCTGAGCCCTCCCGTTGCTCCGAGGACCACCACCTCCCCGGGGCTTCTTTTTTTACTTTTTCCTGTGTGGGGGCTCGAGCCCCCCACACGCCCCAGGGACCGCCACCTCCCGGGGCACTAACAAATTAAAATGGGGGTCCGTTTTGGACCCCGAAGCCCTGTGGACCACCACCTCCCCGGGGCTTTGCTGATGTGGGGAGGGGGCCGCGCGGCCCCCCTCCTGGAGCCTGTGTTGGCCCTGAGGACCGCCACCCCCAGGGCCGGCTCCTGCAGTGTCCCGGGGTGCCTAACCCCGGGACACTGCTGTTTGCAATGACAGGTCGGAGCCTCGCGGCTCCCGTCCTGTCATTGCAAACTGCTTTGGATATTGGAAGAGAGAGCAGGGAAACCTGCTCTCGCTTCCAATATCCAAAGACAATTGCTTTCCACACGGGGAGCAGCATGTTAGCTGCTCCCCGTGTGGAAAGCAATGCCGGCTCCCTTAGGACACGGGGAGCCGGTGGGACTATGGGGGTTTGGGGACCCCCCACAGTCCCCAACCAGAGGCCAGGCCCCGGGGGATGGGGTCCCCGGGGCCATAAGTGGCCCGGGAGGGGGCCACGTGGCCCCCTCCCCAGAAATTATTTTAAAAAAAGGCCTGCCCCGGGGGATGGGGTCCCCGGGGCAAAAGGAGGCCTGAGGAGGGGGGCCACACAGCCCCCCTCCTTAAAAAGGAATGTTAGTGTGGCCATGCCCCGAGGGATGGGGTCCCCGGGGCAGTTTTCGGCCAGGGGAGGGGGGCCACGCGGCCCCTTTCCAGTTTAATTTTAATTTTAAAAAAAAGGGGGTAAGGCCCTGGGAAATGGGGTCCCCAGGGCCCAAAAATAAGAAAAAGGAAGGGGGGCCACAAAGCCCCCCTTCAGCTAAAAAAACAAAAAACGATCGGGCCGCAGGCCCCGCCCTTCCTTCACCACTCTGCAAACGCGCCCCTGGCGCGTTTGCAGATGGGAAGTAATTCCCCTTGAATACTGGGGTCCCTGGGGCCAACTAGCCCACCAGGAACCTCCAGTATGCGCCAGGGGCTGCGTTGCAGAGAGGTGTACAGAGGCCACGCCCTTTATACACCTCTCTGCAACGCAGCTCTGTGGCGCTTTTGGAGGTACATGGTGGGCTAGTTGGCCCCCAGGAACCCTCAGGATTCAAGGGGACTTAATCCCAACTTAAAACGCACCACGGGGCGCGTTTGCACAGTGGTGAAGGAGGGGCGGGGCTTCAGGTGACATGTGTGCAAACAGGCCCCGTGGCGCGTTTTAAGATGGGGAATTAAATCCCCTTCAATCCTGAGGGTCCCTGGGGCCAACTAGCCCAACAGGTACATCCAGAAAGCGCCACAGAGCTGCGTTGCAGAGAGGTGTAAAAGGGGTGTGGCCTCTCTACACGTCTCTGCAACGCAGCCCCTGGCGCATACTGGAGGTTCCTGGTGGGCTAGTTGGCCCCTAGGGACCCTCATGATTCAAGGGGACTTAATCCCCCAACTTAAAACGCGCCACGGGGCGCGTTTGCACAGATGTCACCTCAGGCCCCGCCCCTCCCTTCACCATTGTGCAAATATTCCTCTAAAATCTGCCGAACTACGAATTCGGATTTACTCACCTGTTATCAGGAGAGACCTCAGTGCTGCATCTTTCAGCCCAGTACTAATCCTGAAAAGTAATTTTAACCGTACTTACCAGTAACTTGAATTTCCTTCCATAGGATATCATTGCCTGCTTTTTGCTGAAAAAGTTTCTAAGTGTTGATTTTTGAAACATACAAATATTCCTCTAAAATCAGCCGAAATACGAATTCCCATTTACTCACCTGTTATCAGGAGAGACCTCAGTGCTGTATCTTTCAGCCCAGTACTGGTCCTGAAAAGTAATTTTAACCGTACTTACCAGTAACTTGAATTTCCTTCCATAGGCTAACATTGACTGGTTTCACTTGGAAATTCTTCTAAGTGTGGAGTTTTGGAACTTTAAAATATTCCTCTAAAATCAGCCGAAATACGAATTCCGATTTACTCACCTGTTATCAGGAGAGACCTCAGTGCTGCATCTTTCAGCCCAGTACTGATCCTCAAAAGTAATTTTAACCGTACTTACCAGTAACTTGAATTTCCTTCCATAGGATATCATTGTCTGCTTTTTGCTGAAAAAGTTTCTAAGTGTTGATTTTTGAAACATACAAATATTCCTCTAAAATCAGCCGAAATACAAATTCCCATTTACTCACCTGTTATCAGGCGAGACCTCAGTGCTGTATCTTTCAGCCCAGTACTGGTCCTGAAAAGTAATTTTAACCGTACTTACCAGTAACTTGAATTTCCTTCCATAGGCTAACATTGACTGGTTTCACTTGGAAATTCTTCTAAGTGTGGAGTTTTGGAACTTTAAAATATTCCTCTAAAATCAGCCGAAATACGAATTCCGATTTACTCACCTGTTATCAGGAGAGACATCAGTGCTGCATCTTTTAGCCCAGCACTGACCCTGAAAAGTAATTTTAACCGTACTTACCAGTAACTTATATTTTCTTCCATAGTAATCCATTGTCTGGTTTTCAGCTGAAAAGTTTCAAAGTGTCGATTTTCACAAACTACAAATATTCCTTAAAAATCGCCTGTATGACTTAAACGCATTCTTTCAACTGTTTACAGGAGATGCACCAGTGCTGGATCCAGGATCCAACACTGAGTAAGAAAAAGTAACGATAACAGTTTTTACCTGCTAAGTGAATTTCCTTCCATAGGATAACATTGGTGATTCTATGAGAAAAAGTTTCTAAGTGTCAACTTTTAAAATACAATAATATTCCTTAAAAATCACTACTGTAACCAAAACGCTTTTACTCAACTGTTTACAGGAGATGTCCCAGGACTGAATCTAGGATCCAGTCCTGTGGTTAGAAAAGTAATCCATAAAGTAACTAATTGCATTTAACTAGAAATTCACATTGAGCTGAATGTTGCATTGTGTTTGAAAATGTGTTGCCCATTGCAACAACTGTAACTACTGTACTTAAAAGTCTATTGCCTATGTGCAAAGTATTTAAACTAAAGTAATTCATTCTGAGAAAGTATTTTTTGTAATGTATAATGTAATTACAATGTAATTTAAAAAATAAAATATGTAAAAAAAAAATGTTTCTAAAAATGTAGTAAATCAGTATGAAAAAAATAAATATAACAATTAATACATTTAAAAATTGTCATTTACAAAACCTTTGAAATTCACTGAAAAAACCGTAGGTTTCAGACATGTTATAGTTAGGAATTAGCATTTAAAAAACCTTTGAAATTCACTGAAAAAACCATAGGTTTCAGACACGTTATAGTTAGAAATTAGCATTTAAAAAACCTTTGAAATTCACTGAAAAAACCATAGGTTTCAGGCACGTTATAGTTAGAAATTTGCATTTAAAAAACCTTAGAAATTCACTGAAAAAACCATAAGGTTTTAGGGACAGTTATAGTTAGTTGGACATTGCACACGTACAAAACCCGT
Organism: Calotriton arnoldi; assembly: GCA_963921515.1. Lineage (NCBI taxonomy): Eukaryota > Metazoa > Chordata > Amphibia > Caudata > Salamandridae > Calotriton > Calotriton arnoldi. The sequence goes on from CAWUFW010001171.1 coordinate 619,676, forward strand.
GAAATTCCCCGTTATAGTTAGTTCAGGTAACTATAACTCGCGCCCCGCAATGCACTGCTGATGACGTCACATATTACATCACTCATGACATGGTCAGTGACATCACTGATGACATCACTGATGACATCACTGATGACATCATCCATGGGAGAATTTAATGCATCTTCTCACACCCTAATATAAGTTTTGAAACACCCACTCTAAATTACAGACTGCCATTCTCAAAACCATACACACTCCAATACCAATAAGTACATACCCACTCACTGATTCTTAGGTCTACACACACACATCTACTCACTCACCCGTACAGTCACTCATACTTACAGTCACTCAGTACAGGACTATCATATGCACTCATACACCTATATAAACACTCACACAACGCAACTCATCCATAGAGGTATTCACACACCTAGTCAGTCATGCAAATAATTAATCACACTCCAATTTACTCACCTATACAGTTATACACACCAGCTCACTTACTCATAAAAATACTAGCACATTCTTACGCTCCTATGCAATCACTGATGCTAGCACACACTCATCCATATAGCCACTCTCACAATCACACACTCTCACTTATAGCCATTTATATACTCCAACACACATATATACTGCCTTTCACATATGTAGTTACTCACACATGTACCACTGAGATATACATTCAATCACTAACACACCCATACACACACTCACCCACCCATACAGTCCATCACAGACGCACTCTTGAAACCATGCACCCAGTGAATCACCCACTCACACATCTATGCACAGAGTCACACACACCCCACCCACACAAACACTGAGGCACCCATACAGATACTCAGAGAACCAATCCATAACCCATATAGACACTCATTTAGCTAGTCAGAAACCCATGCAGTTGCTTACACAACAACAGACAGACGGATACAGACATTCACACAGTTTAGTCACTCACCCATGCATCCAGTAAGATACGTTTAATCACTCACTTATAGACTCAGTCACGCACCTACTAAATCATCCATTCAGGCGCTTCTACACCCACTCATTCTTCAATACGCCTTTCCCTAAATATATTAAACATATTTAAACTTTACAGAAACACACAGTCACTGGATGATGTCATCAGTGATGTCATCAGTGATGTCATTTGAGATGTCATCAGTGATGTCATCAGTGATGTCACTGACCATGTCATGAGTGATGTAATATGTGACGTCATCAGCAGTGCATTGCGGGGCGCAAGTTATAGTTACCTGAACTAACTATAACGGGGGAATTTCACGGGTTTTGTACGAGTGCAATGTCCAACTAACTATAACTGTCCCTAAAACCTTATGGTTTTTTCAGTGAATTTCTAAGGTTTTTTAAATGCAAATATCTAACTATAACGTGCCTGAAACCTATGGTTTTTTCAGTGAATTTCGAAGGTTTTTTAAATGCTAATTTCTAACTATAACGTGTCTGAAACCTATGGTTTTTTCAGTGAATATATATATATTTATGTGTGTGTGTATTCATATTTTACAGCAGCGTCAAAGCATATATATATATATATGTATGTGTATGTATTCATGTTTTACACACATAAAACCATAGAAATTAAGCAGTTATAGTAACCTGAACTAACTATAACTTACACCTCCCGCAATGCACTGCATATGACCTCACATATTACATCACTAATGACATGGTCAGTGACATCACTGATGACATCTAAAATGACAACACTGATTACATCAAAATATATATATGTGCCCAAAATAAAATTCTACTTGAAGAAACTTGGATCGGTGTGGCTCGTGCTTACATATACAAGTAAGCTTGGTGGTGGATATATATATATCTATATATATATATATATATTCATCCAAACTCTGCATAAACAGTGTGGCGCACACTCGAGTAAGAATTAAAAGGTTACTTTATTATAGTCGCGTGCTGAACAAACGCGTTTCGGCCATGACGGCCTTCATCAATGTTTTTGTACGAGTGAAGTCTGACCCTAACTATAAAGTCCCTTTAACCTTTGTTTTTTTCAGTGACTATATATATATATATATATATATATATATATATATATATATTCACTGAAAAAACCATAGGTTTTAGGTACAGTTATAGTTAGTTGGACATTGCACTCGTACAAAACCCGTGAAATTCCCCCGTTATAGTTAGTTCAGGTAACTATAACTCGCGCCCCGCAATGCACTGCTGATGACGTCACATATTACATCACTCATGACATGGTCAGTGACATCACTGATGACATCACTGATGACATCTCAAATGACATCACTGATGACATCATCCAGTGACTGTGTGTTTCTGTAAAGTTTAAATATGTTTAATATATATACGGAAAGGCGTATTGAAGAATGAGTGGGTGTATAAGTGTCTGAATGGATGATTTAGTAGGTGCGTGACTAACTCTATAAGTGAGTGATTAAACGTATCTTACTGAATGCATGGGTTAGTGACTAAACTGGGTGAATGTCTGTATCCGTCTGTCTGTTGCTGTGTAAGTGGCTGCATGGGTTTGTGAATAGCTACATGAGTGTCTATATGAGTTATTGATTGGTTGTCTGAGTATCTGTATGGGTGCCTGAGTGTTTGTGTGGGTGGGGTGTGTGCTACTCTGTGCATAGATGTGTGAGTGGGTGATTCACTGGGTGGATGGTTTCAAGAGTGCATCTGTGATAGACTGTATGGGTGGGTAAGTGTGTGTAAGAGTGTGTTAGTGAGTGAATATATGTCCCAGTGGTACATGTGTGAGTAACTACATATGTGAAAGGCAGTATATATGTGTGTTGGAGTATATAAATAGCTATAAGCGAGAGTGTGTGATTGTGAGAGTGACTGTATGGATGAGTGTGTGCTTGTATCAGAGATTGTATAAGAGCGTAAGAATGTGCTAGTATTTGTATGAGTAAGTGAGCTGGTGTGTGTATAACTGTATAGGTGAGTAAATGGGTGTGTGCTTAATTTTTTGCATGACTGACTAGGTGTGTGAGTACCTCTATGGATGAGTGGCGGTGTGTGAGTGTTTATATAGGTGTATGAGTGCATATAATAGTCCTGTACTGAGTGACTATAAGTATGAGTGACTGTACGGGTGAGTGAGCAGATGTGTGTGTGTAGTCCTAAGAATCAGTGAGTGTGTATATAGTAATTGGTGTTGGAGTGTCTATGGTTTTGACAATGGCAGTCTGTAATTTACAGTGGGTGTATCAAAAGTTATATTAGGGTGTGAGAAGATGCATCAAATTATCACATGGATGATGCCATCAGTGATGTCATCAGTGATGTCATTTGAGATGTCATCAGTGATGTCATCAGTGATGTCACTGACCATGTCATGAGTGATGTAATATGTGACGTCATCAGCAGTGCATTACGGGGCGCGAGTTATAGTTACCTGAACTAACTATAACGGGGGAATTTCACGGGTTTTGTACGAGTGCAATGTCCAACTAACTATAACTGTCCCTAAAACCTATGGTTTTTTCTGTGAATTTGTAAGGTTTTTTAAATGCTAATTTCTAACTATAACGTGCCTGAAACCTATGGTTTTTTCAGTGAATTTCAAAGGTTTTTTAAATGCTAATTCCTAACTATAACATGTCTGAAACCTATGGTTTTTTTCAGTGAATTTCAAAGGTTTTGCAAATGACAATTTTTAAATGTATTAATTGTTATATTTATTTTTTTGATACTGATTTACTACATTTTTTTAAACTATTTATTTTTAGATATTTTATTTTTTTAAATACATTATAATTACATTATACATTACATTACAAAATATACTTTCTCAGAATGAATTACTTTAGTTTAAATACTTTGCAAATAGGCAAAAAAACTTTTAAGTACAGTAGTTACAGTTGTTGCAATGGGCAACACAATTTCAAACACAATGCAACATTGAGCTCAATGTGAATTTCAAGTTAAATGCAATTAGTTACTTTTCTAACCACAGGACTGGATCCTAGATTCAGTCCAGGGACATCTCCTGTAAACAGTTGAGTAAAAGCGTTTTGGTTACAGTAGTGATTTTTAAGGAATATTATTGTATTTTAAAAGTTGACACAGAAACTTTTTCACATAGAATCACCAATGTTATCCTATGGGAGGAAATTCACTTAGCAGGTAAGTAGTGTTATCGTTACTTTTTCTTACTCAGTGGTGGATCCTGGATCCAGCACTGGTGCATCTCCTGTAAACAGTTGAAAGAATGCGTTTAAGTCATACAGGCGATTTTTAAGGAATATTTGTAGTTTGTGAAAATCGACACTTTGAAACTTTTCTGCTGAAAACCAGACAATGGATTCCTATGGAAGGAAATACAAATTACTGGTAAGTACGGTTAGAATTACTTTTCAGGGTCAGTGCTGGGCTAAAAGATGCAGCACTGGGTTCTCTCCTGATAACAGGTGAGTAAATCGGAATTAGTAGTTCGGCTGATTTTAGAGGAATATGATAAAGTTCCAAAACTCCACACTTAGAAGAATTTCCAAGTGAAACCAGTCAATGTTAGCCTCTGGAAGGAAATTCAAGTTACTGGTAAGTACGGTTAAAATTACTTTTCAGGATCAGTACTGGGCTCAAAGATGCAGCACTGAGGTCTCTCCTGATAACCGGTGAGTAAATCGGAATTCGTAGTTCGGCTGATTTTAGAGGAATATTTGTATGTTTCAAAAATCGACACTTAGAAACTTTTTCAGCAAAAAGCAGGCAATGATATCCTATGGAAGGAAATTCAAGTTACTGGTAAGTACGGTTAAAATTACTTTTCAGGATCAGTACTGGGCTCAAAGATGCAGCACTGAGGTCTCTCCTGATAACAGGTGAGTAACTCGGAATTCGTAGTTCGGCTGATTTTAAAGGAATATTATAAAGTTCCAAAACTCCACACTTAGAAGAATTTCCAAGTGAAACCAGTCAATGTTAGCCTATGGAAGGAAATTCAAGTTACTGGTAAGTATGGTTAAAATTACTTTTCAGGATCAGTACTGGGCTCAAAGATGCAGCACTGAGGTCTCTCCTGATAACAGGTGAGTAAATCGGAATTCGTAGTTCGGCTGATTTTAGAGGAATATTTGCACAATGGTGAAGGAAGGGGGTGGGGCCTGAAGTGACACGTCTGCAAACACGCCCTGTGGCGCGTTTTAAGTTGGAGAATTAATTCCTTCTCAATCCCGAGGGTCCCTAGGGGCCAACTGGCCCACCAGATACCTCCAGTATGCGCCAGAGAGCTGCGTTGCAGAGAGGTGTTCAGAGGCCACGCCCCTTTTTACAACACTCTGCAATGCAGCTCCGTGGCGCTTACTGGAGGTACCTGGTGGGCTAGTTGGTCCCCAGGGACCCTCAGGATTGAAGAGGATTTAATTCCCCATCTTAAAACGCGCCACGGGGCCTGTTTGCACACATGTCACCTGAAGCCACGCCCTCCCTTCACCACTGTGCAAACGCGCCCGTGGCGCGTTTTAAGTTGGGGGATTAAGTCTCCTTGAATACTGAGGGTCCCTGGAGTCCAACTAGCCCACCATGTACCTCCAAAAGCGCCACAGAGCTGCGTTGCAGAGAGGTGTAAAAAGGGCGTGGCCTCTGTACACCTCTCTGCAACGCAGCCCCTGGCGCATACCGGAGGTTCCTGGTGGGCTAGTTGGCCTCAGGGACCCCCAGTATACAAGGGGAATTACTTCCCCTTCTTAATACGCGCCAGGGGGTGCGTTTGCAGACTGCTGCAGGGAGGGGGCGGGGCCTCCGGCACAATGCTGTCTTTTTTTTTTTTTTGCTTTTTTCTGCCCAGGGGGTCCTTGTGGGACCCCCTGAGCAGACCTAGGGGGTCAGGGTGTTTCTACCCTGCCCCCTTTGTGCGTTTTGCGCACTTGTTTCTTGTGTATTTTTTTTTAATCGGCGGGATCCGCGCTCCCTAAGCGCATCCCGCCGATTTAAAAAAAAAAAAATGCTTTTTTATGCCCAGGGGGTCCTTGTGGGACCCCATGAGCAGACCTAGGGGGTCAGGGTGTTTCTACCCTGCCCCCTTTGTGCGTTTTGCGCACTTGTTTCTTGTGCATTTTTTTTTTAATCCGCGTGATACGCGCACCCTAAGCGCATCCCGCCGTTTAAAAAAAAAAAAATGCTTTTTTCTGCCCAGGGGGTCCTTGTGGGACCCTCTGAGCAGACCTAGGGGCTCAGGTTGTTTCTACCCTGCCCCCTTTTTGCGCTTTGCGCACTTGTTTCTGTCCCTCAGTTCTACCGAGGGACAAAATGGCTGCCAACACTTCCTGATTTGGAGTGTTGACAGCCACTTGACAGCCAATTAGCATGCAGCTCCTGATCGGGAGGGTACGCAGACCCTACTCGGCCATAGATATATATGTGACTTTACTTTTGATTTTCTCAGGAACTACTGAACGGATTTACACCATTTAAGCAAAAGGCACGACACTGAACCAAGGGCTACCTCTTTGCCAAATTTGGTGTAATTCCGTTCATCAGTTCGGGCTGTAGCTGCGACTAAAGGTTCCTATGGAAAAATGAATGGGGAAAACGCGTTTTGGGACCCCCTTTTTCTCGGCCCCCGCTGCGAATCACTCCGAGACTTTCAGGATAGGAGCGGACCGGAGCGCCCCAACAAGTTGGAAGCTTTGCGAAGATCGTCAACCGGCGCCAACGTTATTTCAAATAGAATGTTGCGGATTTCCTATGGAAAATAGGTCCTAACTATAACTATCTACTGGCGACCGCCAGTAGATAATATATATATATATCCATATATATATATATATATATATATATATATATATATATATATATATATATATTATCTACTGGCGGTCGCCAGTAGATAGTTATAGTTACAACCTATTATCCATAGGAAATCCGCGACATTCTATTTGAAATAACGTTGGCGCCGGTTGACGAATCTTCGTGAAAGTTTCCAACTTGTTGAGGCGCTCCGCTCCGCTCCTACCCTGAAAGTCTCGGGTGATACGTGAAGCGGGGGCCGAGAAAAAGGGGGTCCCAAAACGCGTTTTCCCATTCATTTTTCCATAGGAACCTTTAGTCGCAGCTACAGCTCGAACTGCTGAACGGAATTACACCAAATTTGGCAAAGAGGTAGTCCTTGGTTCAGACTGGTGCCTTTTGCTTAAATGGTGTAAATCCGTTCAGTAGTTCCTGAGAAAATCAAAAGTAAAAGTACATATATATCTATGGGCGCGTCGGATACGCGTACCCTCAGCGCACCCTGCGCGCACCGTCCCGATCACGAGCTGCATGCTAATTGGTTGTCAGCTGGCTGTCAACATTCCGATTCAGGAAGTGTTGGCAGTTATTTTGTCCTCGGTAGAACCGAGGACAGAAACAAGTGCGCAAAGCGCAAAAGGGGCAGGGTAGAAACACCCTGACCCCTAGGTCTGCTCAGGGGTCCCACAAGGACCCCTGGGGAGAAAAGATTTTTTTTTTAAATCGGCGGGATGCGCTTAGGTGCGCGTATCCCGCCGAGAAAAAAAAGAAACAAGTGTGCAAACGCACAAAGGGAGCAGGGTAGAAACACCCTAACCCCTAGGCCTGCTCAGGGGTCCCACAAGGACCCCCTGGGCAAAAAAAGCATTTTTTAAAAAAATCGGCAGGATGCGCTCAGGGTGCGCGAATCCTGCCGAAAAAATCGAAGCGCGGTCTCCGCGCTTCGACAGTATTTGCCCCCGGGTGGCCCAAGTCCCGGGGCATGCTGGGGGGTTTATTTTATGTATGGGGGCCTCAAGGGCCCCCAAGCCCCGGGGACCGCCACCCCCGGGGCTTTCTTTGAAATGGTGCGGGAGGGCTCTGAGCCCTCCCGCAGCCCCGGGGACCACCACCTCCCGGGGCTTTTTTAAAAAATTAAACAACCTGTGTGGGGGCTCCAGCCCCCCACACACCCCGGGGACCGCCACCTCCCGGGGCACTAACAAATTAAAATGGGGGTCCGTTTTGGACCCCGAAGCCCCGGGGACCACCACCTCCCCGGGGCTGTGCTGATGTAGGGAGGGGGCCGCGCGGCCCCCTCCTGGAGCCCTTGATGGCCCTGGGGACCACCACCCCCAGGGCCAGCTCCTGCAGTGTCCCGGGGTGCCTACCCCGGGACACTGTAGTTTGCTATGGCAGGACGGGAGCCTCGCGGCTCCCGTCCTGCCATAGCAAACTGCTTTGGATATTGGAAGAGAGAGCAGGGAAACCTGCTCTCTCTTCCAATATCCAAAGCGATTGCTTTTCCACATGGGGAGCAGCATGTCAGCTGCTCCCCATGTGGAACAGCAATGCCGGCTCCCAAGGGACGTGGGGAGCCGGCGGGACTGTGGGGGATTGGGGACCCCCACAGTCCCCAACGGAGAGGGCCAGCCCCGGGGGATGGGGTCCCCGGGGCAAGTAGTGGCCCGGGAGGGGGCCACGCGGCCCCCTCCCCAAAAAAGAGCAAAAAATTTTTTTAAAAAAGGAAAGGCCGGCCCTGGGGGATGGGGTCCCCGGGGCCTTAAAATGGCCAGAGGAGGGGGGCCACGCTGCCCCCTCAAAAAAAAAAAAATATAGAGGCCATGCCCCGGGGATGGGGTCCCCGGGGCCAATACAGGCCAAGGGAAGGGGGCCACGCGGCCCCCTTCCCGTTTTTTTTTTTTAAAGGTAATTTTAAAAGGGGTAAGGCCCTGGGGGATGGGGTCCCCAGGGCCCAAAAAGAGAAAAGGAAGGGGGCCACACAGCTCCCCTTCAGGGGAGAAATTGTTTTTTTTTTTTTAAACGATCGGGCCCGCAGGCCCCGCCCCTTCCTTCACCACTCTGCAAACGCGCCCCTGGCGCGTTTGCAGAGGGGAACGAATTCCCTTGAATACTGGGGGTCCCTGGGGCCAACTAGCCCACCAGGTACCTCCAGTATGCGCCAGGGGCTGCCTTGCAGAGAGGTGTACAGAGGCCACGCCCTTTTACACCTCTCTGCAACGCAGCTCTGTGGCGCTTTTGGAGGTATATGGTGGGCTAGTTGGACTCCGGGGACCCTCAGGATTCAAGGGGACTTAATCCCCCAACTTAAAACGCGCCACGGGGCGCGTTTGCACAGTGGTGAAGGGAGGGCGGGGCTTCAGGTGACATGTGTGCAAACAGGCCCCGAGGCGCGTTTTAAGATGGGGAATTAAATCCCTTCAATCCTGAGGGTCCCTGGGGCCAACTAGCCCAACAGGTACATCCAGAAAGCGCCACAGAGCTGCGTTGCAGAGAGGTGTAAAAGGGGTGTGGCCTCTCTACACGTCTCTGCAACGCAGCCCCCTGGCGCATATTGGAGGTTCCTGGTGGGCTAGTTGGCCCCTAGGGACCCTCAGGATTCAAGGGGACTTAATCCCCCAACTTAAAACGCGCAACGGGGCGCGTTTGCACAGATGTCACCTGAGGCCCCGCCCCTCCCTTCACCATTGTGCAAATATTCCTCTAAAATCAGCCGAAATACGAATTCCGATTTGCTCACCTGTTATCAGGAGAGACCTCAGTGCTGCATCTTTCAGCCCAGTACTGGTCCTGAAAAGTAATTTTAACCGTACTTACCGGTAACTTGAATTTCCTTCATAGGCTAACATTGACTGGTTTCACTTGGAAATTCTTCTAAGTGTGGAGTTTTGGAACTTTAAAATATTCCTCTAAAATCAGCCGAAATACGAATTCCGATTTACTCACCTGTTATCAGGAGAGACCTCAGTGCTGCATCTTTCAACCCAGTACTGGTCCTGAAAAGTAATTTTAACCGTACTTACCAGTAACTTGAATTTCCTTCCATAGGCTAACATTGACTGGTTTCACTTTGAAATTCTTCTAAGTGTGGAGTTTTGGAACTTTAAAATATTCCTCTAAAATCAGCCGAAATACGAATTCCGATTTACTCACCTGTTATCAGGAGAGACCTCAGTGCTGCATCTTTCAGCCCAGTACTAATCCTCAAAAGTAATTTTAGCCGTACTTACCAGTAACTTGAATTTCCTTGCATAGGATATCATTGCCTGCTTTTTGCTGAAAAAGTTTCTAAGTGTTGATTTTTGGAACTTTAAAATATTCCTCTAAAATCAGCCGAAATCCGAATTCTGATTTACTCACCTGTTATCAGGAGAGACCTCAGTGCTGCATCTTTCAGCCAAGTACTGATCCTCAAAATTAATTTTAACCGTACTTACCGGTAACTTGAATTTCCTTCATAGGCTAACAATGACTGGTTTCACTTGGAAATTCTTCTAAGTGTGGAGTTTTGGAACTTTATAATATTCCTCTAAAATCAACCAAAGTACGAATTCCAATTTACTCACCTGTTATCAGGAGAGAACCCAGTGCTGCATCTTTTAGCCCAGCACTGACCCTGAAAAGTAATTTTAACCGTACTTACCAGTAACTTATATTTTCTAACATAGGAATCCATTGTCTGGTTTTCAGCAGAAAACTTTCAAAGTGTCGATTTTCACAAACTACAAATATTCCTTAAAAATCGCCTGTATGACTTAAACGCATTCATTCAACTGTTTACAGGAGATGCACCAGTGCTGGATCCAGGATCCAAAACTGAGTAAGAAAAAGTAACGATAACAGTTTTTACCTGCTAAGTGAATTTCCTTCCATAGGATAACATTGGTGATTCTATGAGAAAAAGTTTCTAAGTGTCAACTTTTAAAGTACAATAATATTCCTTAAAAATCACGACTGTAACCAAAACGCTTTTACTCAACTGTTTACAGGAGATGTGCCAGGACTGAATCTAGGATCCAGTCAGGTGGTTAGAAAAGTAATCCATAAAGTAACTAATTGCATTTAACTAGAAATTCACATTGAGCTGAATGTTGCATTGTGTTTGAAAATGTGTTGCACATTGCAACAACTGTAACTACTGTACTTAAAAGTCTATTGCCTATGTGCAAAGTATTTAAACTAAAGTAATTCATTCTGAGAAAGTATTTTTTGTAATGTAATGTATAATGTAATTACAATGTAATTTAAATAATAAAATATGTAAAAAAAAATTGTTTCTAAAAATGTAGTAAATCAGTATTTTAAAAATTTATATAACAATTAATACATTTAAAAATTGTCATTTACAAAACCTTTGAAATTCACTGAAAAAACCGTAGGTTTCAGACATGTTATAGTTACAAATTAGCATTTAAAAAACTTTTGAAATTCACTGAAAAACCATAGGTTTCAGGGACGTTATAGTTACATATTAGCATTTAAAAACCTTTGAAATTCACTGAAAAAACCATAGGTTTTAGGGACAGTTATAGTTAGTTGGACATTGCACTCGTACAAAACCCGTGAAATTCCCCGTTATAGTTAGTCCAGCTAACTATAACTCACGCCCCGCAATGCACTGCTGATGACGTCACATATTACATCACTCATGACATGGTCAGTGACATCACTGATGACATCACTGATGACATCTCAAATGACATCACTGATGACATCACTGATGACATCATCCATGTGATAATTTCATGCATCTTCTCACACCCACTCTAAAGTACAGACTGCCAGTCGCAAAACCATAGACACTCCAACACCAATAACTACATACCCACTCACTGATTCTTAGGTCTACACACACACATCCACTCACTCACCCGAACAGTCACTCATATTTACGGTCACTCAGTACAGGACTATCATATGCACTCATACTCCTATATAGACACTCAAACACCGCCACTCATCCATAGAGGTACTCACACACCTAGTCAGTCATGCAAATAATTAAACACACTACCATTTACTCACCTATACAGTTATACACACACCAGCTCACTTACTCATACAAATACTAGCACATTCTTACGCTCTTATACAATCACTGATACAAGCACACACTCATCCATACAGCCACTATCACAATCAGTCACTCTTGCTTATAGCTATTTATATACTCCAACACACATATATACTGCCTTTCACATATGTAGTTACTCACACATGTACCACTGGGACATACATTCACTCACTAACACACTCTTACACACACTTACCCACCCATACAGTCTATCACAGATGCACTCTTGAAACCATCCACCCAGTGAATCACCCACTCACACATCTATGCACAGAGTCGCACACACCCCTCCCACACAAACACTCAGGCACCCATACAGATACTCACACAAGCATTCAATAACTCATATAGACACTCATGTAGCTATTCTCAAACACATGCAGCCACTTACAAAGCAACAGACAGACGGATACAGACATTCACCCAGTTTAGTCACTAACCCATGCATTCAGTAAGATACGTTAAATCACTCACTTATACAGTCAGTCACGCACCTACTAAATCATCCATACAGACACTTACACACCCACTCATTCTTCAATACGTCTTTTCCTATATATATTAAAAATATTTAAACTTTACAGAAACACACAGTCACTGGATGATGTCATCAGTGATGTCATCAGTGATGTCATTTGAGATGTCATCAGTGATGTCATCAGTGATGTCACTGACCATGTCATGAGTGATGTAATATGTGACGTCATCAGCAGTGCATTGTGGGCGTGAGTTATAGTTAGCTGGACTAACTATAACGGGGGAATTTCACGGGTTTTGTACGAGTGCAATGTCCAACTAACTATAACTGTCCCTAAAACCTATGGTTTTTTCAGTGAATATATATATATATATATATATCGCTGCTCAAGAAGTTGCCCTTTAGTGGGAAGCACACACCTTCACTTGCGTCCACGCCTCTGAGGATGAAGGATTTGAACTTCGAAACGCGTCAGGCGGGAAAGACGCGACTGAACTGCCTAAGCCATCGGTGTTTCACTGTTCCTCCTGTACCATATAAAGGTTTGATACCAACGGCGGTGTCAGAGTGCTTCCCACTAAAGGGCAACTTCTTGAGCAGCGATATTTGGCGGCAGGTCCAGCCGCTGGGAGTGCACCACCCCTTTAATGAGGGCCATGAGATCTGATAACACTGGTCTCTATTTGGGCACACTGTACTGGATTAAGGGGGAACATGAACACGGAGGCCCATCTGAGGGCTTGAAAGTTTGCGGCAGCTGTAATCACGTGTGCGATGATTAGGAATGATCTGGATTGGACTACAAGGCCCAGCAATCCCTGCTTTGTTTTTTATGAACGGCCCATACAGGGCGGGCTTTCCTACATAAATTAAGGGAGGGTCCAACAAGCACACACCTTCACTTGCGTCCACGCCTCTGAGGAAGAAGGATTTGAACTTCGAAACGCGTCAGGCGGGAAAGACGCGACTGAACTGCCTAAGCCATCGGTGTTTCACTGTTCCTCCTGTACCATATAAAGGTTTGATACCAACGGCGGTGTCAGAGTGCTTCCCACTAAAGGGCAACTTTTTGAGCAGCGATATTTGGCGGCAGGTCCAGCCGCTGGGAGTGCACCACCCCTTTAATGAGGGCCATGAGATCTGATAACACTGGTCTCTATTTGGGGACACTGTACTGGATTAAGGGGGAACATGAACACGGAGGCCCATCTGAGGGCTTGAAAGTTTGCGGCAGCTGTAATCACGTGTGCGATGATTAGGAATGATCTGGATTGGACTACAAGGCCCAGCAATCCCTGCTTTGTTTTTTATGAACGGCCCATACAGGGCTGGCTTTCCTACATAAATTAAGGGAGGGTCCAACAAGCACACACCTTCACTTGCGTCCACGCCTCTGAGGAAGAAGGATTTGAACTTCGAAACGCGTCAGGCGGGAAAGACGCGACTGAACTGCCTAAGCCATCGGTGTTTCACTGTTCCTCCTGTACCATATAAAGGTTTGATACCAACGGCGGTGTCAAAGTGCTTCCCACTAAAGGGCAACTTTTTGAGCAGCGATATTTGGCGGCAGGTCCAGCCGCTGGGAGTGCACCACCCCTTTAATGAGGGCCATGAGATCTGATAACACTGGTCTCTATTTGGGGACACTGTACTGGATTAAGTGGGAACATGAACACTGAGGCCCATCTGAGGGCTTGAAAGTTTGCGGCAGCTGTAATCACGTGTGCGATGATTAGGAATGATCTGGATTGGACTACAAGGCCCAGCAATCCCTGCTTTGTTTTTTATGAACGGCCCATACAGGGCGGGCTTTCCTACATAAATTAAGGGAGGGTCCAACAAGCACACACCTTCACTTGCGTCCACGCCTCTGAGGAAGAAGGATTTGTACTTCGAAACGCGTCAGGCGGGAAAGACGCGACTGAACTGCCTAAGCCATCGGTGTTTCACTGTTCCTCCTGTACCATATAAAGGTTTGATACCAACGGCGGTGTCAGAGTGCTTCCCACTAAAGGGCAACTTTTTGAGCAGCGATATTTGGCGGCAGGTCCAGCCGCTGGGAGTGCACCACCCCTTTAATGAGGGCCATGAGATCTGATAACACTGGTCTCTATTTGGGGACACTGTACTGGATTAAGGGGGAACATGAACACGGAGGCCCATCTGAGGGCTTGAAAGTTTGCGGCAGCTGTAATCACGTGTGCGATGATTAGGAATGATCTGGATTGGACTACAAGGCCCAGCAATCCCTGCTTTGTTTTTTATGAACGGCCCATACAGGGCGGGCTTTCCTACATAAATTAAGGGAGGGTCCAACAAGCACACACCTTCACTTGCGTCCACGCCTCTGAGGAAGAAGGATTTGAACTTCGAAACGCGTCAGGCGGGAAAGACGCGACTGAACTGCCTAAGCCATCGGTGTTTCACTGTTCCTCCTGTACCATATGAAGGTTTGAGAGTGCTTCCCACTAAAGGGCAACTTTTTGAGCAGCGATATATATATATATATATATATATATATATATATATATATTACCTACTGGCGATAGCCAGTAGATAGTTATAGTTAGGACCAAAGTTTCCATAGAAAAAGCGTTTTCTTTTTTGCCAATAACTTTGACCCCGCTAGACAAATCTTTATGAAATTTTCACAAAACTTCACTTCTTTGGTTCAGCTGCTGTGTTGAAAGTTTTGGGGTGATCTGTGAAGCGGGGGCCAAGGAAAAAGGGGATCTCAAATCGCAATTTCCCCACGTTATGTCCATGGGGATATTTTTTTTTTTAACATGACTACAGCCCGAACCACTGAGCGGAAGACACCAAATTTATCAGAAAGCTATATGTTGGTCCAGAAAGCATACTTTTTGTAATTTGGTGTAAATCCATTCAGTAGTTTCAGAGATATTTAGTTTAAAAAATATAGATCTCTGGGAGCCAAAAATCCTGCTGAAATCCTACTGAAATTTGATTGGTTGCCAACACTTCAACGAGGAAGTGTTGGTAGCCATCTTGGGACTCAGCTTGAAGCTGAGTCACACAAAAAATGTAAATAATAAAAATAAAATAAAAGGGGGCAGGGTAGAAATACCCTAACCCCTAGGCCTTTAGAGGGGGGGTCCCACAGGGTCCCTCCAGGGCCCAAAAAAGTATTTTTTTCTGAATTTTCGGCAGGATCCAGACGCTCAACAATAATTTATATTGCACTTCTGAAGTGATACTGAGGCTAAACTGGAGCATAAATAATGAATCGGGAATACGTCTGCGGCATCAACAAATGCTTAATCGATAGGTCCGCAGCAGGGTGAGTGAGTCCTCCTTGTGAGGCCCCGTTTGGTCCCTGGGTGGGGGGAACTGTAGTGGGGGCCCTCCGAGGGGAGTGTGCACATACATATAGAAACAAGCCCGGCAGCGGGCTACAGATGTGTTACTGTGGTGTGTAACACAGGTGGTGAATGAAAGCTTGCACTGCATGTGCGTGAGATTAGTGCATAACACGGCATGTGTTTACACTAATGCTCCACACACTGAGGTCACATGTGTGACAAAAAGGGACTTCCAGGGCACACCGACATGTTGAGGGTCACGGCTCTGCCGGCCGGTTAAACTGCTGCATGTCACATGCACTCAGCACGTCTGTCCTACTGAATGCAAAGAGTCGAAAATAGGTTAAAATCAATCACGTTCGGGAGGCAGCCGGAGGAGTCACAGGCCTGGTGTCTAGGTTAAACTCTGCCACCTGAAGGCAGCAGCCAGGGTGACATGAAGGACAGGTAGGGCATGTGGGACACTCACGTAACAATACCCCCTGTAATGCAGAGACAGGAGAACAAGAAAGAGTGAGCTATAAAGAAAGTGAAAAGCAATAAATGAGAGATAGGAGAAGCATTAAAGAGAAAGTGCAACAGATAGATAGATAGATATTTCATTATAGGTTGTGAAAGTAAATTCATATGAAGCTTGAGGGTTTTATCTACTTTCCCTTACAACTTTGTATCATCAATTTGTGTGTAAATTGTGCATTGACTTTCACTTTTACATGCACAGTTTTATTACATAAAGATAACATGTAGGTGGGGCGTGGCCTGGCACGTCAGGGCCTGCGACGAAGCCCGTGATATCGGGTCTATATCCGGCAGTCTGAGGGACGAAACTACCGGTGCTGTGTCCATGGTGGTGCCCCGGAGCGAGGGAGCCGTTGATTCGGTCTGGAGGCACAGGATTGACGACGCAACAAGGCAGGGCCCTGCCTGAGTGCGACGCCAAATCTCTCACACTAAGGGGGCGGAGTCGAGTGGTGCGCCAGCCCGCATTGGGAGTCAGTGGCTGGGGATCTCTGCTACGCGAGATCCACTGCGCACGGCCTATCTCCGGCGTGGTCCCGTCGATACCCTGCGGCACGGCGAGAGTGCGACTCGTGTGCCCCGGGAAAAGGGATCGGTGCGGCAGGCTTCGGCCGGGGCCCCTCCCATCTTGAAGGGTAAAGTTGAGGGATCTGATCCGGCTTCTGTGGTGTGGAGGTGAGGGGGCAGAGGACAATACTGCTGCGGGGGACCGAAGTCCCGGGAGCTGTTGCGAGGGACCGAGATCCCGGGAGATGCTTTGGGCCCCCTCCTACTCTCGCGCTGATATCGAGGTTGGTGCGCGTGGGGCGTCCGCCCTAAATAGACATTCGTAAGAAGACGCGCTCGCTCTGGGGAGATCTGGGCCTTCGACCGGCAGCCCCTGGGGGCGGACTTGCACGAGTGGCACAGAGTAAACCGGGTGGGCATACGGCAGCACGCCCGTCCCATTGTGACGGACCGGAGAGGGACATAAACATATCCTTGTGCCCACTCCTTACTTATCTGCATGCATTGGTGTGCTCGACACGTCTGAAGGGGGTGAAAATACCCCTATCGGAGATTGCCTACGCCATAGTCGATTACCAGTGAGACGTCCCTTGGTGTTGGGAGATTGAGACCTCCCCGAGGCTCAGGAGCGTCGAATAGTGCCTCGTGGAGGACTCAGGAAGAGGTGAGAGATATTATCCCAGTACTCCACGCTACCTATATCCGGAGACAGGTAGAGGGACGGGGGGAGACCCGTAGTGACCGATCCATCGATCCTCCCCGGAGACACTCCTCACTATGACGAAACCGAAGGGGACCTCCGCCGCGATACAGGCCAACAAAATGGATAAGTATGCGGTTCCGCGGCAACTTCACTCTGAAGAAGGAGCGCAGGGCGAGGACTCGCTCGGAGAAGAACCGTCCCTTAGCTCTATCATGGCGGCGATACAGACGGTGGGGACGAACCTGGAAACTAAAATCGATAAGGTCACCATCGAGATGAACCTCATGAGGGCGGACATGCGAAAAACTTCTGACAGAGTCACAGCGGTGGAGGAACATATAGGGGAGATACTGTCGACGACGCGCAAATTAGAAGAACGTGTTCAAAAGCTGGCACACCAACACAAGGTAATGGCACTGCAGTTGGACGATCAAGAAGGGAGAGCACGTCGAAACAATATTTGGGTGGTAGGTGTGCCTGAAGGGGCGGAGGGCCCTAGTGTGGACCTCTTTCTTGAAGACCTCGTCCTAAACCACCTCAAGCCCAAGAGACTGTCACCACTGTTCTTCGTGGAACGGGCACACAGAGCCCCGATCCCCAAACCAAAACCTGGGGCCCCTCCTCGAACCATCATCACGCGCATCCTGAACTTCCGGGACCGCGACGCAATTTTGCAATCGGCCAGGGTCAAAGGTGATCTCCCCTACGAGAACGTGACAATTCGATTTTTCCCGGACTTCACCTTGAAAGTACAGCGCGAGAGACGCTTCTTCGAAGGGGTGAAACGCGCCCTCGGGGACAAGGGACTTAAATACATGATGTTCTTTCCTGCCAAACTCAAGGTTGTGGAGGGCGACAAATCCTGGTTCTTCACGACACCCGAGGAGGCTCAGCAATGGCTGGATGAGGGCCCTTCCCGGATTGATCGTCAACTAGAAGAAGCGGACTGGCGGGGAAGCAGCTATCGCTCCCTGAACTCCTCGAACCGACGCGGAGAGAGGGTGCGGTCTGTATCCAGATCCAGAAGTTCCCGATCTGCAAGCCCCGCAAGTGATACAGCGCTTGCTGGAAAGTGAATGACTTGGTATATTTTGCTGATTTGTTCTTTGCCTATTGTCAAAGCTCGAAGGTGTAGTTTTCCCTTTGTTAAGGTAGTCTGATGCCTTCCCATTCTCACTATAATGGACATGGATAGGGCTGGATGGACTACAGCCTTACTCGTTAAAAAAGCCCTCACCGGTGGTTGGGCAGGGTGGCGGGCTCAAGGGGGTGAATGCTGTTGGGTGGTGGTGCCAGGCAACCCTACATTTGACATTTAGTTATTGGGACGACAGGCGCTCTGCTATTGGGGATGTGGGTAGTTGTAGACCTACATTGCAGGGTCACAGGGTGGGGGGTACTGTTATGTGGGTTGTTTTGTTGTTTTTTGTTTATTGGATTGTGCATGCTTCAGAACAACTTCTGCGCTTCAGACGGGCTGAGACCTGTGATTTCCGGTTCTCTACGATTATCCGAATGCGAGGGGGTTCGGGACGAGGGTGGGGGTGGAGGGGAGGGAGGGACTGTATAGGATACCCTGTATGGCGACACGACATATTAAGAACTTAACAATTCTCTCTTGGAACGTAAACGGTCTGGGGGATAAGATAAAAAGCACCATGGTACTCCAGTATTTACGTCGACACTCCCCAGACTTGGTACTACTTCAGGAGACTCACCTCAAGGGCACTCATTATTTGGCGCTGAATCGTTACGGCTACACACTTAGGGCACACGCCGGCTTTACGACTGGGTCCAGGGGCACCGCTATACTGACTAAAAATTCACTCCCCCTCATCATAAAACGGACACGGTATGACCATATGGGTCGTTATGTAGCCCTCTCTGGGACGTGGGAGGGACAGGTATTGAATGTTTCCTCGGCCTATGTTCCTCCAAGGTTACATGACACTACACTTCCCGCTCTTAGTAGGCTGCTACTGGACTTACCACAGGGGACCTTGATCCTTGGGGGGGACATGAACGATACTATGTCACGGACATGGATAGGGAGTCACATTTCTCCAGGACTAGGGACTCACGATCTTTGCCTATGTTTGCACATGCACTGGGACTGACAGACCTCTGGAGGAGTCATAACCCTGACCTGAGACAATACACACACATATCTGCAGCTCACGGGAGTAGTTCGCGAATAGCTTACATCTTCACACACTCAACATCGGTGGGACTCTTCAGGGGAGGATGCCACAGGGCACGAGGTATCTCGGACCATTCTCCAGTAGAGGTTCAGATGTGCGGGCCGTGGCGGGAGCGGTCTCTCCCGTCGAGATTAGACCCCACCTTGTTTAGAGATCAGGACTTTAGAGAACAGTTTGGGGAGCGCACAGATCAATATTTTGCTGAAAAGTTTGGCTCGGTACGATCTGACTTTATACTCTGGGAAGCATACAAAGTAGTGGCCAGGGACTTTGTACAGGCAGCTAGTGGCGTTAGACGCAAAGAAAAACGTGCACAATGCGATGCCCTTGAGCGGGAGATCCTAATTCTTGAAAGGACGCTAGACTCGGATCCTGTGAGGGCTGCCGAATGCACACATAAACTCAAACTCAAACAGAAAGAGCTTAGGGACCTGGAGGAAAACGCTGCCCGCGCGCACACGCTAGCAACGCAGAGGAAGGTCTATGATCTAGGGGACAAGGCCAATAAGCTCATCGCGTGGCTTGAACGACAGGATAGGAGCCGCAACTGGGTCTCTGAAATTTGAACTGAAGAGGGTGTGCGAGGCGGTAACGGTGCCGAATTGGCAGAGGTGTTTGCAGATTATTACGAAACTGTCTATCGATCACAGACTACGCGGGAGGAGGGAGAGTCCTCTGTATTCTTAAAAGATTTGAACATGCGAGCAATTGGGGAAGATGATAGAGTAGCGCTTGATTCCGACATGAAGGTAGAAGAAGTTGAAAATGCCATACGAGATCTGCAATCCGGTAAAGCGCCAGGCCCCAATGGGTTTCCGACAGAAATGTTTATATGTGTGGCAAGCAAACTTGCCCCACACATGCTTGACATGTTTCATGGAGCACGAGACAAAGGCGCGCTCCCGGACAATTTACGCATGGCGACCATAGTGGTCATTCTTAAAAAAGGGAAACCCCACGATCTTTGCAGTTCATACAGGCCTATTTCCCTTTTGAATTTCGAGGCCAAAGTTTTAGCTAAAGTCATAGCTAACCGTCTAGGCTCGGTCATTCAATCCCTAATACATCCAGATCAATCTGGCTTCATGCCACACAGGAGCACTAGGCTCAATCTGTGCCGCCTTTATGGCGTGATGCAGATGACTCAGAAACGCATTGATACACCAGCCGCACTTCTGTCGCTCGACGCGAAGATGGCGTTTGACAGTATTGAATGGGCGTACCTATTCGCTGTCCTAGAAAAAATTGGATTTGTCCCTAATATACAACAATAGATTCGTCTATTATATACCGACCCAATGGCACGAGTTAGTGTCAATGGTAATATTTCTAGATCCTTTAAGCTTTATCGGGGCACCCGACAAGGATGTCCGCTATCGCTGATGCTTTTTGCACTGGCACTGGAGCCACTGGCTGTTTGGATACGGGGGGACCCAGTAGTGAGAGGTATAGACCTAGGGGGCGGTTGGGAAGAACGTATATCTTTATACGCAGATGACATTCTGCTGTATGCCCACAACCCAAGACAAACGTTTCATCGTCTCATCCATATTATACAGTCCTTTGGTACCTATTCAGGGTATTGAGTCAATTGGGATAAATCCCTGGTATTCTCACTGACGGGAGTGTTACCGCCCCTGACGTCGGCATGTTCAGAGTTGGTCCCTAGGGAACAGTTTAAGTATTTGGGTATATGGATCACCAAGAATGAGGATGACTTTATGCGGCTTACTGTACAGGCTCAATTGGCTAGGTTGAGGGAGGACATTGCACACTGAAGACGGCTCCCCGTCTCATTGATGGGTAGAGCGGTAATTTTTAAAATGATGGCCCTCCCACGCCTACTGTATGCAGTCCAGAATACCGTGTATCAGATCCCGGAGACATTCTTTCGATCCATCGAGTCCGAGCAGCATCTATTGCTATGGGGGGGAGGTAGCCCCAGAATTGCACTGAAGAAACTCCTGAGAGGTGTGTATGAAGGGGGCCTTGCTGTTCCGGACATTAGGAAATATTATTGGGCATCCCAGCTCGTCAATATTACTTCTCACCATTAGAGGAACCAGCGTACAGGGTAGACCGTTTGGCATTTGCCAACAACAGTTAGTTAACAGAACTATATCGAAAAGGGAGAGGTAATTCGCTCCTCCCGGTACATACTCGAACGGTTTCTGAAGTCTGGCATAAGGCAACCAAAATGACTGGGTGGGCAAACAAACTTACAGAACAAACTCCTCTCTGGGAGGGTGGTCAATTGGGAGAGCTGACACGACTAACGGGCTTTCGGAAATGGAGCCTTATAGGGATTGACCACTTGGGAGATGTCTGGAAGGATGGGAAAATGCTGGACTTTGACACACTGCAGAGACAGTTCCAAATGGGGAGGGGGGAGTATCTACGATACCGACAGATGCGCCATGCACTTCACTGTCATTTACAAGAGGGAGCCCTGCTACCAGAATACTCACTGCTGGAGGACCGACTGCTCCTGGACCCCATGATCGATAAGGCCATCTCTCTGACTTATCGGAAGTTGATTAACAATACCCCAGACTGTCTGGGCCCACTGAGGGAGGCCTGGGAGTCTGATGTGGGTCTATTAGAGGATGATGATTGGGCTGAGGCACTACAGACCCCCCGGGAAATAGCTATAAGAGCACGGTTCCGACTGATTCAGCTCCGTATTCTCCACAGATCCTATGCTTCTCGAATAGCTTATGTTCGAATGGGCACTTGTGAGACTGACGAATGTGTACGGGGTTGTGGCGAGACCGGGTCTTTCTTTCATATTCTCTGGTCATGCCCCAGGATTCAAACGTACTGGGAAGGTATAACCCGAGTGATGACGACAGAGGTGGGGGAGAGTGTCCCGCTTGAACCCAGGTGGCTCATCCTGGGAGTGACTGGAGAAACGACGTGGCCACAATGGGCCAAGACTTGGTTGGCACTGGCGGGAGGAGTGGCCAAGAGGAACATTGCCCAAGCATGGGGGGCAGGGACAGCCCCCACACTCACAGCTTGGAAGAAAGACCTAGACTGGTGCTATGGGGCGGAACGGGTGATATATCAGAGTTGGGGCTGCCCACGTAAAGGTGAAAAGATATGGGGTGCATGGGCCAAGTATAGAGGTCATTGATGAAGACCGTTGGAAATGTTGGGTATTGAGGTGGGAGCAATGTTGCTATGGTTTACTACAAGAGAAGGAGGCTACTCAAATAGCAGATATTTACGACGGGGTGTATATCAAGTATTGTGAACCTGTACCATCTGTCTCTCCTACTATGTCATTTCTGAATTGATATTGTACTGAAGCTTGTTTTATGTTTAATAAAAAGATGTTTTAAAAAAATAAAAAAATAAGATAACATGTAGGTAAGTTGAAACAGAAGATCAGCTTGTTGGTTGCCATTTTACTTCCGACTCTCGGAAATGTCTCCTGGGACAGTGAGTGTACAGTGTTAAGCCACAGGTAGCAGCTACTGAGCAGCCAAGACATGGGGTCATTGAGTCACAGAGGAGCCCGCCTAAGTCATGCGCACACAAAGCCCCCACTACAGGTACGAACAGTATTTCACAGTTAGTGACGCTTCTCTGCATAGAGCGTGGTACTGTGCCAATCCTGCATACATACCTCAGGAAGGCCACAAACTTCCAAATGAATCACTCATTAAAATATGTGTTTTCAAGCACTGGGACTTCTTTACCACACAGCTCCACGTGTAGAAACAGGTAGGACACACACCGGCATGGGGCAGAGTGGCACGTTATCACGCCATTCATACAGGGTCAACACACAGAGAAAAGCACCCCAAACAGACAACACATTCACTGCAGAGAGGTGCTGCAATGGCGGCGAAAGAGGATGCACTTCCGGATACAAAACAAGAGAGGCAGCACCACGGTTTAATAGACCTAAAGGACAACGTGATGTCCACCGGTCAGAGCTGTGTATAAGTACATGTGTATGTACATTTTAGGGAGAAAGTTGGGGTGCCTCTTACATAAATTGGGGTGATTGCAGGTAGAAAGTCTGGTAGGAATGGAATAGAGTCAGTCACATCATGAATGTCAGGCTCTTCCCATGGGTTGGGCCTGACAAGTGACAAACTCTAGCCCACCCCAGCCAGACCCTCCATAGACCCCGTCCAGCCAGGGTGCCCCCACACCCTTTTGGACTTGTCAATCTGCTGATGTCTGCTGCTGCTGTGCAGTTCGACCCCTGAGCCCAACCCCCGGGCACTGTCTGTCTCTGGCCTGCTCTGTGAACCCTGCTGATATCTTGTCTGCTTTCATTTGCCCTTTGTCTCACATCCAGTGGCCCTCTCACCCTTCAGTGTAACACACTGTATAGGTCACCCCTACCAGAACAGGACCCCCTGAAGAAGAAGAAGACGCTCACCTCGTTCACCAGGCTACAGATCTGCGAGCTGGAGAAGCGCTTCAACGGGTAGAAGTACCTGGCCTCGGCAAAGAGGGCAGCGCTCGCCAAGGCCCTGAAAATGATGGACGCACAGGCCAAGACCTGGTTTCAGAACTGGAGGATGAAGTGGAGGTAAGGGCAGCAAGGCGGGATGGGGGAGGTGTGTAGGGGAGAGGACTATGCGCATTCCTTGTACTGTGGCCCTGGCATCACTGTCCACGCTGCACATTTCACACTGTCTTTATGTTTCTGTGAGTAATTTATGTCAGGAAATGTGCTAACCATTGGGACAAGAGGGGGGTTACAGCAGAAGGGACGCGAGGGGACATTTCAAACTTAATTTGCATTGGAGACACAGTTTTATTTTCTGTGTTGGGGGGCTCTTAAATACTCAGAGATGGCGAGTAAGACACAAGCTTACAATGGTGTGTGTGTGTAATATATATGGGGCAAGTTTCTTGTTGCTAATTTTGAACTTTTGGCTGTGCTTACAAATTTTTCTGTGAGCCACTCAAATTAGAATGTAAGCCGGAAGGGCGCCCAGATGTGCTAAAATGTCCTCGGCAGGGGGAGCGGGTGTGGTGTGTATGGTCTAGGTGCAAACACTGGAAGCATCTTGCTACACCACGGATGCCACGCACTTGGATTGTATGTGACTCCAGTGGGTTCTAACTGCATTCTGCAATTTTAGCAAACATGCCACATGTGAAGTATTACATTCGAGTCCTAGGCTTATTTGAGTGCATCGCATACAATTAGCAGTGAGACTGGAGTTAAATGTACAACATAGCATGTAAGAGAGTGGCTACATATTCAGAGACGTATTATTGAATTGAAAACATTGGCTCGAGATAACCTTAGATGTACCGAGGGCCCCCGGAACAGCACCTTATGAAATGGAAATTCATAATAGCCTTAAGTGTGTCATGCACAGGGCACTGGCTGTGGGAAAGGAGAAGATGCTTCTGATGCATCAGTAGGCTGGGGCATTGCTGGAAACCTGCTTCAGCGTAGCTAACAAAGATACCAATCTGAATCAATGCAAGGGTGGTCAGTGAGTTAAGCGTTCGCTGTTGAGATGAGCGTACCAACCAATCAATCAATCAATCAATCAGGGGTTTGTAAATCATACTACTCATCCGTTAGGGTCTCAAGGAGCTAGGGTGGGGGGACGGCTCCGTTGGGGTCAACTGAAGAGCCAGGTCTTGAGGTCCTTCTTGAACTGGAGCAGTGTGGGGCTTTGCCAGAGGTGGAGGGGAGGTCGTTCCAGGTCTTGGCTGTGAGGTAGGAGAAGGACTTTACACCCGCTCTGGTCCTATAGAAGTGTGGGACGGTGGTCAGGAAGAGGTCCACTGATCTGAGGTTTCTCTTGGGGGCGAGGAAGGAGAGACGGTTGTTGAGGTATTCTGGTCTGATGTTGAGGAGGGCCTATGGAGCGTATAACTAGCAGTCGCTGATTTGAACCTAAATAGGGTCAACTCATCCTCTGAATTTCAATCACGTGGGCCATGAAGTTTTGTATTAATAGGAAAGAGCAAACATTTAGTCCATTTGTTATAAACCAGGAGGAGAGAAGTCACCACACGTGTGCTAACATATAGTCGCTTGGGCCTGCAAACGACGGCTTGTGGGAGTTCTTAAATTGGGGCCTGGCAATGAATGAAGCTCAAGTTCTTTGTTTCCAGCTGATTTCCCACAGCTGTCTATGAGCAGGGCCTTTAGTAGTCCCCAGCACCAGGGCCTTCCATCTTGTATGTTGTGCAGGCTGCAGAGATTTTTCAGCAGAACATGGCTTCGAGGCACCCAGGAAGACAACACCCAGCCTGATAACACATCTTGTGCGTAGAGTGTGCTGTTAATGGCTAGCACCACAGCAGTTCTTGCAGTTCAAGGGCATGTGGCACTACAGCACTGGCACTTCTTTGGAAATGCCACAGGCCCACAAGTGCTCTGAAATACCAAAGGTTAGACATAGCGCTAGATGAAGCTCATGAATACATGTATTAATTACCATGTGCTGATTTCATGCATGCAACAAATTTTACTTGAATTATAAACGTCTTCGACTTGATGCATGACAAAAGAGTCTAGGACCATCTGTTTTCTATACTATATGATACCCAGGTCCGCGGACAGTGATTGGGTTACCCCATTAGTCTATAATGGCTATCTTGAGCTGTTTTTTTCCTGAGAGGGTCTTTGTATGTTATGTATTGAACTCATTTTGTGTTATGTGTTAAATATTGTATGTTGTACAGTGTTTTATATCTGTATATAGCATTGTATCTGTGTACATTTGTACTCACAATCCCATTAGTTTATATTCAAATATATGCTATGTCTGAGAGAGAAACTCTGTCATACAGTGAGGACTACATTGACGGATTATTACAGGTTCAGGGTGGGACTAGCTTCTGTTATGTCCCGTATAGAGGCCCTAATGTAGACCCGTTCATACATGCCCTAAAATGGACGTATTCATATTTGCCCATTTATGGTCATATTCGTACTTGCCCTATTATGGTCATAGCCGCATATGCCCAATTATGGTCATAACTGTACATGTCCTATTATAGTCATGATTCCTTATATAGGCATGATCTTTCACCTACATTGGTCCTTGCTAGTACACAACGTGCTCTGAGGGCTGAACGTTATCTATCCTGTGGTTTTGAATGCAGCAGGGTTTTTCCCAAACACAGGCCCACACTGTACTCATCAATTATGCATGGCTCTCTAGGAATACACCACCTGCATAATATGTATGTACAAAGTTCACCCCTGACGTCTTCCTCATGTCTAACGACAGACCAATACAATCCATACTGAGGACCGAGACTCTTTAGGGTATAAATACACCACATCTTGTCCCGGTAAGGGAGAGGTAACCGAGACTTCCATGCTGACACACTGACCAGAGACGCTGAGGCTCCTGCATGCAGTCGCTCCAGCTCACAGCGGTCTAACACGGCCCTTGCGGGGTGTCCAACTCGAGACCAGGACGGTGTCCCACACTCTCTCTATTCAGGTATGGGGTTCGACTAAATCCTAGAAGGATTCTTGGCTCTTAGGCTTTTAGACCTACACATATGCTAGGTACACTCAGGTACATCTAGTTAGGCATCATAGGAGTACACGCACTTTTCATAATGCTTTCATATTCATGTATGTATTCATGATTATTGCAATATGGTAGAACTGTTCTATCCCTTTGCTTTTATCGAAATGCTGATAATATATCTCTGCTATTGTCTGCTGGTTGCCGCAGCTCATATATTTTACACTAGAATAACAACTGTTCAATAAATATTTATTGAAACGCCCGACTGTTTATTCTGTGTAACTCTCTGAGACAAACTGAATAAGTAAGTACGAGTGACTGAGCGAAAGGTAGTACATTGTTTCCACGATTCTGAGGAATTTGGGTTGTCATGATCTAAGGTTGCCAGAAACTAATCTCTCCCCAAGAAGAGGAGATTCTAGTGGCACTGTGAGCTAGCTAATGCAAACCAGGCTAACATATGCGGTGGGGGTGCACAGAGCCAGTCTGCCACCAAGCCCACAGTATATGTTATCCAAACGCGCAGGTCCTGCAAGGGTACTATAGGAACTACACGACATGGCGCCACCAACGTTGGTTTGGTACTTATTTAACAGTAGAATCTGAGTAGTTCAGTCATGCTATTCTCAGAGAACCTACTCACAAAACACCAGAGATGTCTGGAGTGGGTGGGCACAAAATCCGCCACAGCTGAGTGGTACGAAAATACTATTTATTGGCTGTTGGTTAATCACGTTGAAGGACATTTAGTTCCTAAATTGTGCATAACACCTCATCTTAGTTCCCTTTGAACACTTCTTCCTCTAAACATGTCTGATACCGAGACAGGGGATCAGAGAGTTAACCTCTTCCTTTTAAAAGGAGAAGGAGATCCTGAAAATGCAATACAGATTGCACCAAAATTCAGAAGGACAGTCACCATAAGACTATTAGAAAATGGTTTACCAGCCACAGGTGGCATGGTAGTTTTCGTGATTGAGGCACACGAATCAAACAAAACAGAGGTATTCTATTCATGGGTTACATTCCCAGCAGCAAATGCCATAACAAAAACATTTCACTACTACATAGCAGGAAATGCACCAAGGGAATATGCCCCGTTTGAGGACATAGAGATTCCACTCACTTACCAGGAACATTTTTACTGGTTTAATGGCACCCTACCCCACGTACGACAAAGAGTAAGATTAGGCCCGTTCGGAGGAGGCGGGGCCACATGGCCAATACTAGCGGCTTACACACCGCATCCTGACATTAACACAATGCCACAGCCAGACTTACTAGTACAACACACAGATTTAATCAAAATCTACAAAAACCTGACACAATTCGTCATGAGGACTTTAAAAATTCAACCTGCACCAGCAGGTGCAGCAAACAGTACTCCAGTTCAGGGAACAGGAAATAAAATTACTCCTCAAACATTACACGCAGTAATGGGCAAAATTCCCGTAAAACTCGAACAAACCCCATTCTGGATAGCTCAGAAAATAACTCAGCATGAGGCGGTATTCCAGAATACTATCACCTATGAAAAACACAGAATTCTAACAATCTGCTTGCCCATGGGGATCACACCACAAGTAGAGGACTGCACCTCTTGGGGTTCAGTCTTTGCTGCCATATATACCAGAACACATGGTATCCCGTCATTAGCAGTAATACCTGACGTATTGAGATAGATACAAAATGAGTACGGAGCAGAGCCTGCCCTTAACTTAGGGATGAAGTTACTAAATAACTTTGACCAGGTATCAGCCATAATACTAGCTAACATTAAGGGGGAAGACGCTTCAGTGGCGATCCGCCAACGTCTAAGGGAGTTCAGTCCAGAGGATCATCAACACGAACTACCCAAAATAATTGAAACTGCATATGCAGAATTAGGCAGAGACAGTCTAGGTGGGAAAGCATTAAAACCACAACTGGTGGGCAGTCCTGAAAAGGACACTACAAAGCAGACACCTACTTCTTCTAAAAAGAAGTGGGAAAATAAAAAACAACAAAAGTCTAAAGACAGCAGATCTCAATCCAGAGGTAGGTCTCCTCAACAGGAGCCCTCTGAAAGGAGGTATAACCTCAGGAATAGGGATAATATTAAAACACCTGACAGGTATCAGGATACTGAGACACGTTCCTCTCGTTCCTTTCAGGGTTCATCAAAAAACTCCGAGAGGGAAGGACGGTCAGAACACAGACAAGAGGAGCGTACAAAGTCCAGAGACACGCAACGCGCTGCGGACTACGCACCTAAAAAAGAGGATAAACAAAAACAGAAACCTCAGTTCAAAAAGAAAAAGATAGCAGGTCTCAAGATCAGACATGCCCAGAATTCTGAGGACACAGCTTCTGAACGGGGCATGGGCTCTGACGATGCTAGACAGCGCGGCAGAAGAAACGATAGCTCGCCAGAACCTGAAGGAATTTCTGGTGACAGCGGAGTTGAGTGAGTATATCACGGTGGAAACACCTGATATTCGGGTAAGTGTCCCACATAAGTTACATGAGATAACACTCCGGCTGGAGGGGGACAAGCCCAGAAAAATTAAAGGTCTCTTTTGGAAAAATCTGTCATCTGGTTATGACATTCTATTAGCAGAACAAGACTGGCGGCCAGCATTCGTCATGGAGTGCCCTAGGGAAGAAACTATAACTTTTCCTGCCTTTTCCAACCTCGTTCCCATACATCTTAAACATGCATATGCGCAGGAGTGGGCGGTTGCCCTATCTCCAGCATTATATAAAAATTATGTTGGTTGGGATGAGGATTCAACCCACCACGTGATCCCGTTAAAAGTGTCCCCAAATGCTCAAAGGCAATATCCAATAAAGCAGGAAGCAAAAAAACAAGTCAGGGAGATCCTAGATCAACTTGAATACCAGGGGTGATTGAAAATTGCACTTCACCTATGAACAATCCTTTGTTTCCCGCAATGAAGCCTGACAACACATATCGTTTAGTTTTGGATTACCGACATTCAAACACTTGCACAAAGACATTTACCGTTCAAAATGCACACAGTGCCGCATTAATTAATAACATTGTGCGCAAGAAATACAAAACAACACTTGATATCTCAAATGGATTTTTCTGCCAAAATATAGCGCCTGAAAGCAGGTATCTGACTGCATTCAGTGCGTTAGGGTCCCAGCGACAATTTTGTCGTCTAGCCCAAGGGTATAAAAATAGCCCCGGGGTATTTTCAGCAAGGGTAACAGAGTTACTCCAAAATTTGGATGAAGAAGCATTGTCCTATGTGGATGATATTTATCTGACGGACGATGACTTACCGAGGCACTTGAACAGGGTGAGCACCATTATTATGAAATTCCCCTCTGAGGGCTACAAATTTAACTTTAAAAAATCAAAGATTGCCCACCTCAGTGTCCTATTTTTAGGATATGAGCTGTCAAGTGAGGGAAAAAGCCTGGCTGCTAACTTTTTAGAAAAGTGTGCGGTGCTCCAACCTCCAAAATCATTAAAAAATTTACACTCAATTCTGGGATTCCTAAATTTTGGTCGAACATACATTTTGGATTATGCAGAAAGAGTAAAACCTTTCTACGACTTAATAAAACCTGATTTTTCAGTCAGACAATGGACACAGGAACATACAAATATCCTACGTTCCCTACAGGAAGACATGATAGCTTCTAAACATTTACAGACACGCGTAAACGCACAGAACTTAGTGATCCGAGTATTAGCGGGTCAATGCGGGTACACTTATTTAACTTTTAATGAAGGTGAAACAGTACCAATCGCATACAAATCACACCTGTACACAAACGCAGAAATGCGTTTCACTTCAACAGAAAAAATCCTGACAGCAGTGCAGACCGCTGTAGCAAGAGAAAGAGCTCTGGCTCAGGGTAAACGCATAATTGTCGTGACCCCGGTAGCAGCTTTAGAAGCTGTTACAAAAGCTAGCATTCCAAATGCGAAAGCCTTACATCCCAGATGGATACAATGGGCTAATTCTCTTACTGCAACGGATGTTGAATACAGATTTGATCCAAGTTTAAAAACACAGGCATTCCTGCAATATGAACAAGAATATCCTCTACCAAATGAAATTTTGCCTCTAGATCAGTATGAATACATTATTTACACTGACGGGTCTGCTCAACCGGCCATAGGGAGTAAGCAAGCTTACAGCGCAGCATGTGCGATTGTTAAAGGTCGCATGCACGATGGAAAGTTCCATCCGAGTTGCACTAAAATGCAATCTCGAGGCGACTGCACGGCTCAGTTGGCAGAACTCAAAGCACTGATACTGGCCCTTATAAATACGGATCACGAATTCCCCACACTCATTGTGTGTATTCCTTTTACTGTGTACAGTTGTACAATGAATATCTACATCATTGGGAACAAAACGGGTTCAAAGATGCAAAAGGTGGCACAATTAAGCATAAAATGCTATGGGAACAGGTAGTGGAGTTGAGAAACGAACTGCAAAGGGCTCACGTGATACATACACTGAGTCATCAGTGTGATGGCGTTCACGTTGAAGGGAATTCATTGGCTGATGAAGCCGCAAAGGGGGCTGTTCGCACAGCCGCCGTAGCTGCAGTTACTCGTTCAAAGACGAGGGTAGACGGCGAGATTATGGTAGCTGTCAATGCTTCACACAATGGCAGCACAGCAGTACCAAAGAAATTTCCACTCAAGTACTCCTACAAGTTAGATGCACAAAACATTCCATATGTTCAGATTCCTGGAGTGGGGGATAGAGTAATTCCAAATATGGATCGTAGGCGAGGCTTAATTGTGGCAGCACACGAAGGGAAAAGTTATGTACATAAGGGACTTAGGGAGACTGTTTCTTTGTTGAAAGAACGCTACTGGTGGGCCGTGATGAGAAGGCAGATTAGAGACTATCAGGCACATGCATCAAAAGAAAAACCGCTCGCAAACGGGCAGATTCTCAGAATCTGCCCCTTTGCGACCGGTATTTTTGCATTTGGGATGCATCATCCCAAATGCAAAAATCGCAATTTAAGTAATATCTAAATTGCGATTACTTAATTACGATTGCATTTAAGGAATCGCAAATTGAGAGTCCTTAAATGCAATGCAACAAAGTAAAAAATTAGCGATTTCGCTACTAGGGGGCGCAATTTACCATGAAGTTGAACTTCATGGGAATTTGCAAAAACTTTGAGAAATGCACTAAAGTGCATTTTTCAAAGTTGAAGGTTACACACACACATGTCCTTGGGAATGTGTGTGCGCAACATATGTGCACGGATCAATTTCAGGGTGCAACAGGGTGTCCTTTGACACCCCTGCACCCTTGAATTGCATGCGCAATTTGCGAGTACCTATTGGTACTCGCAAATAGCGCTCGCAATTTCCCATTCATTCCGATGGGCCTGTAGGCCCATAGGAATGAATGGGAAGCCATTCCTTATTTGCGACTCACAATTTTTGAGTCGCAAATAAGGAATGTGAAGGAATCGCTATTATTATAGCGATTCCTACATGCATAGGATTTTGTGACTCCTTAATTGCGAATCCTTAATATTCGCTATTAAGGACTCGCAAAATCTTAGCTTGATGCATGTGCCAGATAGTCTAGAACTGCGACATCTGCAAGCAGATGGAAGGGTCCACCACAACATGTCCAGTACAGATACCATTATTAGACAGCATTAGGTTGTCCGTTCGTGTACGTCCAGCTCAAGTTTCCTCAAGGTTTGGCATCAGCGCTCGGCTGACGCTCGAACTGTTATAAAAGATTTGCGAGTCTTTATCAGCACATACGCAGTTGGCACGTTACATTCTGACCGTGGTCCGGCATTTAGCTCTCGGGCTTACAAAGAGGCCATGGAAGGAAAGGGCGTAGCATTGTGGTACTCCTCTCCGTACCATCCTGAGGGAAATTCTGTTGTGGAGAGGAAAAACTGAGACTTAAAGCAATCTTTAACAGCTAGGGTATTAGGCAAGGGCGGTAGATGGGTCGATCACCTTTATGGGGTACAGCGAGCGATCAATAATCAGCCAAGAAGCTCTCTAGGGGGTGTCACTCCTTACGAGGTCCTATTTGGGACAAGAATGTGGGTACCTGATCTTGATTGTGAAGGCACAGTGGCGGATAAAAAAACATTTGATATCCATGATCGTTTGGCTGTTTTACAGGATCTAAATGAATCCAGAACACAACAAAGTAACGTGCTCCAGAAACAGGCCGCCACTGAGGAAGTCAAGGCAGTAACGACAAGACCTGTATGGATCCCAAAAGTCGGGGATCTGGTCAGAGAGATGATTGCTGATAAGAAAGAATTTGGGCCATCCTACAGAAAGCCTGTACCGGTCCTTGCAATCCAAGGCACAAGAACTGTACTTCTGCCGCCTCTTGCCGGGAAAAAGGAGAAAAGATTGGTCTCAATCGACTTAATCAAACCACACTATGTGGCCGATACTAAACAGTAGGCCTCGTGGACTCCACAGTAGCAGACGCCCTCCTCTCGCTACAATCCAAGAATTTCAAACAGAAAGACTCATCACGTTTGAAGAGCCACCTGTACGGAATGAAGGACTAAGCAACAATGCTATGGAACTCGTTCCACTTCAACAAGAAATTCATCTTCAAAATGAAAATCAACTTAACAACCAAGTTGCAATCAGATCGACTACAGACATCTATGTCAACATGCCTCGTCAAGAGCAAAATCCGATTTCAACAAATCCCGATGCAATTCCAACAATTGATCGAACTGCTTCTGGCTATTTCATGAACTTTGATACGTTTTCACTGGACCCAAGTGAGCCGGAAACGAGGCCAGCCAAAAAATCATTCACACAGAAACTCAATGACTTCTTGAACTTTTTTAGAAAGACTTACCTGGTGTCACCTTGGATAGAACTATGGTATATCACTGTGATTTTATTTTTTCTTTTCTGGCTAGGTTTAATAATATCTTTTAGTATGCTTATTAATGGACGATACCTCCAGCAAAGCTCTACAGCCCAAAGAGTCAATTTGATTTTAAAACCACACCAGTCTTCACATCGTGAACCAAGAGACTTGTCTTCAGTGAACATTACAGCAGTTCCTATACCGGACGGTATAGTATGGGACAAGATTGATTTCGATATATTCGGTCCGACTGAACTTTTAAAGCTTAAACATGTATTTAAAATTTCTTTAAGTGATATCATTACCTCCAGTACATTTTCTGATGATTGGGACACTGATACTGAAAACAATTTAATGTCTGATTTAGAAAAACTGCTGCATTTCCGAACAATGAAATGTTAGAAGGTACTTCAGACTATGATACATTGTACTGTTACCAACATTATGGTCATCATTTCTTGCACAAATCTATAACACCTAGAAATGTATTTGAATACCACCAGTGGGAACACTCCAACACCTCCAAAAGGTAGTTCGCAAACTTTTGCACAGAAATTCACATACTTTTCAGGGTTCAACACATCTGACCCAAAGTCATTTTATTACAAAGTGGCAACAACATCAGCACAGAAAATTATGTTGACTAACACCAAACAGATTTATTCTGCTTCCTTTATGGCCCAGTTGTCTACACAGGGTTTCGACCTATGGAAGGACACTATAGATTCAAAATCAATCTGGGGTCCTAGGGACTGGCAAGTCCAGGGAACAGAAGCGCTATTTAGATCATGCCTCATTCCACAGCAGATAATATTTCTGAATGAAACTGTGCAACAGACATCCTGTCTTGGACTAGCCAAGATCAAGGAAATGAACACACCGGGGTTTCCTACACCATCACAGATGGGTGGGGGGCAGAATTCAACTACACAAGGGGTAGGATTAGATGACATTCTCCAGTACAACAGATCAGATCCTGATTGGACGAAATGTCTGATTTGGCCCATTGACACGAACACCTGTCAACAGAGATTTATGAATACAATCGAAGGGTTTAGTATCCATAGGCCAGATACACGCTATGTACAGAGACAACACCCAGGGGTCGTAACATCCTATAGTGTTGGGAAGTTGTGCCTTGATTGGCTAGAGACCTCAACACTCACAGAAGTAAAACATCACTTGACCTTACTCACACCTGATGTAGACCTTAGGGATTTCCTACTAGGTCCAAGGAAAACACATCAGAAACGTTTCATATATGCTGGCCTTTATGCCTATTATAATGAAAACTGGAAAATATCCCAACAAGAGGCCGCAGACAGAATACGGGAAATAGACCGTATCAACTTAGAAAAGGCATTAGCTGTAGTGGATAATGGGTTAACTACTATGACCTCCAGGATTTACTCCTTAGGCAACATTGTGTCTTCGGCAATCGACATATTAGAACAAGATCTGGCCTTGTTACAACACGGGCAATCTCAGCTACGTTCTATTATGATGCTAAGCTGGACGCTGCAATCTTTGCGTGCAGGCTATGTGCCCTGGTGTTTTATAAACACCACGTCTCTGCTTTCAGAATACAATCTAACTGATAAACAGACAGAAATGGCACAAAGGGGAGCCAAATATACAATGCTGCGTATTGAGAAACTGGAAAGATTACCATTCACTGTAGCCGAATCACCATCAACAGAATGGTTAATTCATGGCCAAATCACTCTGCCGGTCACTACGTTTCAGTTTCAATATTGCCTTGAGCAAAGGCAGGCAGGCAAATATGAACAAATGGGTAAGGGATACATCAAGGAAACTTGGGAGTTACCATATAGATACCGATGCCGGAATGGGGATCGAGAAGTGTATCTGAGTGGTACAAACTGCAAGAACGCTTTAAGCGGTTCTCTCATGTGTCAAGATATTTCTCTGCACGGAGCCTGTAGCGGTTCAGTAGCAAACTTATCTTGTCACATGTCAGGGACCCCAGCGGCCAAGATCACGCCGGTTTTCCAGCTGCTCTCGAATGGGAGTTACTTAATGCTAAATGATCAAGGTTGCTGTGGGATGCTTCCGGGCGTCGCCTATCTGGTCACTGTTAACTCCAGGGTTACTTGCTGTATGCAAGTATTGTTTCCACCACTGAACACAGTCAGGGAGGCGCCGCTATGGCCTTCACTGAATGTTTCTTTCATACAATTTGATACTCTGAGCAGATTGAAAGCCATGCTTTTACAGCAACCCGTGCCCTTAACCTCCGCTCGAGAAACCTATGAACTTCAAGTTGCAAGGACCTCGACTGAGATACAATTGCTTATACGTACAAACTGCCCCTTTCATTTCGTAGAAATAGTGGGACGTATCTTCAATATGTCTGATACGAGCGGTATTTTACACCTATTTAAGACCATAGGGTCAGGACTGTTAAGCACCTTTCAGACAGTCCTCGGAGTAATCCCAAATTTTATACACTCCGTATTGGGAAGCGTATTTGGAGGATTCCCGCTTATCCTATTGCTCGTTGCAGGGGTCCTATTCATAATACTACTGCTACGCAATGGACGGCCCAATTCCCGAGGGAATGGCGAACACGCTCCTGGAGCGGACATACCGTGAACGCATGGTACAACTTCTGGGCATTCCTTGCCTGCGAGAACTCAATGCCTCCTGGTTTCTATCGTTTAGACCAGTCTGGGTAGACTGCATCTTACCTGTTCTTCGATGCCTGTTCTGCGGAGAAGAATGCACTTTGGATCTTTGTCTAACATTTCCATCAGATGCGCCTCCGGACACGGATGCAATGCTGGACCCCATAAAGGCCCATGCTCTGCGTTGTCCTCAGCGGCTTCCGATTCTGATGAACGCATTCCTGGAGAATCCACAGGTGCTGTTTGCTCCTGCTGGGTTAGGTGACTCCTCCACAGGCACCCAGGTAACAACTGCCGCACAATCTGTCGCAGCACCGACTGTTGGCAGTGCTACATTCCATCTATGTGCGATTGACGTTCTCTGTGAGGCGTTGGATTTGTCGTCTGCAGCAGCTAGCACCGATAATATTGTGCTTCCCAGCCAGGACGCTTAATCTTGAATTGGCTCATCGTGTCCTGGGAAAGAATTCGGCTTCTTCACTCGTTTCAAAACAAACAAGCAAAATTGGAACATTTCCTAAATTGACACTTTCGCTTGAGAAAAGCATGGCCTTCTTCCTCTTTAAGTGAGGCAACTTATATGGAGAAATAAAATGGACATTCTTTTAGTGCCAATTAGAAATAGCTGAATTATTAACATTTTAGGCAGAAGATTTTTAACAATTTTAAAACCATGTTTTTACTTGCTTTAAAAAAAATAAAAATAAAGTTTTAAATTGTCCAGATTTTAAGTATGGTCATTGTTATCCAATTCGGAAGAGGAGTGGGTGTTATGTCCGGTATAGAGGCCCTAATGTAGACCCGTTCGTACATGCCCTAAAATGGACGTATTCATATTTGCCCATATATGGTCATATTCGTACTTGCCCTATTATGGTCATAGCCGCATATGCCCAATTATGGTCATAACTGTACATGTCCTATTATAGTCATGATTCCTTATATAGGCATGATCTTTCACCTACATTGGTCCTTGCTAGTACACAACGTGCTCTGAGGGCTGAACGTTATCTATCCTGTGGTTTTGAATGCAGCAGGGTTTTTCCCAAACACAGGCCCACACTGTACTCATCAATTATGCATGGCTCTCTAGGAATACACCACCTGCATAATATGTATGTACAAAGTTCACCCCTGACGTCTTCCTCATGTCTAACGACAGACCAATACAATCCATACTGAGGACCGAGACTCTTTAGGGTATAAATACACCACATCGTGTCCCGGTAAGGGAGAGGGAACCGAGACTTCCATGCTGACACACTGACCAGAGACGCTGAGGCTCCTGCATGCAGTCGCTCCAGCTGACAGCAGTCTAACACAGCCCTTGCGGGGTGTCCAACTCGAGACCAGGACGGTGTCCCACACTCTCTCTATTCAGGTATGGGGGTTCGACTAAATCCTAGAAGGATTCTTGGCTCTTAGGCTTTTAAACCTACACATATGCTAGGTACACTCAGGTACATCTAGTTAGGCATCGTAGGAGTACGCGCACTTTTCATAATGCTTTCATATTCATGTATGTATTCATGATTATTGCAATATGGTAGAACTGTTCTATCCCTTTGCTTTTATCGTACTGCTGATAATATATCTCTGCTATTGTCTGCTGGTTGCCGCAGCACATATATTTTACACTAGAATAACAACTGTTCAATAAATAGTTATTGAAACGCCCAACTGTTTATTCTGTGTAACTCTCTGAGACAAACCGAATAAGTAAGCACGAGTGACTGAGCGAAAGGTAGTACATTGTTTCCACGATTCTGAGGAATTTGGGTTGTCATGATCTAAGGTTGCCAGAAACTAATCTCTCCCCGAGAAGAGGAGATTCTAGTGGCACTGTGAGCTAGCTAATGCAAACCAGGCTAACATACGCGGTGGGGGTGCACAGAGCCAGTCTGCCACCAAGCCCACAGTATATATTATCCAAACGCGCAGGTCCTGCAGGGGTACTATAGGAACTACACGACACTTCCTAGGTTCAGCCACACCCAGCATAGACCTTACACTGAATGAGAAAATAAACAAATTGGATAGACTTGAGAAGAAGTTGATTAGGACCAGACTACATGGCCATGTTCTGACTAAATACCTGCAGGCGAATGTCATCCCTGTGGGTCTACAAGTAAGGAATGAGCCAGCCATCTTTATTTACAATTCGAAATTCAAAGAAAATTTCAGTTTTGTCTCCAATAACTATTCCTGCCACTGGTTGGTGCTCGGGATAGAGACAGCCCTAGAAGAAGTAAAACGGTTAATAAAAGAGATAGCCGATCTAAAGAAAGAGATCACTGATGACAAAGCGTTGACCAATGCAAAAGAAGCATTGGAACGTTTAGAAAGAACTATTAAAGACTTTGATACATACACACAGACCAACAAGCTGGACAAGCTAGCAAGGGACATAAAATTCTACAACAATAAAGTAACCTACCCTTACTTGCAGGAAGAATACTACAAGCAGGAGACGCAGGGAAGGTTTTCTAGTAGAGGTCATGGGGGATATATAAGGTATACCACCTTCTCGGACTCCTCTGCAGCCAGTGGGTCTGATAGTGAGGCTGAAAGACCAGGGACTAGCACAGGAACACACACCCCAGGATACACGTACCCTGACAAGCAACCTTTTTTAGGAGAGGGACAATGGTTGGATTACAGGGGGAGGGGGCAACCTTGGGGTCGACCCAGGGTCTTGAGAGAACCAACCTGGAACAGAGGCAGAGGCAGGGCCAGGAAACAAGTACGCTTCCAACCGGAAGCCCATGGAGAAATACAAACCGGACGTCACCATTACAGGTGATGATCCCCTCGATTAACACATCAGAGTACCCGGTGATTAATTTTTCCGGTTATGCTTTGAAACCTGAGGAGGAACAAATACTGGGTAAAGGTCTTTCCTTTGTACCTACAACTTTGCCCAACACCTTCAATCTAAAAATTGAACTACACCAGTTCTTTAGGAAGGTACGCCAAAAACACTATTTTAATAAGATCCCATTTAAACCTACTTTCTCTAGCACTAGCCTACGACCACCATCTAATTTCACACCACCATCCCAACTTATGTCCCACAAGATTTTGGCTTATGAACAGGTAGTGATGAGGGATATTACTAATTCTCTATTGAGAAAGCAGTATGTTAAGTATAACATCTCGAGACCTGAGCGCCTGGCCTAAGAATCCCTAAAAAACAATGCGGTCATAGTATTAAAACCTGCCGATAAGGGAGGGGCAATAGTCATTCAAAGCACTGATGATTATAAAAATGAGATCCTTGCACAACTAGGGGTACAAGATAACTACACCAAACTGAGAGCTGATCCGACGAAAGAAATTGCTGTTACTATCAGGAACATCACGAATGAAGAACTAGAGAAAGGCTTTTTGTCCATACATGAACATGGATACTTGAATAACCCGCAGCCTAGAATGCCAACAATATATACGTTGCCTAAAATCCACAAACGCATGTCCAATCCTCCCGGGAGACCCATTATCTCCGGATGCGGGTCTGTGTTGGATCCACTATGCAAATACGTGGACGTCTTTCTTAAACCCATTGCAGAAAATACCACAGCATACCTGAGGGACATGATGCAAACTATTAAGTTGGTGGACAATCTACCTTTCAACTCCACTGACCAAATATTGGTCACAATGGATATAACGTCCCTGTACACAAGCATCCCCCAGAGGACAGCTCTCGATATCATCAGGTCAGCCCTGGAAGCCCGACCCAGACCGCTCCAGGTCCCCACCGAATTCATAGTTGATCTATTAGAGATCGCTATGATGAAGAATTTCATTTTTTTTCATGGAGATTACTATCTCCAGACTAAGAGGGTGGCGATGGGGGCAAGCTTTGCACCAGATATGGCCATCATCTATATGGATAATTATGAGCACACTCACGTTTTGAGTGACCAGAATCCATATAGAGACTATATAGAAGTTTGGAGATGCTATATAGACGATGTTATGATGATATGGCGAGGCAATGAGCAACAACTCACCGAGTTCCATCGTTGGCTCAATGCAAGATCGAATGACAACCAATTCTCACTCAAATTCAATAACAAAGTGATAAACTTCCTGGATATCTCGATCAGGGAAGAGGAAGGCAGGTTGCATACCACAATAAATAGAAAAACAAGTGAAAGAAACACTCTCTTATGGTACTCTAGCCACCATCCCCGTAATCTCAGAGACAATTTACCCTTTGGCCAGTTCCTGAGGTTACGGAGGAACTGTACCAAAATACATGACTTCTTTGAAGAATCTGCCAACCTGATGACTCGCCTGACCGAAAGGAGCTACCCGGTGAGTCTACTCAAGAAGGCCCGAAAATTAGCATGGTTTTGTCACAGAGAGTTCCTTTTAGAGCCCAAACAAAAGGCAGCTCCTGAACAGGAACGACTGGTTTGCGTCACTGTATTCGGCACCAAGAGCAATGAGATCAGAAAGATCATTAACCGTCATTGGCACCTTGTGGCTGACGAGATAGGGATCACTGAACCTCCCATGCATGCATTCAGGAAAGGCAAAAACATGAGAGACCACGTGGTTAAGTCTTTACTTCCCATCAAAACCAGGGATAACCAACTGTCGCTTTGGAACATACCGCCCAGCAAAGGGCACTTCAAATGTGGACAGTGCAAGGCCTGTCTGATGACCAAGGAGATTAAGCATTACACACATAACAACTACACTCATACATTACAGAACCACACCAATTGCACCACTATGGGTGTAATATATGCAATCTCCTGCCCATGTGATTTCCTATATATTGGGCAAGCTGTACAGAAAGTAAAAACTCATATAATGCAGCATTGCAGCACAATACGATGTAAGGCCCAGGGTGCACCCGTTGTTGAGCATTTCACCACGTTCAGACACCCGGCTGAGAGTCTTAAGTGGTGAGTTATTGAGAAAGTTAAGACCAATCCGAGGGGGGGCAACTTCACCAACACCATGAGTGTTAGAGAATGTAAATGGATACACATCTTTGATACTGTTCTGAGAGGACTGAATGAACATGAGGAAATTGCCAAGCAGTTAGCAACATTAAACAATGGCTGAGATTTTGCCAAATGTGTTGTATCCGGCATACCCATTATACCATTGTGTACTTCCACTCTACGGTGCATATGTGCATTCTTCAGTATACACTCATTTTAACCTCACATTCCTTGCATATACACTGTATTTGTTTTTGGCTACATTAGCTATCCTATCTCCAGTAGATACGTAAATATTTTAACTACGCAGTTTTTCCTTCCCATATCCACCGTATTCATTGTACCATACACTGTATCTGTCTGTGTTATGCAAGGCATGTAAATTTGTCATATTTATTGTATCATACACTGTAATGTAAATTCGTCATATCATTGTATGTTCTTTGTGTACTGTATTGTATCATGCTGGTGGATTCATCCTTGTTGGCTTTACCAATACACTGGTAATTGCTATAATGTTATCCGTGTGGAAATAGATCTCGATGCCCCTTTCAGTTTTATTAGGATACATGCTGATTTATTGAACAGGTACCGAGTGCTTTCCCTGATAGTTAGTTGAGTTTTCATCCCCAGTCTGTTTTTCAATACACTCCCCCAGCCTTTCCATGGCGTGTAGGCCCGGGGCCAGGCAGACGTTCAGAGCGACACACGTCGCTCTAACCATGACGTGCACGTGCAACGTGCATGCCTTTCAATACAGACGATCCACGCGACGGCCAGTCTCATGCCGTACCTTGACGGGCGAGGAACCGGCATCTCAGGATTGATGTAATTGCACTCTGAGAGGTAACTTTTCTTCCCGAGGTCCCTCAGTGTGTCTCGTTGCCTTTGTACACTACCCGGCTTAGAGTCATTATCTCTTATATTTTGTTTACTTTGTACATCTAATAGGGTGATTGGTTCCCCTATCTAAGGATTGTTTCCTTTACTTTTCCAATCCAGCATTACGGCTGGTTCTGACTGGGTTTTGGATACCCCCACAGTGGATTAACTGTACCACATCGCAATTGTGAGGCGGGTAAGTGTTTTTTGGGGTTTGTACACTCATTAATTGATTCCAACATTGAATGGGCTATCTAATATGCACCTTCATCCTTCTTACAGACTACCCACCCCCGGGAGCTGTGAACAGGGCCATCAAACCACACGCGCCTGCTATAGGTCAGTAGTTTAGGCACCCAGAGGTCACATTTTTGATTTCTCTTACAGTACTTAATTTTAATTTCATGCTTATCCTTATAGGTTGCCTCCCACACCATTCCCTGTCCTGAAGAAGACCCGCAAGCGGAGGATCAAAAATACACTCTGCACATTAAGTCGGGTCGAAACGTCGACATTTAGCCCCAGTAGGGTCTGTACCATATGTCACGACTACCTTGTCCAACAAACAGATGATATCTCTCTGCAATCATTGAAAACTGTCTAGATTATTGACAAAAGGATGTATTGTGGACAGGCCAAAACTAACTGTGTTAATTTTACTTATAACCAGTTTAGATTGTAAAATTGTTATAATTACCTCCCTAAATTATCCTCACTCTGTGATCTTTTTCCTCTTCCATCTACTGCACACACAAGCACTACTCCTTTACACTCCTTCTTTTGGAGCAACCTTTTGATTGATATACACTTTTGTTTTTACCTTTTCAATTGCTTTGTGAATAAAACAAAGAACTTCGCTACAAACAGTGGGTGCCTTCTCCTTTTCCAAGTGCATATTTGAAAGTGTTATTTTTACATGTATTAATTACCATGTGCTGATTTCATGCATGCAACAAATTATACTTGAATTATAAA
Source organism: Calotriton arnoldi (assembly GCA_963921515.1). Taxonomy (NCBI): domain Eukaryota; kingdom Metazoa; phylum Chordata; class Amphibia; order Caudata; family Salamandridae; genus Calotriton; species Calotriton arnoldi. Next base: position 663,041 of record CAWUFW010001171.1, read on the forward strand.
CGTCTTTGACTTGATGCATGACAAAAGAGTCTAGAACCATCTGTTTTCTATACTATATGATACCCAGGCCCGCGGACAGTGATTGGGTTACCCCATTAGTCTATAATGGTCATAAATACATCCAGGCTGAAATACGTCTGTTGTGTGCTATACATGCTGCAGAGAGTCGTTCTTTTACTGTATAGGTATAACCAAAGCACTCACTGGGGCTCGGGGTGCCTGGCACCACAACACAGGGCCTTCTACCCTAGGAGGCACAGAGAAGATTGGCCAGTACAGACCATTTCTCAACAATAAGGACCTGGGCAGCAGATGCATCCCCATGAAACGAGGCCTTGCACGAGGCAGATCCTGACCATGGGGAAATGATTAGAGCACAATAATTTGTCCAATAAAATCAACAAACTTAATGCAGACTGGTAATGGGATTTGGGAGGCGTCTGGTCTGGGAGCAAAAGAGGCTTCAGGGGGACCCTCAGAATGGCAGGGAGTGGACCAAACTCCGGGGCTCAAGTGGAGGCACCAAGAAGTCTAATAATAATGATAATAATAATATGTGTTCGGGATCAATGTACAAAATCTCACCAGTCATAGAAATATATATATGTGTGTGTTGAAACAAAATACAACACGATAGATAGATAGATAGATAGATAGATAGATAGATAGATAGATAGATAGATAGATAGGTAGATAGGTAGATAGATGGAGTTTCAGTGATGTCACACGGCTGAAACATATACTACATAAATGAACTATTCTAGTGCACCCCAACCCCTCCACCATGGTGGAACAGCCATAGACTAGGAGCACTTCTCAGTTCTTGTTAATGATAGAACTAATTTAGAGATATGACACCTTTACTGAGGGTTATGAGTTATTTTAAACTATTTGTGTTTTACGATACCAATAGCCAAACATGGATGATGATATATCGATATAATTCTCAGAGAGAAACAAAAATAACGATCTGTGCCAGAGATAATACCAAGGTAAAAACAAAAACAGAAGGTCACCTTGGTGCAACAGCTAATACTTAGCAACATCAGCTTCAGCTGTTATTTTCACAGTTTTCACACCCAGGGCGGCACCACGATGATGTTGGCACAGTTCAAGGCCCTCAAATACGGATACAAGTGCACCCATATAGGGTTTGATGGCAAGGCACACTACAAGATCCAGAAGTCTTTGCCCATTGGAGGGCGTGGTATCATCATAAAAGAAGGTGTGTCTGTGAAAAGCACGTGGTTGTCGAGCCTTTGAGAAAGAAGCATTACAGCTTTGAAACGCTTCAGGCAAAACCGACGACTTTTGCTGTGTAAGCTATCTGCACATCGGAGGCAATTTGACCAATAAAGGAATCATTTCCGATCAGTGTGTGAGTGCGTTCCTGCCGAGAGGGGCAATTGAAGCTTGAATATATAAATATATATATATTAACACAATCCTGGCTCACCACATCAGATGATGAGACCAAACAGGTACGGACCACAGGAGTAGTTTGAAAAAAATGCAGTGCTTTAATTCAGAATCGCAGAATCCATAGCAACCAGTCTAATTCAGACCAGTGCCTAGCAAGACGCGTTTCGACCGCTCAACCGCGGTCTTGATCACATGACGCGCTGCTGAAGTCATGCCCTTTAAATAGTGCTAATTTACACACCAGTGAATAATTAAGCAATAAAATGGTGATAAACATGAGCAACAGACTTATACTCATCGAAGCTGAATAAATAATTTCAATAAATACAATGAAACATATAATTAAAAATGACAATGCTGATATGGGGAGCAAAACATTTATCTACAAGGACGCACAATATATAATTGATACTGATCAAGTAAAATTCAACCCTAATAGTACTATGTATAATACATCCTTATTGCTGAAAAATCTCCCAACGGATTACGCTCGTCGATGAAACATCATATTGCAATAGTATAAAGTGCTTATGCTAAATTATTGCAAAGTGCCCAAAGTGCTTATTATAAAGTGCTAATGTGCAATAAAATACGAGTGAACAAAATAAGGTCATATGAACATCTTCAACTGATCGTCAAGAAGCCACAAAAATAGATACTTGTTCATTTATAAAGTGCCAGTGCACTGAGAATACGTTATGCCACAAAAAATACAATGAAATACAATTGGAAAAAATGCTGATGGCAATACAAATAGGGAGACCCACAATCTATCTGTTGTACAAAGCCTCACTTATTAGTGACTTATGAGTGAGAAAGATGTCAGTCTGTGTGATTAAGACAGATTAAAACATCATAGATGGTTTATGGCAAGCAGAAACCACAAACCAAAATGACTCCAAATTATAAGCTCTCTGGTTCCCTGATCAAAGAAAATTATGTAAATCCTCACTGGTGTTCAAACCATTAGGCATCCTGGTGTCCAACTCCATAATGAACCGAGACTCAAGTTGCCGCAATTGTTTTTCCCTTTTGCCACCATGTCTAGGTTTTGGAATAGCCCCTATAACGAAGTATTTTAGCTCACTGAGATTGTTATGGTGAACTAATTTAAAGTGCCTTGCTACTGGATAATTTGGGTCGGAATTCACCACCGCTCTCAGATGTTGAAGTATTCTGTTAAATACCGGGAGCTTAGTACTCCCCACGTATTTGAGGCCAAACGGGCACTCCAATACGTAGACGGCATGATCAGTACGGCATGTGAGGTAACCTTTGATCTTGACTGGTTTGTTATTGAATGCCGTAGTGTATTCCGTGGTGTTGACTCCGAATTTGCATGCTCGGCATGAGCTGCACTTAAAAAATCCAGTCTTCGTGGACAACCAAGTAGTGGCTGGGCTGAATTCAGGACTACTCTTTACCAGTGCATCCCTCATAGAGGGTGCATGCCTGAAAGTGAGCGATGGAAGCTCAGATAAAATCTGGGTTAATGTGATATCAGTCAGTACAATAGGCCAGTGAGTATTAATGATCTGCCAGATTTGTTTTTCCTGCCTGCTGTATGCTGTGATCATCCTAATCTCTTGAGATGTGTCAGTCGCCTGTCCTGTAACTGAAGGGGCAAGTTTAGTCTTAACTTGTGTGATCTTTAAGCAGGTTTCTCTAGTGTGGGTGTTGGCTTTAATAAGGGCTTTGTTTGGATCAGTGATTTTATATCCCCAGACTATGAAGCGTTGAACTGCTTCTTTCTGGCAATGCTCTAAGTCAATGGCCGAGCTGCAGATTCGTCGAATTCTTAAAAACTCCTCATAGGGGATACTCTGAATCAAGTGTCTGGGGTGTGCACTTTTGGCGTGGAGGATGGAATTCCCGGCCGTGCTTTTTCTATGGAGTTTAGTGTGTATCATTCCACTATCAATATAAAGCTGCACATCTAAAAACTCTATACTCTTGTCACTGATCTGTGCCGTGAATTTTAGATTGAATGTATTGTTGTTGATAGAGCTAACAAATGCTTCTGCAAGTTCTTTCAAACCCTTCCACACTACACACACATCATCGATGAATCTCCACTAATGTTTCACATGGGGATCATATATGAGTTTGTGCTGCACCTTGAGGACATGCTCCTCCCACCAGGCAACATGTAAACATGCATAGCTGGGGGAGAAGCATGCCCCCATAGCCACTCCCCTCAATTGTTGATATAAATCCCTGTTGAACAAAAAGTAGTTGGTATTTAAACATATTTCAATCATTGTTAAAATCATCCGATTATGTTCATACAGGTGTATAGATCTCTGACCCAGGAAGTGTTTTACAGCCTCAATACCATCACTGTGGTGGATACTCGTATATAACGATGTTATATCCATAACTATGAAAAAACAATCTTTGTCCCAAACAGTAGGTTGAAGCTTCCTAAGAAAGTCACTAGTATCTTATGACAAATGAAGGTAATCCTAATACGAATTCCTGTAAAAAGATGTCCACATATTTAGACATAGGTTCAAGCAGACTTCTTTGAGCCGAAATGATCGGTCTACCGGGAATAGGTGAAGTGTTTTTATGGACCTTTGGAATGAAATAAAGAACAGGAGTTATCGGATGGTCATTCTTCAAAAAACAGAATTCATTCTTTGTCAGCAGACCCATTCTTTTCCATTGAGCCAGTTCTTTGAATACCAACTCTTTTACCTGGCGCAAGTCCTGAGCTGATGATTTCCTATAGCAAGTTGCATCATCTAGATGACGTTTGGCTTCTTCCATGTATTGATCTTTCGGCCATAGGACAATATTGCCACCCTTATCTGCTTTGTTGATTACTATATCGTTGTTATCTCTAAGTTTCCTCATTAAGTTAGAATATTGCACTTCTTGATGCCTCTTTTGGTGCAACTTGCGAATAATGGATCTATTTAATTTTTTCAGTTCATCCACGACCCGGTCGCTGAATACATGAATCGCATCCTTAGGCATAACCGGTACAAAAGTGGAAACAGGGCGGAAAGGACTACGCACTGGGCTGCTGATATTAATTCCAGCCTCCATCAAGTCCTGCTGGGTGGAAGTAGACACATCATCATTATCATTGGCCAAAGAATGTAGAAGCCTTAATGTATTGGCTTCAGTTGCTTGTAAGTTAGTGGTGACGTCCTTGACAGATGTTGCACTGGTACTACTATCCATTGAATTTTTCAGTTGGAAAAACTTTAGGAGTTTCAGCTTGCGAATGAATTTATATACATCCACCCTAGATGGGTTATATTTAAAATTACTCTCTGGACAGTATGTTAAACCAAGAGATAACAACTGTAACTCTGCTGTTGTTAAGGCAGTATCGGTTAAATTAATGACAGTATTATCAGTGGGTGACACTACCGCATCCATTTCTTTGCTTGTGTCCCTTTTGTTGTTGTCTAGATTTCCTCCACCTCTCCCTCCTACGTTGGTTCCTCCTTCTCCCTGTTTGGGTTGAGGATTCCGAGGCCGTAAGGCCTGTCGCCGGTCCTGTTTTAAAAAATTAAGTTCCTCAGCTGGTGTTAGGTTGGTAGCCAGTGTCAATTGCTCACTAGATCTTGGTTCTCTGCTGTCATCAGACTCACCACTGCTCTGTACAGAACTTGCATCCGAACTGGAAGTTTCAGGAACATTGCCTGATTGTGATGACAATTGAGCGGTGGGCATTTTGGTGGCAAAAGCTTGTTGTTTAAATGTCTCAATTTTTTGGAAAAGGTGAATACTCTTCCTGTCTCATAATTACTTTTGTCACGAGCGAACTTGAAGACTTTCCTCGCCTTGATTGTTTCCTCATGTTTCTTAATGCGTCCTTCAATATCCTCACGACTTTTGATTATCAGATCTTTCTGATCTAATTCATCCAATAGTCCATTTACACACTCTATTTCTTTCAGGATTTCAGCTCTGTCTATTTCCGCATATTTGATCAGAATTAACACCATATTCATAGGCGCCTGTAAATTGTTTTCGGCCCAATCTTTCAACATTAGAGGGTTGGGATTTTCGAATGTGGGTGCTATCATTACTCTGAGCCAGTGGGGTATTCTGTTGACATCTCTATACTTTTCAAGTGATTTTTTCTCCCACCACTTTGTGAGCTCAGTTTTGAGAAGTTTTTCCAAAGTTTTTAATAGAGTTTTTGCATCATTGTTGATAGTCTTGTTACTGTGTCCACTGTGTTCTCCTCGTACCTCCTCATATATATATATATATATATATATATATATATATATATAGATACACAAGTCTTCCACCCTTTGCCGCACCTCGCATCTCAGGTGCCACTCTAGCGGTTGTGAGCCGCTATACACTAGAACACTCCAGCATTTACGATCACGTAACCAGTAACGAGTGCACTCCTGGGTCCAGAATTGATGAGGCAATTTATTGGCAAGTCATCAGCACTGACAGATGCATTTCGGCACGACTCCTTTTTCAATGTACATGTAATTCAAATCTCTTAGCATTTTTAAATCATTTAATTGTACGTGAACGTGCAATGCATTTCATGAAAATGAAAGAAGGCACAACAAATCTTGTAAATACACAGTGAAAACGGCGGCCATCTTATAATGTGTAGTCCAGACCTAGCGCCAATCTAAGAATGGTTTTCAAATTGCTAGCATTTGGTTTATTAACATATGATGCTTTAAATCATAGTGTATAAATATACAATAAATGTTGCCAATTTTATAGATCACATAAACAGGGGGTAAGAGGAGAATGCAACCTTAGTTAGTGCTGAATTCCCTCACCTTTGGTGTCTATCATTCGACTATTATCAAATGCTCCAGACACCTGCTATAGGTTTGTAAATGTAATATAGCCTATCTTCTGGATGTCATTGCAGTTAGTCACCCCTAAAATAGCTCGATCTAATTCATTGGTATCCCACGATCATGCCCTGAATGGGCCACCAGTCTCCACATCATTAAATCTATTATTGCCCATAATGGGCCAACAATTGCTGCTAGCAAAATATAAGATCTCTAGAAAGAGCATTGCTCAAGATTAAATATAAGGACCAACAGGGTAAATATATCATGTACACCATGCTAATGACCCTTTCCATAACGTACCTGACATAAAATTCATTATCAAGGAGAGCAAATGAATTCAAAGGTGGAGAGAATCAGACTAGTCGCTGAGGTACATCATTGAGGGAGAGAGTAATGGGACAAAGCTAACTCATTGGCCTAATTGTACCCTCATTTCTTCCTCATTGTTCAGCCCATATGGGGCTTTAGTATGTAACTGGATGATGTACTTGGACTCCAGAATCTGCAGTTATTTAGTTTTGTCCCCTCCTCTTTCTTCTTCCTGCACTTGGTCAATGCAGAAGAACCTGAGTAAGTCACGATTGCTTTTGTGAGTCGATTCGAAGTGGTGGGTGACCGGATAGCTCTGATCTTTATTCACTATCGCCTGCATGTGCTCAAGGACCCTTTTTTTAGCTGGGTGTATAGTACTCCCAATATACCTTTTTGGGTAGGGACATTCTAGGCAGTAAACAGTAAATTCTGAATTACAATTCAATAGTTTATTGATTTTCTTGATTTCATCCCTACCCCACCCTCGTGTTGTGTAATCACATACTTTCTTGCTGTTCTTACATGCTTTGCAACTAGACAAAGAAAGAACCCTGTTACTGGGTCCTTCCCGCTGGGAGTAGCTCTGTAATGACTATGTACTAGATGGTCCTTTATTGAAGAGTTTTGTCTATACGTAATTTAGGGATTGCATGTGATGACTTCTCTAATGATATTGTCAGTTCTCAGGATGTTCCAGTTTTTCTTAAAAATCTTTACTAGTTTATGGGAGCTTGAGCTGAAGTTCGTAATCATTATAACAGGTCCCTCTCTCTCATTGTTCATGGATTTGGTGTATGTTTTGATAGCAAGGAGGCTAGGTCTTCCCATCAAGTCAGCTTTTCTCACTGCCTCCTGTAAAACGCCTTTGGTGCAACCTCTTTTGCTAAATCTCCCAAGGGCACTTTCTTTTGCTATTTGGTACTCCTTATCGTAAGTGAAGTTATGATTGATGCGTAAGAGCTCACCATAAGGGATGTTTTTAGTAAACTACGGGGTGGTGGCTTCCTGCATGTAGTAATGAATTCCCTGCAGTGGGTTTCCTGTATAGTTTAGTCAACAGTTTATTCTCCTCTACATATACCTCCAAATCCAAATAGAAGACGCTGGTATTACTGATGTTCCCTGAGAATACTAAGTTTAAGTCATTTTTATTTAGGATACTTATGTAAGCTTCTGCGGCCGGGCGTGTGCCCTTCCAGATAATAAATAAATCCTCAATGTAACGGGCCCATAGGACCACATTAGTAACCCATTGTTCAGGTTCATCTGCCCAGGCCACGCACCAGCCCACAAAAAGATTTGCATAGCTGGGGACAAAGCACGTGCACATCGCAGTGCCACATTTTTGTTAAAACAGTTGACCTGCAAATGTAAATATGTTGTTTTCTAGACATAATCTCATCATTTCTAACAACATAATATTATGGTCTCTAAATTTTAAAGCTCTTTTGTTTAGAAACCACGTAACCGCTTCCAGGCCTTTGTCATGTTCAATACAGGTGTAGAGGCTTGTTATGTCAAGTGTGATTAGTAACATCTCATCCTCCCACTGGATATAAAAAATCAATCTAAGAAAGTCCTGTGTGTCCTTCACATAGGAGGTAAGGTCTTTCATGAAGGGGGATAAAAACAAATCAATGTAGACAGATGTATTTTCCAATAAGCCATTTTGGGATGCCACTATTGGTCGTCCTGGGGGATCAATCATGTCTTTATGAACTTTAGGTAAATGATAAAAGGTAGGCAGTACAGGATATTCACAGAATATAAACAAATATTCATCCTGATCTAAAATGCCTGCGTTTCTCCAGGTTAACAAATGCTTGTGAAAACTATCCAACATTTATCATAGTCAATTCTCATAAGCAGAGAATAGCACTGATCATCATTAAATTGTCTTAACGCTTCCTTGTGATATTGTTCTTTTTAAAAAGAACAATATTACCACCTTTGTCCAAAGGTTTGATGACAAGGGAATCATCCCTTTTCAGATCTTGTATCGCCTTACAAAGCCTAGCTGGAATATTATAGTTCCTATGCTTTATCAATTCTGGACCCGGAAGTGCACCTGTTACTGGCTACACGATCATAAATGCTGGAGTGTATATATATATATATATATATATATATGCCACGAGAGATTCTTGAATACTAAGAACCGGAGGGACACAGCGGGGAATGCAGGAAGGATCTTAATTGCACAAGAGCAATGGCATTACGCGTTTCGGTCTGTGCCTTCATCAGATGCCTGCTCCAACGAAGTTCTCCCGCCAAATGTCTCACAGATATAATCCCGATCGTTCCGCCATTGCTGGCTATTCAGGTGGGTGGAGTTAGAGTCCCAAACAGTACTGCAGCCGCATTGGCAAACTACAAGTACCAGCATGCACCTCTCACGGCTTGCAGGTAAGTTACTCCACTCAAGTCCAAGTATCCTTTCAAGGGCCCTGAATTTGGTTACAAACGTGGTTTGTGATCTTTGGCAGAACTAACCTGGTGAAACAAGTATCCCTCCTGGGTCCCCAAGACGCCTCAACCACATGTGTCCAATTACAGCTGGACCTGGAATTGTAGATATAGTAATCCCGGTTCCTCTGTGCAGTCACGGATTGCATTTAGCAATGGCACATTTGCTGAAAGTGGATGCGGTGGGTCAGAGCCTGTCCAATACCATAGATAGTCGAAAAGAGCGCCAAAACTGTCCTTGTGGCTCTGTCCTCTTGATGAAGCGGGTCTCCTCCAGCGCGCCCAGGACTAGCGCGCGAAATATGCCACGAGAGATTCTTGAATACTAAGAACCAGAGGGACACAGCGGGGAATGCAGGAAGGATCTTTATTGCACAAGAGCAATGGCATTACGCGTTTCTGTCTGTGCCTTCATCAGATGCCTGCTCCAACGAAGTTCTCCCGCCAAATGTCTCACAGATATAATCCCGATCGTTCCGCCATTGCTGGCTATTCAGGTGGGTGGAGTTAGAGTCCCAAACAGTACTGCAGCCGCATTGGCAAACTACAAGTACCAGCATGCACCTCTCATGGCTTGCAGGAAAGTTACTCCACTCAAGTCCAAGTATCCTTTCAAGGGCCCTGAATTTGGTTACGAACGTGGTTTGTGATATATATCCACACAAAAAGAGTTGCCCCTACGGAAAAGGCCACACAAGTAGGTATTGTTTCTTCATTTAATGAGGGTGCAGACAGCCTGCGCACAAATCGAAGCCATAACATCCATTGCAGCCTTACGCGTTTCGGGCGAACACGCCCTTGATCACAGGAACAGCCAAAGTCTCGAAAAACAGATTACCAGTTCCTCCATTTTAAATAAATGGCAGTGCCGCCCCCAATTGGGCTTCAAAGCCTTCTGGTATTTGGAGTTCTGGTAGTTTTACCCTTGTGGGTTTCTGTGTTGCTCACTATTATGGCTAAAATGTAAACATCCCCAGTGGGTTGGCTTACGGAAGTCCACAAGTTGTCTGCCCATATCGCAGCCCTCATTAGAAGCCCACCAGTCCTTACGCTGACAAACCTTTCGTTGTCACCAGGATCCACACACATGCAGCGGGCGATTTCCACGGCCAGACGAGCCGTCATAAATCCATACAAAAAGAGTTGCCCCTACGGAAAAGGCCACACAAGTAGGTATCGTTTCTTCATTTAAGGAGGGTGCAGACAGCCTGCGCACAAATCGAAGCCATAACATCCATTGCAGCCTTACGCGTTTCGGGCGAACACGCCCTTGATCACAGGCACAGCCAAAGTCTTGCAAAACAGATTAACAGTTCCTCTGTTTTAAATAAATGCCAGTCCCGCCCCCAATTGGGCTTCAAAGCCTTCTGGTATTTGGAGTTCTGGTCGTATTACCCATGTGGGTTTCCGTGTTGCTCACTATTATGGCTAAAATATAAACATCCCCAGTGGGTTGGCTTACGGAAGTCCACAAGCTGCCTGCCCATATCGCAGCCCTCATTAGAAGCCCACCAGTCCTTACGCTGCACCCACTGGGGTATATATTCAATGTAAGAACTGCTAATACCATAGTGCTTCGCTCATGAGGGCGGGACACACGCCCACTAGGGCGCGTTCAAAATAAAATGAGCTGCAGAAGTCTTACATGCTGTTTGCCGTCTTTCCTGATGTGAGGCTCATGATCAAGGACATAGGTCTGAAACGCGTTGAGCCGTTTTACTTGATGAGGGAGCAGTGCTGTTCTTTCTGCAGTCCTCAGTTTTAAGAGAGTTACCTTCCAGGAGGGCGTCCCCAAAGAGGCAACTTGTTTGGATGGATGTTTAGATGCCTTGCCTGTCGTGGGGATGACCCGCCGCGTCGCAGCGGATCCTAAGCTGCTGGAGATCTGGCTGCTGTTTGGAGCGGAGGGCTCAAACGGAGTGACATTAATTTGCAGCATGTACAGCGCGTGTCAATTTTATCAACTCACTGGGGATATTATATGCACTGAATTTAGGAGATGGACAAGCACCCACTGGGGTATATATACAATGTAAGAACTGATAATACCATAGTGCTTCGCTCACGAGGGCGGGACACATGCCCATTAGGGCGCGTTCAAAATAAAATGAGCTGCAGAAGTCTTACATGCTGTTTGCCGTCTTTCCTGATGTGAGGCTTGTGATCAAGAACACAGGTCTGAAACGCGTTGAGCCATTTTACTTGATGAAGGGGCAGTGCTGTTCTTTCTGCAGTCCTCAGTTTTAAGAGAGTTACCTTCCGGGAGGGCGTCCCCACAGAGGCAACTTGTTTGGATGGATGTTTAGCGGCCTTGCCGGTCGCGTGGATGACCCGCCGCATCGCAGCGGATCCTAAGCAGCTGGAGATCTGGCTGCTGTTTGGAGCGGAGGACTCAAACGGAGTGACATTAATTTGCAGCATGTACAGCACGTGTCAATTTTATCAACCCACTGGGGATATTATATGCACTGAATTTAGGCGATGGACAAGCACCCACTGGGGTATATATTCAATGTAAGAACTGCTAATACCATAGTGCTTCGCTCACGAGGGCGGGACACACTATTTATATATATATGTGTATGGAAAGAACACAGTCCTGGTTCACCACACATCCGGCGAAAGTCAGGTACGGACATCAGCGTTGTTTTGAATAAGTTTGCAGTGCTTTATTGCATAAACAGACAGTGAGCATCCATTATTGACGACAAGTGCCCAGCATGACGCGTTTCGACCGCGTTTCCACGGTCTTGATCACATGACGCGCTGGTCCAATAACAATCTTTAAATAGTGACCACATCCTTGAGTAACAGTGTTAAACCACTCCCCTGAGCAATAAACCAAGATAAAAGACTTGACGTGGCTACAATATCAATTATTCGTCTGCACTGAATAAAACTTTCTTGAAATATGAACAAGTGTTAATTCATAAAAACTGTATGACCAGGGTAATAAGCACACAATAAATACAATAAATACCAATGCATTATCAATTTAACCAAGTTGTAAAATGTGTCACTCCCTGGAAATACATAACAGTTATACCTAATAACAGTTCTCAGTGCATATTATCTCAGAATTGTCAAGTACTCATATACTACTATTGCACGCTCCCAAATAAAGTGCTTACGTGTAAATGTGATAAAGTGCAAGTGCAAATATTTTGCAAATTACAAAAATGTGCAAGAATACTAAATGACATTTAAAAATACTGCGAAGCCTTAGGGTACGCCCAATTTATATGCAGATAAAGTGCAAGTGCACTATAAATATATGATTGAGTGCAAATGGAAGGATGTCCCCAACCATAACAACAGTACATGAGATATCATTGATTAAAAACCAGGTAAAAGGCAAAATTTCTAACCATGTTAAGAACCAGGTTAAAAGAACCAGGTTAAAAACAGGTTAAAAACAGTTACGAGTGAACAGGGCCCATAGGTAGCCAGGCTATAGAATATTATGTAAGTCCTCCCCCATGTTCAAACCATTGGGCATCCGAGTATCTAATAACAGGATGAACTGGGACTCAAGCTGGCGTAGTTGTTTTTCCCTATTACCACCTCTGATTGATTTAGGCACTGACCCTATTACAAAATAACTCAAGTCATTTAAGTTGTTATTGTGGACAAGTTTCAAGTGTCGAGCAACTGGATAATTGGGATCCGAGTTCACCACTGCGCGGAGGTGTTGTAATATCCTATTAAAGACTTGGAGTTTAGTACTGCCAACATATCTCAATTGACACGTACACTCCAAAATGTACACCGCAAAGTCGGTCCGACAGGTGTAATGACCCTGGATTTTAAATGGATTGGAATCAAACGCTGTGGTGTATTCGGTGGTGTTTTTCCCAAATTTGCAAGCTCGACAGGAGCTACATTTAAAGAAACCAGTCCTCTGAGGTAGCCAAGTTTTAGAAACACTAACTTCAGGGCTGCTCCTCACTAGCGCATCCCTCATTGAGGGAGCGTGTCTGAATGTTAGCGAAGGAAGTTGTGGCAAAACCCGGGACAACGTCATGTCCGACAGCACTATAGGCCAATGTTTGTAAATAATCTTCCTAAATTGGTTCTCTTGGCGACTATAAGTTGTTATTAATCTGACTGAGTCAGGAGGGTCAGTGGCCTTGGTTGGAACAACGGGTATGGGATTAGTGTTTACACTATTGCTCTGAAAACACTCCTCTCTCGTGTGGCTATTAGCCCTGTTCAAAGCTAATTTCAGTTCCTTGGTTTTGTAACCCCGTTTAATGAAACGCTGGAGAGCTTCTGACTGACAACAATTAAGATCTGCCTTAGAGCTGCAGATCTTTCGGATTCTCAAAAACTCCCCATAGGGAGTACTCCGAATAAGATGGTTGGGGTGGGAGCTTCTGGTGTGAAGAATCAAATTGCCAGCAGTACTTTTTCTGTGGAGTTTAGTGTGTATAATACTGCTCTCAATGTAAAGTTCCACATCCAAAAACTGCACACAAGTGTTACTAATGTGAGCAGTAAAATTCAAATTGAGCATATTGTTATTAATAGCATTGATAAACAGTTCAGCAGATTCCACAGAACCACGCCACACCACACACACGTCATCTAAGAATCTCCACCAGTGGAGAACATGGGCGTCATACATAGCTTTATGGTGGTGCCTGAGGACATGCTCCTCCCACCAGCCAACGTGTAAACATGCATAGCTGGGAGAGAAGCATGCCCCCATCGCCACCCCTCGGAGCTGTATATGTGTAGCTGTATATGACTGACTGACTGAAATATTTATAGAGCGCACTATTGCCGAGGCGTCTTGGCGCTGGGGGAATGTGAAAGGCGGAACAGGCAAAGAAAGTTAGAGTTGCATGAAGAGCCAGGTTTTTATGTTTTTCCTAAAAAGCGTACAGCAGGACTGAAGTCGAAGTTGGACAGGGAGGGAATTCCATAATTTGGCTGCTTGGAATGAAAAACGTTTTCCTCCCCATCTTACTCTTTTTGTTCTCGGAAGATGTACCAGTCCAGTGTCAGTGGATCTTAGACAACGCGATGGAACATACCGAGGGAATAGAGATTGTAAGTCCATTGCCCCTCCTCCATAGAGGGCTTTATGAACTAGGCAGAGGGTTTTAAACTGCACCCGCCATCTCACTGGAAGCCAGTGAAGTTGCTTTATACTGGCAGAGGTGGGGTGGTGTTTAGGTAACCTAAGCAGTACTCGTGCTGCTGCGTTTTGCAGTGATTGGAGTTTAGTGAGCTGCCGTGCTCCGGCGCCAAGGTAGAGGGCGTTGCAATAGTCTATTCTAGATAGCACTAAAGCTCCTACCACCGTTTTCCTCAGGGAGAAAGGAATAAAAGGAAGAATCTTCCGTAGAACCCTCAACATGAAGAAGCATGCTGAAGCCACTTGGCTTAACTGAGAGGCAAATGTTAAATCTTTGTCGATCAGAAAACCAAGGTTCCGAGCCTTGGGCACCGGAGTCGGACAAGTTCCGGCTTCGATGGGCCACCATATATATGTGTATATATATATATATATATATATATATATTACCTACTGGCGGTTGCCAGTAGGTAGTTATAGTTAGGACCTAGTTTCCATAGGAAAAGCATTTTTTCTTTTGCCAATATCTTTGGTGCCGTTTGAAAAATCTTCAAAATTTTTCAATATGAATGGTTCGCTCAGGTCAGCTCCTGTCTCAAAAGTTTCGGGGTGATTCGTCGAGCTAGGGCCGAGAAAAAAGGGGGGTCCCAAAACGCGTTTTCTCCATGTTAATTTCCCTAGGAAACTTTAGACAAAGCTACAGCCCGAACTGCTGAACGGAATTACACCAAATTCGGCAAAAGGTAGGTCTTGGTTCAGAAAGCGTTCTTTTTTTTTTAAATGGTGTAAATCCGTTTAGTAGTTCCTAAGAAATTCTAAAAATAATAAATATCGATATCTGGTGGCCGAGAAGGATTTGCGAACCCTCCTGAGCACGATCTTCATTTTGATTGGCTGTCAACACTCCAAACCAAGAAGTGTTGGCAGCCATCTTGTGACTCAGTACTGAGTCAGAAGAAAAAGGGGAAAAAAGGATAAAAAACAAGAATAGGGGGCAGGGTAGAAACACCCTGACCTCCTAGGCCTGCTCAAGGGGTCCCACAAGGACCCCCAGGGCCCCAAAAAACATTTTTAAAATATATTTTCAGCTGGATTCATGCTTGGTGCGCGAATCCGTCCGAAGAAATTGAAAAAAACGAAACACGAGCTGCCGCGCTTCGTTTCTTTGAGCCCCCAGGTGGGCCAGGTCCCACGGGCAATGTGCCATATATAAGTGGGGGCCATGTGGATCCCCGCAGCCCCGGGGACCGCCACCTCCCTGGGCTATTAATTGTGGGCCCCCCCAAGCCCTGGGGACCGCCACCTCCCTGCGGTTTTTGACATTAATGGGCGGGGGCCTCGCAGGTCCCCCCAAGCCCCGGGGACATCCACCTCCCTGGGGCTACTTTACAAAACTGTGTGGGGGGGCTTGAGCCCCCCCACACTGCCCGGGGACCACCCTCTCCCCGGGGCACTAATTATTGAACCCGGCTCTGGGGACCACCACCTCCCCGGGGCTATCTACATGTTCGGAGGGGGGCCGTGTGGCCCCCCTCTTGGAGCCCTCCATGGCCCTTGGGACCGCGACCCCCCAGTGCCGGCTCCAGCAATGTCCCGGGGTGCTCACCCCGGGACTTTGCAGTTTGCAATGGCAGGGCGGGAGCATGGCTCCCCCCCGTCATTGCAAACTCTGCTTCGCTTCATGGAAGCGAGAGCAGGAAAACTGCTCTCGCTTCCACGAAGTGAAGCAGATTGCTTTTGGACAAGGGGAGCTGCATGTGAGCAGCTCCCCTTGTCCAAAAGCAATGCCGGCTCCCGCAGGAGGCGGGGAGCCAGCTGGGACCGTGGGGGCATTGGGGCTCCCCCCGCAATCCCCAACGTAAGGCCAGGCCCCGGGGGATGGGGTCCCTGGGGCCATAATTGGCCTCAGGAGGGGGGGGCCACACGGCCCCCTCCAGAAAAAAAAATCAAGCCTGGCCAGGCCCCAGGGGATGGGGTCCCCGGGGCCAGAAGTGGCCAAGGGAAGGGGGGCCAGGAGGACCCCTCCCGTAAAGATAAAAAAAAAAAATGAGGCACAGCCCTAGGGGATGGGGTCCCCAAGGGCAATAATGGCCTCAGGAGGGGGGGTCGCGTGACCTCCCTCCTTAAAAATATATATATTTTTTTAAATAAAAATTGTGTCTTTGCCCCGGGGGATGGGGTCCCCGGGGCCAAAATCGGCCCCCTTCCCAGTTTTTTTGTTTTTTTTAAAAAGAAATGTCAGAGGCCCTGGGGGATGGGGTCCCCATGGCCCATAAAATATTGAGAGAAGGGAGGCCACACAGCCCCCCTTCTAAATAAGAAAAAAACCTGGCATCGTGCCGGAGCCCCTGCCCCCTCCCTGCACCACTCTGCAAACGCACCTCCTGGTGCATTCTGGGTTGGGGGATTAAGTCCCCTAGATCCTTAAGGGTCCTTAGGGGACAACTAGCCCACTAGGTACCTCCATCAATCCCCACACAGTAGGATTGCTGAGAGATGGTCCGAGGCATGCCCCTTTTGCACCACTCTGCAAACATGCCTCTTGGCACACTGCTGGTGGGGCAATGAGGTCCTCTTGTGTCCTGAGGACCTCAGGACTAAAGTGGACTTCATCCCCGAGCAGCAGCGCGCCAGAAGGCACGTTTGCAGAGTGGTGTAAAAAGGGGGCGTGGCCTCGGACCACTCTCAGCAATCCAGCAGTGTGGGGCTTACTAGAGATAACAGTAGGGCTAGTTGGCCCCCAGGGACCCTAAGGAGGCAAGGTGACTTCATCCTCCAACCAAGAGCGCGCCAGGAGGCAGAGTGGTGGAGAAAGGGATGTGGCCTGTCTTCACCTCTCAGCAATCCCACTATCTGGGGCTTACTGGAGGTGTCAGGTAGGCTAGTTGGCCTCTAAGGACCCCCATCATCGAAGGGGACTTTAATCCCTATCCAAGAGCGCGCCGGGGAGCGCATTTGCAGACTGGTGGGCAAAGGGGGCGTGGCCTGCTTTGAGAATTTACCAATGATGTTGTGGGGGACTTACTGGAGGTAATAGGAGGGGTAGTTGGCCGCCAAAGTTGTCCTTGGGGGCCGACTACCCCTCCTGTTACCTCCAGTAAGTCCCACACTGTGGGATTGCTAAGAGGTCTTCGGAGGCCATGCCCCCCTTTCTCCACCACTCTGCAAACGCACCTCCTGGCACACTATGGGTTGGGGGATGAAGTCCACTTTACTCCAGAGGGACTTTGGGGGCCAAGAAGCCCTCCTGGTACTGCCTATAAGTCCTACGCAGCAGAATTCCTGAGTGCTGTTCGGAGGCTCAGCATCCTTTCTCCACCACTCTGCAAATGCGACTACTAGTTAAAGAAGCATTTGCAATGTAATAGGTTTCGCATTTGCGAGAGTTAGAGCTGTTGGCATTGTAAATGTAAAAGTTGTTTACTAATGTTTTTTGGAGTGGAGTGGATGTACGTTGGGTGTAGTGGAATTATGTGGTATGTTGTGCAGTGAAATTATGTGGATAGAAAGTATGTGGTATTTAGTGTATAGGAATTATGTAGAGTGGGATTATGTGTTATGGAGAGTAATTATGTGGTGTGATAGTCTGTGTTGTGGAGTGGTAACCTCAGGTTTAGTCTTCCTCGTTTCCATAGAAGCTAAACTATGAACTTAATTAGACAAAAAAAAGAAAGAATCACTGAGGAGCACTTCTGGACCTAGTCAGAGGTATGAGCAGGGCCACTGGAATTATGCGACTGTTTGGCTGCACCGACTTTCGCACAATTATACATTTTCCGCATTAGCCAATTAATTCATCATCTGCTGCCTAATCTGCAGATTTGAACAAAAAAAGCCTTGTTTCTAGCTCAAACGGCTCAAATGTTACCAAAAATGCAGCGACAAGAGTTACAGCGTGGTGGGAGGTCCTTTGCAAATCTAGAATGGTCACCTGATACTTATAGCTAAATGTGGGTGTTAAATTGGTACTAATAGTGTGCAAGCCATTCTTGCTTCTTTCTGCGCCTCTCTTACCTCTTTCTGCATTTCTGTTTTGCTTCTTTCTACACCTTTCTTTCTTTTTCTGCACTTCTCTTGCCTCTTTCTGCACATCTCTTCTACTTTCTGCACCTCTTTTGCCTCTTTCGGCACCTCTGCTGCTTTTTTCTGCATCTCACTTGCTTCTTTGTGCATCCCTCTTGCCTCTTTCTGCACCTCTCTTGCCTCTTTCTGCATCCCTCTTCCCTCTTCCTGCACACCCCCTGCCTCTTTCTGCACCTCTGTCCCTTCTTTCTGCACTTCTTTTGTTTCTTTCTGCACCTCCCTTGCTTCTTTCTGCATCCCTCTTGCCTCTTTCTCCACCCCTCATGCCTCTTTCTACACCTCCGCCCCTTCTTCCTGCACTTCTTTTGTTTCTTTCTGCACCTCTCTTGCTTCTTTCTTCACCCCTCTTGCCTCTTTGTCCACCCCTCCTGCCTTTTACTGCACCTCTGTTGCTTCTTTCTGCACTTATCTTACGTCTTTCTGCACCTCTCTTGCTTCTTTCTGCACAACTTGTGCCTCTTTCTGCACCCTTTTTCTCTTTCTGCACTCCTTTTGCCTCTTTCTGCACCTCTGTTCCTTCTTTCTGCACTTCTTTTGTTTCTTTCTGCACCTGTCTTGCTTCTTTCTGTACCCCTCTTGCCTCTTTCTCCACCCCTCTTCTGCATCTCTGTTGCTTCTTTATGCACTTCTCTTGTCTCTTCCTCCACCCCTCTTCCCTCTTTCTGCACCTCTGTTGCTTCTTTCTGCACCCCTCGTGCCTCTTTCACACCACTCTTTCGGCACCCCTCTTGCCTCTTTCTGTACCTCTGTTCCTTCTTTCTGCACCTCTCACTTCTTTCTGCAACCCTTTTGCCTCTTTCTGCATCCCTCTTCCCTCTTTCTGCATTCCCTTGCCTCTTTCTGCACCTCTGTTCCTTCTTTCTGCACTTCTTCTGTTTCTTTCTGCAGCTCTTTTGCTTCTATCTGCAACCCCTTGCCTCTTTCTCCACCCATCCACCCTCTTTCTGCACCCCTGTTGCCTCTTTCTGCACCTCTGTTCTTTCTTTCTGCACTTCTTTTGTTTCTTTCTGCACATCTCTTTTTTGTTTCATTCTGCATGCTGCGTGCCTCTTTCTGCACCCCTCTTCTCTCTTTTTGTACCCCTCTTGCCTCTTTCTGCACCTCTGTTGCTTCTTTCTGTACTCCTCTTGCTTCTTTCTGCACTCCTCGTACCTCTTTCACATCCTACTTCCCTCTTTGTGCACCCATCTTGCCTCTTTCTGCACCTCTGTTCCTTCTTTCTGAACTTCTTTTGTTTCTTTCTACACCTCTCGCTTCTTTCTGTACCCCTTTTGCCTCTTTATGTACCCCTCTTGCCTCTTTCTGCACCGCTGTTCATTCTTTCTGCACCTCTTGTGTTTCCTTCTGCAGCTCTCATGCTTCTTTCTGTACCCCTTGCCTCTTTCTCTACCCCTCTTCCCTCTTTCTGCACCCCTGTTGCCCCTTTCTGCACCTCTATTCCTTATTTCTGCACTTCTTTTGTTTCTTTCTGCATATCTCTTGCTTCTTTCTGCACCCCTCGTGCCTCTTTCTGCACCATTCTTCCCTCTTTGTGCACCCCTCTTGCCTCTTTCTGCACCTCTGTTGCTTCTTTCTGCACTACTCTTGCTTCTTTCTGCACCTCTTTGCTTCTTTCTGGACCACTCGTGCTTCTTTCTGCACCCCTCTTCCCTCTTTCTACACTCCTCTTGCCTCTTTCTGCACCTCTGTCCCTTCTTTCTGCTCTTCTTTTGTTTCTTTCTGCACCTCTCTTGCTTCTTTCTGCAACCCTCCTGCCACTTTCTCCACCCCTGTTCCCCCTTTTTGCATCTCTGGTGCTTCTTTCTACACTTCTCTTGCCTCTTTCTCTACCCCCATCCCTCTTTCTGCACCTCTGTGGCTTCTTTCTGCACTTCTCTTGCTTATTTCTGCAGCTCTGTCCCTTCTTTCTGCAACCCTTGTGCCTCTTTCTGTACCCCTCACCCTCTTTCTGCACCCATTTTGCCTCTTTCTTCTCCTCTGTTCCTTCTTTCTGCACTTCTTTTGTTTCTTTCTGCAACTCTCTTGCTTCTTTCTACACCCCTCTTGCTTCTTTCGGCACCCCTCGTGCCTCTTTCACACCCCTCTTCCATCTTTCTGTACTCCTCTTGCCTCTTTCTACACCTCTCTTCCTTCTTTCTGCACTTCTTTTGTTTCTTTCTGCACCTCTCTTGTTTCTTTCAGTATCCCTCTTGCCTCTTTCTCCATCCCACTTCCCCCTTTCTGCATCTTTGTTGCTTCTGTCTGCATTTCTTTTGTTTCTTTCTGCTTCCCTCTTGCCTCTTTCTGCACATTTGTTCCTTCTTTCTGCACTTCTTTTGTTTCTTTCTGCACCTCTTGCTTCTTTCTACACCCTGTTTGCCTCTTTCTGCACCCCTCTTGCCTCTTTCTGCACCTCTGTTCCTTCTTTCTGCACTTCTTTTGTTTCTTTCTGCAGCTCTGTTGCTTCCTTCTGTACCCCTTGCCTCTTTCTCCACCCCTATTCCCTCTTTTGTCACTCCTGCTGCCTCTTTCTGCACCTCTGTTCCTTCTTTCTGCACTTCTTTTGTATCTTTCTGCACATCTCTTGCTTCTTTCTGCACAGCTCATGCCTCTTTCTGCACCCTTCTTCCCCCTTTTTGCACCCCTCTTGCCTCTTTCTGCACCTCTGGTACTTCTTTCTGCACTTCTTTTGTTTCTTTCTACAGCTCTCTTGCTTCTTTCTGCACCCCCTAGCCTCTTTCTCCACCCCTCTGCCCTCTTTCGTCACCCCTGTTGCCTATTTCTGCACCTCTGTTCCTTCTTTCTGTACTTCTTTGGTTTCTTTCTGCACATCTCTTGCCTCTTTCTGCACCCCTCTTCCTTCTTTTTTGCACCTCTCTTGCCTCTTTCTGCACCTCTGATGCTTCTTTCCGTACTACTCTTGCTTCTTTCTGTACCTCTCTTGCTTTTTTCTGCACCACTCGTGCTTCTTTCTGCACCCCTCTTCCCTCTTGCTGCACCCCTCTTGCCTCTTTCTGCACCTCTGTTCCTTCTTTCTGCTCTTCTTTTGTTTCTTTCTGTACCTCTCTTGCTTCTTTCTGCACCCCTCTTGCCTCTTTCTCCACCCCTGTTCCCCCTTATTGCATCCCTGTTGCTTCTTTCTGCACTTCTCTTGCTTCTTTCTCCATCCCTCTTGCCTCTTTCTGCACCTCTGTTCCTTCTTTCTGCACCTCTTTTGTTTCTTTCTGCAGCTCCCTTGCTTCTTTCTGCAGCCCCTTGCCTCTTGCCTCTTTCTCCACCCCTCTTTCCTCTTTCTCCACCCCTGTTGCCTCTTTCTGCACCTCTGTTCCTTCTTTTGTATCTTTCTGCACATCTCTTGCTTCTTTCTGTACTTCTCTCGCCTCTTTCTGTACTCAAATGGGAAGTGCAAGCTCTCAAGTTTAAAGGTCTGCATGCTCTTGTGACTGAGGTATATGTCTACTTGTATACGTAATCTCACATGTGTTAGCTTAAAAGTGGGTAGCTTCTTCTATAGGTGGTTAAATGTCCTCAGTTCTGCTCTGTCATTCAGTTGCACAGGCAGACATGTCTTATGTATATAGGTGTAATAGAGCCCCTCAAATGTACTATTGAATACCCATGTGCCCTGTATTATGAGCAGAAAGAAATAGTAGGAGTATGCTGTTTGAAAACACAGGTAGTCAAGTATTTCTATGTTTATGTTTTTGTAACATGTCACTCTGTAAAAGCAGAGACACGCATGCATACCTGCACAAAATTGGTCAGACTTGCAACAGTGATATGCTTAGGATTGCTGTTTTATATTTGGTAGGTAGGCCTAACATTCTGAGCAGTCGATTAGTAGTGAACCGTCAAGAGAAAAGTGAGGTTTAAGACATCTTGGGAGAAGGATTAGTGATTAGGCTACTTTGTATGAGTCTGTTGTAAGGTGCAGTCAAAGTAGGCCTCTTTCTGCCCCTCTGTTGGTTCTTTCTGCAATTCTCTTGCTTCTTTCTGTAACTTTCTTCTTCTTTCTGGACTTCTGTTGCCTCTTTCTGCACTTCTCTTGCTTCTTTCTGCGCCTTTCTTAATCTTTCTGCACATGTCCTACCTATGTAGGCATATTTAGAAATTAGCATTTAAAAAACCTTAGAAATTCACTGAAAAACCAGAGGTTTCAAGGACGTTATAGTTAGGAATTAGCATTAAAAAACCTTTGAAATTGATCAGGGATGTCATTTGAAATGTCATCAGTGATGTCCTCAGGGATGTCACTGACCATGGCATGAGTGATGTAATATGTGACGTCATCAGCAGTGCATTGCAGGGGCTCAAGGTATAGTTACCTCAACTAACTATAACGGCCGAATTTCTCTAGTTTTGTACTAGTGAAATGTCCAACTAACTATAACGTCCCTGAAACCTGTGTTTTTTTCAGTGAATTTCTAAGGTTTTTTAAATGCTAATTTCTAACTATAAAGTCCCTGAAACCTATGTTTTTTTCAGTGAATATATATATATATATATATATCAAAAAGACACCTGCTCTGCATTGAGGGCCTCACACGTCGTGTCATTCTTTTCCATTTATTGGCAGATAAAAGGTTTACAGACAATGTCCTTAAAAGCATTCTTTCAGCAAGCCTCGGGTTCCAAACATGTTTCGGGCATAGGATCGCCCTTGATCACTGGCGTAGGCAAGAGCAATTAGCAGCCAAAGTTTAAAGCACACCTGCGCCATCTTAAATACTCGCCCCACTGGGCTCGAGCACGCTGTGCATTCTGGTAGACATAGTTTCTACTCAATGTTCCTTCTATAGTAGAAGCTGCCAATTGACTTTAAATGTTATTTTTACCACAGTGGGTTGCCTTACAGTACATTGCTGCTCACCTTCTTTTTAACATCCCACCAACTGGCAACACGACGTTCCATCAGCGCTTCTCCTTTTTCGCGCTACGGATCTGTATTAGCAGCGGGGCTCTCACGACCTGAGCCAGACCGCAATAAATCCAAAAGACACCTGCTCTGCATTGAGGGCCTCACACGTCGTGTCATTCTTTTCCATTTATTGGCAGATAAAAGGTTTACAGACAATGTCCTTAAAAGCATTCTTTCAGCAAGCCTCGGGTTCCAAACATGTTTCGGGCATAGGATCGCCCTTGATCACTATCGTAGGCAAGAGCAATTAGCAGCCAAAGTTTAAAGCGCACCTGCGCCATCTTAAATACTCACCCTACTGGGCTCGAGCACGCTGTGCATTCTGGTAGACATAGTTTCTACTCAATGTTCCTTCTATAGTAGAAGCTGCCAATTGACTTTAAATGTTATTTTTACCACAGTGGGTTGCCTTACAGTACATTGCTGCTCACCTTCTTTTTAACATCCCACCAACTGGCAACACGACGTTCCATCAGCGCTTCTCCTTTTTCGCGCTACGGATCTGCATTAGCAGCGGGGCTCTCGCGACCTGAGCCAGACCGCAATATCTAATGCAGATCCGTAGCGTGAAAAAGGAGAAGCGCTGATGGAACATTGAGTAGAAACTATGTCTACCAGAATGCACAGCGTGCTCGAGCCCAGTGGGGCGAGTATTTAAGATGGCGCAGGTGCGCTTTAAACTTTGGCTGCTAATTGCTCTTGCCTACGCCAGTGATCAAGGGCGATCCTATGCCTGAAACATGTTTGGAACCCGAGGCTTGCTGAAAGAATGCTTTTAAGGACATTGTCTGTAAACCTTTTATCTGCCAATAAATGGAAAAGAATGACACGACGTGTGAGGCCCTCAATGCAGAGCAGGTGTCTTTTGGATTTATTGCGGTCTGGCTCAGGTCGCGAGAGCCCCGCTGCTAATGCAGATCCGTAGCGCGAAAAAGGAGAAGCGCTGATGGAACGTCGTGTTGCCAGTTGGTGGGATGTTAAAAAGAAGGTGAGCAGCAATGTACTGTAAGGCAACCCACTGTGGTAAAAATAACATTTAAAGTCAATTGGCAGCTTCTACTATAGAAGGAACATTGAATAGAAACTATGTCTACCAGAATGCACAGCGTGCTCGAGCCCAGTGGGGCGAGTATTTAAGATGGCGCAGGTGCGCTTTAAACTTTGGCTGCTAATTGCTCTTGCCTACGCCGGTGATCAAGGGCGATCCTATGCCCGAAACATGTTTGGAACCCGAGCCTTGCTGAAAGAATGCTTTTAAGGACATTGTCTGTAAACCTTTTATCTGCCAATAAATGGAAAAGAATGACACGACGTGTGAGGCCCTCAATGCAGAGCAGGTGTCTTTTGGATATATATATATATATATCACTGAAAAAACCATAGGTTTTAGGGACAGTTATAGTTAGTTGGACATTGCACTCGTACAAAACCCGTGAAATTCCCCTGTTATAGTTAGTTCAGCTAACTATAACTCGCGCCCCGCAATGCACTGCTGATGACGTCACATATTACATCACTCATGACATGGTCAGTGACATCACTGATGACATCACTGATGACATCTCAAATGACATCACTGATGACATCACTGATGACATCATCCAGTGACTGTGTGTTTCTGTAAAGTTTAAATATGTTTAATATATATAGGGAAAGGCGTATTGAAGAATGAGTGGGTGTATAAGTGTCTGAATGGATGATTTAGTACGTGAGTGACTGACTCTACAAGTGAGTGATTAAACGTATCTTACTGAATGCATGGGTTAGTGACTAAACTGTGTGAATGTCTGTATCCGTCTGTTTGTTGGTGTGTAAGTGGATGCATGGATTTGCGAATAGCTACATGAGTGTCTATATGGGTTATTGATTGGTTCTCTGAGTATCTGTATGGCTGCCTGAGTGTTTGTGTGGGTGGGGTGTGTGTGACTCTATACATAGATGTGTGAGTGGGTGATTCACTGGGTGCATGATTTCAAGAGTGCATCTGTGATGGACTGCTTGGGTGGGTGAGTGTGTGTATGGGTGTGTTAGTGAGTGAATGTATATCTCAGTGGTACATGTGCGAGTAACTACATATGTAAAAGGCAGTATATATGTGTGTTAGAGTATTTAAATGGCTATAAGTGAGAGTGTGTTATTGTGAGAGTGGCTGTATGGATGCGTGTGTGCTTGTATCAGTTATTGTATAAGAGCATAAAAATTTGCTAGTATTTGTATGAGTAAGTGAGCTGGTGTGTGTATAACTGTATAGGTGAGTAAATGGGTGTGTGATTAATTTTTTGCATGACTGACTAGGTGTGTGAGTACCTCTATGGATGAGTTGCGGTGTGTGAGTGTTTATATAGGTGTATGAGTGCATATGATAGTCCTGTACTGAGTGACTGTAAGTATGAGTGACTGTACAGGTGAGTGAGTGGATGTGTGTGTAGACCTAAGAATCAGTGAGTGGGTATGTAGATTTTGGTGTTGGAGTGTCTATGGTTTTGAGAATGGCAGTCTGTAATTTAGAGTGGGTGTATCAAAAGTTATATTAGGGTGTGAGAAGATGCATGAAATTATCACATGGATGATGTCATCAGTGATGTCATTTGAGATGTCATCAGTGATGTCATCAGTGATGTCACTGACCATGTCATGAGTGATGTAATATGTGACGTCATCAGCAGTGCATTGTGGGCGCGAGTTATAGTTAGCTGAACTAACTATAACAGGGGAATTTCACGGGTTTTGTACGAGTCCAATGTCCAACTAACTATAACTGTCCCTAAAACCTATGGTTTTTTCAGTGAATTTCAAAGGTTTTTTAAATGCTAATTTCTAACTATAACGTGTCTGAAACCTATGGTTTTTTCAGTGAATTTCAAAGGTTTTTTAAATGCTAATTTCTAACTATAACGTGCCTGAAACCTATGGTTTTTTCAGTGAATTTCAAAGGTTTTTTAAATGCTAATTTCTAACTATAACGTGCCTGAAACCTATGGTTTTTTCAGTGAATTTCAAAGGTTTTTTAAATGCTAATTTCTAACTATAACGTGCCTGAAAACTATGATTTTTTAAGTGAATTTCAAAGGTTTTTAAATGCTAGTTTCTAACTATGCCAACAGAGGTAGGACATGTGAAGAAAGAAGAAAAACGCACAGAAAGAAGCAAAAGATGTGCAGAAAGAACCAACAGAGGAGCAGAAAGAGGCCTTGTTGCAAAATCATCCTGTGCCCACAACTTTTTCAGACGGGTACTGGTGGTAACTGACTCTGACTAACCAGAGCCAGTGCGCGCTTGCACAGTGGTGAAGGGAGGGGGCCTGAGGTGACATGTGTAAACGCGCTCCGTGGCGCGTTTTAAGTTGCGGGATTAAGTCCCCTTGAATCCTGAGGGTCCCTGGGCCTAACTAGCCCCCAGGTACCTGCAGTTAGGACCACAGAGCTGAGTTGCAGAGAGGCGTTCCGAGGCCACGCACCTTTTTTCACCTCTCTGCAACGCACCTCTGTTGTGCTTACTGAAGGTACCTGGTGGGCTAGTTGGCCCCCAGGATTCAAAGGGAATTAACTCCCCAACTTAAAACGCACCACAGGGCGTGTTTGCGCACATGTCACCTGAGGCCCCGCCCCCTCCCTTCACCACTGTGCAAACGCGCCCCGTGGCGCGTTTTAAGTTGGGGGATTAGGTCACCTTGAATCCTGAGAGTCCCTGGGGCCCAACCAGCCCACCAGGTACTTCCAGTAAGCACCACAGGCCTACGTTGCAATGCCTGTAACAAATTGTGCAGTGGTGTTTGGGTAGTGTAGGGGGTCGTGCTGGGGGTAGTGTTTTAGGGTTTAGGGTAGTGCAGTGGTGTTTGTGTAGTGTAGGGGGTTGTGCTGGGGGTAGTGTTTTAGGGTTTAGGGTAGTGCAGTGGTGTTTGTGTAGTGTAGGGGGTCATGCTGGGGTTAGATTTAGGGTTTAGGGTAGTGCAGTGGTGTTTGGGTAGTGTAGGGAGTCGTGCTGGGGGAGTGTTTTAGGGTTTAGGGTAGTACAGTGGTGTTTGGGTAGTGTAGGGGGTCATGCTGGGGTTAGTGTTTTAGGGTTTTAGGGTTTAGGGTAGTGTAGTGGTGTTTGGGTAGTGTAGGGGATACTGCTGGGGGTAGTGTTTTAGGGTTTAGGGTAGTGCAATGGTGTTTGGGTAGTGTAGGGGGTACTGCTGGAGATAGTGTTTTAGGGTTTAGGGTAGTGCAGTGGTGTTTGGGTAGCGTAGGGGGTACTGCTGGGGCTAGTGTTTCAGGGTTTAGGGCAGAGCAATGGTGCTCAGGCAGTGTAGGGGGTTGTGCTGGGGGTGATGTTTCAGGGTTTAGGGCAGTGCAGTGGTGTTAGGGCAGTGTAGGGGGTCGTGCTGGGGGTGGTGTTTCAGGGTTTAGGGCAGTGCAGTGGTGTTCCGGCAGTGTAGGGGTCGTGCAGGGGGTGGTGTTTCAGGGTTTAGTGCAGTGGTGTTCGGGCAGTGTAGGGGGTCGTGCTGGGGTGGTGTTTCAGGGTTTAGGGCAGTGCAGTGGTGTTCGGGCAGTGTAGGGTGTCGTGCTGAGGGGTGGTGTTTCAGGGTTTAGGGCAGTGCAGTAGTGTTTGGGCAGTGTAGGGGGTCGTGCAGGGGGTGGTGTTTCAGGGTTTAGGGCAGTGCAGTGGTGTTCGGCCAGTGTAGATAGTCTTGCTGGGGGTGGTGTTTCAGGGTTTAGGGCAGTGCAGTAGTTTTCGGGCAGTGTAGGTGGTCGTGCTGGGGCTGGTGTTTCAGGGTTTAGGGCAGTGCAGTGGTGTTCGGGCAGTGTACGGGGTTGTGCTGGGGCTGGTGTTTCAGGGTTTAGGGCAGTGCAGTGGTGTTCGGGCAGTGTATGGGGTTGTGCTGGGGCTGGTGTTTCAGGGTTTAGGGCAGTGCAGTGGTGTGCGGGCAGTGTACGGGGTCGTGCTGGGGCTGGTGTTTCAGGGTTTAGGGCAGTGCAGTGGTGTTCGGGCAGTGTAGGGGTCGTGCTGAGGGTGGTGTTTCAGGGTTTAGGGCAGTGCAGTGGTGTTCGGGCAGTGTAGGGGGTCGTGCTGGGGCTGGTGTTTCAGGGTTTAGGGCAGTGCAGTGGTGTTCGGGCAGTGTAGGGGTCATGCTGGGGCTGGTGTTTCAGGGTTTTGGGCAGAGCAGTGGTGTTCGGGCAGTGTAGGGGGTCGTGCTGGGGGTGGTGTTTGAGGGTTTAGGGCAGTGCAGTGGTGTTCGGGCAGTGTAGGGGGTCTTGCTGGGGGTGGTGTTTCAGGGTTTAGGGCAGTGCAGTGGTGTTCGGGCAGTGTAGGGGGTCTTGCTGGGGGTGGTGTTTCAGGGTTTAGGGCAGTGGTGTTCGGGCAGTGTAGGGGGTCTTGCTGGGGGTGATGGTTCAGGGTTTAGGGCAGTGCAGTGGTGTTCGGGCAGTGTAGGGGGTCTTGCTGGGGGTAGTGTTTCAGGGTTTAGGGCAGTGCAGTGGTGTTCGTGCAGTGTAGGGGGTCGTGCTGGGGGTGGTGTTTCAGGGTTTAGGGCAGTGCAGTAGTGTTCGGGCAGTGTAGGGGGTCATGCAGGGGCTGGTGTTTCAGGGTTTAGGGCAGTGCAGTGGTGTTCTGGCAGTGTAGGGGGTCATGCTGGGGGTGGGGTTTCAGGGTTTAGGGCAGTACAGTGGTGTTCGGGCAGTGTAGGGGGTCGTGCAGGGGGTGGTGTTTCAGGGTTTAGGGCAGTGCAGTGGTGTTCGGGCAGTGTAGGGGGTCGTGCTGGGGCTGGTGTTTCAGGGTTTAGGGCAGTGCAGTGGTGTTCGGGCAGGTAGGGGGTCTTGCTGGGGGTGGTGTTTCAGGGTTTAGGGCAGTGGTGTTCGGGCAGTGTAGGGGTCTTGCTCGGGGTGATGTTTCAGGGTTTAGGGCAGTGCAGTGGTGTTCGTGCAGTATAGGGGGTCGTGCTGGGGATGGTGTTTCTGGGTTTAGGGCAGTGCAGTAGTGTTCGAGCAGTGTAGGGGTTGTGCAGGGGGTGGTGTTTCAGGGTTTAGTGCAGTGGTGTTCGGGCAGTGTAGGGGGTCGCGCTGGGGGTGGTGTTTCAGGGTTTAGGGCAGTGCAGTGGTGTTCGGGCAGTGTGGGGGTCATGCACGGGGTGGTGTTTCAGGGTTTAGGGCAGTGCAGTGGTGTTCGGGCAGTGTAGGGTGTTGTGCTGGGGCTGGTGTTTCAGGGTTCAGGGCAGTGCAGTGGTGTTCAGGCAGTGTAGGGGGTCGTGCTGAGGCTGGTGTTTCACGGTTTAGGGCAGTGCAGTGGTGTTCGGGCAGTGTAGGGGGTCGTGCTGGGGCTGGTGTTTCAGGGTTTAGGGCAGTGGTGTTTGGGCAGTGTAGGCGGTCGTGCTGGGGCTGGTGTTTCAGGGTTTAGGGCAGTGCAGTGGTGTTCGGGCAGTGTAGGGGGTCATGCTGGGGCTGGTGTTTCAGGGTTTAGGGCAGTGCAGTGGTGCTCGGGCAGTGTAGGGGGTCGTGCTGGGGGTGATGTTTCAGGGTTTAGGGTAGTGCAGTGGTGTTCGGGCAGTGTAGGGGGTCGTGCAGGGACTGGTGTTTCAAGGTTTAGGGCAGTGCAGTGGTGTTCGGGCAGTGTAGGGGGTCGTGCTGGGGCTGGTGTTTCAGGGTTTTGGGCAGAGCAGTGGTGTTCGGGCAGTGTAGGGGTCATGCTTGGGGTAGTGTTTCAGGGTTTAGGGCAGTGCAGTGGTGTTTGGGCAGTGTAGGGGGTCGTGCTGGGGGTGGTGTTTCAGGGTTTAGGTCAGTGGTGTTCGGGCAGTGTAGGGGGTCTTGCTGGGGGTGATGTTTCAGGGTTTAGGGCAGTGCAGTGGTGTTCGGGCAGTGTAGGGGGTCGTGCTGGGGGTAGTGTTTTAGGGTTTAGGGTAGTGCAGTGGTGCTTGTTTATTGTAGGGGGTCGTGCTGGGGGTAGTGTTTTAGGGTTTAGGGTAGTGCAGTGGTGTTTGTGTAGTGTAGGGGTCATGTTTTAGGGTAGTGCAGTGGTGTTTGGGTAGTGTAGGGGGTCGTGCTGGGGGTAGTGTTTTAGGATTTAGGTTAGTGCAGTGGTGTTTGGGTAGTGTAGGGGGTCGTGCTGGGGGTAGTGTTTTAGGGTTTAGGGTAGTGCAGTGGTGTTTGTGTAGTGTAGGGGGTCGTGCTGGGGGTAGTGTTTTAGGGTTTAGGGTAGTGCAGTGGTGCTTGTGTAGTCTAGGAGGTCGTGCTGGGGGTAGTGTTTTAGGGTTTAGGGTAGTGCAGTGGTGTTTGTGTAGTGTAGGGGGTCAAGTTTTAGGGTAGTGCAGTGGTGTTTGGGTAGTGTAGGGGGTCGTGCTGGTGGTAGTGTTTTAGGATTTAGGTTAGTGCAGTGGTGTTTGGGTAGTGTAGGGGGTCGTGCTGGGGGTAGTGTTTTAGGGTTTAGGATAGTGCAGTGGTGCTTGTGTAGTGTAGGGGGTCGTGCTGGGGGTAGTGTTTTAGGGTTTAAGGTAGTGCAGTGGTGTTTTTGTAGTGTAGGGGGTCATGTTTTAAGATGCAATGCTCCAATACCTGACCAGTCTGCACTACATAAAACTGCAAAAAACTAAAAATAAAAAGTGTTTTGCACACTTTTGTCATTGGGCTATATGTGGGCTACATCTGGGTAATATTTGTGCTACATTTGGGCTCTTTTTTCACTGGTGGCCATCTTGGAAGACTTCTTTGTTATGAAGTTTCCTAATTTCTTCATTTACTGCAGTCTCCTCAGTAGGAAATGCTTTCAGTTTTTTACTTTGATTCCATCAAGAAGGCATTCAGATGTCTCACATCTGCCATAAATTCAGAATGTTAGCACTTTAGTTGCTCATTAGATCACTGGAGTAAAGCTACTGCTCACCAGGGAGTTAACTGGTAGTCTGCTGCTGGTATTGAAAGTGATTGTTTCAGTCTGCATGTCAGAATTTTCTAATGAAATAGAAGAGGATTTGAGATCTCACTTAAAACATGCCCTAATTTTTCTTTCTGCAGCACTAACCATAATTTCTATTTCAAAAAGAACCCCTCATTTTGTTCCTTTTTAAATTAAATGTTTTAAGTGTTACTGGTTTATTCCAATCAAGATGGCTTCAGGTGTGCCATACTTTTGTCATAAGTAAGGCTGTTAGCGCTCTAGTTGTTCTTTAGAACACTCTGGGAAGCTGCAGTAGAACACAAAGGCATCAACTGGCAGGCTGCTCCTGTTGAAATATAACAGGAAGATATTTGAGATCACACTTGAAATATGTCCTAATTTTTCTTTCTACAGCACTAACCATAATTTCTATGACAAAATGAACCCCATCATTTTGTTCCTTTTTAAATTAAATGTTTTAAGTGTTACCAGTTTATTCCAATCAAGATGGCTTCAGGTGTGCCATACTTTTGTCATAAGTAAGGCTGTTAGCGCTCTAGTTGTTCTTTAGAACACTCTGGGAAGCTGCAGTAGAACACAAAGGCATCAACTGGCAGGCTGCTCCTGTTGAAATATAACAGGAAGATATTTGAGATCACACTTGAAACGTCCTAATTTTTCTTTCTACAGCACTAACCATAATTTCTATGACAAAATGAACCCCATCATTTTGTTCCTTTTAAATTAAATTGTTTAAGTGTTACCAGTTTATTCCAATCAAGATGGCTTCAGGTGTGCCATACTTTTGTCATAAGTAAGGCTGTTAGCACTCTAGTTGTTCTTTAGAACACTCTGGGAAGCTGCAGTAGAACACAAAGGAATCAACTGACAGTCTCTGCCCTTGTTGGATGTACATGTTTTACTGAGAATGTCAGACTTCATTCTCACATGAGTGAGAAAGATAATGTGAATTTACAGAAAATATGCTCTCATTTTAGCTTCTGGAGCACCTTCCAAACCTCCATGGGACAAGCATGAGAAAATAGTGTTCTCTCAAACATGATTCATGATATCCCAGCAGAAGGTTTTTCACATGGTAAAATCACCTTAGAATACACCACAATTCCTAAAATTAGTATGGTACCATCAAAAAATAAATTCTAATGTAACTAAAGCCTGTTATCACCCTTTATAGTTCTCCTTTTGGTGACCCTCAAAATCTTCTATTCACTACAATGCATTTCAATGAGGTACTATCATTTATATTGGTCCCAAGATGGCTGCCAGCAATTCCAGGATGAAGTGCTGACAGCCAATCAGATCTCACGATGACATGTGTGGTTAGGCTCCGCCCAGATATATATGTGACTTTACTTTTGATTTTCTCAGGAACTACTGAACGGATTTACACCATTTAAGCAAAAGGCACGACACTGAACCAAGGGCTACCTCTTTGCCAAATTTGGTGTAATTCCGTTCAGCAGTTCAGGCTGTAGCTGCGACTAAAGGTTCCTATGGAAAAATGAATGGGGAAAACGCGTTTGGGACCCCCCTTTTTTCTCGGCCTTCGCTTGATGTATCACCCCGAGACTTTCAGGATAGGAGCGGACCGGAGCGCCCCAACAAGTTGGAAACTTTTGCGAAGATTCGTCAACCGGTACCAACGTTATTTCAAATAGAATGTCGCGGATTTCCTATGGATAATAGGTTTTAACTATAACTATCTACTGGCGACCGCCAGTAGATAATAAATAATTTATATATATATATATATATCCCACAGCTGAGCGTTGCTGAGCAACGCAGTCGCCTATCCTTGCCTCTTGCGGCGGCGTTCTACGGCGGGACGGCGAGCCCCTAAATGAAGATACAAATGCTGGTTCCTTCTTTCCAAACAGCACACCGTAGACCAAAAATTGCAAAGCGGTTGTTTATTTCAGGCTTCTGACACACTATATATATAGGTTGAGATTTTACACAAACAAAATCATAGAAATTCATCAGTTATAGTTATTTCAAGTAACTATAATTTGTGCCCTATGGGAAGGGTGTTCCTTTCCATATGATGATTACGGAGTTGAATTGTATGCAATAAACCCTTATTCTTTACAGCGCTGTGAATGTGCAACTTTCTCTGGTTCATCCTGGCTCGGAGCTGTGCTGCATATATGTATGGAATGCCACTCCTGAACACACACCTATACCACAAGGATGTATATATATATATATATATATATATATATATATATTCACTGAAAAAACCATAGGTTTTAGGGACAGTTATAGTTAGTTGGACATTGCACTCGTACAAAACCCGTGAAATTCCCCCGTTATAGTTAGTCCAGCTAACTATAACTCGCGCCCCGCAATGCACTGCTGATGACGTCACATATTACATCACTCATGACATGGTCAGTGATATCACTGATGACATCACTGATGACATCTCAAATGACATCACTGATGACATCACTGATGACATCATCCAGTGACTGTGTGTTTCTGTAAAGTTTAAATATTTTTAATATATATAGGAAAAGACGTATTGAAGAATGAGTGGGTGTGTAAGTGTCTGTATGGATGATTTAGTAGGTGCGTGACTGACTGTATAAGTGAGTGATTTAACGTATCTTACTGAATGCATGGGTTAGTGACTAAACTGGGTGAATGTCTGTATCCGTCTGTCTGTTGCTGTGTAAGTGGCTGCATGTGTTTGAGAATAGCTACATGAGTGTCTATATGAGTTATTGAATGCTTGTGTGAGTATCTGTATGGGTGCCTGAGTGTTTGTGTGGGAGGGGTGTGTGCGACTCTGTGCATAGATGTGTGAGTGGGTGATTCACTGGGTGGATGGTTTCAAGAGTGCATCTGTGATAGACTGTATGGGTGGGTAAGTGTGTGTAAGAGTGTGTTAGTGAGTGAATGTATGTCCCAGTGGTACATGTGTGAGTAACTACATATGTGAAAGGCAGTATATATGTGTGTTGGAGTATATAAATAGCTATAAGCAAGAGTGACTGATTGTGATAGTGGCTGTATGGATGAGTGTGTGCTTGTATCAGTGATTGTATAAGAGCGTAAGAATGTGCTAGTATTTGTATGAGTAAGTGAGCTGGTGTGTGTATAACTGTATAGGTGAGTAAATGGTAGTGTGTTTAATTATTTGCATGACTGACTAGGTGTGTGAGTACCTCTATGGATGAGTGGCGGTGTTTGAATGTCTATATAGGAGTATGAGTGCATATGATAGTCCTGTACTGAGTGACCGTAAATATGAGTGACTGTTCGGGTGAGTGAGTGGATGTGTGCGTAGACCTAAGAATCAGTGAGTGGGTATGTAGTTATTGGTGTTGGAGTGTCTATGGTTTTGCGAATGGCAGTCTGTACTTTAGAGTGGGTGTATCAAAGGTTATATTAGGGTGTGAGAAGATGCATGAAATTATCACATGGATGATGTCATCAGTGATGTCATTTGAGATGTCATCAGTGATGTCATCAGTGATGTCACTGACCATGTCATGAGTGATGTAATATGTGACGTCATCAGCAGTGCATTATGGGCGCGAGTTATAGTTAGCTGGACTAACTATAACGGGGGAATTTCACGGGTTTTGTACGAGTGCAATGTCCAACTAACTATAACTGTCCCTAAAACCTATGGTTTTTTCAGTGAATTTCAAAGGTTTTTTAAATGCTAATTTGTAACTATAACGTCCCTGAAACCTATGGTTTTTTCAGTGACTTTCAAAAGTTTTTTAAATGCTAATTTGTAACTATAACATGTCTGAAACCTACGGTTTTTTCAGTGAATTTCAAAGGTTTTGTAAATGACAATTTTTAAATGTATTAATTGTTATATAAATTTTTAAAATACTGATTTACTACATTTTTAGAAACAATTTTTTTTACATATTTTATTATTTAAATTACATTGTAATTACATTATACATTACATTACAAAAAATACTTTCTCTTAATGAATTACTTTAGTTTAAATACTTTGCAGATAGGCAATAGACTTTTAAGTACAGTAGTTACAGTTGTTGCAATGGGCAACACATTTTCAAACACAATGCAACATTCAGCTCAATGTGAATTTCTAGTTAAATGCAATTAGTTACTTTATGGATTACTTTTCTAACCACAGGACTGGATCCTAGATTCAGTCCTGGGACATCTCCTGTAAACAGTTGAGTAAAAGCGTTTTGGTTACAGTCGTGATTTTTAAGGAATATTATTGTATTTTAAAAGTTGACACTTTGAAACTTTTTCTCATAGAATCACCAATGTTATCCTATGGAAGGAAATTCACTTAGCAGGTAAAAACTGTTATCGTTACTTTTTCTTACTCAGTGTTGGATCCTGGATCCAGCACTGGTGCATCTCCTGTAAACAGTTGAAAGAATGCGTTTAAGTCATACTGTCGATTTTTAAGGAATATTTGTAGTTTGTGAAAATCAACACTTTGAAACTTTTTTGCTGAAAACCAGTCAATGTTAGCCTATGAAGGAAATTCAAGTTACCGGTAAGTACGGTTAAAATTACTTTTGAGGATCAGTACTGGGCTGAAACATGCAGCACTGAGGTCTCTCCTGATAACAGGTGAGTAAATCGGAATTCGTATTTCGGCTGATTTTAGAGGAATATTTTAAAGTTCCAAAACTCCACACTTAGAAGAATTTCCAAGTGAAACCAGTCAATGTTAGCCTATGGAAGGAAATTCAAGTTACTGGTAAGTACGGTTAAAATTACTTTTCAGGACCAGTACTGGGCTGAAAGATGCAGCACTGAGGTCTCTCCTGATAACAGGTGAGTAAATCAGAATTCGGATTTCGGCTGATTTTAGAGGAATATTTGTATGTTTCAAAAATCAACACTTAGAAGAATTTCCAAGTGAAACCAGTCAATGTTAGCCTATGAAGGAAATTCAAGTTACCGGTAAGTACGGTTAAAATTACTTTTCAGGATCAGTACTGGGCTGAAAGATGCAGCACTGAGGTCTCTCCTGATAACAGGTGAGTAAATCGGAATTCGTATTTCGGCTGATTTTAGAGGAATATTTTAAAGTTCCAAAACTCCACACTTAGAAGAATTTCCAAGTGAAACCAGTCAATGTTAGCCTATGGAAGGAAATTCAAGTTACTGGTAAGTACGGTTAAAATTACTTTTCAGGACCAGTACTGGGCTGAAAGATGCAGCACTGAGGTCTCTCCTGATAACAGGTGAGTAAATCGGAATTCGTATTTCGGCTGATTTTAGAGGAATATTTTAAAGTTCCAAAACTCCACACTTAGAAGAATTTCCAAGTGAAACCAGTCAATGTTAGCCTATGGAAGGAAATTCAAGTTACTGGTAAGTACGGTTAAAATTACTTTTCAGGACCAGTACTGGGCTGAAAGATACAGCACTGAGGTCTCTCCTTATAACAGGTGAGTAAATCGGAATTCCTATTTCGGCTGATTTTAGAGGAATATTTGCACAATGGTGAAGGGAGGGGCGGGGCCTGAGGTGACATCTTTGCAAACGCGCCCCGTGGCGCGTTTTAAGTTGGGGGATTAAGTCCCCTTGAATCCTGAGGGTCCCTAGGGGCCAACTAGACCACCAGGAACCTCCAATATGCGCCAGGGGCTGCGTTGCAGAGACGTGTAGAGAGGCCACACCCCTTTACACCTCTCTGCAACGCAGCTCTGTGGCGCATTCTGGATGTACCTGTTGGGCTAGTTGGCCCCCAGGGACCCTCAGGATTGAAGGGGATTTAATTCCCATCTTAAAACGCGCCACGGGGCCTGTTTGCACACATGTCACCTGAAGCCCCGCCCTCCCTTCACCACTGTGCAAACGCGCCCCGTGGCGCGTTTTAAGTTGGGGGATTAAGTCCCCTTGAATCCTGAGGGTCCCCGGAGTCCAACTAGCCCACCATATACCTCCAAAAGCGCCACAGAGCTGCGTTGCAGAGAGGTGTAAAAGGGGCGTGGCCTCTGTACACCTCTCTGCAAGGCAGCCCCCTGGCGCATACTGGAGGTACCTGGTGGGCTAGTTGGCCCCCAGGGACCCCCAGTATTCAAGGGGAATTGTTCCCCTCTGCAAACGCGCCAGGGGCGCGTTTGCAGAGTGGTGAAGGAAGGGGCTGGGCCTGCGGCCCGATCGTTTTTTTTTTTTTTTTTTCCCCTGAAGGGGGGCTGTGTGGCCCCCTTCCTTTTTCTTTTTTTGGGCCCTGGGGACCCCATCCCCCAGGGCCTTACCCCTTTTTAAATTACCTTAAAAAAAAACGGGAAGGGGGCCGCGTGGCCCCCTTCCCTGGGCCTGTATTGGCCCCGGGGACCCCATCCCCCGGGGCATGGCCTCTATATTTATTTTTTTGAGGGGGCAGCGTGGCCCCCTCCTCTGGCCATTTTAAGGCCCCGGGGACCCCATCTCCCGGGGCCGGCCTTTCCATTTTTTTTTTTTTTTAATTTTTCTCTTTTTTGGGGAGGGGGCCGCGTGGCCCCCCTCCCGGGCCACTACTTGCCCCGGGGACCCCATCCCCCGGGGCTGGCCCTCTCCGTTGGGGACTGTGGGGGTCCCCAATCCCCCACAGTCCCGCCGGCTCCCCACGTCCCTTGGGAGCCGGCATTGCTGTTCCACATGGGGAGCAGCTGACATGCTGCTCCCCATGTGGAAAAGCAATCGCTTTGGATATTGGAAGAGAGAGCAGGTTTCCCTGCTCTCTCTTCCAATATCCAAAGCAGTTTGCTATGGCAGGACGGGAGCCGCGAGGCTCCAGTCCTGCCATAGCAAACTACAGTGTCCCGGGGTAGGCACCCCGGGACACTGCAGGAGCCGGCCCTGGTGGGTGGTGGTCCCCAGGGCCATCAAGGGCTTCCAGGAGGGGGCCGCGCGGCCCCCTCCCATTCAGTACACAGCCCCGGGGAGATGGTGGTCCCCGGGCTCTGGGGTCCGTAACGGACCCCCATATTAAAATGTTTAGTGCCCCGGGAGGTGGTGGTCCTCGGGCGTGTGGGGGCTGGAGCCCCCCCACACAGGTTTAATAATTATAAAAAAAAGCCCCGGGGAGATGGTGGTCCCCGGGGCTGCGGGAGGGATCAGAGCCCTCCCGAACCATTTAAAAAAAAAAAGCCTTTGAGGCCCCCCACACATTAAATTATCCCCCCACCATGCCCCCGGGACTTGGGCCACCCGGGGGCCAATTAACATCGAAGCGCATCGATTTTTTTTTCGGCAGGATTCGCGCACCCTGAGCGCATCCTGCCGATTTTAAAAAATTTTTTTTTTTTTTGCCCAGGGGGTCCTTGTGGGACCCCTGAGCAAACCTAGGGGTCAGGGTGTTTCTACCCTGCTCCCTTTGTGCGCTTTGCGCACTTGTTTCTGTCCCTCGGTTCTACCGAGGGATAAAATGGCTGCCAACATTTCCTGAATCGGAATGTTGACAGCCAGCTGACAGCCAATTAACATGCAGCTCGTGATCGGGAGGGTACGCGGACCCTACTCGTCCCTATATATCACTAACTTTTTACTTTTCATTTTCTCAGCAACTACTGAACGGATTTACACCATTTAACAAAAAGGGTTCTTTCTGAACCAAGAACTACCTCTTTGCCAAATTTGGTGTAATTCCGTTCAGCAGTTCGGGCTGTAGCCGTGTCTAAAGTTTCCTATGGGAAAATGCATGGGGAAAACGCATTTTGGGACCCCCTTTTTTCTCGGCCCCCGCTTGACGTATCCCCCGAGACTTTCAGGGTAGGAGCGGACCGGAGCGCCCCACGAAGTTTGAAAATTTCGCGAAGATACGTCAACCGGCAAGAGAGTTATTTCAAATAGAATGTCGCGGATTTCCTATGGATAATAGGTTGTAACTATAACTATCTACTGGCGACCGCCAGTAGATAATATATATATATATATATATATATATATATATATATATATATATATATATATATATATATATATATACAAATATAAAGAAACACACTCCTGGTTCACCACATCCAACGGCACAGCGAAGAACAGGTACGGACCACAGCGTGAAAGATGATGAAAATGCAGTGCTTTATTTGCAGAAACTCAAAAATTCATAGCATCCATTAAAATGAAAAGTAATTCTAACCGTACTTACCAGTAACTTGTATTTCCTTCCATAGGAATCCATTGTCTGGTTTTCAGCAGAAAAGTTTCAAAGTGTCGATTTTCACAAACTACAAATATTCCTTAAAAATCGCCTGTATGACTTAAACGCATTCTTTCAACTGTTTACAGGAGATGCACCATTGCTGGATCTAGGATCCAACACTGAGTAAGAAAAAGTAACGATAACACTACTTACCTGCTAAGTGAATTTCCTCCCGTAGGATAACATTGGTGATTCTATGTGAAAAAGTTTCTAAGTGTCAACTTTTAAAATACAATAATATTCCTTAAAAATCACTACTGTAACCAAAACGCTTTTACTCAACTGTTTACAGGAGATGTCCCAGGACTAAATCTAGGATCCAGTCCTGTGGTTAGAAAAGTAATCCATAAAGTAACTAATTGCATTTAACTAGAAATTCATTTTGAGCTCAATGTTGCATTGTGTTTGAAATTGTGTTGCCCATTGCAACAACTGTAACTACTGTACTTAAAAGTCTATTGCCTATTTGCAAAGTATTTAAACTAAAGTAATTCATTCTGAGAAAGTATATTTTGTAATGTAATGTATAATGTAATTACAATGTAATTTAAAAAATAAAATATCTAAAAATAAATAGTTTAAAAAAATGTAGTAAATCAGTATCAAAAAAATAAATATAACAATTAATACATTTAAAAATTGTCATTTACAAAACCTTTGAAATTCACTGAAAAAAACCATAGGTTTCAGACATGTTATAGTTAGGAATTATCATTTAAAAAATCTTTGAAATTCACTGAAAAAACCATAGGTTTCAGGCACGTTATAGTTAGAAATTAGCATTTAAAAAACCTTACAAATTCACTGAAAAAACCATAGGTTTTAGGGACAGTTATAGTTAGTTGGACATTGCACTCGTACAAAACCCGTGAAATTCCCCCGTTATAGTTAGTTCAGGTAACTATAACTCGCGCCCCGCAATGCACTGCTGATGACGTCACATATTACATCACTCATGACATGGTCAGTGACATCACTGATGACATCACTGATGACATCTCAAATGACATCACTGATGACATCATCCACGTGATAATCTGATGCACCTCCTCACACCCTAATATAACCTTTGATACACTCACTCTAAATTACAGACTGCCATTCGCAAAACCATAGACACTCCAACACCAATAACTACATACCCACTCACTGATTCTTAGGTCTACAAACACATCCACTCACTCACCCGTACAGTCACTCATACTTACGGTCACTCAGTACAGGACTATCATATGCACTCATACTCCTATATAGACCCTCAAACACCGCCACTCATCCATAGAGGTACTCACACACCTAGTCAGTCATGAAAATAATTAAACACACTGCCATTTACTCACCTGTACAGTTATACACACACCAGCTCACTTACTCATACAAATACTAGCACATTCTTACGCTCTTATACAATCACTGATACAAGCACACACTCATCCATACAGTCACTCTCACAATCACAATCACACACTCTCGCTTATAGCTATTTATATACTCCAACACACATATATACTGCCTTTCACATATGTAGTTACTCACACATGTACCACTGGGACATACATTCACTCACTAACACACTCTTACACACACTTACCCACCCATACAGTCTATCACAGATGCACTCTTGAAACCATCCACCCAGTGAATCACCCACTCACACATCTATGCACAGAGTCGCACACACCCCACCCACACAAACACTCAGGCACCCATACAGATACTCAGACAACCAATCAATAACTCATATAGACACTCATGTAGCTATTCACAAACCCATGCAGCCACTTACACAGCAATAGACAGACGGATACAGACATTCACCCAGTTTAGTCACTAACCCATGCATTCAGTAAGATACGTTTAATCACTCACTTATAGAGTTAGTCACGCACCTACTAAATCATCCATACAGACACTTATACACCCACTCATTCTTCAATACGCCTTTCCCTATATATATTAAAAATATTTAAACTTTACAGAAACACACAGTCACTGGATGATGTCATCAGTGATGTCATTTGAGATGTCATCAGTGATGTCATCAGTGATGTCACTGACCATGTCATGAGTGATGTAATATGTGACGTCATCAGCAGTGCATTGCGGGGCGCGAGTTATAGTTAGCTGAACTAACTATAACGGGGGAATTTCACGGGTTTTGTACGAGTGCAATGTCCAACTAAGTATAACTGTCCTTAAAACCTATGGTTTTTTCAGTGAATATATATATATATATATATATATATATATATATCACTGTATCGGAAGTTCCTCGTGCCTCTGCGTACTTATTTCTTAGCGCGCAGCAAAGCACCAAAGAGCCACGAACCACTGCAATGTAGGCAATTCAAAATTTCTTTATTCCTCAATAATAATGACGTGTTTCGGGCACCACCTGCCCTTGATCACATACTCAAGAAAGTGGTTAGCCTTCACTTTAAATCCACTGTGCAATGAAAACATACACCACGTGACCACACATATAAACATAGAAAACGCACTTAGCACTATATTTTGCACAGAAACCCGAGTCTGTTTTCACCACTGATTACAAACAGTTTCTACTAATTTGAACTCGGTTGCAACACATATTCGATTTACAATGTTAAAAAATATCTAATATTAACATTATAAAACCCTCATAAGTGTTTGCAATAAAACCATCATTCATTATTTTACAAATCACCTTAAAAAACGATATTAAATAATGTGGTTAAAAATTGCAATAAGAATTAACATGTGCAAAACATCCCATCTCCTAAAATCCTTCGATTTCAATGGGAACCAGAAATATTGGAGGACATATATTCCTTATTTGAAAAATACCTGCATGAATGCAGACACCCATGGGCCACTCAATTAACGTTTTTTCATTGATTGAACACCTCGATCAATACAACTTATGTCCAACTAAGTATAACTGTCCCTAAAACCTATGGTTTTTTCAGTGAATATATATATATATATATATATATATATATATATATATATATATATATATTCACTGAAAAAACCATAGGTTTCAGACACGTTATAGTTAGAAATTAGCATTTAAAAAACCTTTGAAATTCACTGAAAAAACCATAGGTTTTAGGGACAGTTATGACATCTGAAATGACATCACTGATGACATCATCCAGTGACTGTGTGTTTCTGTAAAGTTTAAATATTTTTAATATATATAGGGAAAGGCGTATTGAAGAATGAGTGGGTGTATAAGTGTCTGTATGGATGATTTAGTAGGTGCGTGACTAATTCTATAAGTGAGTGATTAAACGTATCTTACTGAATGCATGGGTTAGTGACTAAACTGGGTGAATGTCTGTATCTGTCTGTTGCTGTGTAAGTGGCTGCATGGGTTTGTGAATAGCTACATGAGTGTCTATAAGAGTTATTGATTTGTTGTCTGAGTATCTGTATGGGTGCCTGAGTGTTTGTGTGGATGGGGTGTGTGCGACTGGGCATAGATGTGTGAGTGGGTGATTCACTGGGTGGATGGTTTAAAGAGTGCATCTGTGATAGACTGTATGGGTGGGTAAGTGTGTGTAAGAGTGTGTTAGTGAGTGAATGTATGTCCCAGTGGTACATGCGTGAGTAACTACATATGTGAAAGGCAGTATATATGTGTGTTAGAGTATATAAATAGCTATAAGCGAGAGTGAGTGATTGTGATAGTGGCTGTATGGATGAGTGTGTGCTTGTATCAGTGATTGTATAAGAGCGTAACAATGTGCTAGTATTTGTATGATTAAGTGAGCTGGTGTGTGTATAACTGTATAGGTGAGTAAATGGCAGTGTGTTTAATTATTTGCATGACTGACTAGGTGTGTGAGTACCTCTATGGATGAGTGGCGGTGTTTGTGTGTCTATATAGGAGTAAGATGTCATATGATAGTCCTGTACTGAGTGACCATAAGTATGAGTGACTGTACGGGTGAGTGAGTGGATGTGTGTATGTAGTCCTAAGAATCAGTGAGTGGGTATGTAGTTATTGGTGTTGGAGTGTCTATGGTTTTGCGAATGGCAGTCTGTAATTTAGATTGGGTGTATCAAAGGTTATATTAGGGTGTGAAGAGCTGCATCAGATTATCACGTGGATGATGTCATCAGTGATGTCATTTGAGATGTCATCAGTGATGTCATCAGTGATGTCACTGACCATGTCATGAGTCATGTAATATGTGACGTCATCAGCAGTGCATTGCGGGGAATTTCACGGGTTTTGTACGAGTGCAATGTCCAACTAACTATAACTGTCCCTAAAACCTATGGTTTTTTCAGTGAATTTCAAAGGTTTTTTAAATGCTAATTTCTAACTATAACGTGTCTGAAACCTATGCTTTTTTCAGTGAATTTCAAAGGTTTTTTAAATGCTAATTTGTAACTATAACGTGCCTGAAACCTACGGTTTTTTCAGTGAATTTCAAAGGTTTTTTAAATGACATTTTTTAAATGTATTAATTTTTATATTAATTTTGTTCATACTGATTTACTACATTTTTAGAAACAATTTCTTTTACATATTTTATTTTTAAAATTACATTGTAATTACATTATACATTACATTACAAAAAATACTTTCTCAGAATGAATTACTTTAGTTTAAATACTTTGCACATAGGCAATAGACTTTTAAGTACAGTAGTTACAGTTGTTGCAATGGGCAACACATTTTCAAACACAATGCAACATTCAGCTCAATGTGAATTTCTAGTTAAATGCAATTAGTTACTTTATGGATTACTTTTCTAACCACAGGACTGGATCCTAGATTCAGTCCTGGGACATCTCCTGTAAACAGTTGAGTAAAAGCGTTTTGGTTACAGTCGTGATTTTTAAGGAATAGTATTGTATTTTAAAAGTTGACACTTTGAAACTTTTCCTCATAGAATCACCAATGTTATCCTATGGAAGGAAATTCACTTAGCAGGTAAAAACTGTTATCGTTACTTTTTCTTACTCAGTGTTGGATCCTGGATCCAGCACTGGTGCATCTCCTGTAAACAGTTGAAAAAATGCGTTTAAGTCATACAGGCGATTTTTAAGGAATATTTGTAGTTTGTGAAAATCGACACTTTGAAACTTTTCTGCTGAAAACCAGACAATGGATTCCTATGGAAGAAAAGATAAGTTACTGGTAAGTACGGTTAAAATTACTTTTCAGGGTCAGTGCTGGGCTAAAAGATGCAGCACTGGGTTCTCTCCTGATAACAGGTGAGTAAATCGGAATTCGTATTTCGGCTGATTTTAGAAGAATAATTTAAAGTTCCAAAACTCCACACTTAGAAGAATTTCCAAGTGAAACCAGTCAATGTTAGCCTATGGAAGGAAATTCAAGTTACTGGTAAGTACGGTTAAAATTACTTTTCAGGACCAGTACTCGGCTGAAAGATGCAGCACTGAGGTCTCTCCTGATAACAGGTGAGTAAATCAGAATTCGGATTTCGGCTGATTTTAGAGGAATATTTGTATGTTTCAAAAATCAACAC
Organism: Calotriton arnoldi; assembly: GCA_963921515.1. NCBI lineage: Eukaryota > Metazoa > Chordata > Amphibia > Caudata > Salamandridae > Calotriton > Calotriton arnoldi. The sequence continues at coordinate 707,613 of CAWUFW010001171.1, forward strand.
TTAGAAACTTTTTCAGCAAAAAGCAGGCAATGATATCCTATGGAAGGAAATTCAAGTTACTGGTAAGTACGGTTAAAATTACTTTTCAGGATTAGTACTGGGCTGAAAGATGCAGCACTGAGGTCTCTCCTGATAACAGGTGAGTAAATCGGAATTCGTATTTCGGCTGATTTTAGAGGAATATTTTAAAGTTCCAAAACTCCACACTTAGAAGAATTTCCAAGTGAAACCAGTCAATGTTAGCCTATGGAAGGAAATTCAAGTTACTGGTAAGTACGGTTAAAATTACTTTTCAGGACCAGTACTGGGCTGAAAGATACAGCACTGAGGTCTCTCCTTATAACAGGTGAGTAAATCGGAATTCGTATTTCGGCTGATTTTAGAGGAATATTTGTAGGTTTCAAAAATCAACACTTAGAAACTTTTTCAGCAAAAAGCAGGCAATGATATCCTATGGAAGGAAATTCAAGTTACTGGTAAGTACGGTTAAAATTACTTTTCAGGACCAGTACTAGACTGAAAGATACAGCACTGAGGTCTCTCCTTATAACAGGTGAGTAAATCGGAATTCGTATTTCGGATGATTTTAGAAGAATATTTGCACAATGGTGAAGGGAGGGGGCGGGGCTTGAGGTGACATCTGTGCAAACGCGCCCCGTGGCGCGTTTTAAGTTGGGGTATTAAGTCCCCTTGAATCCTGAGGGTCCCTAGGGGCCAACTAGCCCACCAGGAACCTCCAATATGCGCCAGGTGGCTGCGTTGCAGAGACGTGTAGAGAGGCCACACCCCTTTTTACACCTCTCTGCAACGCAGCTCTGTGGCGCTTTCTGGATGTACCTGTTGGGCTAGTTGGCCCCCAGGGACCCTCAGGATTGAAGGGGATTTAATCCCCCAACTTAAAACGCGCCACGGGGCACAGATGTCACCTGAAGCCCCGCCCCCTCCCTTCACCACTGTGCAAACGCGCCCCGTGGCGCGTTTTAAGTCGGGGGATTAACTCCCCTTGAATCCAAAAAGCACCACAGAGCTGCGTTGCAGAGAGGTGTAAAAGGGGCGTGGCCTCTGTACACCTCTCTGCAACGCAGCCTCTGGCGCATACTGGAGGTTCCTGGTGGGCTAGTTGGCCCCCAGGGACCCCCAGTATTCAAGGGGATCGTTCCCTCTCTGCAAACGCGCCAGGGGGCGCGTTTGCAGAGTGGTGAAGGAAGGGGCGGGGCCTGCGGGCCCGATCGTTTTTTTTTTTGTCCTCTGAAGGGGGGCTGTGTGGCCCCCTTCCTTTTTCCTGTTTTTGGGCCCTGGGGGCCCCATCCCCCAGGGCCTTACCCCTTTTTTTTATTAAAATGTAAAAACGGGAAGGGGGCCGCGTGGCCCCCTTCCCTGGGCCTGTATTGGCCCCAGGGACCCCATCCCCCGGGCATGGCCTCTATTTCTACATTTTATTCTTTGGAGGGGGCTGCGTGGCCCCCTCCTCTGGCCATTTAAGGCCCCGGGGACCCCATCCCCGGGGCCGGCCATACCCTTTTTTTTTTTTTTTGTGTTTTTTTTAAACTTTGGGGCGGGGGGCTGCGTGGCCCCCTCCCGGGCCACTTATGGCCCCGGGGACCCCATCCCCCGGGGCCTGGCCTCACGTTGGAGACTGTGGGGGTCCCCAATCCCCCACAGTCCCAGCCGGCTCCCCGCGTCCCTTGGGAGCCGACATTGCTTTTCCACATGGGGAGCTGCTAAGATGCAGCTCCCCATGTGGAAAGCAATCGGCTTTGGATATTGGAAGAGAGAGCAGGTTTCCTGCTCTCTCTTCCAATATCCAAAGCAGTTTGCTATGGCAGGACGGGAGCCGCGAGGCTCCCGTCCTGCCATAGCAAACTACAGTGTCCAGGGGTAGGCACCCGGGACACTGCAGGAGCCGGCCCTGGGGGTGGCGGTCCCCAGGGCCATCAAGGGCTCCAGGAGGGGGCCGCGCGGCCCCCTCCCTTAAATTGCACAGCCCCGGGGAGGTGGTGGTCCCCGGGGCTCTGGGGGTCCGTAATGGACCCCCACATTTATTTTATAAGTGCCCCGGGGAGGTGGTGGTCCCCGGGGCTGGAGCCCCCCCCACACCTTATTTAAATAAAAAAAAGAAGCCCCGGGGGGGTGGTGGTCCCCGGTGCTTGGGGGACCCTTTGAGGCCCCCCATACAAACAATATACCCACCCCCACCATGCACCCGGGACTTGGGCCACCCGGGGGCAAATGCAATCGAAGCGCGGGAGACCGCGCTTCGATTTTTTCGGCAGGATTCGCGCACCCTGAGCGCATCCTGCCGATTTAAAATTTTTTTTTTTTTTTTCTTTTTTGCCCAGGGGGTCCTTGTGGGACCCCCTGAGCAAACCTAGGGGGTCAGGGTGTTTCTACCCTGCCCCCTTTGTGCGCTTTGCGCACTTGTTTCTGTGCATTTCCGGTTCTACCGAGGGACAAAATGGCTGCCAACATTTCCTGAATCGGAATGTTGACAGCCAGCTGACAGCCAATTAACATGCAGCTCGTGATCGGGACGGTGCGCGCAGGGTGCGCTGAGGGTACGCGGACCCTACTCGGCCATAGATATATATGTACTTTTACTTTTGATTTTCTCAGCAACTACTGAACGGATTTACACCATTTAACAAAAGGGTTCTTTCTGAACCAAGAACTACCTCTTTGCCAAATTTGGTGTAATTCTGTTCAGCAGTTCGGGCTGTAGCCGTGTCTAAAGTTTCCTATGGAAAATTGCATGGGGAAAACGCGTTTTGGGACCCCCTTTTTCTCGGCCCCCGCTTGACGAATCCCCCGAGACTTTCAGGGTAGGAGCGGACCGGAGCGCCCCACAAAGTTTGAAAATTTTGCGAAGATACGTCAACCGGCAAGAGAGTTATTTCAAATAGAATGTCGCGGATTTCCTATGGATAATAGGTTGTAACTATAACTATCTACTGGCGACCGCCAGTAGATAATATATATATATATATATATATATATAGTCACTGAAAAAAACAAAGGTTAAAGGGACTTTATAGTTAGGGTCAGACTTCACTCGTACAAAACCAGTGAAACTCAGTTGTTATAGTTAGCTGAGCTAACTATAACTCACCCCCGCAATACACTTCTTATGACCTCACATATTACATCACTCATGACATGGTCAGTGACATCACTGGTGACATCCCAAAGGACATCACTGATGACATCATCCACAGAATCTTTGACGCTCCCAATCACTAACTCTGTGTTGTTGTCACAGACGCACGATGAGAGGGGCGGAGCCAGGCAGAGGAGCGAGCAAGCGAGTTGAGCCTGGTCCGCTCGTGTTCTCCGTGTTTCCCCCACCCCCCCCGCCTGCAGCTTGAATTCTGTCAACCATGACCCACTGCCTGCAGACCTGTACCATTTTAGCGGGCCGTGGAGGGGGGCGAGTGCCACCGCCAATAGTTGGCGGTTGCAGAGCGGGAGACACTGGTGGACCGCAGAGGCGGCTCGACTAGGTTCGGGTGCGGCCTGCAGTCTCTTCGGTTAGTCCCCACTTGCCAGTCCATCTGACCAGTGGGACTAAAGGGGTCTAAAGAAATGTTTTAAATACTCCAGGAAAATAAAGGAAAGCCCAGCCAGAGACCTAGTGCAACTTCAGAGGTCTCCTCAGCCAGAGTCCAGCAGTATTCCTGCTATTTTTAGCCATCGCTCTGCAGGGTTCCAGGCCTTGGCAGAGCAGTTACAGATCTGTGGGAGGACGAGAGGCTGGGACGCCAAGACCCCTCTGCCTCATTTCTCCATGTCTCACTCTCCACTTTCCACTTTTAATTGTCTGACTTCCGGCCTCCCTGCTCTCCAGAGGTACTGTTTCCATGAGGAGAGTGAAGCAAAGAAGACAGCAGCAAGTGAAGACCGTGGTGGTGCACTTTCCTCTAATACTGAGCAAAGGCTAGGCCTGCGGGACTCCTCTTGGGGTGGAGGCGACCTGCTTTAGGCCGGTGCGGCTTGCACCAATGAAGAGCCCGCTTTTTACCTACCTATTTTTTCACTCACACACGCCAGTTCTCCGCAGTTCTCCACCTTCACCCCATGCTGCCAGTCTACTCACCTACATATTAGTCCATCAGCATTTGATCTTCCCAAAAATAATGAGGTCGGGCAGAACAAGAGGAACCCCCACCTTCCGCAGCGCAAAAAGAAGAGCCAGTGTGCTTCAAACTGTGTTCCAGTCATTGAAACTGGAAAACAAACCTCACATACCAACTGTCGCTCTACCACTTAAAACCAACCCATTGGTACCGCCACTTACAAGGCATGTGCCCAGCACTTTTGATCTATGGCCCAAGCTTCAGTAAAACAAGATATCAAAGTTCACTTATATGAAGGACGAAAGTGCCATTCTCTATCCATCAGCAGAGGAGATCAGAGAGGTGCTTCCTACTCTTCAACCACCGAGGATCCCACAGCTTGACACCTCGGAAAACCCCATGAATCAAGTCACAAACACAACATCACAGTTTACATCTCAGAGTCATATAGGAAATATATCAAACACGACAGAATTACAACACCCTCTTTACTTTAGTCAAGAAACCCCGAAGTCAATCAAGTGGCATCGGCCTAATTCTTTTCCAACTTTTCAATCACAAGCACAAACTGCTCACAAATCGGCTCAGTTAGGCCAGCAACCTTTGAAATCAAGTGACAATGTGATGCCTCTCAGAGCTTTTGAGGCTCAAAAAAAATCGCAATAACTCTGGCACACCAGATGTTACCTTATCAATCGATCCACCATGTTTGACTGAAAGAATCTGTTTTCAACGAACCACTGACCATTTAGTAAATCAGAAACCACCTGACACTGAGCCACCATACTTGTCCGAGAACGGTCCCATCTACACTTCTTTAACTTCTCTTTCACACAAACTGTCATTCATCAGTGGCTTCCAAGTGGAAGCATCAATTCAAAATGGCAGCCCGATTCCATCTTTCGACTTAAGAACCTGTTAACAACTGATAAGCACCTTAGAATCCACAGTTAGAGCACTGGAATACCAATGAAAAAATGTGACATTCAAATTTCTCTGTTAGAAGCTTTAGCTCAGTACATATCATCCATCGATTCATGTTTACGTGACTGAACACTGCAGTCAGCAGTATAACAAATTCTCAAAATCCTACCAATCCTACATCATCGCAAACCAACAAACAAAATCCTCAAGGCTGTGTATATGCGATCTTGTTAGAAAAACTATTCGCTCTACCAGCGATAGTTAGTGATCTACTCCAGGAAATTAAACTGATCGACCAGCATAAGGCCGCTCGACTGAGCCCTAAACCACTCACGACACCAAAAGTCCTTTCCAGCATCACCTAGACAAAGATCGATCTCTATGCCGCTTCCTCAGTTAATGCGACCTTCAAAGAATACAATAGAACTTAAAGTGGAAGTTCATCCTGTACCTTTGTGCTCTGACTCCCCAATTAATGACCACATATTGAAACATCAAATAATCTCTGACGCAAGTCAACAAGCAACCCCAGTACCTTAATCATTATGCACAGCTCGAAATGTAACTAGTAGTGCCTTCAATCCCCCCACCGATCAATTAACTAAGTGAAAGAGAAAACGCCAAAGATAACAAATTAAAAAACAGGAAAAAATTCAGAAGGCGGTAGCCCATGCGGCAAAGATAAAGGGCCACATGCATCATTCAAAATACCGGTCGCAAAGGGGCAGATTCAAAGAATCTGCCCCTTTGTGACGAATATTTTTGCATTTGGGATGCATCATCCCAAATGCAAAAATCGTTATTTAAGTAATCGCTAAATTTGCGATTACTCAAATTGTGATTGCATTTAAGGAATCGCAAACTGCGATTCCCTAAATGCAATGCAACAAAAAGAAAATTGCGATTTTGCAATTAAGAAACGCAAATTACCATCAATTCAAAGTTGATGGTGATTTGCGAGAACTGTGAAAAATGCACAAAAGTGCATTTTTCAAAGTTCTATGTTGCACACATACATGCCCTTGGGGCATGTCTGTGTGCAACTTGTGTTGAAATTGCAATTTCAGGGGTGCATCAGGGTGTCCTTTTGGCACCCTTGCACCCGTGAAATTGCATGCGCAATTTGCGAGTACCTATTTGGTACCCACAAATTGCGCATGCATTTCCCATTGATTCCTATGGGCCTCTAGGCCCATAGGAATGAATGGGATACAATTCCTTATTTGCGATTCGCAATTTGCGAGTCGCAAATAAGGAATGTGTAGGAATCGCAAATTTTTTTGCGATTCCTACATGCGTAAGCATTTGCGATTCCTAAATTGCGACTTCTTATAAATCGCAATTTAGGAATCGCAAATGCACAGTTTGATGCATGTGGCCCAAAGAGCTTCTTTCCTCCCTTAAGAAAGGAGTCCAATCACATACCAGATACATCTGAGATTCTGGTGGCCATGAATGATGAAAGAAATATTGTGCATTTGACCAATTCCTCACTTAAAGTATCTGTAAAGAAACACCCACTGGACTCCACAGAGATTATAGCTCAAACCTCCATCATTCGATTAGGCCCCTTGGCCCAGGAACCTCAGTTTATTAGCGATCAATCGCCAAAAAAGGCTCGACTGCTTTCTCCCAGGGAAACAAATCGAGCCAAGCTCTAAACAGAATTAGCCTTCCAGAGAATAAATTGAGGCAACCTTTAAATGAGATCAACCAACAGATCGAAAGTTTGCACCTACACTTAAATCAGCAACAAAATAATGGGACAACAAGTGTACAACAGGCAACTTTAAAAACATCTATGCCCAATGTAACCATGGCTCTTACCCAAAACAACTCATTATTACCAACTGTTACTCAAATAACAATTTTACATCCAGAGTACATGTACCAAGGACCAAACGATATCCTGAATAGGAGTAATATAGTTAAACTTCTAGCTTCCCACTTGAAATTTCAACACTTAAACTACACTGATATTGAGAGTATCCAGTTTATTCCCTCAATCTTATTTCACCACAAAGAAGCAACAGCAGTGACTTGGACCACTTTATTAGCAGCATTTACAAAAATTGTACCCTCTTAGAGGAATGGGGTATTCTGGTTACATCATCCTCAAAGGTTCAATATCCTCCCACACTCTCTCAGCAGGAGCCAGAATGACTTCTAAAACAGTATTCCCCGATCCAGTGAACAATACAAACTGCTGTAGGTGGCAACAAATGCCACACTCTACAATACTCCTTAGGGATGCAATTGGCTCCCATCATGTAATAGCGACCAATATCAAGCAAGGTTTGATCATCTCTACTAACGCTCAAGAAGGAAGACTTTTTAAGCTCACTCCACCAGCACTGGAATATCAGCATGAGGATTGGGGCTGGCTGGTTGCCACTTTGGCAGGTCCTTCGTTAAAATGACTTGCGTATGAAAAGCATGCACCTTCATCTTAAAAAATGAAGAATGAGCCCAAACTCATGAGTCTATTGTCCTGGAATGTGGCTGGGATGAAAAACATTTTAATAGATCCAGATACAAAATCTTTTTAATCATCACATGATATTATATGTATGCAGTAATCATGGCGCAAAGAAGAAACCCTGCTCGAAGGTTACTGTGATTTTTTCAACTCAGCCACCAGCCAATCTATTAAAGGCCATGCGATGGGCAGTTCATCCATCTACCTATCACTACATTGGTCCTTAGACGTTTCTATTCATCCAACTAATTATCATAACTTTTTATGCCTCATAATTAAAAACTGGAGCCAAAATCCCTCTGCAACCAGCGTAATACTGCTAAATGTTTACATCCGCCCAGCAGCCCGGAAAAAGAAGCAAAATATCAAAGCTTTGGAGCTTGTCATAACAGATATCAGATTAACCTATCCAAAAGACCATTTGTTGTTAACAGGTAATTTTAACTTACATTTAATGGATAATCCATTTCGAAACCCTTTTTCTGCAGCTGTGGATTCACGGTGGCTAATACCCTCACAGATCAAGGCACCTCAAAGAACTCAGTCCACAGGACAAGCTCTGTTAGCCGTCCTAGAGGACTTGTATCTGCGCACCCTAATGGTCATTATCCTGACGATCAGCCAGCCCATTACACACATTTCACACGTCATAGTCAGACGGTTCTATACTACACGTTTTGCTCAATTCCACTGTTAAGTCATGTAAAATCCTTTGCTATCCAAATATGTTGCAAAAGTGACCACATGTCCCAGCGGCTGCTTTTAGATCACCAAACCAAGCCCCTTATAACATTAGAGAGAATCGGCTCGCAAAGTCAGCATCAAAACTGGAAGCGTATTAAATGGTCAACGGATACCGCCACAAAATATTCGAAGTGGAAAACCACACTCCACAATCATCATCATCACTTTATTTCGATGACAAGGGATCATAAAAGTACACAGCACATACATTATACAGTAGAAAGAATCAAATGGGTAAATATAAATGAAGTCATCTCTATAAAAATTGATATAAAATCACATGAATTAAAAATAAAACAAGATGCATCATAAAGTGCTTTTAGTGCACTTAATCCACAGTGCATGTCAATTCAATTTTTAGACAAATCGAATACCATCTGCATAATAATAGATTTAATTTCACATAAGTTAAAAAAATGTGGTGCATCATAGAGTGCATTTAAAATGCTTTATCCACAGTGCATGCCAATATCTAGACAGGCCAAAGACCACAGCTCTGCGTGTATCAGTACTCAAAATTCTTAACACCTCTAGGTAGTGGCCTGGGCCGACTAATTTACAGAGTGGTATTATCCATTTTTTCCTGAGTGGTTTGTAGTTAGGGCAAAAGAATAGCAAATGCACAATGGATTCAGGACTAGCATTACAAGCAGGACAGATATCATCAATAGAGACATCATTGCACCACTTTTTACTAAAACGTTTCGTAGGTATAGTCTTATAGCGAAACTGAAAGAATAATTTACGAGCCATAGGGGGGACAATTTCGTCTAATGTGTCCTCAAAGCTGGGAACGGATTTAAAATTTTAAAATTCAGTGGTCAAGCGGCCCTCTGCTTTTACCAAGACTTGCAATGATGTTACTTCCCAAAACTTTTCATTCAGCCTCGTTCAAGATATAGTTACCAGACTATCTGGGTCATCCCAAGCCTCCCCAGTAACTCTTTTAATATTCTAAACCAGGGGATCGAGATTATCGATGGAGACTTCAATAGCTCAAAAAGTAGCTCCTGGTATGGCAAGAGTTCGTCCACAGTCCACAACCTGTGCCAAAACATAAGGAGTTTATAACTTAATTTGTGTGCTAGCTGCCTTTGCGCAAGATCCAGGTATAGGGGCACCAGCGGGGTGCTAACAGGGAAATCTACCAAGGATCTAAGAAAACGATTCTCAATTGTGGACAAACAGTTTGTCATTCCAATGCCCCATAGTTCGGCTCCATAGAGGGCCCCACCTAATACCTTTGTATTATAGATTTCCAGAGTGGGTGCGAGCTGTCTTGACAGTGTTTTCCTGTGTATTTTAGTGATATTGGCAGTCCGATGTATAAGTTGCATTTTGACTTTCTCAATATGTGCTGCCCAATTAATTGATGGTGTCAGGTGAATGCCTAAGTAGTCAAAGGCATCAACTCGCTCCAGATTAGTGTTACCAACTAACACAGGTCTTTTAGTGGGATTAGCCGCTCCTTTTCTAAAAATCATGTATTTGGTTTTGGATTCATTTAACACCAGCCCTCGTTCGTCGCAGAACTTAATAAAATCATTTAAAAGCTGCTGCAATCCCTGCGGCAATTTTGAAAATAAAAGTGTATCATCGGCAAAAAGAAGAGCGGGCACTCTTTTTTTGCCAATTTGTGGGGCATCACACCCGTCTCTGTCTAAAAAATTGACAACATCATTGATAAAAAGAATAAAAAGTGTGGGGGCTTGAACACAGCCCTGCCTTACTCCACACTGGACTGGGAAGGGATCTGTGACTTGGTTGTTCTCACCCCACCTCACCTGTGCTGTGTTTGATGAATGTAATCTAATTAAAATGTCTAAAATATTCCTTGGTATGCCCTGCTCCTTTAAAACCCTCCAAAGACTTGAACGTGGAACAAGGTCAAAGGCAGACCGTAAATCAACAAAAGCCACATAGAGCTTTCCTCCCTTGACTTGCACTTCCTTCCAGTAGATGCACAATAGGCAGAAGGTTTGATCCAAGGTGCTTGTTTTAGCTTGAAAACCTGCTTGAAGATCACTCAGGATACTAGACTCTAAAATCCAGTCCTGTATCCGACCTAATATTTGCTTACAAAAGATCTTATGTAGGGAATCGATAAGACTAATGGGCCTGTAACTGGCTGGCCTCACTCTGTCCCCCTTTTTGTAGATGGGGACGACCTCTGCGTTCTTCCACGAGGGAGGGATGGGGGTACCTCTAAGGATTGAGTTAGTCAGAAGATTTATATAGGATCCCCAAAGTACTATATCCTCCTTATAAAGATCATTGGGGATTCTGTCTGGTCCGGGGGCATGGGCCGAGATGCACGAGCGAATTGCTACTTGAGTTTCTTCTATGGAAAAAGAAAGGCCTCCACCCTCATTGATGGGCCCCTGACCTCGACCCTGAGGTACTTCCTTGGCTATAGCATCCCTTGACTCATAAAGGGAGCCAAAATATGCTACCCACTCCTCTGGCTGAACTGTGAATTCTAGGGCTCTCCCGGTCCCCTTAAGCCAGTATGCTGCTATGCTCCAAAAGCTCTTCGAATCTTTGTCTGACAGTGCATTTCGCAAGGCAGACCAAGGGAGCCCTCCCACTCCATCTTCGCGGATTCAATTGCCCGCTTGTACTTAGCTCTGCAGGCCACTGTCTCAGTACGTGATTTTTGCTTTACTGCCCTTATAAGCGCCTCCTTATGAAGCCTACAATCCTTATTATACCAGGCACCCTGCTGAGCTGACCTCTGGTATATACTAATACTTTCCTTCTTTTGAAGATTGCGAGATTGACCTAGCAATTCCCTTATCTCATTGTATAGAAACTCATGGCTGGGGCCCAGTGTCTCCACAACATTATGAGTAGTGGAACTAGCTGTTTCCTCCAATAACAGACGGACCTTACTCTTGGCTGCGTCTAACGCCCCCGGATGTGCCTCCACCCAGTCCCATCTAATTGTCCTCTGATTATTGGTGATTGCCAGAGTACCTAAGTCTGGGCAGCCCCTTTTAACAGACTCAACAGTACCCTGCTTGATGAAAGTAAGTGGTAGGGCATTATGGTCGCTGTCGACCCTTTTGACCACTGCCATATCTTTAACTGAGTTCCAAAGGTTGAGAGATACCAGGCAGTAATCTATCCTGTTTTCATGACCTGGCCTGTTGAAAGTAGGATCCCCATTTGGGTCAGAAATTGTCCTTCCATTCGTGGCTCTCAAATCATGCTGCATTGTGAGGGCCACCATCTGGGCTCCTCTCTTGGACCACCTTACTAAGGGAAGATCTAGCTGTGGAATTAGCCACTCTCTGTCCCACTCATCGGTCAAGTCTGGGGGAATTGGAACAAGCGGTTCAAATGTACAGTTAAAACCACCTGCCACTAATGCAGGGATTTTGTCTGCATAGTGTGACAAAACAAGGTCTAGGATGCGCAGTATATTGGTTTCCTCCTGGGCCCGTAAGACTCTGTTGTAACCGTTAATCATCCTAATTTTTGGTCCACTGTAAAAAGTAAACTCCATTGCTAGAATATCTTGGGAATCAACATGTAAGAGTTTAACTTTGACCCCTAGGTCAAATTTCACCCATACTGCTAACCCTCCCGAGGGTCTACCCAGCTCTTTTCTTGTAGCATTAATAGCATAAGTGGAAAAACTACTTCTGTTCGGACATTGCAGGCTCCAGGTTTCTTGGAAAAAGATTGCATCAAAAGAATCTACAAAGGAGCACCATTCTGGGTCCACCAATAGCTTGGAGATCCCAGCCACATTCCATACAAGAACCCTTAAGGAGTGATTTACCAGGTCTCCCCCTTCTACACCTTCTACACCCCCAAGGGTAGAGCAACCGCATCCCCGCTTTCCACCGAAGGAACGATCTCACTATTTACCTCTGGGTCAGTAACCAGATCAAGTGGTAGAGGAATTATTATTGGGGGGGTGCTAGGAAGTGACATCACCGGGGGACTTAAGGATCCTCTCTTATTTACAGGTATCATCTGCGCCTCATGCAGAGGTCAACTATACCCTCTCCATTCACCCACATTAAGTGAGGGCAACCCTTTTGGTACTGGCCCATAAGTTGATAATAACAATCTAGTGCGGGTTTCAGCATTAGATGTCAATAAAGGTGGGGGGGCTCCAGCTGGAGGTCTGTATCTGATGGAAAAACGGGAATATGCTGGAGGGATTGTGCGTGAATCAATTGACAATAGTCCAGTGATAATACCAGCATTGTGAAAGCTAACCTCAATCATATCCCAAGGTGACCTCTGCATAGGGATTCTTCTTACCGATTTTATGTCATCCCTAATTATTGAGTAGCAATGTCTTGTAGACCTGAACCAATAGATTACCTTATTCTTGAGCGAGTCCTGATCTTCAAAACTCCTAAGAGGGAGTTTAGGAACTTCCGTAAGATGGATCACCGCACAGTTTTCCCATTCCCTAGGTCTCATATAAACACCATCCCAAACAGTCCCCCTGTCTGGTGCCATCCCATGATCTCACATATGTGTGTTTGCTTCATCCAATACAACGTCTCCTCTATCTATGCCCCTGCCTTGTATGGGGCCGGGGTGTTCCTCTGAGTTTGATTTACAATGACTTGTGAGCTACAATCCCCAGTAGTATGTAGCGAAGACTGAATGTACACAGTTCGTGTAGAGTCTCGAGTACTACTTGCATTGGCCTGGCTACATGCTTCTACTCCATTAGCAGCCCTACTCGTTAGTGGTGACATGGGTTCTGGAGCCACCAAATTTCCACCGTTGGCCCTCTCCAGCAAACCGGCAACCTTCACTCTAAGTGAGATTACCTCATCTCCCAAGGTTTCAATAAGATCTTTTAGTGACTGGATTACGCCAACAGTGATTTTGCATGCCTCTACAGGGTCATCACCCACCCCTGCTTCTTCTATTTGGAGAACATCGAATCTCTTTTGGCACTCAATATTAACAGTCGGTGGTATACTGTGCACTCTCTTTAAATCATTTCCAGGTTGAATAACTGTTACACTCAGCTCCGCTCCAGGGGGTCCAGTATCTAAGGCCTTACTACGCCTTTTATTGTGTTAACATTAATGAAATCTGCTTGGCTGATTTTTTAGCTGGGGGCGGTTCAGGTGAGGTAGTTATCATGGAACCAAGGACATTTGCAGTGCTAGTGGGACTACCACGTGAAGGCGAATGGCTTGGTAAGCCAGAACTGGCTATGTCCTGGCATTCTGTTAAGATTGTCTCAATCCTATAAATTGTCTCATGGCAAGACACACTAGAGGGCCTCTTATTATGCAATGGCTGGCCCTGGGCCTTTATTTTACCCATTTCTAATTATATGCTCAGCAGCTTTCTAAGTCACTAAATGCACCAAGAAGGGTAGTTCAAAACGAAGACACCCCACAAAAACATCAAGCAAAAAACTGGTACGGCAGTGTAACAGATATGAAGTTGTTGTCCAGGACATTTAAAAAGAAAACACAGGGCCACAGTTTCAATCTTCAAGTCAATCGTAAGAGTCACTTACAGTTCAACAAATTCATCTGTGGCAGCCAAGGGGGGTGGCCCCGCCCCACCTCTTATTTTCACTGACGGCCCGCCCTTGGCCCGGGCTTGGCCCGGGCACGCCCACGTGCATCCCATGCCGCGGGAGTCAGAGGAAGCCTTTATACGCTGCTGGTGCGTCGGGATTAGCGTTGGCGCCTCCTGACGCGTTGTGCAATGGGGGATGTAGTCCCCTAGGCAAGGGCTGAGGGTAAAGTGCTGGTGCAGTCACAAACGAGCTCCCACGCTGCGGGAGTCCGAGGAAGCTTTTATGTGCCGCTGGCACGTCGGGATTCGCTTTGGCACCTCCTGGTGTGTTGTACAATAGGGGATGTAGTCCCCTAGGCAAGGGCTGAGGGTAAAGTGGTGGTGCAGTCACAAACGGGCTCTCGTGCCGCGGGAGTCCGAGGAAGCCTTTATGTGCTGCTGGTGCGTCGGGATTCGTGTTGGCACCTCCTGGCGCGTTGTGCAATGGGGTATGTAGTCCCCTAGGCAATGGCTGAGGGTAAAGTGCTAGTGCAGTCACAAACGGGCTCCCTCGCCGCAGGAGTCTGAGGAAGCCTTTATGCGCCGCTGGCACATCGGGATTCGCATTGGCGCCTCCTGGCGCATTGTGCAATTGGGGATGTAGTCCCCTAGGCAAGGGCTGAGGGTAAAGTGCTGGTGCAGTCACAAACGGGCTCCACAATCAGTCCTTCTCACTATGTCACATAGCAGAAGACTGGGAATTATTCATGCATTAACTCCTCCTAACCCTAACTCAGCTGCCTGCATGGGGCTCAGGCCACGCAAGATCTACTCCAACAAGACCTGGTTTACAAAAGATCTCAAAAACTTAAAAAGAGCTTTAAATAAGATGTGATTGCTAAAAAACGGATTAAATACCATTTCCGGCGAAGAAATAAAAAATCTTCGAGAGATATACAAAAGTTCCATCTGGCATGCAAAAAAGAGGCATGAGGAAGCATGTAGCTATTCATGGCTTGTCAAGCAAAAAACTCTAAAGCCTTTTGGATTATAAAAAATCGACTAAACAACGAAAGTGCCACTCCTCGACTGAAAGAAAACAACGTGACTGTGGACACCTGGTCCTACTACATCAGTACTCTGTATCAAACTAAACCAAATCTGTCTACCATCCAAAACCTGTTCTCTCAAACTGATCGCATTTTAAAAATCAAGGAGGATGGTAAAGAGCAAATGTACCACTTAGCACAAACCATCACAGCTAAAACGATCGCCATCTTAGTCAAAGAAAGTAGAGGAGACTGCGCTCCTGGACCAAATGGTATCCCTGCTTCAGTTTATAAATTGGATATCAAATTTTGGTCGCAATTACTGGAAAGGCTGTTCAGAACCTGTCTTATTACAGACACTATCCCCTCTTGTGGCAAGGATCAATCCTGCACCCTATTTATAGAAAAGGCTCAGTGGCGAACCCTGAGAGCCACTGTCTCATTGCTCTCCAAGACGTTGAAGCTAAATATTTTGCTTCCCTACTATTGGAAGATCTAGAAGCATGGGCGAATTCAAAACATCTGATCTCATTTAATCAAACTGGGTACAGACCAATGTTGGGCACCACCGATAACCTAGTAGCAATCAGGATGTTAGTGTCAAAACAGATACAGAAAATTCAACTCCTCTACAGCTGTTTTATAGATTACAGCAAGGCCTTCGATCATGTCCAACGGGAACTTCTCTGTTCGAAGCTCAAAAATTGGGACATCCCTGATCCGCTGCTATGGGGTATTCAATCACTTTACTCCGAAAACATGGGCCAGAGTCAAACTCGATGATAAATCAACAGTCTCCAATAGATTAGGATAGAGCAAGGAGTGAAACAAGGGTGCGTTTTGGCCCCAGCTCTTTTTAACCTATTGATGAGCGATTTGGCTCCTGCCCTTGGTGCCACTGTTAGTGACACCCCTAAACTGGGACATTATCACATTACTTCCCTTCTCTATGCTGACGATGT
The DNA here is from genome assembly GCA_963921515.1 of Calotriton arnoldi. Classification (NCBI taxonomy): domain Eukaryota; kingdom Metazoa; phylum Chordata; class Amphibia; order Caudata; family Salamandridae; genus Calotriton; species Calotriton arnoldi. The sequence goes on from CAWUFW010001171.1 coordinate 723,334, forward strand.
AGTGCTTCTGAGTCAAACAGCCAGGGGACTACAAAGGCTGCTTGATGTTTTAATTGCACACAGTACTACAAACGGCATGACAGTGAACTTTGAGAAGACCAATGTCGTGTTTTTCGGATGGAAAAAAACAAACCCGGAACATGGTACTTTAGCAAACACCTTCTGTCCATCGCTCCAAGTACCTTGGATGCTGGCTATATGATAAGGGAGGGCACTTAACTCACGAGAATTCCATCAAACCAAAGTGTGCCACACTGCTCTTTGCATTTCAATACATTTTTAAACAAACTAAGCAACCTACCCTAGAACCTTTGCTGAAAATAGTAAAAGCCAAGCTAATTCCCATGATGGCATGTGGTTCGGAAGCCTTTCCCGGCAAACTGGTCACCTTTTTGAACAAATCTCAGAGCCAAGTGTTCAGATCATCACTTAAACTCCTAAATCATTCTGCAGCAGCCCAGGTTAGATTGGAATTCATGCTATGTGACCAAGTCTTGGCTCAAAAGGCCTGCATTCTTAAATATCTACATGCTACACATGCGGCCAAAGTAGGAACACTGAAAGATTTAATCTGGAAGGAAGTATCCTCAACGAATCATATAGCCACTCAAAATTCTTGGACTGTCACCTTCCATGAAGCATTGAATCTTAAAACAGCTACTATTTTGTGGAATCAAAATCTGCCACACCAGAACTTTAAAAAAGAATTAAACCGACTAATCCAAAAAGCATCATTTGTACAAGATCATCGGGCCCTCATGGTCCGAAAGCATGCCAACCTTATAGGAAGAAGCTACAATAAAAGAAAGAATCAAAAATATCTTACAGAGGGGGGGACGTGGCTAACCGCCAGGGAATATAGCCACTTCTTAGAGCGGCTCCGCAGCACCATGTCTATGCTGCCAGTAATCCCCCAAGCAACCCCACTCCTTGCCCGCAGAGGCAAGGGAGGTATCCATGACGCTGGAGAACCGAGGAGTCGGGCCTTTGGCTCCAGAGATGGAGTGCTGTGCGGCCTGACGGGTGGCTGCATCCCTGCTGGGGGCGGACCGCATGAGTGCGGCAGCGGCGATGAAGCTCCGCCCGTTATCAGCTGGTGCGGGTGGTTGGGACCACCCCCCCTTTGGATTCAGGAGGAGACTACAAAAATAATAGAGCGGGACTGGGGCCAGGGCCGAAGGAGGCCTGGACTCTATGACGGGGCACAGACTGAGGAGGGGGGGCTGTTCCAGGAACCCAGGCCTTGGTCAGACTGGCCTGTCTCCACTGGGAGATGCTGATTCTCACCGATCCTCCCTACAGGAGAAGGGGTCATATTTAAAGGAGCAGCTAGGGAGCAGAATCCGAAACTGTGGCAGAACAGAGGACCAGTAGCTCATTAGAGCCAGAGACACGATCGAGCCAACTCATCTCTTTAATGTGAACACTGAGCAGTCTGCTAAAGGGACATCCAGAAACTCATTGCAATAATAGAAGGGACACCTACAAAATACAGTGAGAGGCCTGATGGTATGCAGTCATGATATCGATGTTGAAATATCGATATGCCATAATATCGATGTTTAAATATCGATGTGACAGAATATCGACTTGCAAGAATATCGTCGACCAGAATATCGACATGCAGGTAAGAAATATAGTTTTTGTTAATATCGAAGTTAGTAATATCGTTAGTCAAAATATCGTTGTTAATAATATCGAAATTTATTTTAGTGTTTTGTATCTTAGTATATGTGTTAAAAGTATAGCTTATTGTTTTAATGTATGTTTGAAATTTTTAGAAGTAATTAATTTTATGTTAAGTAATTTTTGCGTATTTTAGTTCCGCAGCGGGTTGTGGGTTTATAGGGGAATAGGGTGGGAAGTAATTTAATTATAATATATTTATTAATACATTTTTAGTAATTATTAATTTTTTAAGAAATTTAATATTGCGTTTTAGTTCCGTAGCGTGTTGTGGGTTTATAGGGGAATAGGGTGGGAAGTAATTTAATTAAAATTAATTAATTAATCATTTTAATTCATTAATATTTTTGTATTTAATAATGTATATGGTTAATTGTGTTAATTTCTTATTAATTAGTTATTAATTGGTTATTAATTATTGATAATTGATTGGTAAATATGTTAATTGTGTCATTTTTTTAGGAGCGGGTTGTGGGTTTATAGGGGAGTAGGGTGGGAAGTAATTTAATTATAATTAATTAATTAATAATTGTAATTCATTATTATTTTTGTATTTAATAATTTATATTGTTAATTGTGTTAATTTCTTATTAATTCGTTATTAATTGGTTATTAGTTATTAATAATTAATTGGTAAAAATGTTAATTGTGTCTTTTTTTAGGAGTGGGTTGTGGGTTTATAGGGAGTAGGGTAGGAAGTAATTTAATTATAATTAATTAATTAATAATTTAATTAATTAATATTGATGTATTTAATATTTTATATTGTTAATTGTGTTAAATATTTTGTTATTAATTAGTTATTAATTGGATATTAATTATTAATAATTAATTGGTAAATATCTTAATTGTGTTATTTTTTAAGAGCGGGTTGTGGGTTTATAGGGAGTAGGGTGGGAAGTAATTTAATTATAATTCATTAATTAATCATTTTTATTAATTAATATTTTTGTATTTAATATTTTATATTGTTAATTGTGTTACATAATTTGTTATTTATTAATTGGTTATTAATTATTAATAATTAATTGGTAAATATGTAGATTGTGTCAATTTTTTATGAGCGAGTTGTGTATTTAGAGGGCAGTAGTCTGGAAAGTAATTAAAAATTAATATACTTTTTAATTTTTTCATATAATATTTATTTATTGTTATTTTATAGTCTTAATAGTATGAATTAATTTAATACTGATTGTTTTTAATTTTATTGTTCATTTTTATTAGTTAATTAATTAATTGTTAAGCAATTATGTTAATTGTGTCATGTTTTACAATAGTGGTGGTGTCATTTATAGGGGTATTTGGTGGGAGGTAAATTATTTTTAAATATTTAAGTATTTGTTAATTAATGTTTATTATTTTGCTGGAGTGGGAATAGTAAATTATTCACCTCTGCTATCCAACACTTTCCCTACTGTTGCAATTGTTGGAGTGGGAATAGTACTTTTATCCCCTCCACTGTCCAACACTTTCCCTATTGTTGCACTCCGTGGATTGGGAATAGTACATTATTCCCCTCCGCTATCCAACATTTTCCCTACTGTTGCACTTGCTGGAGTGGGAATAGTAAATTATTCCCCTCCGCTATCCAACACTTTCCCTACTGTTGCATTTGCTGGAGTGGGAATAGTAATTTTATCCCCTCCGCTATCCAACACTTTCCCTACTGTTGCACTCATTGGAGTGGGAATAGTAATTTTATCCCCTACGCTATCCACACTTACCCTACTGTTGCAGTTGCTGGAGTGGGAATAGTAAATTATTCCCCTCCGCTATCCAACACTTTCCCTACTGTTGCACTCCCTGGAGTTGGAATAGTAAATTATTCCCCTCCGCTATCCAATACTTTCCCTACTGTTGCACTTGTTGGAGTTGGAATAGTAAATTATTCCCCTCTGCTATCCAACACTTTCCCTACTGTTGCAATTGTTGGAGTGGGAATAGTAATTTTATCCTCTCTGCTATCCAATACTTTCCCTACTGTTGCACTCGTTGGAGTTGGAATAGTAAATTATTCCCCTCTGCTATCCAACACTTTCTCTACTGTTGCATACTCTGGAGTGGGAATAGTAAATTATTCCCATCCACTATCCAACACTTTCCCTACTGTTGCACTTGCTGGAGTGGGAATAGTAAATTATTCCCCTCTGCTATCCAACACTTTCCCTACTGTTGCACTCGCTGGAGTGGGAATAGTAATTTTATCCCCTACACTATCCAACACTTTCCCTACTGTTGCACTCCGTGGAGTGGGAATAGTAAATTATTCCCCTCCGCTATCCAACTCTTTCCTTACTGTTGCACTTGCTGGAGTGGGAATAGTAAATTATTCCTCTTTGCTATCCAACATTTTCCCTACTGTTGCACTTGCTGGAGTGAGAATAGTAAATTATTCCCCTCCACTATCAAACACTTTCCCTACTGTTGCACTCACTGGAGTGGGAATAGTAAATTATTCCCATCCGCTATCCAACACTTTCCCTACTGTTGCACTTGCTGGAGTGGGAATAGTAAATTATTCCCATCTGCTATCCAACACTTTCCCTACTGTTGCACTCGCTGGAGTGGGAATAGTAATTTTATCTCCTCCGCTATCCAACACTTTCACTACTGTTGCACTCCGTGGAGTCGGAATAGTAAATTATTCCCCTCCGCTATCCAACACTTTCCCTACTGTTGCACTTGCTGGAGTGGGAATAGTAAATTATTCCTCTCCGCTATCCAACCCTTTCCCTACTGTTGCACTCCCTGGAGTGGGAATAGTAATTGTATCCCCTACTCTATCCAACATTTTCCCTACTGTTTCAGTTAATGTAGTGTAAAATGTTGTTTTAAAGATAAATATTTATTTTAATATTTTATTTTATTATATATAATTTATTTTTATATATATCTTACAGGGTTATGTATATATGTATGTATTTATAATTTTTATTATGTTTCTAACATTTTATAATTTAATAGAATAATTATTTATTAATATTATTAAGCAAATATATATATATATATATATATATAATTTTTTTATATATGTATGTTTAATTTATTTTTATATTATATTTATTAAGATTTTTAAATAATTCTAACTGTTTTTATTAATTATATTTATTATTTAATTTATTTTATATTATTTTTAAGACATTTAAAAAAAACGATATTTTGAACAACGATATTTTAAACAACGATATTTTGGTTTCGATATTTTTGTACTTACCTTTGTAGAGATAGGATGTCGATATTCTGGACATCGATATTCTTGACACGATATTCTGGTAGGTCGATATTGTTGTCGTCGATATTATGTCAGTGATCCAGGCCTGATACTGGTGGGGCCACACAAGCTGCTAAAAGAAGTAAAGAGGGTCAGCTGAACCTCCGGGAAGGAGGTTCAGCTGTGAGGGAGGGAGAAACTGACAGGCCGCAGAGAGGGCCTCAGTACACACTGGCAGGTGGCAGTGACCGCCCCCGCAACCCGCTCACCCCACATCGTACTATCTCAAGGGAGGACCCCATGATGACAGGAGGGAAAAGTATGAAGGGAACGGGCAGACCTACGTAACATCGGGGTGAAAGTAAAGGAAGTGGAAGACTCAACGGCGGCCCGGCTTCAGGACACTAAATCCCTTACGACCCAGGTGACTGAACTACAGGTGGCCAACTCCTCTCTAGAGGTGAGACTGGAAGACTATGAAGGGAGGTCCAGACGTAACAATGTCTGCATCCTGGGGGTCCCGGAGAGGGCGGAGGGACCGGCAACTGACTTGCTTGTTGAGGAACTTATCCTCAAACACCTCCAGCCGAAGGCGCTCTCTAAGTTCTTCTAGGTGGAGAGGGCCCACCGAGTGCCGGGGGGCCGGGTCCGACCGGGTGACCCAACAAGACCTATCCTCACCCGCCTCTTTATCTTCCGGGACCGAGATGTGATTCTGCAGAAGGCATGTACGGCCCCACCGGTCCTTTACAGGAATGCTCAGATCATCTTCTTTCCTGACTTCACCCTAAAGGTCCAGAGATCGAGACACAGCTTCCTGGAAGTAAAAAAAGTACTAAGAGACAAAAGGGTGAAATACTCAATCTCTTTCCGGCTCAGCTGCGGATCAAGTTTGAGGGTAAAGTATGGTTCTTTATGACAGCAGAGAAGACATGGGAGTGGCTTGAAGGGTGGAGGAAAATGGGAGGCTCTGGCAAGATGCAGCACCGTGAGAGACAGAGAAAGACTATTTCTACAGCAGGAGTTCAGCTGACTGATGAGACAGTTCAGCAGTAGGGACCCTGAGTCAATCCCTGTAAATGTTCTGTGGGGACCGTCCTGGAGGGGTGCTCCTCCTTGTTGATGTTTCCTACCAGGTCCTTGATGCTTTGTGGCCAGGTCTCTCTGAGGAGAAAATCCTAATGTTTTTTGTGTAGGGGTGTGCTTTGCCTCCAAACAAAGCGGACAGCTCAGGGGTTAGAGTTGGCCTCAATTATCACTGATGGGTTGCAGACAGGTCAAATTAACGGACATAGATTATGATGGGAGGTTTGAGGGGTGGAGCAATGATGGAAGTTCACATTCCCCTATGTTTGGAATGTTAGGGGGGTTGACAGGTGCTCTGCTAAGTTCAGGGGCGGGAAGTTGTAAGTCCATCAGGAAGGGATGCGGGGAGGGTGTTGGTTCTAAATGGGAAGGGAGGGGTAAAGTTCATGGGAGATTGATGTGTTTGTATTGTTTTCTTTTTCTTAATTTTATTGGTTGAGCAAGCTGCACGGACACGCATGAGTGCGGTAAGTGAGAGAGGTGGGGGAAGGAGGACAAAAAGGAGCTGGAAACTAATATTAGCTAAACCACAGAGAAAAAGAGGGGGAGACAATACTTCAATATTAAAAACGAGGGACAATATCAAAGCCTCACTCAGTGTCAGAAACAAGGAATAAGCTACTGCCTGAGAAATAGGGGCTTAGTTGCGGATACCACGACTGGGGTCTCAAGAAAAAGCCTGGTTCTAATATCCACTACCAAAAAAACTAACAGACAAAAGGCTAAACAAGGGATCTCAGATCAACAGGAGGACCCCACTACAGCCCTGGGGAAAGCCAGACCGGTAGGCACTAAAATCAAGATCACCCCCTCTCTACGCTCCTTTTTCAAAGTACAAGCTAAACAGACCCACCCCATGCTGACAGAGCTCCCTGCAGGAACCCAGATGGAGAGAAAAGAGGGTGCAAACTCAGCCAGAGAAACCCCAGTAAGGGACAAAATATCATGCAGCAATAGATGCCAACTGCTAAGCTCAGAGGAGACCGCCAGGCAAGAAGAGCCTCAACTCCAACATTTTGAGTACCACAACTGTTGAAAATGTTTGAAGAAAGTAGAATACGGGGTGGGCTCCCCCCGAGTCAGAGACTTGCAACCATAGTGGTCATCCATAAAGAAGGGAAGTCAGTAGAACAATGTACTTCATAGAGACCAATCTCATTACTTAACGCAGAAGCAAAAATGCTAGCTAAGCTGTTGGCTCTACGTCTTCTCCTTATTATTTCTGGCTTAGTTCACTCAGACCAATCTGGATTTATGCCAGGACATAGCACAGCACAAAATCTAAGACGTCTTCATGGCATGCTTGTGCGAACCCGCAGGATTCAAGAGGATGCAATTGTATTATCCCTAGACACGTGTTTTGCTTTTGATACCATCGAGTGGCCATATCTATTTGCGGTACTGAAGCGTGTGGGTTGTGGACCTTGCTTTTTAGCTTGGCTTCACCTCTTATATACAGAACCCTTAGCGCAAGTGGTGGTGAATGGAGAAGCATCTCGAGTCTTCCCCCTGCAGAGAGGGACAAGTCAGGGATGCCCCCTGTCACCCCCATATTCACCTTGATGTTGGAGCCTTTGGTGACTTGGATTCGGGGGGGATCCATTCATACAAGATCTCCGATGGTCAAATGAATGGGAAGACAAAATATCATTATATGCAGATGATATCCTTCTCTACGTGGCATCTCCCTGATCCTCTGTTGCTAATGTTCTGAATATTTTCACGACCTTCTGTAGGTACTCTGGGTTCACAATTAACTGGTCCAAATCTGTCATATTTGTCCTCCATGGTCCAAAGCCCTGTCTACCAATAAGGTGCGAGGTGCAGATTGTTGAGGATGGGTTCCGATATCTAGGTATATTCATCACCACAGATCCGGCTCTATTTTATACCCGTAATTTATAACCTCCCCAGTCCAGACTCAAGGCTGACGTACAACATTGGCAATCGCTTCCCCTCTCTCTAATGGGAAGAGCAGCATTATTTAAAATGTTGGCACTCCCCAGATTTCTCTATCTAATGCAGAATACACCATTTCCAATCCCGGATGCATATTTTAAATCAATAGAAGGTGTGGTCCGAACCATTCTATGGGACGGGTTTTCCCCATGGATCGTGCTCAATAAATTGACTAAGAGTTTGTATGAGGGGGGATTGCTCTGCCCGACATTCATATGTACTACAGAACGGCACAATTTGCAACTATAAACCAATGGGTCCATCAACCTATATCTGAACTAGCCTATTAGATGGATAGATTGGTTCCCTAACCGAGGGGATACCTCAGAGCATTATATTCTAATCCCCGACGCCTCCCATTGGAGGGTTTTACAGCTATAACAATCCGTCTATAGCACTCGACCCTCTCTGAGTTAGGATGGAAGAACAAAATCGCCAAAGCAACATCCTTATGGGAGTCTGAGCAGCTGGATGCAATGGGCGAAAGAAAAGGGTTTGAAAAGTGGGAACTAATTGGGATCTCTAGGGTGGGGGACCTTCACTCCAGGACAGACGTGATGCCATTCACAGAGTTACAGAAAACCTTTGACCTGGCCCCCACAGAAACATTCCGATACATGCAGATTCGACAAGCCATACAGACAATGATACCCAAAGGGACACTTTTACCAGAGTCATCCCCATTGGAATGTAGACTCCTATAGGAACACTTAACCCGGAAGGCGGTCTCACTCACATATCAGAAGTTCATCAATAACGCTCCAGACACCCTAACCCCCCTAAGGGAACACCGGGAAAGAGATATAGTAGATCTGCATGAATAGGACTGGCCAGAAGCGTTGGCTTCCCCTAAAGAGGTGGCCCTCAGAGCTCGTTTTAGATTGATCCAACTCAAAATCCTTCAAAGAGCCTACATCTCATGTAATACATAAGTCAAGATGGGCAGGAAGATAGATCCACTTTGTAATAGTAGGTTTGGGGACGAAGGGTCGTTTTACCACATTCTCTGGTCTTGCCCGAAAATGTAATCATATTGGGAGGGGGTGATAACCTGCATTTCAGAGGGATGCGGAGAGAAACTCTCTTTGGTGGCCAAATGGTGCCTCCTCAATGTCTGGGAGGCTACGAACCTGGGAAGAGCAGACCAAACATGGTTTACACTAGGCCTGATACTTGCGAAACGCAATATAGCGCGTAATTGGGGAGTGGAGGATCCACCAGCCCTTCAGGACTGGAACAATGACATGGATTGGTGCATGGTGGCGGAAAAAACAATGTATCTACGTAGAAGATGCCCCAAGAAATGGGGAAAGGTGTGGGGCAAATGGAATGCTTACAGGGGGAATCCTTGTAGTGCGCCTATGGCAAAGTCGTTGCATACATTATTATACAAAGAAGGTTAATTGGGACCACAGACTAGGCGAGGGTGGAAGGGTATCCTGTTCGAAGCCAAATGATCTGACAATGTGTGTTGATAAACTGCCATGCTTTATGTTGTAAGACTAGCAATAATGATGTAGTGTTGGTTTGTTTTGCGATCTCAAGTCAATAAAAATATATTTAAAAAAATCTATATATCTTACAGAGACTTTTGCTGTGCACTATAAAATTAAGTATTGTCGTATTAGGACAGGAACTTTCACATCACTGGACCTTTTACCACCATGGACGATGTGCTAAGCATCAACAGAGTGTCGGCTATGTGGTCAATCTCAAGAGAATTTATCTTACCTTCTCTGTATTTGTCCAGCTCTAATTTATGACTGCAGGAAACTCCTTCGTCAAATATGGATTAAACAAGGTTCCCGTATATTTCAAGCAGCAGTAGGTTTCTTGCTCAATGATGCTCATCCTTAAGCTATTTGCAGTCTGATCAAATTCCTAAGTAAAGCACACAAGTTGCTGAGATCTGCTACCCTGCCGGTTACTTGTGGAACATAAACTGTTATTCACCATCCTCCTTTCCTTATGTGCTTTTATGCTTAAAGTTCTATTGCACCCTAACCACTACCTACGATTTGCACTTTTATTCTTGCACAAATACGTGAAGCACTGATGCATGGGTAATTAAATAAGCACTCACTAGATGCTCATTGGTTATCAGACAGTGATCTCATGCGGGACTTGAGCAAAATCTTGCCCTTGCAGAATGTGCCTAGTTTTATTTATGCATTGGTACTTTAAGCTTACTATAATGGGTGCAATAGCGGTGACTGGTCTTAATTAAACATGTATTACTATTAACTTATTTATAAGGTATTGATAGTTATGTGATTGATTTTATAACTTGTGTAAAGGCACTGTCCAACACTTTGTTATCGTAAGCAGGCATTTTTATATGAGATATGAATTTATAACAACAATTTTAAACTTTTCACTGAATTATATTTTATGATAGTATTCGGTGTTATACATACCTGTGCTTGTTTTATATGTTTTACCAAATTTGTAATAGCTTTAATTAGCTGAGCAAAAATGAATAAACTTGAAACACCCACTCACACTGCCATATAACCTTTCATACACCCAATCCAACTTCCACACTACCATTCTCAAACCCAATGACACACGCAAACCAGTACTTACACACCCACTCACTGATTCATAAGTCTACACACACATCCTCCCCATATAGCCACTCATACACCCACTCACTCACTAATATAACCACTGATATATCCACTCATACACCCATACATCCACTCATACACCCATACAACCACCCATAGAGCTACTCACACACCTACTCACTCACCCATAAAGCCAATCACACAGTCACTTACTCACCTATACAGCTATACACATGCCCACTCAGTTATTCATTCAGATACTAACACATGCTCACTCACCTATGCAGTCACAGACACAAGTATACACTCACCCATACAGCCATTCTCAAAATCACTCAATCACTCATTCACTCATACAGTCACTCATATACTCCAACACCCACCTATATTGCCTTTCACATATGCAGTTACTCACCCATATACCAATGACACATTCATTCACTCCGAGACTTTCATTGCTTGGTACTAGGACAGAGACGCGGGACGCAGGGTGGAGGGGACTTATCAGGGTTCTCCCCGAACACAGTAGCAGTTGCATTACTGGTGACGGTAGAACGCAACTCGACTTCCCCAGGAAATTTTTCCTTTTTGTTGATGAACCATCAGGCACTCTGCCATTGGCTACATAGGAATCAGAGTATGGAAAGTTGCACTTTATCTAAGGATATAATTTGGACATCATCCATTATTGTAAGCTGCGGGACTAAGCTTCCACTGGTTTTTGACTGGATTGAATCTGACTCCTGATAGTAAGAACACAACCTTTGGGACAACTGGATATCTCATGGGATTTTTGGGATACTCGACCTGATTATTATTTATATCTATCGATACTTTGAAATACTTAACTCATTGCTCCACAAGATCAGGACTACTTGACCGAACAATTAGCCTTGAAGAAGTCACTTGTGTGACGAAAGACGTGTCGGCTGCTCTCCGAATTCAATACAAGCTGCATTGCAACATTTGGCTCCTGACTTTTGATTTGTGGGGTGGAAACACCATATGTTGACTGTTGTTTGAGTGCTGTGGTACATACATTTCTCATAAAGGCAGTTATACACACCCTCAACCACACACAAAGACACTCAGACACCCATACAGGTACTCAGACAACCAATAAATCACACATACAGCCACTCACATACTCACTCACATACTCATACAGCAACTTAGACACCAACCGACAGACTGATACAGACATTCACACAACTAGTCACTCACCCATATAATCACTGAGACACCAAATCACACTTATACAGTCAGTCATGCATATATATATACCACACTCAGAAACTTAAAAAAATACTTACAGTCACTGGATGATGTCATCAGTGATGTCATTTGAGATGTCATCAGTGATGTCACTGACCATGTCATGAAATATGTGAGGTCTTAAGTAGTGCATTGCAGGGGTGCAAGTTATAACTAACTATAACAGCTGAATTACACTGGTTTTGTATGAGTGAAGTCTGACCCCAACTATAACATTCCTGTAACCTTTGGTTTTTTAAGTGAATTTCTAAGGTTTTTCAAATTCTATTTGCTATCTATAAAGTCCCTGTAACATTTGGTGCTTTCACTGAATTTCTAAGGTTTTTTCAATGCTAATTCCCATCTATAACATCCCTGTAACCTTTGGTTTTTCAGTGAACTTCTATGGTTTTTTAACTAGTAGTCACGTTTGCAGAGTGGTGGAGAAAGGGGGCTGGGCCTCCGACCAGCTTTCAGGAATCCCGCTGTGTAGGACTTACAAGAGGTACCAGGAGGGCTTCTTGGCCCCCAAGGTCCATTAGGGTTGAAGTGGACTTCCTTGCCTAACCAGTAATGCACCATGAGCCGCGTTTGCAGAGTGATGGAGAAAGGGGTCGTGGCCTCCGAAGATATCTTAGCAATCCCGCTGTGTGGGACTTATTGGATATAACAGGAGGGGTAGTTGGCCCCTAAGGACGTCCTTGGGGTCAACTATCCCTCCTGTTACCTCTAGTAAGTCCCACACAGCAGGATTGCTGAGACCTGGTAGGAGGCCACACCACCTTTCTTCACCACTCTGCAAACGTGCCTCCTGGCACTCTACTAGTAGGGGGATGAAGTCCACTTGGCTACTGAGGGTTCTTGGGGGCCAACTACACCTCCTGTTACCTCCAGCAAGTCCCACTCAGTGGGTTTGCTGAGAGGTTTTTGTGGCCACACCCACTTTCTCTGCCACTATGCCAAAACAACTCCGGGCACACTACTAGTTGGTGGTTGATGTCCCCTTGGCTTTTAAGGGTCCTTCGGGGCCAACTAGCCCTCCTGTTACCTCCAGTAAGACCCACACAGCTGGATTGCTGAGAGGTCGTCAGAGGCCATGCCCCCTTTCTCCACCACTCTGCAAATGCGCCTCCTGGCACACTGCTGCTTGGGAGAAGAAGTCCACTTTAGTCCTGAGGCCCTCAGGAGGCAAGGGGACCTCATCCACCCACCAGCAGTGCACTGAGAGGCATGTTTGCAGAGTGGTGGAGAAAGGAGGCGTGGCCCCCGACCACCTCTCAGCAATCCCACTGTGTGGGGCTTACTGGAGGTAACACAATTCTTTGTTGGCCCCTAAGGAACCTCAGCAGACAAAGGGACTTCATCCCCCAACCACCAGCGCACCAGAAGGCACATTTGCAGAGTGGTGGAGAAAGGGGGCAGGACCTATGGCAAGTGCAGGCCTATGGCAAGTTGCCAGCTTTTTTTTAAACATTTTCTATTTTTTAGGAAGGGGGGCCATGGCCCCTCTTCCCTGGACCAGTTTGGGCACCAGGTACCCCATCCCCCGTGACCTACCCCTTTTTAAAATGATTTTTTATAAAAAAAACAAAGGGAGCCTATTTCAGCCCCAGGGAACCCATCCCCTGGGGCCTGGCCTTTCTTTTTTTATTATTTATTAAAAAAAAATTTAAATAAAGGAAGGGGGTCCATGTGGCCCCTCTTCCTTGGGCCAATTTTAACCCCCGGGAGCCTCATCCCCTGGGGCCTGCCCTTTATTTATTTTTTTACATGGGAGGGGGGCACGCGGCCTCCCTCCCCAGGCCGATTTCGGCCAGGCCTTTAAATATATGTTTTAATAAAGTGGTGGGGGCCCGTGCGGCCCCCCTCCCTGGGCTGATATCGGCACCAGGGACCCCATCCCCTGTGGCCTAGCCAGTTTGTTGGGGACCACAGGCGGATCCTGAAGGCCCTGTTGTCCCTGCCGGCTCCCGGCCTCCTTTGGGAGCCGGCATTGCTCTGATACCCAGGGAGCTGCTAATATGCAGCTCCCTGGATCTCAAAGCAATATCTGTTTCCCTGCTCGCTTGACAGCAGACAGGGAAACAGGCATGCTCTGCTTTCAGCACGCGAGAGCATTATTGCTCTCGCTTGCTGAAAGCAGGATGTTTGACATGGCTTGGCATGAGTGGTGCACCTGCCAAACCATAGCAAACTGCAATGTCCCGGGGGTAGGCAGCCCAGGACATTTCTGTAGCCGGCCCTGGGGGGTGCGGTCCCCAGGGCCATGTAGGGCTCCATGATGGGGGCTGCGCGGCCCCCCTCCTTTGTAAATTAAGTCCCAGGGAGGTGGTGGACACCGGTGCTGCAAGAGCCGCACGGCCCTTGTATTTAATTTTAAAAACTTGCCCCGGGGAGGTGGCGGTAATCAGGGCTGCATGGGGGGGCCAGAGCACCCCACACTTTTGTATTTCAATTAGCCCCGGGGAGGTGGCAGTCCCTGGGGGGGCACTTAGTCCACCCACATTTGTGTCATTTAGCCCCAGAGATGTGGCGGTCCCTGGGGCTGCGTGGGAGGCCATAAGAGCCTCCCCCACATTCATTTATTTCAAAAGCCCTAGGGAGGAAGTGGTCCCTGGGGCTTCAGGGGGCCACGTGGCCACCCCACAGTCCTGTTATATTTAGTCCCGGGGAGATGGCGGTCCTCAGGGCAGTGGGGGAGGCCGTCTACGGCCTCCCCTGCATTATTTACTATTGACTTCTGTACCCCAGGGAGGTGGCGGTCCCTGGGGCTCCCCCACTAATAATGATGTGATTGCCCCGCAGTCACTTTCACTGTAATGTCCTTTATTTATTTCCATGCACTGATGTTGGTACTTATAACTTTTATCACTTCAGCTTTCCACTTGTGATTCGTGAACAAGAAACTTTGGTGTTGAAATGCATTGAGTGTGCTGCTCAATAAACTGCAAATTGCAAGTTATTTGCTGGGAGTACATGTGCTTTTTCCTCTTGAAGCAAACTGGAAATTGCCATTTAGAAATCACCGGGGGCCCACACGCAGGCATGCGCTGCGCTTGCGGGCCGCGAGCTGTGTGGTAACCTTCTGCCGAAAAAGTAATAACAATACACACATATATATATATATATATTTTAAAATCTATGCGCAAAAGTAGACATGATCTGTTAACTGAGAAACTGACAAGCCATGATGAAACCTCACTCAGAACAGATATTAGGATTGATGAAACCAAAAAAGAATTTAGAATCATTATTCAATACAGCCAGCAACATAAACAGCTCCAGTCCATCATTTCTCGCAATTGGCCTTTGGTTCTTAATGATCCAGTAATTGGTCCACAATTACCCAAAAGGCCATCCATCACATACAGCAGGGGACGTTCCATGCGAGATGATCTAGTAAAAACTAACCCTGAGATCATAGAGGCAACTAATTGGTTACAAACACACACAGGTTTTTTAAATGCAAAACCTGTAAGGCGTGCCAACAAGGGGAGAATAAGACAACTTATACTACCCCATTCAGTAACAGAAGCCATAAAATAACAAAGCTACTTACCTGTAAAACAGAATTTGCAGTATATGTCTTATCATGCCCATGCAACCTAAAATATGTAGGGAGCACTAAGTTACAAGTGCATAAGAGGATTCTACAGCACTTGAGGGCAATTAATAATCAGGACAATACCTACCCTGTGGCACGCCATTTTAAGAGTAATCATCAGTCTAGAAGCCAGGATCTCAGATATTTCGTTATTGACTCCATACCACCGAGTAGAAGGGGCGGTAATAGAGAACAAAAATTACGCCAGCTAGAAACTAGATATATTTTGGAACTTAATACTAAACAGCCTGCAGGGTTAAATGTAACAGAGGACCTTTTTACTTGTCTTTAACTGTTTTAACATCTGATCAATACATTTTAGCAAAATTTTAGTAGAAATGAAAGTAAATATATTCATAGCAAAATTTTAGCGAGGATTAAGACTATATGCAGGAGGACGTTTTTATTTGGTGTCTGATGTTCTGTGACTATGAATTTTAATTTATGTTTATCAAATATTTTTAACATTTTGGTCTCTTATTCTATATTTGTATATACATATGCATGCATCTATATTTGAGCAAATTATATCTATTATGGATCATATTATATTGCGTATTTTATATGAATTGCCATGTATGTTGAAGTATTTGAAGGTGGAATACAATAATATCATTGATGGTATCGGTAATACCATGAGATTCATAAATAAGTATAACTTCAACAACTTCACTGAGTCTTAATCCACAAACTTATCAGACTGGGTCTTTAAACCTCATAGAACGAAATGTGATACTACAAATAATGAAGAGCGTAATGTAAAATGTATAATATTAAATGAATAGAAACAAACACAGTAGACACCAAGTAAACCATCATTTAGCTAGAAACTTATTCCTAATTGGTAACTGGGGCTCCAGTACCTTCATTTAATTGATTATAAAGCAACAGCTGTGGCAATTTTAATGCTAAGACAAATTGGCATTATGCGATTTATTAAGATAAATAACACTGGTATTTTTAACATATTCTCACGTTAGCACTTTAGCACTATTTTGCACAATGTTTTTTTTTAAGCGTAAGTGGTTTTGACATAATCAGGAACTTTAAAAATATATCGGCAATAACATACAATTTTAATAATAATAATGAAGAATATAAGGAATAGCATTCAGGAATATGGGGAATAATTTTACTACATGAAATTTACCACCCAAGATTGAGTTTGTTAAAATGTAAAAGTTCCCCTAAAAATGCTTACAAAATGCTTTTTATAAAATGCCTTTTATTCAAATGCTTTTTACAACATGCTTTTTATAAACTTAAATTATACAGTCTTTCGTTCATGTTTGTGGTATCGAAATATCACGTGTCAATGATTACGCTTGCACTAGTCACTTTAAATAGCCTATGAAAATGTAAAACTATGTCATGTGATCAAGGCCCGAGGAAGGGCTGAAACGCGTCATGGCGACTTGCACTATTAAATATTTATGAGCACCGAACTTTGTGGTCCGTACCCGTTTTTACCAAGGATTGTGGTGGAGAGAAACGGTAATACTTGGATATATATATATATATGTATATATATTATCTACTGGCGGTCGCCAGTAGATAGTTATAGTTACAACCTATTATCCATAGGAAATCCGCGACATTCTATTTGAAATAACTCTCTTGCCGGTTGACGTATCTTCGCGAAATTTTCAAACTTTGTGGCCCGCTCCGGTCCGCTCCTACCCTGAAAGTCTCGGGGGATTCGTCAAGCGGGGGCCGAGAAAAAGGGGGTCCCAAAACGCGTTTTCCCCATGCATTTTTCCATAGGAAACTTTAGACACGGCTACAGCCCGAACTGCTGAACGGAATTACACCAAATTTGGCAAAGAGGTAGTTCTTGGTTCAGAAAGAACCCTTTTGTTAAATGGTGTAAATCCGTTCAGTAGTTGCTGAGAAAATGAAAAGTAAAAGATAGTGATATCTATGGCCGAGTAGGGTCCGCGTACCCTCAGCGCACCCTGCGCGCACCGTCCCGATCACGAGCTGCCTGTTAATTGGCTGTCAGCTGGCTGTCAACATTCCGATTCAGGAAATGTTGGCAGCCATTTTGTCCTCGGTAGAACCGAGGGACAGAAACAAGTGCGCAAAGCGCACAAAGGGGGCAGGGTAGAAACACCCTGACCCCCTAGGTTTGCTCAGGGGTCCCACAAGGACCCCCTGGGCAAAAAAAAAAAAATGTTTTTAAAAATCGGCAGGATGCGCTCAGGGTGCGCGAATCCTGCCGGAAAAATCGAGCGCGGTCTCCCGCGCTTTGATGTTAATTGGCCCCCGGGTGGCCCAAGTCCCGGGGGCATGGTGGGGGGTTAATTTTATGTGTGGGGGCCTCAAGGGCCCCCAAGCCCCAGGGACCGCCACCCCCGGGGCTTTTTTTTAAATGGTGCGGGAGGGCTCTGAGCCCTCCCGCAGCCCCGGGACCACCACCTCCCCGGGGCTTTTTTTTTTAAATTAAAAAACCTGTGTGGGGGCTCCAGCCCCCACACGCCCCGGGACAGCCACCTCCCGGGGCACTAAACATTTAAATATGGGGGTCCGTTACGGACCCCAGAGCCCCGGGACCACCACCTCCCGGGGCTGTGACCTGAATGGGAGGGGGCCGCGCGGCCCCCTCCTGGAGCCCTTGATGGCCCTTGGGACCACCACCCCCAGGGCCGGCTCCTGCAGTGTCCCGGGGTGCCTACCCCGGGACACTGTAGTTTGCTATGGCAGGACGGGAGCCTCGCGGCTCCCGTCCTGCCATAGCAAACTGCTTTGGATATTGGAAGAGAGCAGGGAAACCTGCTCTCTCTTCCAATATCCAAAGCCGATTGCTTTCCACATGGGGAGCTGCATCTTAGCAGCTCCCCATGTGTAAGCAATGCCGGCTCCCAAGGGATGCGGGGAGCCGGCGGGACTGTGGGGGCTTGGGGACCCCCCACAGTCCCCAACGGAGAGGGCCAGCCCTGGGGGATGGGGTCCCCGGGGCAAGTAGTGGCCCGGGAGGGGGCCACGCGGCCCCCTCCCCAAAGTTTAAAAATAATTAAATAAAAAAAAAACGGAAAGGCCGGCCCCGGGGATGGGGTCCCCGGGGCCTTAAATGGCCTGAGGAGGGGGCCACGCAGCCCCCTCCAAAGAAAAAAAAAAATCGAGGCCATGCCCCGGGGATGGGGTCCCCGGGGCCAATACAGGCCCAGGGAAGGGGGGACCCGCGGCCCCCTTCCCGTTTTTTTTAAATATTTAATTTAAAAAAGGGGTAAGGCCATGGGGGATGGGGTCCCCAGGGCCCAAAAACATGAAAAGGAAGGGGGCCACACAGCCCCCTTCAGGAGACAAAAAAAAAAAAAAAACGATCGGGCCTGCAGGCCCCGCCCCTTCCTTCACCACTCTGCAAACGCGCCCCTGGCGCGTTTGCAGAGGGGAACAATTCCCCTTGAATACTGGGGGTCCCTGGGGCCAACTAGCCCACCAGGAACCTCCAGTATGCGCCAGGGGCTGCCTTGCAGAGAGGTGTACAGAGGCCACGCCCCTTTTACACCTCTCTGCAACGCAGCTCTGTGGCGCTTTTTGGAGGTATATGGTGGGCTAGTTGGACTCCGGGGACCCTCAGGATTCAAGGGGACTTAATCCCCCAACTTAAAACGCGCCACGGGCGCGTTTGCACAGTGGTGAAGGGAGGGGCGGGGCTTCAGGTGACATGTGTGCAAACAGGCCCCGTGGCGCGTTTTAAGATGGGGAATTAAATCCCCTTCAATCCTGAGGGTCCCTGAGGGCCAACTAGCCCAACAGGTACATCCAGAAAGCACCACAGAGCTGCGTTGCAGAGAGGTGTAAAGGGGTGTGGCCTCTCTACACGTCTCTGCAACGCAGCCCCTGGCGCATATTGGAGGTTCCTGGTGGGCTAGTTGGCCCCTAGGGACCCTCAGGATTCAAGGGGACTTAATCCCCCAACTCAAAACGCGCCACGGGGCGCGTTTGCACAGATGTCACCTCAGGCCCCGCCCCTCCCTTCACCATTGTGCAAATATTCTTCTAAAATCATCCGAAATACGAATTCCGATTTACTCACCTGTTATAAGGAGAGACCTCAGTGCTGCATCTTTCAGCCCAGTACTGGTCCTGAAAAGTAATTTTAACCGTACTTACCAGTAACTTGAATTTCCTTCCATAGGATATCATTGCCTGCTTTTTGCTGAAAAAGTTTCTAAGTGTTGATTTTTGAAACATACAAATATTCCTCTAAAATCAGCCGAAATACGAATTCCGATTTACTCACCTGTTATCAGGAGAGACCTCAGTGCTGTATCTTTCAGCCCAGTACTGGTCCTAAAAAGTAATTTTAACCGTACTTACCAGTAACTTGAATTTCCTTCCATAGGCTAACATTGACTGGTTTCACTTGGAAATTCTTCTAAGTGTGGAGTTTTGGAACTTTAAAATATTCATCTAAAATCAGCCGAAATACGAATTCCGATTTACTCACCTGTTATAAGGAGAGACCTCAGTGCTGCATCTTTCAGCCCAGTACTGGTCCTGAAAAGTAATTTTAACCGTACTTACCAGTAACTTGAATTTCCTTCCATAGGATATCATTGCCTGCTTTTTGCTGAAAAAGTTTCTAAGTGTTGATTTTTGAAACATACAAATATTCCTCTAAAATCAGCCGAAATACGAATTCCGATTTACTCACCTGTTATAAGGAGAGACCTCAGTGCTGTATCTTTCAGCCCAGTACTGGTCCTGAAAAGTAATTTTAACCGTACTTACCAGTATCTTGAATTTCCTTCCATAGGATATCATTGCCTGCTTTTTGCTGAAAAAGTTTCTAAGTGTTGATTTTTGAAACATACAAATATTCCTCTAAAATCAGCCGAAATACGAATTCCGATTTACTCACCTGTTATCAGGAGAGACCTCAGTGCTGTATCTTTCAGCCCAGTACTGGTCCTAAAAGTAATTTTAACCGTACTTACCAGTATCTTGAATTTCCTTCCATAGGATATCATTGCCTGCTTTTTGCTGAAAAAGTTTCTAAGTGTTGATTTTTGAAACATACAAATATTCCTCTAAAATCAGCCGAAATACGAATTCCGATTTACTCACCTGTTATCAGGAGAGACCTCAGTGCTGCATCTTTCAGCCCAGTACTGGTCCTGAAAAGTAATTTTAACCGTACTTACCAGTAACTTGAATTTCCTTCCATAGGATATCATTGCCTGCTTTTTGCTGAAAAAGTTTCTAAGTGTTGATTTTTGAAACATACAAATATTCCTCTAAAATCAGCCGAAATACGAATTCCGATTTACTCACCTGTTATAAGGAGAGACCTCAGTGCTGTATCTTTCAGCCCAGTACTGGTCCTGAAAAGTAATTTTAACTGTACTTACCAGTAACTTGAATTTCCTTCCATAGGATATCATTGCCTGCTTTTTGCTGAAAAAGTTTCTAAGTGTTTATTTTTGAAACATACAAATATTCCTCTAAAATCAGCCGAAATACGAATTCCGATTTACTCACCTGTTATCAGGAGAGAACCCAGTGCTGCATCTTTTAGCCCAGCACTGACCCTGAAAAGTAATTTTAACCGTACTTACCAGTAACTTATATTTTCTTCCATAGGAATCCATTGTCTGGTTTTCAGCAAAAAGTTTCAAAGTGTTGATTTTTACAAACTACAAATATTCCTTAAAAATCACCTGTATGACTTAAACACATTCTTTCAACTGTTTACAGGAGATGCACCAGTGCTGGATCCAGGATCCAACACTGAGTAAGAAAAAGTAACAATAACAGTTTTTACCTGCTAAGTGAATTTCCTTCCATAGGATAACATTGGTGACCATATGAGAAAAAGTTTCTAAGTGTCAACTTTTAAAATACAATAATATTCCTTAAAAATCAGTACTGTAACCAAAACGCTTTTACTCAACTGTTTACAGGAGATGTCCCAGGACTGAATCTAGGATCCAGTCCTGTGGTTAGAAAAGTAATCCATAAAGTAACTAATTGCATTTAACTAAAAATTCACATTGAGCTGAATGTTGCATTGTGTTTGAAAATGTGTTGCCCATTGCAACAACTGTAACTACTGTACTTAAAAGTCTATTGCCTATGTGCAAAGTATTTAAACTAAAGTAATTCATTCTGAGAAAGTATTTTTTGTAATGTAATGTATAATGTAATTACAATGTAATTTAAAAAATAAAATATGTAAAAAAAAATTGTTTCTAAAAATGTAGTAAATCAGTATGAAAAAAATTAATATAACAATTAATACATTTAAAAATTGTCATTTACAAAACCTTTGAAATTCACTGAAAAAACCATAGGTTTCAGGCACGTTATAGTTAGAAATTAGCATTGAAAAAACCTTTGAAATTCACTGAAAAAACCATAGGTTTCAGACACGTTATAGTTACAAATTAGCATTTAAAAACCTTTGAAATTCACTGAAAAAACCATAGGTTTTAGGGACAGTTATAGTTACTTGGACATTGCACTCGTACAAAACCCGTGAAATTCCCCGTTATAGTTAGTTCAGCTAACTATAACTCGCGCCCGCAATGCACTGCTGATGACGTCACATATTACATCACTCATGACATGGTCAGTGACATCACTGATGACATCACTGATGACATCTCAAATGACATCACTGATGACATCATCCACGTGATAATCTGATGCACCTCCTCACACCCTAATATAACCTTTGATACACCCACTCTAAATTACAGACTGCCATTCGCAAAACCATAGACACTCCAACACCAATAACTACATACCCACTCACTGATTCTTAGGTCTACACACACACATCCACTCACTCACCCGTACAGTCACTCATACTTATGGTCACTCAGTACAGGACTATCATATGCACTCTTACTCCTATATAGACACTCAAACACCGCCACTCATCCATAGAGGTACTCACACACCTAGTCAGTCATGCAAATAATTAAACACACTGCCATTTACTCACCTATACAGTTATACACACACCAGCTCACTTAATCATACAAATACTAGCACATTGTTACGCTCTTATACAATCACTGATACAAGCACACACTCATCCATACAGCCACTCTCACAATAACACACTCTCACTTATAGCCATTTAAATACTCTAACACACATATATACTGCCTTTCACATATGTAGTTACTCACACATGTACCACTGGGACATACATTCACTCATTAACACACTGTTACACACACTTACCCACCCATACAGTCTATCACAGATGCACTCTTGAAACCATCCACCCAGTGAATCACCCACTCACACATCTATGCACAGTCGCACACACCCCATCCACACAAACACTCAGGCACCCATACAGATACTCAGACAACAAATCAATAACTCTTATAGACACTCATGTAGCTGTTCACAAACCCATGCAGCCACTTACACAGCAACAGACAGATACAGACATTCACCCAGTTTAGTCACTAACCCATGCATTCAGTAAGATACGTTTAATCACTCACTTATAGAATTAGTCACGCACCTACTAAATCATCCATACAGACACTTATACACCCACTCATTCTTCAAAACGCCTTTCCCTATATATATTAAAAATATTTAAACTTTACAGAAACACACAGTCACTGGATGATGTCAACAGTGATGTCATTTGAGATGTCATCAGTGATGTCATCAGTGATGTCACTGACCATGTCATGAGTGATGTAATATGTGACGTCATCAGCAGTGCATTGCGGGGCGCGAGTTATAGTTAGCTGAACTAACTATAACGGGGGAATTTCACGGGTTTTGTACGAGTGCAATGTCCAAGTAACTATAACTGTCCCTAAAACCTATGGTTTTTTCAGTGAATATATATATATATATATATATATATATATATATATATATATATATATATATATATAGCAACAAAGTCCCGGCCCGTCAATGCCCTCGACGGGACTGCCCAGGTACGGACCACAGCACATGAAGAAATGCAGCAGACTCCAGAGCGTAAGTTCTCAAAGCAGTGATTTATTGTCCAAAATAAAACACCCAAGTGTTCCAGGCATACTGCCTGCCACGACACGTTTCGATCGCTACTCGCGATCTTGATCACGATATATGTGTATATATATATATATATATATATATATATATATACACACACAATTCACAGATGGGAAATAGAAAATGTGCCCGGCGCTAGTTCTCAGTTCCCCGTTTCCCTCACAGGGAATAGTCCATATAGTAGTTAGTGTGCTGAGAAAAACACATATCGCAATTCAAGTATCCATATAAAGTCTTTTATTTCAAGTTTGTTTTCTCTTCAAACACTTGAAAAAATTATTTCTTCAATTAATGTAACATTTGCGTCCAAGCTTCCATACACTTGATCAGACTTCTTCATAACATATTCTGACACATACTGCTAACACATGTTTGGCAAACGCTTCGCTTCTTCAGGGCTGTTAATTA
Organism: Calotriton arnoldi; assembly: GCA_963921515.1. Classification (NCBI taxonomy): domain Eukaryota; kingdom Metazoa; phylum Chordata; class Amphibia; order Caudata; family Salamandridae; genus Calotriton; species Calotriton arnoldi. The sequence continues at coordinate 747,137 of CAWUFW010001171.1, forward strand.
GAAAGGATAAAATATATTTACTCCCCTAATAACAACATCACATACTGGTTAATTATTGTTTCTAGTTGTTGTTTTTTAAACAGAAATAGAGATAGAATCTCCAATACAAGTTTAAACTACATGTGAAAATACAAAACCACAAAAATAGATACAAAATAAACTTTTATAAAAGCAAAACACACGTATATAAATATGGGCATGAAAATTAGGATAAAATTACATGGTTTTTGTTCATGAGTCATAATTACTGGTGGTCAGGAAATAACCATCAAAAAGAATTAATTTTGGACATTAATTTCAAAGCCAGAATATCTAGTTCATATATATCTGAAGACCTCAAGATTTATGTTGTTTAGGTTGGTTTTCATCTAGCATCTTAACAAAATCTTAATAAAAGTTCTTAATAACGTTTCTTTGGGCAACGTAATCTATCACAGTTTAAATAAAAAACATTGGTCTAATACTGGGTTACAATTTTATATCTTCAGGATTATTTCTATAAGCAAAGCTAAGGTCTAAATATCATTTTGAAGTTACAACATACACCCTACAGCCAATTTATTGTCCATATTATAAAGAAAGCCCAACGATAAGCTGAGATCACACAATTAATCACCTTTACTATTAGTAACACTTTATACGATATCACCTTAACACCATAGATATAGTGAATGAATAAATCAATGGTAACTATGTTTACAAAATATCATTTCATGAACCTTCAAGCAGTGTGATCCAAACCTTTCCTTTCTGTTTTCAAATTCCACCTTTCTTTCATTTCATAAACATCATTAATAGCTTCTGGAAATTTACTCTAATATCTACAAGGAAAATATGTATAGCATTTAAAACTTTTTTTTATAGAAAAGCAACTAATGCCAGGAAAAACCAGTCCTGAACATTGTGCGCACTAGATACAACTAATGCGATGAAAACCCGCCCAGGATATTTAAACATAGAAGAGTCATCCTCCCAGGTTTCCTTACAAGAATTGACACAATTATTCCTATACAGTGAGGGATCTGCATATATCTAAGCCATATCACTACAAAATTGCAAGTTATGGGCTCTAACTCTTGTTACTACAGAGATCTTAATCTTTTTACGATTAGATGAGGATGCATTACATCATGGGGAACAGATATCACCAATGGAAAGCGTATGGCGATAAAACCACAAGAATACATACGATAACCTTACTGTCCAGAACCTCTATTTGCACCACAAATTCCTCCATATTTAAGCTTAAAAAAAACGCTACTATTGGAAATAAACAGATTTCAGAACGGCCGTAATACAACGCATACCTTACAGCGGCTGTAACCATTATCAGTAAAGTCTCGCAATCGCTAGACGACGTAAAGCATGTGGTTCTTAAATACCCTTCAGGTTGTAATCAATTCGTACCGTTAAGCACTAATTGAACAATTAAGTTTAAAAATACTGCAAGCCCATAGGTTAGAAGGAACTCAGTCATACTAGTTCTAATACTAATATAAGTTTATGTAAGTTTAGTTCATAAATCTCATCACTCCCTCAATACTAAATACAACAATCGCAAATCTGTAATCAGCAATACACATATAACTAAAAGATATCTCCAACCATGACTAAAAAAACATTTACAAAAGGTGTGAGTGTAAAAAAATGTATTTAATGGGATATTCTAAAAATAGTAATCTAGGTCAGGACTCAAACTCCCAACCTACACAACCTGTTGTCGCTGCTTCTAATCATGGCGCCATGATTCCGGCAACCTTGTATTTAAATAACAGCTACAGGCGTCATTAGTAGAGAAATGTGTCTATTCTGGAAAGGTATAGAGTAAACAATTTGTAAAAAATATTCAGCAAAAATTCAAATTGCATAAACCGCGGACTCCATTGAATATTCCTTTGAATTATCAGGTTGAGAAACGCACTAGGAGCCTATGGACTAGATGAAAAAATCGCCCAAGGCAAGTCCCATATATCAAATCATTCAAAGAGTTAAAAAGCAACATTTTTAAAAAGTCACTGAACTCCCAGTGCACAAACCATGTCGTCACGCTTCTGATCACCGCACCATCTAAGCCCAGCAGTCCAAGCATAATACCGAGATATACAGATAGAAAAAATATTTTTTGATATACTAGTGAGAAATCCAGTTGGGGACTCGAAACTCTAAACATAAGTCATAACTTCAAAAGCTCCTAACCATTGAACCAACCCAAACCGTATGTTGCGAAAGGGAGATTCTAAATAACCTAGAATAGAATAAGGAGCAAGTCATATGTGTATTTCAATCAGGGTTACACAGAGCTCCATGTAATTTGTCCTCAATCCTCAAAGAGTTCCACATATTTAATCAGTACTATAGAAGTCTGTGAAGCTCTCTATCTAGATTTAAGCTCACAATAACTGTATTGAGCTTATTAATCCAAAAGGTTTCTCTAATCCTGACTTGCTTATCCCTGTCACCTCATCTTCGATTAGGCTTCAATTATTCTATACCAGTAAATCTAATGTCAGGTATATCAGTGAAAGTATGTTCTGAGTTAAAGTGTACTGCCATGATACTTTGGATCTTTGTTCTTAATTGCCCTGATATGTTCCTTCCATCTTTCCTTCAGTTTTCGGGTTGTGGAACCTACACATTGTTTCCTACATACATAATACATTATATAAACACCATGTGTGGTGTTACAATTCATAAATGTATAAATCTTAAATTGTCTATTCCCATCAAAATCAGAGAAAGTTTTCGTATTATTGGTAACATGTTTGCAACATATACATTTAGAGCATTTGAAACATCCAAGCGGTAAATCACTTAGCCATGAAGTGGCATTAGGTTCTAGCATAGCTGGTGTAAATGTTATAGTATCACTGGGACTTAAGATGTTACATAAAGTCGGTGCTTTTTATATGTGATAAGAGGTTTAGCCGGAAGTATTTTTAGTAGATCTTTGTCACATTGTAAGATACTCCAATGTTTTTGAAGGCTATGATATATCTCACTGTTACCTTTACTGTATGTTGTAATAAATCTTACATCACTGTTTGCAATATCCACATTACTGATCTTCTTGGTTTTAGTTTTGAGAAGATCTATCCTACAGATTCTGCTTGCAGTTGATCTAGCTTTTTGCACTACCTCACTCTGATAACCTCTTTGAAGAAACCGCTCAGTAATAACCCTTTCTTCACTTTCATAATCAGATGCTAAGGTACAGTTTCTCTTTGCACGCAGGTACTCCCCATAGGGAATATTCTCAATTTGTCTTTTATGATGACCTGAATTGGCATGTAAAATAGAATTAGTAGAAGTCAGTTTCCTATACAGCTTGGATAGCAATCTCCCATCTGTAATATAAAGTTCTAAATACAAAAGACATATTTTCTCTTGACTATATTCCAAGCTCAAAGACACATTAAATGAACTGCAATTAAGGTACTCATAATATTTAGTAAGCTCTAGGACAGTTCCATGCCATATTAAAAACACATTGTCAATATAGCGGCCCCAAAAGACCACTTTGTCTGCGCTGTCACATGAGCTGCTCCAGGCATGCTCCCTTTCATACAGGCCCATAGAAAGGTTTGCATAAGAGGGAGCAAACCTTGAACCCATCGCAGTTAACTTCAATTGATGATACAAAATATCCTGATAATAAAAGAAGTTATTGTTAAGCAAGATCTAGAATCATAAGAAAATAAGAATAATAGCTAGCTGACTTGGTAAGTAGAAAAGATTTTATAGCTTCCAATCCCAATTCGTGAGTTATGTTCGTATAAAGACTATTGACATCCATTGTAACTAAGAGACAATCAGAGTCCCATGTGATATCAGAAATTTGTCTTAAGAAATCTTGGGATTCTTTAGTAAACGATGGTAGTGTAATAGTCGTCCTGGTGTATATGTATGTATATATATATATTTTTTTTTCCTCCAGTTCTATCTTCTCGATGATAATCAGATCCCAACACAGAGGTACAACACTTCAATAGTTTTCTTTCTCGCACTTTATTTTCATTACGCTGTAACGCGTTTCGGCATTGCTGCCTTGGTCACACATCAAGCGTTTGTCAATCAATGTTACTTAAAAACCCTCGGAGACCTGCGGTCACATGGGTGGTGTTTCCATTACCACTGAAAAAAGACTTCGTTCACAATTTTACTCACAATATTTTCGGGTGATCTTATATTTCATCATATACCCCTGTACAATTCTAATTCATAATTGATTTATTTTGTTTATTTCACAAAATTAATTCTAAATCATAGTTTTTGATTTTAACACACATGATTATTCCTCAAAGCGTTCCACTTCCATTCCTGTCTTTTCTGATAGAGACTATATTTATTTACAAAGTAAGGTGCTAGTGCATGATGTATTTTCCCTTCTCAAACCATTTTCTTTGTAGAAATATCAGCAGTAAGCACATTTTGGCTTTACACACTATACTTACTGATACGTTTATTATTCTGTTGTCATTAACCATGCCCACAGCGGTCGCCAGTAGGTAGTTATAGTTAGGACATTGTTTCTATTCAAAAAGCGTTTTTTCTTTTGCCAATATCTTTGGCGCCGTTTGATGAATCTTTGCGAAATTTTCAAAACTAATGGTTCACTCAGGTCAGCTCCTGTCTTGAAAGTTTTGGGGTGATTCATCAAGTGGGGGCCAAGAAAAAAGGGGGGTCCCAAAACACGTTTTCCCCGTGTTAATTTCCATAGGAATTTTAGACACGGCTACAGCCCGAACTGTTGAACAGAATTACACCAAATTTGGCAAAAAGATAGCTCTTGGTTCAGAAAGCGTGCTTTTTTTTAAATGGTGTAAATCCATTCAGTAGTTGCTGAGAAAGTAAAAAAATAAAAATAATGATATCTGAGGGCCGAGGAGTATTTGCGAACCCTCCCGAACACTCCAAACCAAAAAGTGTTAGCAGCCATCTTGTGACTCGGTAAAACCGAGTCACAAGAAAACAGTTAAAAAAAGATAAAAATCAAGAAAAGGGGGCAGGGTAGAAACACCCTGACCCCATAGGCCTGCTCAGGGGGTCCCTCAAGGACCCCAAGGGCCAAAAAAAGCATTATTCTTCAAAAATAAAAATAAAAAAAATGAAGTGCGGGCTCCCGCGCTTCGTTTTCTATAAGCCCCCGGGTGGGCCAGGTCCTGGGGGCAATGTCCAATTAATTAGCGGGTGCTCGCAGGGGCCCCCGGTGACCGCCACCTCCCCAGGGCTTCATCCATAATGTGTGGGGCGGCATGCAGCCCCCCGCAGCCCCGGGGACTGCCACCTCCCTGGGGCTTTCTTATTCAAATGTGTGGGGGACTGCTCCCCCCACGCTGCCCCAGGGACCACCACCTCCCTGGGGCTTCAATTTAAAGTAAGATAAGTGTTGGGGGGGCTCCTGCCTCCCCACACTGCCCCGGAGACCACCACCTCCCCGGGGCACGATGAATTTCAGGGCGGGGGGGGGCCTCACGGCTCCCCCAAGCCCCAGGGACTGCCACCTCCCCGGTACCTCAATCATTTAAATTAGTGTGGGGGGGCTCCTGCCCCTCCGCACACTGCCCCGGGGACCACCACCTCCCCAAGGCTTTAAACACTAAGGGAGGGGAGCCTTGCGGCCCCCCTCCTGGAGCCCTAGATGGCCCTGGGGACTGCCACCCCCCAGGGCCAGCTCCTGCAATGTCCCGGGGCGCCCACCCCGGGACATTGCCATTTGCTATGGCAGGGCGGGAGCACGGCTCCCTCCCTGCCATTGCAAACACATTCCAAGAAGCAAAGCAGAGTTGCTTTTGGGCAAAGGTAGCTGCATGTTAGCAGCTCCCTTTGCCCAAAAGCAATGCCGGCTCCTGCAGGAGGCAGGAAGCCGGCTGGGACCCTGGGGGCATTGGGGCTCCCCCCGCGATCCCCAACGTGAGGGCCGGCCTCGGGGGATGGGGTCCCCAGGGCCAGAAGTGGCCCAGGGGAGGGGGGCTATGCGGCCCTCCTCCCGGAAAAATGTAAATTACATTTATTTTTTAAAAATCGAGGCCAGGCCCCGGGGGATGCGGTCCCCGGGGCCAGAAGTGGCCCAGGGAAGGGAGGCCACGTGGCCCCCTTCCTGTTTTTTTTTTAAAGAAAAAAATGCTCAGGCACGGGGATGGGGTCCCCAGGGCCCAAAGAATACTAAAAGAAGGGGGGCCACACAGCCCCCCTTCTCAAAATATTTATAAAAAGAAAAGCTGGCATCTCGCCAGAGGCCCCGCCCCCTCCCTACACCACTCTGCAAACGCGCCTCCTGGCACGTTCTGGGTTGGGGGATTAAGTCCCCTTGAATCCTGAGGGTCCCTGGGGGCCAACTAGCCCACCAGGTACCTCCAGTAAGCCCCACACAGTGGAATTGCTGAGAGGTGGTCCGAGGCCACATCCCTTTTTACACCACTCTGCAAATGCGCCTCTTGGTGCACTGCTGGTGGGGCAATGAGGTCCTCTTGTGTCCTGAGTACCTCAGGACTAAAGTGGACTTCATCCCCCAAGCAGCAGTGTGCCAGGAGGCGTGTTTGCAGAGTGGTGTAAAAAGGGGGCATGGCCCGGACCACTCTCAGCAATCCAGCTGTGTGGGGCTTACTAGAGATAACAGGAGGGCTAGTTGGCCCCCAGGGACCATCAGGGGGCAAGGGGACTGCATCCCCAGCCAAGAGTGCGCCAGGAGGCGCATTTGCAGAGTGGTGGAGAAAGGGGGTGTGGCCTGTGTCCACCTATCAGCAATCCCACTATCTGGGGCATACTGGAGGTACAGGTAGGCTAGTTGGCCCCTAAGGACCCCCAGCAGCGAAGGAGACTTTAATCCCCTTCCCAGAGCGCGCCAGGGAGCGCGTTTGCATAATGGTGGGCAAGGGGGGCGTGGTCTGCTATGAGTACTTATCAAATTCTCCTGTGTGGGACTTACTGGAGGTAATAGGAGGGGTAGCTGGCCCCAAGGACATCCTTGGGGGCCAACTACCCCTCCTGTTACCTCCAGTAAGTCCCACACAGTGGTATTGCTAAGAGGTCTTCAGAGGTCACGCCCCCCTTTCTCCACCACTCTGCAAACGCACTTCCTGGCACACTACGGGTTGGGGGATGAAGTCTGCTTTACTCCTGAGGGACTTTGGGGCCAAGAAGCCCTCCTGGTACCTCCTGTAAGTCCTACGCAGCGGAATTCCTGAGCGCTGGTTGGTGGCCCAGCCCCCTTTCTCAACCACTCTGCAAACGCGACTACCAGTTAAAGAAGCATTTGTAATGTAATAGGTCTTGCATTTGCAAGAGTAAGAGCAATTGGCGTTGTAAATGTAAAAGTTTTTTACTAAGGTTTTTTGGAGTGGAGTGGATGTAGTGTGTAGTGGAATTATGTTGTATATTGTGCAGTGAAATTATGTGAATAGGAACTATATGGTATTTAGTGTATAGGAATTATGTAGAGTGGGATTATGTGTTATTGAGAGTAATTAAGTGGTATGGTAGTCTGTGTTGTGGAGTGGTAACCTCAGGTTTAGTCTTCCTCATTTCCATAAAAGCTAAACTATGAACTCAATGAGACAAAAAAAAGAAGAAATCACTGAGGAGCACTTCTGGACCTAGTCAGAGGTATGAGCAGGGCCACTGGAATTATGCGACTGTTTAGCTGCACCAACTTTCGCACAATTATACATATTCTGCATTAGCCACATAATCCATCATCTGCTGCCTAATCTACAGATTCGAACAAAAAAAGCCTTGTTTCTAGCTCAAACGGCTCAAATGTTACCAAAAATGCAGCGACAAGTGTTACAGTGAGGTGGAAGGTCCTTTGCAAACCAAGAATGGTCACCTGTTACTTATTGTTAAATGTGGGTGGTAAATTGGTACTAATGGTGTGCAAGCCACTCTTGCTTCTTTCTGCTTCTCTCTTGCCTCTTTCTGCATTTCTGTTGCTTCTTTCTGCACCTTTCTTTCTTTTTCTGCATTTCTCTTGCCTCTTTCTGCAAATCTCTTCTACTTTCTCCACCTCTTTTGCCTCATTCTGCACCTCACTTGCTTCTTTGTGCACCCCTCTTGCCTCTTTCTGCTCCTCTCTTGCCTCTTTCTGCACCCCTCTTCCCTCTTTCTGGACCCCTCCTGCCTCTTTCTGCTCCTCTGTTCCTTGTTTCTGCACTTCTTTTGTTTCTTTCTGCACCTCTCTTGCTTCTTTCTGTACCCCTCTTGCCTCTTTCTCCACCCCTGTTCCCCCTTTCTGCATCTCTGTTGCTTCTTTCTGCACTTCTCTTGTCTCTTTCTCCACCCTCTTCCCTCTTTCTGCACCTCTGTTGCTTCTTTCTGTGCCTCTCTTGCTTCTTTCTGCACCCCTCGTGCATCTTTCACACCCCTCTTCCCACACCCCTCTTGCCTCTTTCTGCACCTCTGTTCCTTCTTTCTGCACTTCTTTTGTTTCTTTCTGCACCTCTCACTTCTTTCTGCACCCCTTTTGCCTCGTTCTGCACCCCTCTTCACTGTTTCTGCACTTCTTCTGTTTCTTTCTGCAGCTCTCTTGCTTATTTCTGCACCCCCTTGCCTCTTTCTCCACCCATTCACCCTCTTTCTGCATCCCTGTTGCCTCTTTCTGCACTTCTGTTCTTTCTTTCTGCACTTCTTTTGTTTCTTTCTGCACATCTCTTGCTTCTTTCTGCACCCCATGTGCCTCTTTCTGCACCCCTCTTCCCTCTTTTTGCACCCTTTTTGCCTCTTGCTGCACCTTTGTTGCTTCTTTCTGCACTCCTCTTGCTTCTTTCTGCACTCCTCTTGCTTCTTTCTGCACTCCTCATGCCTCTTTCACACTCCTCTTCCCTCTTTGTGCACCCCTCTTGCATCTTTCTCTACCTCTGTTCTTTCTGTACTTCTTTTGTTTCTTTCTGCACCTCTCACTTCTTTCTGCACCCTTTTGCCTCTTTCTGCACCCCTCTTGTCTCTATCTGTACCCTGTTCCCTCTTTCTGCACCTCTTTTGTTTCTTTTTGCAGCTCTCATGCTTCTTTCTGCACCCCCTTGCCTCTTTCTCCACCCCTCTTCCCTCTTTCTGCACTCCAGTTGCCCCTTTCTGCACCTCTGTTGCTTCTTTCTGTACTCCTTTTGCTTCTTTCTACACCTCTCTTGCTTCTTTCTGCACCACTCATCCCTCTTTCTGCACCCCTCTTGCCTCTTTCTGCACCTCTGTTCCTTCTATCTACACTTCTTTTGTTTCTTTCTGCACCTCTCTTGCTTCTTTATGCACCCCTCTTGCCACTTTATCCACCCCTGTTCCCCCTTTTTGCATCTCTGTTGCTTCTTTCTGCACTTCTCTTGCCTCTTTGTCCATCCCTCATCCCTCTTTCTGCACCTCTGTTGTTTCTTTCTGCACTTCTCTTGCTTCTTTCTGCACCTCTGTCCCTTCTTTCTGCAACCCTTGTGCCTTTTTCTGCACCCCTCTTCCCTCTTTCTGCACCCCTCTTGCCTCTTTCTGCACCTCTGTTCCTTCTTTCTGCACTTCTTTTGTTTCTTTCTGCAACTCTCTTGCTTCTTTCTGCATGCCTCTTGCTTCTTTCTGCACCCCTCGTGCCTTTTTCACACCCCTCTTCCCTCTTTCTGCACCCCTCTTGCCTCTTTCTCCACCCCACTTCCCCCTTTCTGCATCTCTGTTGCTTTTTCATGCATTTCTGTTGCTTCTGTAGGAGAGTAGGATCTGCTTCACATGGGTACCCCACTTTGTGCTGATGCTTCACTGTTTTTCGACATTAGTCTGGCTGGGGCCCTGCTAATCAGAACCCCAGCCTAGCTGCTTCCTCTCTAAAATGGTTTCCATGTGCCTTAGGCACATCTCTGATTGGAATCTGGAGTGCCCTTATAAGTCCCTAGTATATGGTATACTATGTACCAAGGGCATAGGTACCTCAGAGGCCTGCCAGGGGCTGCAGCATGTATTATGCCACCCCTGGAAGGCCATCCAAACTGACACCACAGGTCTGCTACTGCAGCCTGGGTAAGGTGGTGCATGCACCCCTTACTGTGATATAGGTTACCTATATCACGAAATACATACACACATATAAACCTATAAGTCACTCCTAAGGCAGGCCTTATCAATCCTAAAGGCAGAGTGCATGGTTCCTATGTGAGAGGGTGCCCCTGCATGAGCAGGGCCCCTCTGCAGCGTTCGGAGACCATCTCTGATGCTGTTTGTAGTGCAGCCTGACCATATACTCTTAAGCGCATTATATCCTCGCGGTAAAATGCTAACTTTGGAATGGCTGCACCTAAACATGTCGTGTTTGGTGTCAAACATCTTGGAATACTACCCCCCGCCAATCCTGGCGGCGGGGGTAGCATTCCACCCTTCTAGAGGGAAAGACATGTTAACTCTGACTAGTCCGGTAACTTCTTTCCAGAGCCCTGGCATCACAAAATGGATGCTGCTGCCACAGACACGAGTCTGGCCTCCTGCTGCTGGACGAAACTCCGGCAGGGGAGGCCTGGACAATAGGTTTCCTGTCCCAGGGAGGTGTGACCACCTCCCCAGACAGGATAATGTGTATTGGGGCTGGGCGGGAGCACTTTCGGGTGCTTTGAAGTCCTGCACTGGGGGCACATTTGGTGTCCCTGTGCATACCCCAGTTCAAACCGGATCAGGGGCTTGCAGCCCCTGCTTTGGCGTGAACTGGACAAAGGAAAGGGTGTAGCCACCCCTCTGCCCTGACCCACCCATAGGTGGGGCCACAGAGTAGTCCAACCCCTATTTTTAGAATAAAGGTAGGAACCCAGTCCTTAGGACTTTAGATTATACCTGGACGAAACTCTGAAACTGAATCCTGGACATTCGACGCTCTACGACAAGATTAGAGGACTGAAGAATCTCCCTTGGGGTCAAGGAGTGACTCCCCTGCTTGGCAGGCACCAAAGAAGCATCTGTCCGGTTCGCATTTCTGAAGCTCCCGTCGGACGCCGAAGTCATCACATCACCAGAGGTGGATTCTCAGACTTCCCCGAGGCTTCCTTGAGTCCCCAGCAAAGCTGAGGCCCGTGGCTATCGTGGGTGACTTGAGACCGTGACCCCTGGACACCGAGCACATTTGCAAGTGCATCATCTTCTGGGTCTCCCAAGAAGTCGTGCTTTGGGCTCCGAGTAGCCCTAGCCTCCAGCACCACCTGCACTGAAGATCACTGGCCTCCACTCCACGAGTGTCCTGTAAGTCAGATCCACGTGCGGTGTCACGAGGCTCCTTCGCGGTCGCTAGCCCGTTGGCTAGTAGCCCTTAACGAAGGCCAATCCTTTTCTTACTTGGCATCCTGGTTGCTCCAGGCCTGCCTTCACTTACCCTCACTGGGTGAGTTCCACAGACCTTGCTGGTCTGCACCATTGACGATCTACATCTTCATCGAGACTTGCCCTTGCCAAGGCTTGTTGGGTCCAATCCAGTCGCCGACACCTCAGCACTCGACAGACATCGTGTACCAGCCCGAATCCTGCTCCTGGTTGCCGACAATGCCTCCTGGATCTCGTGGCTGAAGAGTCAAGACGACCGTCAACGCACCTGAAGCACTCGACATCGGTGGGCATCTGTCCATCGCCTTCCTGGTCACTGGCTAGTGACCCAGACTCTGTCCCCTCTGCTTTCAGGTTCACCAGAACTCTGATCCACTCTTGGATCCACCCGGACACTTTTCTCTTGGCCGCCAGCAGCATTTTGCAGCAGATCGCCATTCGAATCGACGACGAAACCCGACCCCGAAAGGCACCTATGCACCCGGCTTCCCTGGGTGAGGTAACACGAGTACTCCGGTGCTCCCGTTGGTAGAGACTCTTCAAAGTCCTAGATCTCAAAGGGTTTTGTCCTAGTCCTCTTTTAAGTGTCCCTTTCCTCTATTTTCCCGATCCTGACTTTCTCCATAGAAGTTAACGGCGTATCGCGGTTGTGTATTTACACTGCACGCGTCTCCTGTGGGTCCCCTGTGTCACTACCTTGGGTGGTTCCTTGTGGTCCAAGCACTTCTAGAGGCTCTAGGCCTAGTGTCTAGTTCAGTCGGGGTTCGCATACCACTTTATTGGTATATGGTTTGGTACGCCCCTAGGGCCCAAACGTGTATTTGTGCTATTACTGTGATTTAATATCTTATAACTTATGTACTTCGAACTCTAGCCTCATAAAGAGACTAGAGGGGTGTGTTTAGCAATAAATACATATATTTTGAATATATACCTGGTGTGGTGCTCTTTCATTTGGTCACTCAAGAGATTATAGACTGGTAAAACAAGCTGCTTTACATTCCTTCAAGACTTAGCCTGAAGGCTGCTCTCCATAGCTACCACCAGGATAGCTTTCAATAAGGTTGTCTTTAACCTATCTCCAATAAGGGGTTGTTTGGACTGGTGCAAGGTGCCCACTATAAATAGTGGACAGCATATGCCAGGCCAACTTCTCACAGCTTCTTTCTGCATCTCTCTTGCTTCTTTCTGCACACCTTTTGCCTCTTTCTGCACTCCTCATCCCTCTTTCTGCAGTCCTCTTGCTTCTTTCTGCACTTCTTTTGATTATTTCTGCACCCCTCTTGCCACTTTCTGCACCTCTGTTCCTTATTTCTACACTTCTTTTGGTTCTGTCTGCACTTCTCGCTTCTTTCTGAACCCCTTTTGCCTCTTTCTGCACCCCTCTTGCCTCTTTCTGCACCTCTGTTCCTTCTTTCTGCACTTCTTTTGTTTCTTTCTGCAGCTCTCATGCTTTTTTCTGCACCCCCTTGCTTTTTTCTCCACCCCTCTTCCCTCTTTCAGCATCCCTGTTGCCCCTTTCTGCACCTCTGTTCCTTCTTTCTGTACTTCTTTTGTTTCTTTCTGAATGTCTCTTGCTGCTTTCAGCACCCCTCGTAACTCTTTCTACACCCCTCTTCCCTCTTTTTGCACCCCTCTTGCCTCTTTCTACACCTCTGTTGCTTCTTTCTGCACTCTTCTGGCTTCTTTCTACACCTCTCTTGCTACTTTCTGTACCACTCGTGCTTCTTTCTGCACCCCTCATCCCTCTTTCTGCACCCCTCTTGCCTCTTTCTGCACCTCTGTTCCTTCTTTCTGCACTTCTTTTGTTTCTTTCTGCATCTCTCTTGCTTCTTTCTGCACCCCTCTTGCCACTTTCTCCACCCCTGTTCCCCCTTTTTGTATCTCTGTTGCTTCTTTCTGCACTTCTTTTGCCTCTTTCTCCGTCCCTCATCCCTCTTTCTGCACCTCTGATGCTTTTTTCTGCACTTCTCTTGCTTCTTTCTGCACCTCTGTCCCTTCTTTCTGCAACCCTTGTGCCTCTTTCTGCACCCCTCTTACCTCTTTCTGCACCCCTCTTGTCTCTTTCTGCACCTCTGTTCCTTCTTTCTGCACTTCTTTTGTTTCTTTCTGCAACTCTCTTGCTTCTTTCTGCACACCTCTTACTTCTTTCTGCACCCCTCATGCCTCTTTCACACCCCTCTTCCCCCTTTCTGCACCCCTCTTGCCTCTTTCTGTACCTTTGTTCCTTCTTTCTGCACTTCTTTTGTTTCTTTCTGCACCACTCTTGTTTCCTTCTGTATCCCTCTTGCCTCTTTCTCCACCCCACTTCCCACTTTCTGCATCTCTGTTGCCTTTTTATACATTTCTCTTGCTTCTTTCTGCATCGTTCTTGCTTCTTTCTGCACCCCTCATGCCTCTTTCTGCACCCTTCATCCCTCTTTCTGCACTCCTCTTGCCTCTTCCCGCACCTCTGTTGCTTCTTTCTGCTATTCTTTTGTTTCTTTCTGCAATCCTCTTGCCTCTTTCTGCACCTCTGTTCCTTCTTTCTGTACTTCTTTTGTTTTTTTCTGCACCTCTTGCTTCTTTCTGCACCCCTCGTGCCTCTTTCAGCACCCCTCTACCCTCTTTTTGCACCCCCTTGCCTCTTTCTGCACCTCTGTTGCTTCTTTCTGCACTACTCTTGCTTCTTTCTGCACCTCTGTTGCTTCTTTCTGTGCCTCTCATGCTTCTTTCTGCAGTCCTCGTGCATCTTTCACACCCCTCTTCCCACACCCTCTTGCCTCTTTCTGCACCTCTGTTCCTTCTTTCTGCACTTCTTTTGTTTCTTTCTGCACCTCTCACTTCTTTCTGCACCGCTTTTGCCTCGTTCTGCACCCCTCTTCACTCTTTCTGCACTTCTTCTGTTTCTTTCTGCAGCTCTCTTGCTTATTTCTGCACCCCCTTGCCTCTTTCTCCACCCATTCACCCTCTTTCTGCATCCCTGTTGCCTCTTTCTGCACTTCTGTTCTTTCTTTCTGCACTTCTTTTGTTTCTTTCTGCACATCTCTTGCTTCTTTCTGCACCCCATGTGCCTCTTTCTGCACCCCTCTTCCCTCTTTTTGCACCCTTTTTGCCTCTTGCTGCACCTTTGTTGCTTCTTTCTGCACTCCTCTTGCTTCTTTCTGCACTCCTCTTGCTTCTTTCTGCACTCCTCATGCCTCTTTCACACTCCTCTTCCCTCTTTGTGCACCCCTCTTGCATCTTTCTCTACCTCTGTTCTTTCTGTACTTCTTTTGTTTTTTTCTGCACCTCTTGCTTCTTTCTGCACCCCTCGTGCCTCTTTCAGCACCCCTCTACCCTCTTTTTGCACCCCCTTGCCTCTTTCTGCACCTCTGTTGCTTCTTTCTGCACTACTCTTGCTTCTTTCTGCACCTCTGTTGCTTCTTTCTGTGCCTCTCATGCTTCTTTCTGCAGTCCTCGTGCATCTTTCACACCCCTCTTCCCACACCCCTCTTGCCTCTTTCTGCACCTCTGTTCCTTCTTTCTGCACTTCTTTTGTTTCTTTCTGCACCTCTCACTTCTTTCTGCACCGCTTTTGCCTCGTTCTGCACCCCTCTTCACTCTTTCTGCACTTCTTCTGTTTCTTTCTGCAGCTCTCTTGCTTATTTCTGCACCCCCTTGCCTATTTCTCCACCCATTCACCCTCTTTCTGCATCCCTGTTGCCTCTTTCTGCACTTCTGTTCTTTCTTTCTGCACTTCTTTTGTTTCTTTCTGCACATCTCTTGCTTCTTTCTGCACCCCATGTGCCTCTTTCTGCACCCTCTTCCCTCTTTTTGCACCCTTTTTGCCTCTTGCTGCACCTTTGTTGCTTCTTTCTGCACTCCTCTTGCTTCTTTCTGCACTCCTCTTGCTTCTTTCTGCACTCCTCATGCCTCTTTCACACTCCTCTTCCCTCTTTGTGCACCCCTCTTGCATCTTTCTCTACCTCTGTTCTTTCTGTACTTCTTTTGTTTCTTTCTGCACCTCTCACTTCTTTCTGCACCCCTTTTGCCTCTTTCTGCACCCCTCTTGTCTCTATCTGTACCCTGTTCCCTCTTTCTGCACCTCTTTTGTTTCTTTTTGCAGCTCTCATGCTTCTTTCTGCACCCCCTTGCCTCTTTCTCCACCCCTCTTCCCTCTTTCTGCACTCCAGTTGCCCCTTTCTGCACCTCTGTTGCTTCTTTCTGTTCTCCTTTTGCTTCTTTCTACACCTCTCTTGCTTCTTTCTGCACCACTCATCCCTCTTTCTGCACCCCTCTTGCCTCTTTCTGCACCTCTGTTCCTTCTATCTACACTTCTTTTGTTTCTTTCTGCACCTCTCTTGCTTCTTTATGCACCCCTCTTGCCACTTTATCCACCCCTGTTCCCCCTTTTTGCAACTCTGTTGCTTCTTTCTGCACTTCTCTTGCCTCTTTCTCCATCCCTCATCCCTCTTTCTGCACCTCTGTTGTTTCTTTCTGCACTTCTCTTGCTTCTTTCTGCACCTCTGTCCCTTCTTTCTGCAACCCTTGTGCCTTTTTCTGCACCCCTCTTCCCTCTTTCTGCACCCCTCTTGCCTCTTTCTGCACCTCTGTTCCTTCTTTCTGCACTTCTTTTGTTTCTTTCTGCAACTCTCTTGCTTCTTTCTGCATGCCTCTTGCTTCTTTCTGCACCCCTCGTGCCTTTTTCACACCCCTCTTCCCTCTCTCTGCACCCCTCTTGCCTCTTTCTCCACCCCACTTCCCCCTTTCTGCATCTCTGTTGCTTTTTCATGCATTTCTGTTGCTTCTTTCTGCATCTCTCTTGCTTCTTTCTGCACCCCTTTTGCCTCTTTCTGCACTCCTCATCCCTCTTTCTGCAGTCCTCTTGCCTCTTTCTGCACTTCTGTTGCTTCTTTCTGCACTTCTTTTGATTATTTCTGCACCCCTCTTGCCACGTTCTGCACCTCTGTTCCTTCTTTCTACACTTCTTTTGGTTCTGTCTGCACTTCTCGCTTCTTTCTGAACCCCTTTTGCCTCTTTCTGCACCCCTCTTGCCTCTTTCTGCACCTCTGTTCCTTCTTTCTGCACTTCTTTTGTTTCTTTCTGCAGCTCTCATGCTTTTTTCTGCACCCCCTTGCTTTTTTCTCCACCCCTCTTCCCTCTTTCAGCATCCCTGTTGCCACTTTCTGCACCTCTGTTCCTTCTTTCTGTACTTCTTTTGTTTCTTTCTGCATGTCTCTTGCTGCTTTCAGCACCCCTCGTAACTCTTTCTGCACCCCTCTTCCCTCTTTTTGCACCCCTCTTGCCTCTTTCTACACCTCTGTTGCTTCTTTCTACACTCTTCTGGCTTCTTTCTACACCTCTCTTGCTACTTTCTGTACCACTCGTGCTTCTTTCTGCACCCCTCATCCCTCTTTCTGCACCCCTCTTGCCTCTTTCTGCACCTCTGTTCCTTCTTTCTGCACTTCTTTTGTTTCTTTCTGCACCTCTCTTGCTTCTTTCTGCACCCCTCTTGCCACTTTCTCCACCCCTGTTCCCCCTTTTTGTATCTCTGTTGCTTCTTTCTGCACTTCTTTTGCCTCTTTCTCCGTCCCTCATGCCTCTTTCTGCACCTCTGATGCTTTTTTCTGCACTTCTCTTGCTTCTTTCTGCACCTCTGTCCCTTCTTTCTGCAACCCTTGTGCCTCTTTCTGCACCCCTCTTACCTCTTTCTGCACCCCTCTTGTCTCTTTCTGCACCTCTGTTCCTTCTTTCTGCACTTCTTTTGTTTCTTTCTGCAACTCTCTTGCTTCTTTCTGCACACCTCTTACTTCTTTCTGCACCCCTCGTGCCTCTTTCACACCCCTCTTCCCCCTTTCTGCACCCCTCTTGCCTCTTTCTGTACCTTTGTTCCTTATTTCTGCACTTCTTTTGTTTCTTTCTGCACCACTCTTGTTTCCTTCTGTATCCCTCTTGCCTCTTTCTCCACCCCACTTCCCACTTTCTGCATCTCTGTTGCCTTTTTATACATTTCTCTTGCTTCTTTCTGCATCGTTCTTGCTTCTTTCTGCACCCCTCATGCTTCTTTCTGCACCCTTCATCCCTCTTTCTGCACTCCTCTTGCCTCTTCCCGCACCTCTGTTGCTTCTTTCTGCTATTCTTTTGTTTCTTTCTACACTCCCTTGCCTCTTTCTGCACCTCTGTTCCTTCTTTCTGTACTTCTTTTGTTTTTTTCTGCACCTCTCGCTTCTTTCTGCACACCTCGTGCCTCTTTCTGCACCCCTCTACCCTCTTTTTGCAACCCCTTGCCTCTTTCTGCACCTCTGTTGCTTCTTTCTGCACTACTCTTGCTTCCTTCTGCACCTCTTTGCTTCTTTCTGCACCACTCGTGCTTCTTTCTGCACCCTTCTTCCCTTTTCTGCACCTTTCTTGCCTCTTTCTGCACCTCTGTTCCATCTTTCTGCTCTTCTTTTATTTATTTCTGCACCTCTCTTGCTTCTTTCTGCACCCCTCTTGCCACATTCTCCACCCCTGTTCCCCCTTTTTGCATCTCTGTTGCTTCTTTCTGCACTTCTCTTGCCTCTTTCTCCATCCCTCATCCATCTTTCTGCACCTCATTTGCATTTTTCTGCACTACTCTTGCTTCTTTCTCCACCTCTGTCCCTTCTATCTGCAACCCTTGTGCCTCTTTCTGCACCCCTCTTTCCGCTTTCTGCACACCTCTTGCCTCTTTCTGCACCTTTTTTCCTTCTTTCTGCACTTCTTTTGTTTCTTTCTGCAACTCTCTTGCTTCTTTCTGCACGCTTCTTGCTTCATTCTGTACCCCTCGTGCCTCTTGCACACCCCTCTTCCCTCTTTCTGCAACCCTCTTGCCTCTTTCTGCACCTTTGTTACTTCTTTCTGCACTTCTTTTGTTTCTTTCTGCACCTCTCTTGTTTCTTTCTGTATCCCTCTTGGCTCTTTCTCCACCCCTCTTCCCTCTTTCTGCAACCCTTATCCCTCTTTCTGCACTCATCTTGCCTCTTTCTCCACCTCTGTTGCTTCTTTCTGCACTTCTTTTGTTTCTGTCTGCACTCCTCTTGCCTCTTTCTGCACCTCTGTTGCTTCTTTCTGCACTTCTTTTGTTTCTGTCTGCACTCCTCTTTCCTCTTTCTGCACCTCTGTTCCTTCTTTCTGCAATTCTTTTGTTTCTTTCTTCACCTCTCGCTTCTTTCTGCACCCCTTTTGCCTCTTTCTGCATCCTCTTGCCTCTTTCTGCACCTCTGTTCCTTCTTTCTGCACTTCTTTTGTTTCTTTCTGCAGCTCTCTTGCTTCTGTCTGCTTCCCTCTTGCCTCTTTCTTCACCCCTCTTCCCTCTTTCTGCATCTCTGTTACTTCTTTCTGCACTTCCCTTGACCCTTTCTGCACCCCTCTTCCATCTTTCTGCACCTCTGTTGCTTCTTTCTGCACTTCTCTTGCTTCTTTCTGCACCCCTCGTGCCTCTTTCTGCACCCTTTTCCCTCTTTCTGCACCTTTCTTGCCTCTCTCTGCGCCTCTGTTCCTTCTTTCTGCACCTCTTTTGTTTCTTTCTACAGCTCTCTTGCTTCTTTCTACACTCCCTTGCCTCTTTATCCACCCATCTTCCCTCTTTCTGCACCCCTGTTGCCTCCTTCTGCACCTCTCTTGCCTCTTTCTGCACCTCTGTTCCGTCTTTCTGCTCTTCTTTTAGTTCTTTCTGCACATCTCTTGCTTCTTTCTGCACCCCTCTTGCCACATTCTCCACCCCTGTTCCCCCTTTTTGCATCTCTGTTGCTTCTTTCTGCACTTCTCTTGCCTCTTTCTCCATCCCTCATCCCTCTTTCTGCACCTCTTTTGCTTTTTTCTGCACTACTCTTGCTTCTTTCTCCACCTCTGTCCCTTCTATCTGCAACCCTTGTGCCTCTTTCTGCACCCCTCTTTCCTCTTTCTGCACACCTCTTGCCTCTTTCTGCACCTTTTTTCCTTCTTTCTGCACTTCTTTTGTTTCTTTCTGCAACTCTCTTGCTTCTTTCTGCACGCTTCTTGCTTCATTCTGCACCCCTCGTGCCTCTTTCACACCCCTCTTCCCTCTTTCTGCAACCCTCTTGCCTCTTTCTGCACCTTTGTTACTTCTTTCTGCACTTCTTTTGTTTCTTTCTGCACCTCTCTTGTTTCTTTCTGTATCCCTCTTGGCTCTTTCTCCACCCCTCTTCCCCCTTTCTGCATCTCTGTTGCCTTTTTATGCATTTCTCGTGCTTCTTTCTGCATCTTTCTTCCTTCTTTCTGCACCCCTCGTACCTCTTTCTGCAACCCTTATCCCTCTTTCTGCACTCATCTTGCCTCTTTCTGCACCTCTGTTGCTTCTTTCTGCACTTCTTTTGTTTCTGTCTGCACTCCTCTTGCCTCTTTATGCACCTCTGTTCCTTCTTTCTGCAATTCTTTTGTTTCTTTCTTCACCTCTCGCTTCTTTCTGCACCCCTTTTGCCTCTTTCTGCATCCTCTTGCCTCTTTCTGCACCTCTGTTCCTTCTTTCTGCACTTCTTTTGTTTCTTTCTGCAGCTCTCTTGCTTCTGTCTGCTTCCCTCTTGCCTCTTTCTTCACCCCTCTTCCCTCTTTCTGCATCTCTGTTACTTCTTTCTGCACTTCCCTTGACCCTTTCTGCACCCCTCTTCCCTCTTTCTGCACCTCTGTTGCTTCTTTCTGCACTTCTCTTGCTTCTTTCTGCACCCCTTGTGCCTCTTTCTGCACCCTTTTCCCTCTTTCTGCACCTTTCTTGCCTCTCTCTGCGCCTCTGTTCCTTCTTTCTGCACCTCTTTTGTTTATTTCTACAGCTCTCTTGCTTCTTTCTACACCCCCTTGCCTCTTTATCCACACATCTTCCCTCTTTCTGCACCCCTGTTGCCTCTTTCTGCACCTCTGTTCCTTTTTTCTGCACATCTCTTGCTTCTTTTTGCACCCCATGTGTCTCTTTCTGCACCCCTCTTCCTTCTTTTTGCACCCCTCCTGCTGCACTTCTCTTGCCTCTTTCTGCAAATCTCTTCTACTTTCTACACCTCTTTTGCCTGTTTCTGCACCTCTCTTGCTTCTTTCTGCACACCTCTTGCTTCATTCTGCAGCCCTCGTGCCTCTTTCACACCCCTCTGCCCTCTTTCTGCACCCCTCTTGCCTCTTTCTGCACCTTTGTTCCTTCTTTCTGCACTTCTTTTGTTTCCTTCTGCACCTCTCTTGTTTCTTTCTGTATCCCTCTTGGCTCTTTCTCCACCCCACTTCCCCCTTTCTGCATCTCTGTTGCCTTTTTATGCATTTCTCTTGCTTCTTTCTGCATCTCTCTTTCTTCTTTCTGCACCCCTCGTACCTCTTTCTGCACCCCTCATCCCTCTTTCTGCACTCATCTTGCCTCTTTCTGCACCTCTGTTGCTTCTTTCTGCACTTCTTTTGTTTCTTTCTGCACTCCTCTTGCCTCTTTCTGCACCTCTGTTCCTTCTTTCTGCACCTCTTTTGTTTCTTTCTTCACCTCTCGCTTCTTTCCACCCTTTTTGCCTCTTTCTGCATCCTCTTGCCTCTTGCCTCTTTCTGCACCTCTGTTCCTTCTTTCTGTACTTCTTTTGTTTCTTTCTGCAGCTCTCTTGCTTCTTTCTGTACCCCTTGCCTCTTTCTCCACCCCTCTTGCCTGTTTCTGCACCTCTGTTCCTTCTTTCTGCACTTCTTTTGTTTCTTTCTTCACCTCTCGCTTCTTTCTGCACCCCTTTTGCCTCTTTCTGCATCCTCTTGCCTCTTTCTGCACCTCTGTTCCTTCTTTCTGTACTTCTTTTGTTTCTTTCTGCAGCTCTCTTGCTTCTTTCTGCACCCATTGTGCCTCTTTCTGCACCCCTCTTCCCTCTTTTTGCACCCCTCTTGCCTCTTTCTGCACCTCTGTTGCTTCTTTCTGCACTACTCTTGCTTCTTTTTGTACCTCTTTGCTTCTTTCTGCACCACTCATGCTTCTTTCTGCACCCTTCTTCCCTCTTTCTGTACCTCTCTTGTCTCTTTCTGCACCTCTGTTCCTTCTTTCTGCACTTCTTTTATTTCTTTCTGCACCGCTCTTGCTTTTTTCTGCACCCCTCTTTCTACTTTCTCCACCCCTGTTTCCCCTTTTTGCATCTCTGTTGCTTCTTTCTGCACTTCTCTTGCCTCTTTCTCCACCCCTCATCCCTCTTTCTGCACCTCTATTGCTTCTTTCTGCAGGTCTCTTGCTTCTTTCTGTACCTCTGTCCCTCCTTTCTGCAACCCTTGTGCCTCTTCTGCACCCATCTTCCCTCTTTCTACACCTCTCTTGCCTCTTTCTACACCTCTGTTCCTTCTTTCTTCACTTCTTTTGTTTCTTTCTGCACCTCTCTTGCTTATTTCTGTAACCCTCTTGCCTCTTCCTCCACACCTCTTCCCCTTTTCTGCATCTCTGTTGCTTCTTTCTGCACTTCTGTTGCCTCTTTCTCCACCCCTCTTCCCTCGTTCTACACCTCTGTTGCTTCTTTCTACACTTTTCTTACTTCTTTCTGCAACCTTGTACCTCTTTCTGCGCCCTTCTTCTCTCTTTCTGCACACCTCTTCTCTCTTTCTGTACTCCTCTTGCCTCTTTCTGCACCTCTGTTCCTTCTTTCTGTACTTCTTTTGTTTCTTTCTGCAGCTCTCTTGCTTCTTTCTGCACCCCTTGTGCCTCTTTCTGCACCCCTCTTCCCTCTTTTTGCACCCCTCTTGCCTCTTTCTGCACCTCTGTTGCTTCTTTCTGCACTACTCTTGCTTCTTTTTGTACCTCTTTGCTTCTTTCTGCACCACTCGTGCTTCTTTCTGCACCCTTCTTCCCTCTTTCTGCACCTCTCTTGTCTCTTTCTGCACCTCTGTTCCTTCTTTCTGCACTTCTTTTATTTCTTTCTGCACCGCTCTTGCTTTTTTCTGCACCCCTCTTTCTACTTTCTCCACCCCTGTTTCCCCTTTTTGCATCTCTGTTGCTTCTTTCTGCACTTCTCTTGCCTCTTTCTCCACCCCTCATCCCTCTTTCTGCACCTCTATTGCTTCTTTCTGCAGGTCTCTTGCTTCTTTCTGTAGGTCTCTTGCTTCTTTCTGTACCTCTGTCCCTTCTTTCTGCAACCCTTGTGCCTCTTCTGCACCCATCTTCCCTCTTTCTACACCTCTCTTGCCTCTTTCTACACCTCTGTTCCTTCTTTCTTCACTTCTTTTGTTTCTTTCTGCACCTCTCTTGCTTCTTTCTGTAACCCTCTTGCCTCTTCCTCCACACCTCTTCCCCTTTTCTGCATCTCTGTTGCTTCTTTCTGCACTTCTGTTGCCTCTTTCTCCACCCCTCTTCCCTCGTTCTACACCTCTGTTGCTTCTTTCTACACTTTTCTTACTTCTTTCTGTAACCCTTGTACCTCTTTCTGCGCCCCTCTTCTCTCTTTCTGCACACCTCTTCTCTCTTTCTGTACTCCTCTTGCCTCTTTCTGCATATCTGTTCCTTGTTTCTGCACTTCTTTTGTTTCTTTCTGCACCTCTCTAGCTTCTCTCTGCTTCCCTCTTGCCTCTTTCTCCACCCCTCTTCCCTCTTTCTGCATCTCTGTTACTTCTTTCTGCAATTCTCTTGCCCCTTTCTGCACCCCTCTTCCATCTTTTTCACCTCTGTTCCTTCTTTCTGCAATTCTTTTGTTTCTTTCTGCACCCTTCTTCCCTTTTTGCATCCCTCTTGCCTGTTTCTGCAGTTCTCTTGTCATTTTCTGTACCTCTCTTGCCTCTTTCTGCACCTCACTTGCCTCTTTCTGCACTTCTCATTGCTTCTTTCTACACCTCTGTTGCTTCTTTCAGCAATTCTCTTGCCTCTTTCTGTGCTTTTATTGCTTGTTCATACACCTCTCTTGCTTCTTTCTGCAACCCTCTTGCCTCTTTCTGCACCCCGCTTCCATCTTTCTGTACCTCTCTTGACTCTTTCTGCACCTCTGTTGGTTCTTTCTGAACTGTTCTTGCTTCTTTTTGCACCTCTGTTGCAAATTTCTGCATCCCTGTTGCCTCTTTCTGTACCCCTCTTCCCTCTTTCTGCACACCTGTTCCCTGTTTCTGCACCCCTTTTGCCTGTTTATGCAACTCTCTTGCCTCTTTCTACAGTTAGCTTGCCTCCTTCTGCACCTCACTTGCCTCTTTCTGCACTTCTCTTGCTTCTTTCTGCACCCTTCTTCACTTTTTCTGCACATCTCTTGCTTCTTTCTGCATCCCTCTTCCCTCTTTCTGCACCTCTTTTGCTTCTTTCTGCACTTCTCTCTCTTATTTCTGCACCCCTCTTGCCTCTTTCAGCACCTCTGTTGCTTCTTTCTGCACTTCTCTTCCTTCTTTCTGCACCCCTCATGCCTCTTCCTGCACCCTTCTTTCCTTTTCCTGCACGTCTCTTGGTTCTGTCTGCACTGCTCTTCCCTCTTTCTGCACCTTTCTTGCCTCCTTCTGTACCTCAATTGTTTCTTACTGCACTGCTCTTGCTTCTTTCTACACCTCTCTTGCAAATCTATGCACCCCTCTTGCCTATTTATGCACCCCTCTTGCCTCCTTCTGCACCTCTGTTCATTCTTTCTGCACTGCTCATGCTTCTTTCTGCACCCTTCTTCCCTTTTTCTGCACATCTCTTGCCTCTTTCTGCACCCCTCTTGCCTCTTTCTGCTCCTCTTTTGCTTTCTTCTGCATGTCTCTCTCTTATTTCTGCACCCCTCTTGCCTCTTTCAGCACCTCTGTTGCTTCTTTCTGCACTTCGCTTCCTTCTTTCTGCACCCCTCGTGCCTCTTTCTGCACCCCTTTTCCCTTTTCCTGCAAGTGTCTTGGTTCTGTCTGCACTGCTCTTGCCTCTTTCTGCACCCCTCTTGGCTCCGTCTGCTCATCTGTTGTTTCTTACTGCACTGCTCTTGCTTCTTTCTGCACCTCTCTTGCAAATTTATGCACCCCTCTTGCCTGTTTCTGCACCCCTCTTGCCTCCTTCTGCACGTCTGTTGGCTCTTTCTGCACTGCTCTTACTTCTTTCTGTACCTCTTTTGCCTGTTTCTGCAACTCTCTTGCCTCTTTCTGCACTTCTCTTGCCTCCTTCTGCACCTCTGTTGCATCTTTTCTGCACTTCTCTTTTTCTTTCTGCACCCCTCTTGCCTGTTTCTGCACCTCTGTTGCTTCTTTCTGCACTTCTGTTGCTTCTTTCTGCACTTCTGTTGCTTCTTTCTGCACCCCTCTTGCCTCTTTCTGTACCCTTCTTCCCTCTTTCTGCACCTCTCTTGCCTCTTTCTACACCCCTGTTCCCTCTTTCTGCACATCTCTTGCCTGTTTCTGCAACTCTCCTGCCTCTTTCTACAGTTCTCTTGTCTCTTTCTGCACCTCTGTTGCTTCTTTCTGCACTTCTCTTGCCTCTTTCTGCACCCCTCTTGCCTCTTTCTGCACTCTTGTGGTTGTTTCTGTACTGCTATTGTTTCTTTCTGCACCTGTCTTGTAAATTTCTGCACCCCTCTTGTCTCTATCTGCACCCCTCTTCCCTCTTTCTGCACCTCTCTTGCCTCTGTCTGCACCCCTCTTGCCTCTTTCTGCACCTCTGTTCTTTCTTTCTGCACTTCGATTGCTTCTTTCTGCACCCCATTTGGCTCTTTCTGCACCTCTGTTGCTTCTTTGTGCACTTCTCTTGCTTCTTTCTGCACCTCTCTTGCATATTTCTGCACCCATCGTGCCTCTGTGTGCAACTCTCTTGCCTCGTTCTGCTCCTCTTTTGCCTCTTTCTGCACCCCTCTTCCCCCTTTCTGCATCTCTGTTGCTTCTTTCTGCACTTCTCTTGCCTCTTTCTCTACCCCTATTCCCTCGTTCTGCCCCCCTTGTGCTTCTTTATGCACCCCTCTTCTCTCTTTCTGCACTCCTCTTGCCTCTTTCTGCACATCTGTTCCTTGTTTCTGCACTTCTTTGTTTCTTTCTGCACCTCTCTTGCTTCTGTCTGCTTCCCTCTTGCCTCTTTCTTCACCCCTCTTCCCTCTTTCTGCATCTCTGTTACTTCTTTCTGCACTTCTCTTGCCCCTTTGTGCACCGCTCTTCTCTCTTTCTGCACCTCTGTTGTCCTTTCTGTATTTCTCTTGATTTTTTCTGCACCCCTCGTGCCTCTATCTGCACCCCTTTTCTCTCTTTCTGCACCTTTCTTGCCTCTCTCTGCACCTCTGTTGCTTCTTTCTGCACCTCTTTTGTTTCTTTCTACAGCTCTCTTGCTTCTTTCTACACCCCCTTGCCTCTTTCTCCGCCCCTCTTCCCTCTTTCTCCACCGCTGTTGCCTCTTTCTGCACTTCTGTTGCCACTTTCTCCACCCTTCTTCCCTCGTTCTGCACCTCTGTTGCTTCTTTCTGCACTTTTCTTACTTCTTTCTGTACCCCTCGTGACTCTTCTGCACCCCTTGTGCCTCTTTCTGCACCCCTCTTCTCTTTTTCTGCACTTCTCTTGCCTCTTTCTGCACATCTGTTCCTTGTTTCTGCACTTCTTTTGTTTCTTTCTGCACCTCTCTTGCTTCTCTCTGCTTCCCTCTTGCCTCTTTCTCCACCCCTCTTCCCTCTTTCTACATCTCTGTTACTTCTTTCTGCACTTCGCTTGCCCCTTTCTGCACCCCTCTTCCTTCTTTCTGCACCTCTGTTGCTTCTTTCTGCACTTCTCTTGCTTCTTTCTGCACCCCTCATGCCTCTTTCTGCACCCCTTTTCCCTCTTTCTGCACCTTTCTTGCCTCTCTCTGCACATCTGTTCCTTCTTTCTGCACTTTTGTTTCTTTCTACAGCTCTCTTGCTTCTTTCTATACCCAATTGCCTCTTTCTCCACCCCTCTTCCCTCTTTCTGCACCCCTGTTTCCTCCTTCTGCACCCCTGTTGCCTCTTTCTGCACCTCTGTTCCTTCTTTCTGCACATCTCTTGCTTCTTTCTGCACCCCAAGTGCCTCTTTCTGCACCCCTCTTCCCTCTTTTTGCACCCCTCTTGCTGCACTTCTCTTGCCTCTTTCTGCAAATCTCTTCAACTTTCTGCACCTTTTTTGCCTCTTTTTGCACCTCACTTGCTTCTTTGTGCACCCCTCTTGCCTCTTTCTGCTGCCCTCTTGCCTCTTTCTGCACCCCTCTTCCCTCTTTTTGGACCCCTCCTGCCTCTTTCTGCTCCTCTCTTCCTTGTTTCTGCACTTTTTTGTTTCTTTCTGCACCTCTCTTGCTTCTATCTGCAACCTTCTTGCCTCTTTCTCCACCCCTGTTCCCCCTTTCTGCATCTCTGTTTCTTCTTTCTGCACTTCTCTTGTCTCTTTCTCCACCCCTCTTCCCTCTTTCTGCACCTCTCATGCTTCTTTTAACACCCCTCGTGCCTCTTTCACACCCCTCTTCCCGCACCCCTCTTGCCTCTCTCTGCACATCTGTTCCTTCTTTCTGCACTTTTGTTTCTTTCTACAGCTCTCTTGCTTCTTTCTATACCCAATTGCCTCTTTCTCCACCCCTCTTCCCTCTTTCTGCACCCCTGTTTCCTCCTTCTGCACCCCTGTTGCCTCTTTCTGCACCTCTGTTCCTTCTTTCTGCACATCTCTTGCTTCTTTCTGCACCCCAAGTGCCTCTTTCTGCACCCCTCTTCCCTCTTTTTGCACCCCTCTTGCTGCACTTCTCTTGCCTCTTTCTGCAAATCTCTTCAACTTTCTGCACCTTTTTTGCCTCTTTTTGCACCTCACTTGCTTCTTTGTGCACCCCTCTTGCCTCTTTCTGCTGCCCTCTTGCCTCTTTCTGCACCCCTCTTCCTCTTTTTGGACCCCTCCTGCCTCTTTCTGCTCCTCTCTTCCTTGTTTCTGCACTTTTTGTTTCTTTCTGCACCTCTCTTGCTTCTATCTGCAACCTTCTTGCCTCTTTCTCCACCCTGTTCCCCCTTTCTGCATCTCTGTTTCTTCTTTCTGCACTTCTCTTGTCTCTTTCTCCACCCCTCTTCCCTCTTTCTGCACCTCTCATGCTTCTTTTAACACCCCTCGTGCCTCTTTCACACCCCTCTTCCCGCACCCCTCTTGCCTCTCTCTGCACATCTGTTCCTTCTTTCTGCACTTCTTTTGTTTCTTTCCACAGCTCTCTTGCTTCTTTCTACACCCCTTGCCTCTTTCTCCACCCCTCTTCCCTCTTTCTGCACCCCTGTTGCCTCCTTCTGCACCCCGGGTGCCTCTTTCTGCACCTCTGTTCCTTCTTTCTGCACATCTCTTGCTTCTTTCTGCACCCCATGTGCCTTTTTCTGCACCCCTCTTCCCTCTTTTTGCACCCCTCTTGCTGCACTTCTCTTGCCTCTTTCTGCAAATCTCTTCAACTTTCTGCACCTTTTTTGCCTCTTTTTGCACCTCACTTGCTTCTTTTTGCACCCCTCTTGCTGCACATCTCTTGCTTTTTTCTGCACCCTCGTGCCTCTTTTTGTACCCCTTTTCCCTCTTTATGCACCTTTCTTGCCTGTCTCTGCACATATGTTCCTTCTTTCTGCACTTCTTTTGTTTCTTTCTACAGCTCTCTTGCTTCTTTCTACCCCCTTGCCTCTTTCTCCACCCCTCTTCCCTCTTTCTGTACCCCTGTTGCCTCCTTCTGCTCCCCTGTTGCCCCTTTCTGTACCTCTGTTCTTTCTTACTGCACATCTCTTGCCTCTTTCTGCACCCCATGTGTCTCTTTCTGCAGCCCTCTTCCCTCTTTTTTCACCCCTCTTCCTGCACTTCTCTTACCTCTTTCTGCAAATCTATTCTACTTTCTGCACCTCTTTTGCCTTTTTCTGCACCTCACTTGCTTCTTTGTGCACCCCTCTTGCCTCTTTCTGCTCCCCTCTTGCATCTTTCTGGACCCCTCTTCCCTCTTACTGGACCCCTCCTGCCTCTTTCTGCTCCTCTGTTCTTTGTTTCTGCACTTCTTTTGTTTCTTTTTGCACCTCTCTTGCTTCTTTCTGCACCCCTCTTGCCTCTTTCTCCACCCCTGTTCCCCCTTTCTGCATCTCTGTTTCTTCTTTCTGCACTTCTCTTGTCTCTTTCCCCACCCCTCTTCCCTCTTTCTGCACCTTTGTTGCTTCTTTCTGCACCTCTCATGCTTCTTTCTGCACCCCTCGTGCCTCTTTCACACCCCTCTTCCCGCACCCCTCTTGCCTCTTTCTGCACCTCTATTCCTTCTTTTTGCACTTCTTTTGTTTATTTCTGCAACTCTCACTTCTTTCTGCACCCCTTTTGCCTCGTTCTGCACCCCTCTTACCTCTTTCTGTACCCCTCTTGCCTCTTTCTGCACCTCTGTTCCTTCTTTCTGCACTTCTTCTGTTTCTTTCTGCAGCTCTCTTGCTTATTTCTGCACCCCGTTGCCTCTTTTCCCACCCATCCAACCTCTTTCTGCACCCCTGTTGCCTCTTTCTGCACTTCTGTTATTTCTTTCTGCACTTCTTTTGTTTCTTTCTGCACCTCTCGCTTCTTTCTGCAACCCTTTTGCCTTTTCTACACCTCTCTTGCCTCTTTGTACAACTCTGTTCCTTCTTTCTTCACTTCTTTTGTTTCTTTCTGCACCTCTCTTGCTTCTTTCTGCACCCCTCTTGCCTCTTTCTCCACCCCTCTTCCCCCTTTCTGTATCTCTGTTGCTTCTTTCTGCACTTATGTTGCCTCTTTCTCCACCCTTCTTCCCTCGTTCTGCACCTCTGTTGCTTCTTTCTGCACATTTCTTACTTCTTTCTGCACCCCTCGTGACTCTTCTGCACCCCTTGTGCCTCTTTCTGCACATCTCTTCTCTTTTTCTGCACTCCTCTTGCCTCTTTCTGCACATCTGTTTCTTGTTTCTGCACTTCTTTTGTTTCTTTCTGAACCTCTCTTGCTTCTCTCTGCTACCCTCTTGCCTCTCTCTCCACCCCTCTTCCCTCTTTCTACATCTCTGTTACTTCTTTCTGCACTTCGCTTGCCCCTTTCTGCACCCCTCTTCCTTCTTTCTGCACCTCTGTTGCTTCTTTCTGCACTTCTCTTTCTTCTTTCTGCACCCCTCGTGCCTCTTTCTGCACCCCTTTTCCCTCTTTCTGCACCTTTCTTGCCTCTCTCTGCACATCTGTTCCTTCTTTCTGCACTTCTTTTGTTTCTTTCTACAGCTCTCTTGCTTCTTTCTACACCCCCTTGCCTCTTTCTCCACCCCTCTTCCCTCTTTCTGCACCCCTGTTTCCTCCTTCTGCACCCCTGTTGCCTCTTTCTGCACCTCTGTTCCTTCTTTCTGCACATCTCTTGCTTCTTTCTGCACCCCAAGTGCCTCTTTCTGCACCCCTCTTCCCTCTTTTTGCACCCCTCTTGCTGCACTTCTCTTGCCTCTTTCTGCAAATCTCTTCTACTTTCTGCACCTTTTTTTTTAACCTTTTTCTGCACCTCACTTGCTTCTTTGTGCACCCCTCTTGCCTCTTTCTGCTGCCCTCTTGCCTCTTTCTGCACCCCTCTTTTTGGACCCCTCCTGCCTCTTTCTGCTCCTCTGTTCCTTGTTTCTGCGCTTTTTTTGTTTCTTTCTGCACCTCTCTTGCTTCTATCTGCAACCCTCTTGCCTCTTTCTCCACCCCTGTTCCCCCTTTCTGCATCTCTGTTTCTTCTTTCTGCACTTCTCTTGTCTCTTTCTCCACCCCTCTTCCCTCTTTCTGCACCTCTCGTGCTTCTTTTTACACCCCTTGTGCCTCTTTCAGACTGCTCTTCCCGCACCCCTCTTGCCTCTCTCTGCACATCTGTTCCTTCTTTCTGTAATTCTTTTGTTTCTTTCCACAGCTCTGTTGCTTCTTTCTACACCCCTTGCCTCTTTCTCCACCCCTCTTCCCTCTTTCTGCACCCCTGTTGCCTCCTTCTGCACCCCAGTTGCCTCGTTCTGCACCTCTGTTCCTTCTTTCTGCACATCTCTTGCTTCTTTCTGCATCCCATGTGCCTTTTTCTGCACCCCTCTTCCCTATTTTTGCACCCCTCTTGCTGCACATCTCTTGCTTTTTTCTACACCCCTCGTGCCTCTTTTTGCACCCCTTTTCCCTCTTTATGCACCTTTCTTGCCTGTCTCTGCACATCTGTTCCTTCTTTCTGCACTTCTTTTGTTTCTTTCTACAGCTCTCTTGCTTCTTTCTACCCACCCTTGCCTCTTTTTCCACCCCTCTTCCCTCTTTCTGTACCCCTGTTGCCTCCTTCTGCACCCCTGTTTCCCCTTTCTGTACCTCTGTTCCTTCTTTCTGTACATCTCTTGCCTCTTTCTGCACCCCATGTGCCTCTTTCTGCAGCCCTCTTCCTTCTTTTTTCACCCCTCTTCCTGCACTTCTCTTACCTCTTTCTGCATATCTATTCTAATTTCTGTACCTCTTTTGCCTTTTTCTGCACCTCACTTGCTTCTTTGTGCACCCCTCTTGCCTCTTTCTGCTCCCCTCTTGCCTCTTTCTGGACCCCTCTTCCCTCTTTCTGGACCCTTCCTGCCTCTTTCTGCTCCTCCGTTCTTTGTTTCTGCACTTCTTTTGTTTCTTTTTGCACCTCTCTTGCTACTTTCTGCACCCCCCTCTTGCATCTTTCTCCACCCCTGTTCCCCCTTTCTGCATCTCTGTTTCTTCTTTCTGCACTTCTCTTGTCTCCTTCTCCACCCCTCTTCCTTCTTTCTGCACCTTTGTTGCTTCTTTCTGCACCTCTCGTGCTTCTTTCTGCACCCCTTGTGCCTCTTTCATACCCCTCTTCCCGCACCCCTGATGCCTCTTTCTGCACCTCTGTTCCTTCTTTTTGCACTTCTTTTGTTTATTTCTGCACCTCTCACTTCTTTCTGCACCCCTTTTGCCTCGTTCTGCACCCCTCTTCCCTCTTTCTGCACTCCTCTTGCCTCTTTCTGTACCTCTGTTCCTTCTTTCTGCACTTCTTCTGTTTCTTTCTGCAGCTCTCTTGCTTATTTCTGCACCCCCTTGCCTCTTTTCCCACCCATCCACCCTCTTTCTGCACCCCTGTTGCCTCTTTCTGCACTTCTGTTATTTCTTTCTGCACTTGTTTTGTTTCTTTCTGCACATCTCTTGCTTTTCTCTGCACCCCACGTGCCTCTTTCTGCACCCCTCTCCCCTCTTTCTGCACCACTCTTGCCTCTTGCTGCATCTTTGTTGCTTCTTTCTGCATTCCTCTTGCTTCTTTCTGCACTCCTCATGCCTCTTTCACACCCCTCTTCCCCCTTTGTGCACCCCTCTTGCCTCTATCTGCACCTCTGTTCTTTCTGCACTTCTTTTGTTTCTTTCTGCAACTCTCGCTTTTTTCTGCACCCCTTTTGCCTCTTCATGCACTCCTCTTGCCTCTTTCTGCACCTCTGTTCCTTCTTTCTGCACTTCTTTTGTTTCTTTTTGCAGGTCTCATGCTTCTTTCTGCAAACCCTTGCCTCTTTCTCCATCCCTCTTCCCTCTTTCTGCACTCCTGTTGCCCCTTTCTGCGCCTCCGTTGCTTCTTTCTGCACTCCTCTTGCTTCTTTCTACACATCTCTTGCTCCTTTCTGCACATCTCTTGCTTCTTTCTGCACCCCTCATCCCTCTTTCTGCACCCCTATTGCCTCTTTCTGCACCTCTTTTCCTTCTTTATGCACTTCTTTTGTTTCGTTCTGCACCTCTCTTGTTTCTTTCTGTATCCCTCTTGCCTCTTTCTCCACCCCACTTCCCCCTTTCTGCATCTCTGTTGCCTTTTTATGCATTTCTCTTGCTTCTTTCTGCATCTCTCTTCCTTCTTTCTGCACCCTTAGTACCTCTTTCTGCACCCCTCATCCCTCTTTCTACACTCCTCTTGCCTCTTTCTGCACCTCTGTTGCTTCTTTCTGCACTTATTTTGTTTCTTTTTACACTCCTCTTGCCTCTTTCTACAACTCTGTTCCTTCTTTCTGCACTTCTTTTGTTTCTTTCTGCACCTCTTGCTTCTTTCTGCACCCCTCGTGCCTCTTTCTGCACCCCTCGTCCCTCTTTTTGCACCCCTCTTGCCCCTTTCTGCACCTCTGTTGCTTCTTTCTGCATTCCTCTTGCTTCTTTCTACAACTCTCTTGCTTCTTTCTGCACCACTCGTGCTTCTTTCTGCACCCCTTATCCCTCTTTCTGCACCCCTCTTGACTCTTTCTGCACCTCTGTTCCTTCTTTCGGCACTTCTTTTGCTTCTTTCTGCCCCTCCCTTGCTTCTTTCTGCACCCCTCTTGCCTTTTTACATCTCTGTTGCTTCTTTCTGCACTTCTCTTGCCTCTTTCTCCATCCCTCATCCTCTTTCTGCACCTCTGTTGCTTCTTTCTGCACTTCTCTTGCTTCTTTCTGCACCTCTGTCCCTTCTTTCTGCTACCCTTGTGCCTCTTTCTGCACCCCTCTTCCCTCTTTCTGCACCCCTCTTGCCTCTTTCTGCACCTCTGTTCCTTCTTTCTGCACTTCTTTTGTTTCCTTCTGCAACTCTCTTGCTTCTTTCTGCACACCTCTTGCTATTTTCTGCACCCCTCATGCCTCTTTTACACCCCTCTTCCCTCTTTCTGCACCCCTTTTGCCTCTTTCTGCACCTTTGTTCCTTCTTTCTGCACCTCTCTTGTTTCTTTCTGTATCCCTCTTGCCTCTTTCTCCACGCCACTTCCCCCTTTCTGCATCTTTGTTGCCTTTTTATGCATTTATCTTGCTTCTTTCTGCATCTCTCTTCCTTCTTTCTGCACCCCTCGTGTAGGAGAATAGGATCTGCTTCACATGGGTACCCCCACTTTTTGCTGATGCTTCACTGTTTTTCGACTTTAGTCTGGCTGGGGCCCTGCTAATCAGAACCCCAGCCTAGCTGCTTCCTCTCTAAAATGGTTTCCATGTACCTTAGGTACATCTTTGATTGGAATCTGGAGTGCCCTTATAAGTCCCTAGTATATGGTATACTATGTACCCAGGGCATAGGTACCCCAGAGGCCTGCCAGGGTCTGAAGCATGTATTATGCCACCCCTGGAAGGCCAGCCAAAATGACACCACAGGTCTGCTACTGCAGCCTGGGTAAGGTGGTGCATGCACCCCTTACTGTGATATAGGCTACCTGTATCACTACCAATGCACACACATATAAACCTATAAGTCACTCCTATGGCAGGCCTTTACAATCCTAAAGGCAGAGTGCTTGGTTTTTATGTGAGAGGGTGCCCCTGTATGATCAGAGCCCCTCTGCAGCGTTCGGAGTCCCTCCTCTGATGCTGTTTGTGGTACAGCCTGACCATATACTCTTAAGTGCATTATATCCTCGCGGTACAATGCTAACTTTGGACTGGCTGCACCAAAACATGTCGTGTTTGGTGTCAAACATCTTGGAATACTACCCCCCGCCAGTCCTGGCGGCGGGGGTAGCATTCCACCCTTCTAGAGGGAGAGACATGTACCCACCGGCCTACCCGGTAACTTCTTTCCAGAGCCCTGGCATCACAAAATGGATGCCGCTGCCACAGACTTGGGTCTGGCCTCCTGCTGCTGACTGAAACTCCGGCAGGGGAGGCCTGGACAATAGGTTTCCTGTCGAAGGGAGGTGTAACCACCTCCCCAGACAGGATAATGTGTATTGGGGCTGGGCGGGAGCACTCTCTGGTGCTCAGAAGTCCTGCACTGGGGGCACACTTGGTGTCCCTGTGCATATGCCAGCTCAAACCGGTTGCAGGGGCTACCTGCCCCTGCTCTGGCGCGAAACTGGACAAAGGGAATGGGTGATTAGAGGACTGAAGAAACTCCCTTGGGGTCAAGGAGTGACTCCCCTGCTTGGCAGGCACCTAAGAAGCAATTGTCCGGTCTGCATCGCTGAAGCTCCTGCCGGACGCCGAAGTCTTTGCAACACCAGAGGTGGATTTCCAGACTTCCACAAGGCTGCCCTGAGTCCCCAGCGAAGCGATACCAAAGGGGATGATGGACGGAGCGTTAGAGCAAATCAAACACTCACCCCCAGTCAACTGATCTGGGTTTAATCCATCATCATTCTTTAGCTCACTCCACCACCCCAGTTCAGACATGGCCATATGCAAATCAGTCTGACCCTGTGCCTCATGGGAACAGTCCAGCCCGAACTGCCAAGCCATGTCTTCCCTGGACCGGAAACAAGCATCCTGGGACCGGTTTCGGGTTCATAACCCTCATCAGCCAGGCTATCTTGAATCCAGTGGCAAAGTGAGCAAGGGACCCACGTCTGGGCATACCCTGCCAACTTAGGGCGAACAAAGCGATACCAAAGGGGATGATGGACGGAGCGTTAGAGCAAATCAAACACTCACCCCCAGTCAACTGATCTGGGTTTAATCCATCATCATTCTTTAGCTCACTCCACCACCCCAGTTCAGACATGGCCATATGCAAATCAGTCTGACCCTGTGCCTCATGGGAACAGTCCAGCCCGAACTGCCAAGCCATGTCTTCCCTGGACCGGAAACAAGCATCCTGGGACCGGTTTCGGGTTCATAACCCTCATCAGCCAGGCTATCTTGAATCCAGTGGCAAAGTGAGCAAGGGACCCACGTCTGGGCATACCCTGCCAACTTAGGGCGAACAAAGCGATACCAAAGGGGATGATGGACGGAGCGTTAGAGCAAATCAAACACTCACCCCCAGTCAACTGATCTGGGTTTAATCCATCATCATTCTTTAGCTCACTCCACCACCCCAGTTCAGACATCGCCATATGCAAATCAGTCTGACCCTGTGCCTCATGGGAACAGTCCAGCCCGAACTGCCAAGCCATGTCTTCCCTGGACCGGAAACAAGCATCCTGGGACCGGTTTCGGGTTCATAACCCTCATCAGCCAGGCTATCTTGAATCCAGTGGCAAAGTGAGCAAGGGACCCACGTCTGGGCATACCCTGCCAACTTAGGGCGAACAAAGCGATACCAAAGGGGATGATGGACGGAGCGTTAGAGCAAATCAAACACTCACCCCCAGTCAACTGATCTGGGTTTAATCCATCATCATTCTTTAGCTCACTCCACCACCCCAGTTCAGACATGGCCATATGCAAATCAGTCTGACCCTGTGCCTCATGGGAACAGTCCAGCCCGAACTGCCAAGCCATGTCTTCCCTGGACCGGAAACAAGCATCCTGGGACCAGTTTCGGGTTCATAACCATCATCAGCCAGGCTATCTTGAATCCAGTGGCAAAGTGAGCAAGGGACCCACGTCTGGGCATACCCTGCCAACTTAGGGCGAACAAAGCGATACCAAAGGGGATGATGGACGGAGCGTTAGAGCAAATCAAACACTCACCCCCAGTCAACTGATCTGGGTTTAATCCATCATCATTCTTTAGCTCACTCCACCACCCCAGTTCAGACATGGCCATATGCAAATCAGTCTGACCCTGTGCCTCATGGGAACAGTCCAGCCCGAACTGCCAAGCCATGTCTTCCCTGGACCGGAAACAAGCATCCTGGGACCGGTTTCGGGTTCATAACCCTCATCAGCCAGGCTATCTTGAATTCAGTGGCAAAGTGAGCAAGGGACCCACGTCTGGGCATACCCTGCCAACTTAGGGCAAACAAAGCGATACCAAAGGGGATGATGGGCGGAGCGTTAGAGCAAATCAAACACTCACCCCCAGTCAACTGATCTGGGTTTAATCCATCATCATTCTTTAGCTCACTCCACCACCCCAGTTCAGACATGGCCATATGCAAATCAGTCTGACCCTGTGCCTCATGGGAACAGTCCAGCCCGAACTGCCAAGCCATGTCTTCCCTGGACCGGAAACAAGCATCCTGGGACCGGTTTCGGGTTCATAACTCTCATCAGCCAGGCTATCTTGAATCCAGTGGCAAAGTGAGCAAGGGACCCACGTCTGGGCATACCCTGCCAACTTAGGGCGAACAAAGCGATACCAAAGGGGATGCTGGACGGAGCGTTAGAGCAAATCAGACACTCACCCCCAGTCAACTGATCTGGGTTTAATCCATCATCATTCTTTAGCTCACTCCACCACCCCAGTTCAGACATGGCCATATGCAAATCAGTCTGACCCTGTGCCTCATGGGAACAGTCCAGCCCGAACTGCCAAGCCATGTCTTCCCTGGACAGGAAACAAGCATCCTGGGACCGGTTTCGGGTTCATAACCCTCATCAGCCAGGCTATCTTGAATCCAGTGGCAAAGTGAGCAAGGGACCCACGTCTGGGCATACCCTGCCAACTTAGGGCGAACAAAGCGATACCAAAGGGGATGATGGA
Source organism: Calotriton arnoldi (assembly GCA_963921515.1). Classification (NCBI taxonomy): domain Eukaryota; kingdom Metazoa; phylum Chordata; class Amphibia; order Caudata; family Salamandridae; genus Calotriton; species Calotriton arnoldi. The sequence continues at coordinate 783,506 of CAWUFW010001171.1, forward strand.
CGGAGCGTTAGAGCAAATCAAACACTCACCCCCAGTCAACTGATCTGGGTTTAATCCATCATCATTCTTTAGCTCACTCCACCACCCCAGTTCAGACATGGCCATATGCAAATCAGTCTGACCCTGTGCCTCATGGGAACAGTCCAGCCCGAACTGCCAAGCCATGTCTTCCCTGGACCGGAAACAAGCATCCTGGGACCGGTTTCGGGTTCATAACCCTCATCAGCCAGGCTATCTTGAATCCAGTGGCAAAGTGAGCAAGGGACCCACGTCTGGGCATACCCTGCCAAATTAGGGCGAACAAAGCGATACCAAAGGGGATGATGGACGGAGCGTTAGAGCAAATCAAACACTCACCCCCAGTCAACTGATCTGGGTTTAATCCATCATCATTCTTTAGCTCAGTCCACCACCCCAGTTCAGACATGGCCATATGCAAATCAGTCTGACCCTGTGCCTCATGGGAACAGTCCAGCCCGAACTGCCAAGCCATGTCTTCCCTGGACCGGAAACAAGCATCCTGGGACCGGTTTCGGGTTCATAACCCTCATCAGCCAGGCTATCTTGAATCCAGTGGCAAAGTGAGCAAGGGACCCACGTCTGGGCATACCCTGCCAACTTAGGGCGAACAAAGCGATACCAAAGGGGATGATGGACGGAGCGTTAGAGCAAATCAAACACTCACCCCCAGTCAACTGATCTGGGTTTAATCCATCATCATTCTTTAGCTCACTCCACCACCCCAGTTCAGACATGGCCATATGCAAATCAGTCTGACCCTGTGCCTCATGGGAACAGTCCAGCCCGAACTGCCAAGCCATGTCTTCCCTGGACCGGAAACAAGCATCCTGGGACCAGTTTCGGGTTCATAACCATCATCAGCCAGGCTATCTTGAATCCAGTGGCAAAGTGAGCAAGGGACCCACGTCTGGGCATACCCTGCCAACTTAGGGCGAACAAAGCGATACCAAAGGGGATGATGGACGGAGCGTTAGAGCAAATCAAACACTCACCCCCAGTCAACTGATCTGGGTTTAATCCATCATCATTCTTTAGCTCACTCCACCACCCCAGTTCAGACATGGCCATATGCAAATCAGTCTGACCCTGTGCCTCATGGGAACAGTCCAGCCCGAACTGCCAAGCCATGTCTTCCCTGGACCGGAAACAAGCATCCTGGGACCGGTTTCGGGTTCATAACCCTCATCAGCCAGGCTATCTTGAATTCAGTGGCAAAGTGAGCAAGGGACCCACGTCTGGGCATACCCTGCCAACTTAGGGCAAACAAAGCGATACCAAAGGGGATGATGGGCGGAGCGTTAGAGCAAATCAAACACTCACCCCCAGTCAACTGATCTGGGTTTAATCCATCATCATTCTTTAGCTCACTCCACCACCCCAGTTCAGACATGGCCATATGCAAATCAGTCTGACCCTGTGCCTCATGGGAACAGTCCAGCCCGAACTGCCAAGCCATGTCTTCCCTGGACCGGAAACAAGCATCCTGGGACCGGTTTCGGGTTCATAACCCTCATCAGCCAGGCTATCTTGAATTCAGTGGCAAAGTGAGCAAGGGACCCACGTCTGGGCATACCCTGCCAACTTAGGGCGAACAAAGCGATACCAAAGGGGATGATGGGCGGAGCGTTAGAGCAAATCAAACACTCACCCCCAGTCAACTGATCTGGGTTTAATCCATGATCATTCTTTAGCTCACTCCACCACCCCAGTTCAGACATGGCCATATGCAAATCAGACTGACCCTGTGCCTCATGGGAACAGTCCAGCCCGAACTGCCAAGCCATGTCTTCCCTGGACCGGAAACAAGCATCCTGGGACCGGTTTCGGGTTCATAACTCTCATCAGCCAGGCTATCTTGAATCCAGTGGCAAAGTGAGCAAGGGACCCACGTCTGGGCATACCCTGCCAACTTAGGGCGAACAAAGCGATACCAAAGGGGATGATGGACGGAGCGTTAGAGCAAATCAAACACTCACCCCCAGTCAACTGATCTGGGTTTAATCCATCATCATTCTTTAGCTCACTCCACCACCCCAGTTCAGACATGGCCATATGCAAATCAGTCTGACCCTGTGCCTCATGGGAACAGTCCAGCCCGAACTGCCAAGATTCACAGTCTAACAAAGGGAAGGGCCAAAAGAAACCATGGTGCAAAGTCTGTAATCAAAAGACACACTGGACCAGTGATTGCACCAAGTCCAAAGACTCTATTCCAGCCCCCACCAATGCTCCTAAGGCACCTGTTCCCCCTAGTGCAGTCACAAATGGTGGTGGGAGTACACAAGCCAAGGGTTTAGTAGGGTTGACCCTAGGTAAGGAGATGAGCTCTGGCCTGGTCAGAGAACTCACTCAGGCTGTCCTAGTCTGTGATGGAGGCATGGATGTGACCTCCTCTGTGAGTCCCAGTAATCTGGGCAAGTACAGGCAACAGCCATTAATAAATGGAAAAGAGGCTTTGGCATTTAGGGACACAGGAGCAAGTGTCACCATGGTGACACAAGATCTTGTGGATCCTGGGCAGATTATACTTGGTGAAATGTACCAAGTGACCAATGCTAGCAATGTCAGAACAGACCATACTCTGGCAGTTGTTAACTTCTCCTGGGGAGGGGTAACTGGCCTTAAGAAGGTTGTGGTAAGTGCAGACCTACCAGTTGAATGCTTGCTTGGCAATGATCTAGAAACTTCAGCTTGGGCAGAAGTGGAGCTCAGGAACCATGCAGAAATGCTGGGCATCCCTGCAGATGTGTTTGCTGTGACCAGGTCACAGAGCAAAACGCCTAACACTGAACAGGCCTTGGATTCTGGAACAATGGACCAAGTGCCATCCAAGAGGAGGAGTAGTAGGGTAAAGGCAGTGCCTTCCCCCTTGGCTCAGAAGGAAGATCAGTCTCTTCAGGGAGATGATCTCAGTCCTGAGGAAGGAACTGTCCCAGAGGAGCTTGAGCCTGATCAGGTTGAGTTCTTAGGGACAGGCGGCCCTTCCAGGGCAGATCTGAGCCAGGAGCAGCAGAGCTGCCCCTCTCTTGAACCCCTCAGACAGCAAGCTGCTGCTGAGGCTGCTGGGAATGCTAGTGGTCCCCATAAAGTGTATTGGGATGATGGACTCTTGTACTCAGAGTGTAGAGACCCCAAGCCTGGTGCCACCAGGAGGTTGGTTATACCTCTGAAGTTCAGGGGCTTCCTACTGACCCTAGCCCATGACATTCCTCCAGCAGGTCACCTGGGCCAGAACAAGACATGGGACAGAATTGTCCCTCACTTTCACTGGCCCCACATGTCTGAAGACACCAAGGGGTTTTGTCGCTCCTGTGTAACCTGCCAGGCCAGTGGCAAGGCAGGTGGCACTACAAAGGCCCCCCTGATACCACTACCTGTGGTGGGGGTCCCCTTTGAAAGGGTGGGGATTGACATTGTTGGTCCCATGGATCCCCAAACAGCATCTGGGCACAGGTTTATCCTGGTGGTGGTGGACCATGCCACCAGGTACCCAGAGGCTATTCCCCTTAGGACCACTACAGCACCTGTGGTGGCAAGAGCCCTCCTGGGAATTTTCTCAAGAGTGGGCTTCCCTAAGGACGTTGTACCAGACAGGGGGGCAAACTTTATGTCTGGATACTTGAAAGCAATGTGGAAGGAGTGTGGAGTGACTTACAAGTTCACCAGACCCTATCACCCACAATGCAATGGTTTAGTTGCGAGATTCAACAAAACCTTGAAGGGCATGATTAAAGGGCTCCCAGAGAAGCTTAGGCGAAGATGGGACATACTCTTGCCCTGCCTTTTATTTGCATACAGGGAGGTGCCTCAAAGGGGTTGGCTACAGCCCTTTTGAACTTTTGTTTGGTCACCCTGTCAGGGGTCCATTGTGCTTGGTGAAGGAAGGATGGGAGTTACCTCTCAAGCCCCCAAAGCAGGACATAGTGGACTATGTACTTGGTCTCCGCTCCAGGATGGCTGAGTACATGAAAAGGCAACTAAAAACCTTGAGGCTAGCCAGGAACTCCAAAAAGCCTGGCATGACCAAAGGCTGTACTGACTGTTTACCAGCCAGGACAGAAGGTATGGGTGTTGGATCCAGTGGCCCCAGCAGCTCTCCAAGACAAATGGAGTGGACCCCATACCATTGTTGAACAGAAGGGTGAGGTTACCTATTTAGTAGACCTAGGAACACCCAGGAGTCCCCACAGGGTTCTCCATGTCAACAGATTGAAACCATATGTGGACAGGGCAGACATGGGCTTGCTCATGGCTACTGATGAGGGATAGGAGAAAGAGAGTGACCCACTCCCTGACCTGCTCTCACAGAACCCTGATGATGGGTCAGTGGATGGTGTAGCCTTGGCAGGCAGCCTCACTGCCCAGCAGCAAACTGATTGCAGACAGGTGCTCAATCAGTTCAGACATATGTTCTCTCTGACACCAAGTCAGACCACCTGGTGCACTCATGAAGTGGACACTGGGGACAGTCTGCCTATGAAAAATGAGATTTATAGGCAACCTAACCATGTCAGGGACTGTATCAGGACAGAAGTCCAGAAGATGTTGAATTTGGGAGTTATTGAGCCCTCAGATAGCCCTTGGGCTAGTCCAGTGGTCCTTGTGCCAAAACCTCACACCAGTGGTGGGAAAAGAGAGATGAGGTTTTGTGTGGACTACAGGGGTCTCAATGCAGTCACTAGGACTGATGCCCATCCAATACCCAGGGCAGATGAGCTAATAGACACTTTGGCCTCAGCCAAGTATCTAAGCAGATTTGACCTAACAGCTGGCTACTGTCAGATCAGGCTAGCTGATGATGCAAAGCCAAAAACAGCATTCTCAACCCCTAGTGGGCATTATCAATTTGTGGTAATGCCCTTTGGTTTGAAGAATGCACCTGCCACTTTTCAGAGGTTGGTGAATACAGTCCTTACAGGTCTGGAAGCCTATAGTGCAGCATATCTAGATGATATTGCTGTCTTTAGCTCCACCTGGGAGGATCACCTGGTCCACCTCAGAAATGTTTTGGAGGCCCTGCAAAAGGCAGGCCTCACTATCAAGGCCACCAAGTGCCAGATAGGGCAGAGTCAGGTTGTGTACCTGGGCCACCTTGTAGGTGGAGGCCAGGTTCAACCACTGCAGAGCAAAATCCAGACCATTATAGACTGGGTTGCTCCAACTACCCAGACTCAGGTGAGAGCCTTCTTAGGCCTGACTGGGTACTATAGGAGATTTGTCAAGGGGTATGGATCAATAGTGACACCCCTGAATGACTTAACTTCCAAGAAAATGCCCAAAAAGGTTCAGTGGACAGCTAACTGTCAAAAGGCATTTGATGACCTGAAGCAGGCCATGTGCACTGCTCCCATTCTACAGAGTCCTGATTACTCCAAGAAGTTCATTGTCCAAACAGATGCATCTGAATTGGGGGTATGGGCTGTACTGTCACAATTGAATGATGAAGGTCAGGATCAGCCAGTAGCTTTTATTAGCAGAAGGCTGACCCCTAGAGAGAAACGTTGGTCAGCCATTAAGAGGGAGGCCTTTGCTGTGGTCTGGGCTCTGAAGAAGTTGAGGCCATACTTGTTTGGTACTCACTTCCTTGTTCAAACAGACCATAAGCCCCTCTTATGGCTAAAACAAATGAAGGGTGAAAACCCCAAACTGCTTAGGTGGTCCATTTCCCTACAGGGGATGGACTTTACAGTGGAACATAGACCTGGGAGTAACCATGCCAATGCAGATGGACTCTCTAGGTACTTCCACTTAGAACATGAAGACTCAACTGGACAAGGTTAGTTTAATGTCCCTGCGTTTGGGGGGTTGTGTAGGAGAGTAGGATCTGCTTCACATGGGTACCCCCACTTTTTGCTGATGCTTCACTGTTTTTCGACTTTAGTCTGGCTGGGGCCCTGCTAATCAGAACCCCAGCCTAGCTGCTTCCTCTCTAAAATGGTTTCCATGTACCTTAGGTACATCTTTGATTGGAATCTGGAGTGCCCTTATAAGTCCCTAGTATATGGTATACTATGTACCCAGGGCATAGGTACCCCAGAGGCCTGCCAGGGGCTGAAGCATGTATTATGCCACCCCTGGAAGGCCAGCCAAAATGACACCACAGGTCTGCTACTGCAGCCTGGGTAAGGTGGTGCATGCACCCCTTACTGTGATATAGGCTACCTGTATCACTACCAATGCACACACATATAAACCTATAAGTCACTCCTAAGGCAGGCCTTTACAATCCTAAAGGCAGAGTGCTTGGTTTTTATGTGAGAGGGTGCCCCTGCATGAGCAGAGCCCCTCTGCAGCATTTGGAGTCCCTCCTCTGATGCTGTTTGTGGTACAGCCTGACCATATACTCTTAAGTGCATTATATCCTCGCGGTACAATGCTAACTTTGGACTGGCTGCACCAAAACATGTCGTGTTTGGTGTCAAACATCTTGGAATACTACCCCCCCCGCCAGTCCTGGTGGCGGGGGTAGCATTACACCCTTCTAGAGGGAGAGACATGTACCCACCCACCTACCCGGTAACTTCTTTCCAGAGCCCTGGCATAACAAAATGGATGCCGCTGCCACAGACACGGGTCTGGCCTCCTGCTGCTGAGTGAAACTCCGGCAGGGGAGGCCTGGACAATAGGTTTCCTGTCGAAGGGAGGTGTAACCACCTCCCCAGACAGGATAATGTGTATTGGGGCTGGGCGGGAGCACTCTCTGAGTCTCAGAAGTCCTGCACTGGGGACACACTTTTGTCCCTGTGCATATGCCAGTTCAAACCGGTTGCAGGGGCTACCTGCCCCTGCTCTGGTGCGAAAGTGGACAAAGGGAATGGGTGTAACCACCCCTCTTCCCTGACCCTCCCATAGGTGGGTCCCCAGAGTATGTCCAACCCCCTAACTTAGTATAAGTATGGGACCCCAGTCCTTAGGACTTTAGATATCCCTGGACGAAACTCTGACACTGAATCCTGGACCTTCGATGCTCTACTTCAAGATTAGAGGACTGAAGAATCTCCCTTGGGGTCAAGGAGTGACTCCCCTGCTTGGCAGGCACCTAAGAAGCAATTGTCCGGTCTGCATCGCTGAAGCTCCCGCCGGATGCCAAAGTCTTTGTAACACCAGAGGTAGATTTCCAGACTTCCCCGAGGCTGCCCTGAGTCCCCAGGGAAGCTGAGGCCCGTAGCTGTCGTGGGTGATGTGAAACCGTGACGCCTGGACACCGAGAACTTTTGCAAGTGCATCCTCTTCCTGGTGTCCCACGAAGTTATGCTTTGGGCTCCGAGTAGCCCCTGCCTCCAGCACCGACTTCACCAAAGATCACTGGCCTCCACTCCACGAGTGTCCTGTGAGCCAGCTCCAAGTGCGTCCACTCGAGGCTCCTTTGCGGTCACTAGTCCATTGGCTAGTGGGCCCTCCTGAAGGCAACTCTTCTTCTGCTTGGGCTTTCCTGGTTGCTCAAGACGTGCCCTGACTTACCCTTGCTGGGTGAGTCCCTCAGTCCTTGCTGGTCTGCATCAACATCCTTTCTTTGTTTCCACGTGACTTGCCGTTGCCAAGGCTTGCTGGGTCCAATCCGGTCGCCAGCTCCTCAGCAATCAACAGACGTCGTGGGACAGCTGGAATCCAGCTCCTGGTTGTCGTCGACACCTCCTGGACCTCATGGCTGAAGAGTCAAGATGACCATCAACCTACCTGAAGCACCCGACATTGGTGGGCATCCGCTCATCGCCTTCCTGGTCACTGGCTAGTGACCCAGACTCTGTCCCCTCTGCTTTCAGGTTCTTCAGATCTTCGATCCACCCTTGGATCCACCCGGACACTTTCGACTTGGTCGCCAGCAGCCTGCTGCAGCAGATCGCCATTGAAAACGACGACGAAACCCGACGACAAAAGACACCTATGCACCCGGCTTCCCTGGGTGAGGTAACTCGAGTACTCCGGTGCTCCCATGGGTATTGACTCTAGAACTGCCTAGTTCTAAAGGGATTTGCTCCAAGTCCTCTCCTAAGTGTCCTTTCCTTTTAAAAATCCAACCGGGACCTTCCCCATAGAAGTTAACGGTGGCTCGCGGCTGTGTTCTCACACTGCACGCGTCCCCCGTGGATCCCCTGTGTCACTACCTTGGGTGGTTCCTTGGGGTCCAAGCACTTCTACAGGCTCTAGGCCTTGTGTCTAGCTCAGTCGTGGTTCTTATACCACTTTATTGGTATATGGTTTGGTACGCCCCTAGGGCTCAAACGTGTATTTGTGCTATTACTGTTGATAACTGACTTGTAACTTATGTACTTCGAACTCTAGCCTCATAAAGAGACTAGAGGGGTGTGTTTAAGACTAAATACATATATTTTATATATATACCTGGTGTGGTCCTCTTTCATTTGATCACTCAAGAGATTATAGACTGGTAAAACAAGCTGCTTTACATTCCTTCAAGCCTTAGCCTGAAGGCTGCTCTCCATAGCTACCACTAGGATAGCTTTCAATAAAGGTTGTCTTTAACCTATCTCCAATAAGGGGTTGTTTGGACTGGTGCAAGGTGCCCACTATAATTAGTGGACAGCATATACCAGGCCAAATTCTCACACCTCGTACCTCTTTCTGCACCCCTCATCCCTCTTTCTGCACTCCTCTTGCCTCTTTCTGCACCTCTGTTCCTTCTTTCTGCACTTCTTTTGTTTCTGTCTGCAGCTCTATTGCTTCTTTCTGCACCCCTCGTGACTCTTTATGCACCCCTCTTCCCTCTTTTTGCACCCCTCTTGCCTCTTTCTGCACCTCTGTTGCTTCTTTCTGCACTACTCTTGCTTCTTTCTGCACCTCTTTGCTTCTTTCTGCACCACTCATGCTTCTTTCTGCTCCCTTCTTCCCTTTTTGTGCACCTCTCTTGCCTCTTTCTGCACCTCTGTTCCTTCTTTCTGCTCTTCTTTTATTTCTTTCTGCACCTCTCTTACTTTTTTCTGTACCCCCTTGCTACTTTCTCCACCCCTGTTTCCCCTTTTTGCATCTCTGTTGCTTCTTTCTGCACTTCTCTTGCTTCTTTCTGTACCTCTGTCCCTTCTTTCTGCAACCCTTGTGCCTCTTCTGCACCCCTCTTCCCTCTTTCTACACCTCTCTTGCCTCTTTCTACACCTCTGTTCCTTCTTTCTTCACTTCTTTTGTTTCTTTCTGCACTTCTCTTGCTTCTCTCTGTAACCCTCTTGCCTCTTTCTCCACACCTCTTCCCCTTTTCTGCATCTCTGTTGCTTTTTCTGCACTTCTGTTGCCTCTTTCTCCACCCCTCTTCCCTCGTTCTGCACCTCTGTTGCTTCTTTCTACACTTTTCTTACTTATTTCTGCACCACTTGTACCTCTTTCTGCACCCATCTTCTCTAATTCTGCACCCCTCTTCTCTCTTTCTGCACTCCTCTTGCCTCTTTCTGCACATCTGTTCCTTGTTTCTGCACTTCTTTTGTTTCTTTCTACACCTCTCTTGCTTCTCTCTGTTTCCCTCTTGCCTCTTTCTCCTGCCCTCTTCCCTCTTTCTGCATCTCTGTTCCTTCTTTCTGCAATTCTCTTTCCCCTTTCTGCACCCCTCTTCCATCTTTTTGCACCTCTGTTCCTTCTTTCTGCAAATATTTTGTTTCTTTCTGCACCCTTCTTCCTTTTTTGCAACCCTCTTGCCTGTTTCTGCAGTTCTCTTGTCATTTTCTGCACCTCTCTTGCCTCTTTCTGCACCTCACTTTCCTCTTTCTGCACTTCTCTTTCTTCTTTCTACACCTCTGTTGCTTCTTTCAGCAATTCTCTTGCCTCTTTCTGTGCTTCTCTTGCTTGTTCCTACACCTCTCTTTCTTCTTTCTGCAACTCTGTTGCCTCTTTCTGCACCTCACTTGCTTCTTTCTGCACCCCTCTTGCCTCTTTCTGCACCCCTCTTTCCTCTTTCTGTGCCTCTCTTGCTTGTTTCTGCACCCTTCTTCCCTTTTTTGCATCCCTCTTGCCTCTGTCTGAAGTTCTCTTGTCATTTTCTGCACCTCTCTTGCTTCTTTCTGCACCTCACTTGCCTCTTTCTGCAATTCTCTTGCTTCTTTCTACACCTCTGTTGCTTCTTTCAGCAATTCTCTTGCCTCTTTCAGGAGTTCTCTTGATTGTTTCTGCACCTCTCTTGCGTCTTTCTGTACCTCTGTTGCCTCTTTCGCACCTCACTTGCTTCTTTCTGTGCCCCTCTTGCCTCTTTCTGCACCCCTCTTTCTGCACCTCTCTTGCCTCTTTCTGCATCCCTGTTCCCTCTTTCTGCACCTTTCCTGCCTGTTTCTGCACCTCTCTTGCCTCTTTCTGTACCTCTGTTGCTTCTTTCTGCACTTCTCTTGCCTCTTTCTGAACCCTTTGTGCCTCTTTCTGCACCTCTGTTGCTTCTTCCTGCACTTCTCTTCCTTCTTTCTGCACCCCTCCTGCCTCTTTCTGTACCCCTCTTGCCTCTTTGTGCACCTCTCCTACCTCTTTCTGCACCCCTCTTGCCTCTTTCAGCACCCTCTTCCCTCTTTCTGCACCTCTCTTGCCTCTTTCTGTACCTCTTTTGTTTCTTTCTACATATTTCTTGGCTCTTTCTGTACCCCTCTTGCCTCTTTCTGCCCCTCTGTTGGTTCTTTCTGCACTGCTCTTGCTTCTTTTTGCACCTCTGTTGCAACTTTCTGCATCCCTCTTGCCTCTTTCTGTGCTTGTCTTCCCTCTTTCTGCACACCTGTTCCCTCTTTCTGCATCCCTTTTGCATGTTTATGCAACTCTCTTGCCTCTTTCTGCAGTTCTCTTGCCTGCTTCTGCACCTCACTTGCCTCTTTCTGCACTTCTCTTGCTTCTTTCTGCACTGTTCTTCCCTTTTTCTGCACAACTCTTGCCTCTTTCTACACCTCTCTTGCCTCTTTCTGCACCACTGTTGTTTCTTACTGCACTGCTCTTGCTTCTTTCTGCACCTCTCGTGCAAATTTCTGCATCCCTCTTGCCTCTTTCTGCACCTCTCTTGCCTCCTTCTGCACCTCTGTTGGTTCTTTCTGCACTGCTCTTGCTTCTTTTTGCACCTCTTTTGCCTGTTTCTGCAACTCTCTTGCCTCTTTCTGTACATCTCTTGGTTCTTTCTGCACCTCTTTTGCTTCTTTCTGCACTTCTCTTGCCTCTTTCTGCACCCCTCTTGCCTCTTTCTGCACCTCTGTTGGTTCTTTCTGCACTGCTCTTGTTTCTATCTGCTATTCTCTTGCACATTTCTGCACCCCTCTTGCCTCTTTCTGCACCTCTTTTGGTTCTTTCTGTACCTCTCTTGCCTCTGTTTGCACCCCTGTTCCTTCTTTGTGCACCTCTTTTGCCTGGTTCTGCAACTCTCTTGCCTCTTTCTGCACCTTTCTTGCCTCTTTCTGCACCTCTGTTGCTTCCTTCTGCACTTCTTTTGCCTCGTTCTGCACCCCTCTTGCCTCTTTCTGCACCCCTCTGCCCTCTTTATGTACCACTCTTGCCTCTTTCTGCACCTCTTTTGCTTCTTTCTGCACTTTTCTTGCCTCTTTCTGTATCCCTCTTGCCTCTTTCTGCACCCCTCTGCCCTCTTTCTGTACCTCTCTTGCCTCTTTCTGCACCTCTTTTGCTTCTTTCTGCACTTTTCTTGGCTCTTTCTGTACCCCTCTTGCCTCTTTCTGCACCTCTGTTGGTTCTTTCTGCACTGTTCTTGCTTCTTTTTTCACATCTGTTGCAAATTTCTGCATCCCTGTTGCCTCTTTCTGTACCCCTCTTCCCTCTTTCTGAACACCTGTTCCCTGTTTCTGCACCCTTTTGCCTGTTTTTGCAACTCTCTTGCCTCTTTCTACAGTTCTCTTGCGTCCTTCTGCACCTCACTTGCCTCTTTCTGCACTTCTCTTGCTTCTTTCTGCTCCCTTCTTCCCTTTTTCTGCACATCTCTTGCCTCTTTCTGCACCTCTCTTGCCTCTTTCTGCCCCTCTGTTGGTTCTTTCTGCACTGCTCTTGCTTCTTTTTGCACCTCTGTTGCAAATTTCTGCATCCCTCTTGCCTCTTTCTGTGCTTGTCTTCCCTCTTTCTGCACACCTGTTCCCTCTTTCTGCATCCCTTTTGCATGTTTATGCAACTCTCTTGCCTCTTTCTGCAGTTCTCTTGCCTGCTTCTGCACCTCACTTGCCTCTTTCTGCACTTCTCTTGCTTCTTTCTGCACTGTTCTTCCCTTTTTCTGCACAACTCTTGCCTCTTTCTACACCTCTCTTGCCTCTTTCTGCACCACTGTTGTTTCTTACTGCACTGCTCTTGCTTCTTTCTGCACCTCTCGTGCAAATTTCTGCATCCCTCTTGCCTCTTTCTGCACCTCTCTTGCCTCCTTCTGCACCTCTGTTGGTTCTTTCTGCACTGCTCTTGCTTCTTTTTGCACCTCTTTTGCCTGTTTCTGCAACTCTCTTGCCTCTTTCTGTACATCTCTTGGTTCTTTCTGCACCTCTTTTGCTTTTTTCTGCACTTCTCTTGCCTCTTTCTGCACCCCTCTTGCCTCTTTCTGCACCTCTGTTGGTTCTTTCTGCACTGCTCTTGTTTCTATCTGCTATTCTCTTGCACATTTCTGCACCCCTCTTGCCTCTTTCTGCACCTCTTTTGGTTCTTTCTGTACCTCTCTTGCCTCTGTTTGCACCCCTGTTCCTTCTTTGTGCACCTCTTTTGCCTGGTTCTGCAACTCTCTTGCCTCTTTCTGCACCTTTCTTGCCTCTTTCTGCACCTCTGTTGCTTCCTTCTGCACTTCTTTGCCTCGTTCTGCACCCCTCTTGCCTCTTTCTGCACCCCTCTGCCCTCTTTATGTACCACTCTTGCCTCTTTCTGCACCTCTTTTGCTTCTTTCTGCACTTTTCTTGCCTCTTTCTGTATCCCTCTTGCCTCTTTCTGCACCCCTCTGCCCTCTTTCTGTACCTCTCTTGCCTCTTTCTGCACCTCTTTTGCTTCTTTCTGCACTTTTCTTGGCTCTTTCTGTACCCCTCTTGCCTCTTTCTGCACCTCTGTTGGTTCTTTCTGCACTGTTCTTGCTTCTTTTTTCACATCTGTTGCAAATTTCTGCATCCCTGTTGCCTCTTTCTGTACCCCTCTTCCCTCTTTCTGAACACCTGTTCCCTGTTTCTGCACCCCTTTTGCCTGTTTTTGCAACTCTCTTGCCTCTTTCTACAGTTCTCTTGCGTCCTTCTGCACCTCACTTGCCTCTTTCTGCACTTCTCTTGCTTCTTTCTGCTCCCTTCTTCCCTTTTTCTGCACATCTCTTGCCTCTTTCTGCACCTCTCTTGCCTCTTTCTGCACATCTCTTGGTTCTTTCTGCACTGCTCTTGCCTCTTTCTGCACCCCTCTTGCCTCTTTCTGCACCTCTTCTCCTTATTTCTGCACTTTTCTCGCTTCTTTCTGCACCCCTCTTGCCTCTTTCTGCACCCTTCTTCCCTTTTCCTGCACGTCTCTTGGTTATTTCTGCATTGCTCTTGCCTCTTTCTGCACCCCTCTTGCCTCCTTCTGTACCTCTGTTGTTTCTTACTGCACTGCTCTTGCTTCTTTCTGCACCTCTCTTGCAAATTTATGCAACTCTCTTGCCTCTTTCTGCACCCCTCTTGCCTCCTTTTGCACCTCTGTTGGTTCTTTCTGCACTGCTCTTGCTTCTTTCGGTTCCTCTTTTGCCTGTTTCTGCAACTCTCCTGCCTCTTTCTACAGTTCTCTTGTCTCTTTCTGCACCTCTGTTGCTTCTTTCTGCAGTTATCTTGCCTCTTTCTGCACCCCTCTTTCCTCTTTCTGCACTCTTGTGGTTGTTTCTGTACTGCTCTTGTTTCTTTCTGCACCTGTCTTGCAAATATTTGCACCCCTCTTGCCTCTTTCTGCACCCCTCTTCCCTCTTTCTACACCTCTCTTACCTCTGTCTGCACCCCTCTTGCCTCTTTCTGTACCTCTGTTCCTTCTTTCTGCACTTCTCATGCTTCTTTCTGCACCCCTCTTGCCTCTTTCTGCACCTCTGTTGCTTCTTTCTGCACTTCTCTTGCTTCTTTTTGCACCACTTTTGCAAATTTCTGCACCCATTGTGCCTCTGTGTGCACCTCTCTTGCCTCTTTCTGCTCCTCTCTTGCCTCTTTCTGCACCCCTCTTGCCTCTTTCTGCACCTCTTTTGCTTTTGTGTGCACTTCTCTTGCCTCTTTCTGCATCCCTCTTGCCTCTTTCTGCACCTCTGTTGCTTCTTTCTGTACTTTTCTTGCTTCTTTCTACACCTCTCTTGCTTCTTTCTGTACCCCTTGTGCCTTTTTCAGCACCCTTTTTCCCTTTTCCTGCACGTCTCTTGGTTCTTTCTGCACTGCTCTTGCCTCTTTCTGCACCCCTCTTGCCTCTTTCTGCACCTTTTTTGCTTCTTTCTGCACTTATCTTGCCTCTTTCTACACCCCTCGTGCCTCTTTCTGCACCTCTGTTGGTTCTTTCTGCACTGCTCTTGCTTCTTTCTGCACCTCTGTTGTTTCTTTCTGCACTTCTCTTGCTTCTTTCTACACCTTTCTTGCTTATTTCTGCACCCCACTTGCCTCTTTCTGCACCCTTCTTCCCTCTTTGTGCCCCTCTCTTGCCTCTTTCTGCATCCCTCCAGCCTCTTTCCGCATCTCTTTTGCTTCTTTCTGCACCTCTCTTGCAAATTTCTGCACCCTTCTTGCCTCTTTTGGCACCACTCTTCTCTCTTTCTGCACCCCTGTTCCATCTTTCTGCACCTCTTCTGCGTGTTTCTGCACCTCTGCTGCCTCTTTCTGAACTTCTCTTTCCTCTTTCTGCACCTTTGTTGCTTCTTTCTTCACTACTCTTGCCTCTTTCTGCACCCCTCTTCCCTCTTTCTGCACCTCTGTTGCTTCTTTCTGTACTTCTCTTGCTTCTTTCTGCACCTCTCTTGCCTCTTTCTTCACCCTTCTTCCCTCTTTCTGCACCTCTCTTACCTCTTTCTGCACCTCTCTTGCCTCTTTCTGCACACACATGGCTACTTTTAAACTGACCTCAGACTCAGCAGTGCACACATGCAACTGTAGAAAAGGGCTGCTAGCCTCTAAACTGCCATGCCCTATTATATACTAGGGACTTAGATGTAGTTTTAACCCCCCTGCCCTATTATGTACTAGGGTCTTACAGGGGAGGTCATGCCAATCACAGGGGTAGCCCAACCCATAGTGTACCCTAGTGTATGTAGGTGTTTTCACTGTATTCTAAGTGTCTTTCAGCATAGCACTGTTTCCGGGCCTGGTTAGGCCCTGGTTAGGCAGAGCCCAGGGTCAGACAGAGTCAGTTACCACCAGTCAGCAAAAAGTTGGGGGTGGCCAGGGCACAGGATGACTTTGCAACAAGGCCGCTTTCTGCTTCTCTGTTGGTTCTTTCTGCATACTCTTGCTTCTTTCTGCACCTTTCTTCCTCTTTCTGGACTTCTGTTGCCTCTTTCTGCATTTCTCTTTCTTCTTTCTGCACCTTTCTTCCTCTTTCTGCACATGTCATACCTCTGTAGGCATAGTTAGAAATTAGCATTTAAAAAACCTTAGAAATTCACTGAAAAAACCATAGGTTTCAGGGACGTTGTAGTTAGAAATTATCATTTAAAAGACCATAGAAATTCACTGAAAAAGCCACAGGTTTCAGGGACGTTATAGTTAGTTGGACATTTCACTCGTACAAAACCAGAAAAGTTCGGATGTTATAGTTAGTTGAGCTAAGTATAAGTCACGCACCCACAATGCACTGCTGATGACATCACGTATTACATCACTCATGACATGGTCAGTGACATCACTGATGGCATCACTGATGACATCTCAAATGACATCACTGGTGACATCACTGATGACATCATCCATGTGATAATCTGATGCATCTCCTCACACCCTAATATAACCTTTGATACACCTACTCTAAAATGCAAACTACCATTCTCGAAACCATAGACACACCAATACCAATTACTGCATACCCACTCACTGATTCCTAGGTCTACACTCACATCCACTCACTCACCCATACAGACACTCATACATGCAGTCACTCATCAATACAGCCACAATTATATGCACTCATACACCTATACAGACACTCACACACAGCCACTCACCCATAGAGTTATTTACACAGCTAGTCAGTCATGCAAAGAATCAATCACACTTCCATTTACTCAACTATACAGTTATACACACACCACCTCACTTAATCATACAGATACTAATAAATACTTACTCTCTTATACAATCACTGACACAAGCACACACTCATCCACACAGCTACTCTCACAATCACTCACTCTCACATATAGTCATTTATATAATCCAACACTCACATATACTGCCTTTCACATATGTAGTTACTCACACATGTACCACTGAGATATCCATTCACTCACCAACACAGCCATACACACACTCACCCAACCATACAGCCCCTCACAGACGCACTCTTGAACCCATACACCCAGTGAATCACCCACTCACACATCCATGCAGGGAGTCAAACACACCCCACCCACCCACACAGACACTCAGGCACCCATACAGATAATCGGACAACCAATCAATAACCCATATAGACACTCATGTAGCTACTCACCTTCCCATGCAGCCGCTTACACACCAACAGACAGACTGATACAGACTTTCACACAGTTTAGTCACTAACCCATGCATTCAGTAAGACACATTTAATCACTCACTTATACAGTCAGTCACGCACCTACTAAATCATCCATTCAGACAGTCATACACCTACTCATTCTTCAATACACCTTGGCCTATATATATAAAACATATTTAAACTTTACCGAAACACACAGTCACTGGATGATGTCATCAGTGATGTCATTTGAGATGTCATCAGTGATGTCATCAGTGATGTCACTGACCATGTCATAAGTGATGTAATATGCGATGTCATCAGCAGTGCATTGCGAGGGCACGAGTTATACTTAGCTCAATCAATCAATCAATCACAGAATTTGTAGAGCGCACTACTTACCCGCGAGGGTCTCAAGGCGCTGGGGGGAGGGAAGGGGGTGATGCTGCTACTGGTCGAACAGCCAGGTCTTGAGTAGCCTCCTGAAGGTCAGCAGGTCTTGGGTCTTTCGTAGGCTTAGTGGAAGGGTGTTCCAGGTCTTGGCGGCGAGGTGTGAGAAGGATCTGCCGCCGGTGGTTGTTCTTCGAATGCGGGGGACGGTGGCGAGGGAGAGGTCGGCAGAGCGGAGCTGGCGGTTGGGGACGTAGAAGAAGAGTCGTCTGTTGAGGTAGGCTGGGCCAGTTTTGTGGAGTGCCTTGTGTGCGTGGGTGAGGAGTTTGAAGGTGATCCTCCTGTCGACGGGGAGCCAGTGCAGGTTCCTCAAGTGGGGGGTGATGTGGCTGTGGCGTGGTACGTCGAGGATCAGTCGTGCGGAGGCGTTTTGTATGCGTTGCAGTCGCTTGATGAGCTTGGCCGGGGCTCCCGCGTAGAGGGCGTTCCCATAGTCTAGTCTGCTACTGACGAGGGCCTGGGTGACTGTTCTTCTTGTGTCTGTCGGGATCCACCTGTAGATCTTGCGAAGCATGCGGAGTGTGTTGAAGCAGGAGGAGGAGACTGCGTTGACTTGCTTGGTCATGGAGAGCGTTGAGTCGAGGATGACTCCCAGGTTGCGTGCGTGGTCGGTGGGTGTCGGGGCTGCTCCCAGCATCGTTAGCTCAACTAACTATAATGGCCGAATTTCTCTAGTTTTGTACGAGTAAAATGTCCAACTAACTATAACGTCCCTGAAACCTGTGTTTTTTTCAGTGAATATATATATATATATATATGTATATATATATATATATATATATATTCACTGAAAAAACCATAGGTTTTACAGACGTTATAGTTAGAAATTAGCATTTAAAAAACCTTTCAAATTCACTGAAAAAACCATAGGTTTCAGGGGCATTATAGTTAGCTGGACATTTCACTCGTACAAAACCATAGAAATTCCACTGTTATAGTTAGTTCAGCTAACTATAACTCGCGCCCCCGCAATGCACTGCTCATGACGTCGCATATTACATCATTCATGGCATGGTCAGTGACATCACTGATGACATCCCTGATGACATCTCAAATGACATCACTGATAACATCATCCAATGACTGTGTGTTTTTGTAATTCTTAAATATGTTTTACATATATTCTTAGGTGTATTGAAGAATAAGTGGGTGTATAAGTGTCTGGATGGGGGATTTTACAGGTGTGTGACTGATTGTATAAGTGAGTGATTAAACGTGTCTTACTGAATGCATGGGTTAGTGACTAAACTGTGTGAATGTGTGTATCAGTCTGTTTCTGTACTGCTCTTGTTTCTTTCTGCACCTGTCTTGCAAATTTTTGCACCCCTCTTGCCTCTTTCTGCACCCCTCTTCCCTCTTTCTGCACCTCTCTTGCCTCTGTCTGCACCCCTCTTGCCTCTTTATGCACCTCTGTTCCTTCTTTCTGCACTTCTCTAGCTTCTTTCTGCACCCCTCTTGCCTCTTCCTGCACCCATTGTGCTTCTGTGTGCACCTCTCTTGCCTCTTTTTGCTCCTCTCTTGCCTCTTTCTGCACCCCTCTTGCCTCTTTCTGCACCTCTGTTCCTTCTTTCTGCACTTCTCTAGCTTCTTTCTGCACCCCTCTTGCCTCTTCCTGCACCCATTGTGCTTCTGTGTGCACCTCTCTTGCCTCTTTTTGCTCCTCTCTTGCCTCTTTCTGCACCCCTCTTGCCTCTTTCTGCACCTCTTTTGCTTTTTTCTGCACTCCTCTTGCCTCTTTCTGCACCCCTCTTACCTCTTTCTGCACCTCTGTTGGTTCTTTCTGCACTGCTCTTGTTTCTATCTGCTACTCTCTTGCACATTTCTGCACCCCTCTTTTCTCTTTCTGCACCTCTGTTGGTTCTTTCTGTACCTCTCTTGCCTCTGTTTGCACCCCTGTTCCTTCTTTGTGCACCTCTTTTGCCTGGTTCTGCAACTCTCTTGCCTCTTTCTGCACGTTTCTTGCCTCTTTCTGCACCCCTCTTGCCTCTTTCTGCACCCCTCTGCCCTCTTTATGTACTTCTCTTGCCTCTTTCTGCACCTCTGTTGCTTCTTTCTGCACTTCTCTTGCCTCTTTCTGCACCCCTCTTGCCTCTTTCTGCACCCCTCTGCCCTCTTTATGTACTTCTCTTGCCTCTTTCTGCACCTCTTTTGCTTCTTTCTGCACGTTTCTTGCCTCTTTCTGTACCCCACTTGCCTCTTTCTGCACCCCTCTGCCCTCTTGATGTACCTCTCTTGCCTCTTTCTGCACCTCTATTGCTTCTTTCTGCACTTTTCTTGCCTCTTTCTGCAGCCCTCTTGCCTCTTTCTGCACCTCTGTTGGTTCTTTCTGCACTGTTCTTGCTTCTTTTTGCACATCTGTTGTAAATTTCTGCATCCCTGTTGCCTCTTTCTGTACCCCTCTTCCCTCTTCCCGCACACCTGTTCCCTGTTTCTGCACCCATTTTGCCTGTTTATGCAACTCTCTTGCCTCTTTCTACAGTTCTCTTGCGTCCTTCTGCACCTCACTTGCCTCTTACTGCCCTTCTCTTGCTTCTTTCTGCACCCTTCTTCCCTTTTTCTGCACATCTCTTGCCTCTTTCTGCACCTCTCTTTCCTCTTTCTGCACATCTCTTGGTTCTTTCTGCACTGCTCTTGCTTCTTTCTGCACCCCTCTTGCCTCTTTCTGCACCTCCTCTGCTTCTTTCTGCACTTCTCTCTCTTCTTTCTGCACCCCTCTTGCCTCTTTCTGCACACTTCTTCCCTTTTCCTGCACTGCTCTTGGTTCTTTCTGCACTGCTCTTGCCTCTTTCTGCACCCCTCTTGCCTCCTTCTGTACCTCTGTTGTTTCTTGCTGCACTGCTCTTGCTTCTTTCTGCACCTCTCTTGCAAATGTATGCACCCTTCTTGCCTCTTTCTGCACCCCTCTTGCCTCCTTCTACACCTCTGTTGGTTCTTTCTGCACTGCTCTTGCTTCTTTCTGTGCCTCTTTTGCCTGTTTCTGCAACTCTGTTTCATCTTTCTGCACTTCTCTTGCCTCTTTCTGCACCTCTGTTGCTTCTTTTCTGCACTTCTCTTGCTTCTTTCTGCATCCTTCTTCCCTTTTTCTGCACATCTCTTGCCTCTTTCTGCACCTCTCTTGCCTCTTTCTGCACATCTCTTAGTTCTTTCTGCACTGCTCTTGCCTCTTTCTGCACCCCTCTTGCCTCTTTCGGCACCTCTTTTGCTTCTTTCTGCACTTCTCTCTTCTTTCTGCACCCCTCTTGCCTCTTTCAGCACCTCTGTTGCTTCTTTCTGCACTTCTCTTCCTTCTTTCTGTACCCCTTGTGCCTCTTTCTGCACCCTTCTTCCCCTTTCCTGCACGTCTCTTGGTTCTGTCTGCACTGCTCTTGCCTCTTTTTGCACCCCTCTTGCCTCCTTCTGTACCTCTGTTGTTTCTTTCTGCACTGCACTACTCTTGCATCTTTCTGCACATCTCTTGCCTCTTTCTGCACCCCTCTTGCCTCCTTCTGCACCTCTGTTGGTTCTTTCTGCACTGCACTACTCTTGCATCTTTCTGCACATCTCTTGCCTCCTTCTGCACCTCTGTTGGTTCTTTCTGCACTGCACTACTCTTGCATCTTTCTGCACATCTCTTGCCTCTTTCTGCACCTCTCTTGCCTCTTTCTGCACATCTCTTGGTTCTTTCTGCACTGCTCTTGCCTCTTTCCGCACCCCTCTTGCCTCTTTCTGCACCTTTTCTGCTTCTTTCTGCACTTCTCTCTCTTCTTTCTGCACCCCTCTTGCCTCTTTCTGCACCCTTATTTCCTTTTCCTGCATGTCTCTTGGTTCTTTCTGCACTGCTCTTGCCTCTTTCTGCACCCCTCTTGCCTCCTTCTGTACCTCTGTTGTTTCTTACTGCACTGCTCTTGCTTCTTTCTGCACCTCTCTTGCAAATTTATGCACCCCTCTTGCCTCTTTCTGCACTGCTCTTGCTTATTTCTGCACCTCTGTTGTTTCTTTTTGCACTTCTCTTGCTTCTTTCTACACCTCTCTTGCTTCTTTCTGAACCCCACTTACCTCTTTCTGCACCCTTCTTCCATCTTTCTGCACCTCTCTTGCCTCTTTCTGCACACACAGGGCTACTTTTAAACTGACCTCAGACTCAGCATTGCACACATGCAACTGTAGAAAAGGGCTGCTAGCCTCTAAACCGCCATGTCCTATTATATGCTAGGGACTTAGATGTAGTTTTAACCCACCTGCCCTATTATGTACTAGGGTCTTACAGGGGAGGTCATGCCAATCACAGGGGTACCCCAACCCATAGTGTACCCTAGTGTATGTAGGTGTTTTCACTATATTCTAAGTGTCTTTCAGCATAGCACTGACTCCGGGCCTGGTTAGGCCCTGGTTAGGCAGAGCCCAGGGTCAGTCAGAGTCAGTTACCACCAGTCAGCAAAAAGTTGGGGGTGCCCAGGGCACAGGATGACTTTGCAACAAGGCCTCTTTCTGCTTCTCAGTTGGTTCTTTCTACATATCTCTTGCTTCTTTCTGCACCTTTCTTCCTCTTTCTGGACTTCTGTTGCCTCTTTCTGCATTTCTCTTTCTTCTTTCTCCACCTTTCTTCCTCTTTCTGCACATGTCATACCTCTGTAGGCATAGTTAGAAATTAGCATTTAAAAAACCTTAGAAATTCACTGAAAAAACCATAGGTTTCAGGGACGTTGTAGTTAGAAATTATCATTTAAAAGACCATAGAAATTCACTGAAAAAGCCACAGGTTTCAGGGACGTTATAGTTAGTTGGACATTTCACTCGTACAAAACCAGAAAAATTCGGCTGTTATAGTTAGTTGAGCTAAGTATAAGTCACGCACCCGCAATGCACTGCTGATGACATCACGTATTACATCACTCATGACATGGTCTGTGACATCACTGATGGCATCACTGATGACATCTCAAATGAAATCACTGATGACATCACTGATGACATCATCCACGTGATAATCTGATGCATCTCCTCACACCCTAATATAACCTTTGATACACCTACTCTAAAATGCAAACTACCATTCTCGAAACCATAGACACACCAATACCAATTACTGCATACCCACTCACTGATTCCTAGGTCTACACTCACATCCACTCACTCACCACTACAGTCACTCATACATGCAGTCACTCATCAATACAGCCACAATTATATGCACTCATACACCTATACAGACACTCACACACAGCCACTCACCCATAGAGTTATTTACACAGCTAGTCAGTCATGCAAAGAATCAATCACACTTCCATTTACTCAACTATACAGTTATACACACACCACCTCACTTAATCGTACAGATACTAACAAATACTTACTCTCTTATACAATCACTGACACAAGCACACACTCATCCACACAGCTACTCTCACAATCACTCACTCTCACATATAGTCATTTATATACTCCAACACTCACATATACTGCCTTTCACATATGTAGTTACTCACACATGTACCACTGAGATATCCATTCACTCACCAACACAGCCATACACACACTCACCCACCCATACAGCCCCTCACAGACGCACTCTTGAACCCATACACCCAGTGAATCACCCACTCACACATCCATGCAGGGAGTCAAACACACCCCACCCACCCACACAGACACTCAGGCACCCATACAGATAATCGGACAACCAATCAATAACCCATATAGACACTCATGTAGCTACTCACCATCCCATGCAGCCGCTTACACACCAACAGACAGACTGATACAGACATTCACACAGTTTAGTCACTAACCCATGCATTCAGTAAGACACATTTAATCACTCACTTATACAGTCAGTCACGCACCTACTAAATCATCCATTCAGACAGTCATACACCCACTCATTCTTCAATACACCTTGGCCTATATATATATAAAACATATTTAAACTTTACAGAAACACACAGTCACTGGATGATGTCATCAGTGATGTCATTTGAGATGTCATCAGTGATGTCATCAGTGATGTCACTGACCATGTCATGAGTGATGTAATATGTGATGTCATCAGCAGTGCATTGCGGGGGCGCGAGTTATACTTAGCTCAAATAACTATAATGGCCGAATTTCTCTGGTTTTGTACGAGTGAAATGTCCAACTAACTATAACGTCCCTGAAACCTGTGTTTTTTTCAGTGAATATATATATATATATATATATATATATATATATATATATATTCACTGAAAAAACCATAGGTTTTACAGATGTTATAGTTAGAAATTAGCATTTAAAAAACCTTTGAAATTCACTGAAAAAACCATAGGTTTCAGGGGCGTTATAGTTAGCTGGACATTTCACTCGTACAAAACCATAGAAATTCCACTGTTATAGTTAGTTCAGCTAACTATAACTTGCGCCCCCGCAATGCACTGCTCATGACGTCACATATTACATTGCATACTTTTTGTAGTGAAAAACTAACTGTAACAGTACTCTGTTATAAGTTATAATTTAACAATGTTTAAATCTTAATTAGCACTAATTAACATATAAGTGTGGAAAAAGTGTGACGGAGCAGCTATGATACCCGACTTCGAACAACAGCGTTCACAGTTCGATTCCCGGCTCCAGCGGCACGTTAGCCCACCACTATGTCACTGTGGGCAACACCTTGCTTAATCTTTCCGACGCCCCCGAGCGCCGGCACACCTTTCCAGAGATAGCTGTACGCTTTACAAATGCTCGCATTTTTTTAATTTAAAACCATAGTGATGAGAAATATTATCACGTTTTTTTTTTCCTTCTATTCTGATAGATCTTTTTTTTATGTCTTCTATTTAGAATTACGGCAATTAATAAATGTATTTACTCATGAGAATGGAAATGACACGGTTTTCCGGGTAACAGTTTTTAAGCTCTCCAAAGTATGTACATATTAAGGACCTTATACGTGTTAGGTTCGAAATCGAAACTTTTTCCGCTTCACATTTTGTAACTTTTCCCAACACGTGCACAAGTTAAACAGTTAAAACATGAGCACGTGTCAACTGTAAAACGTGACATCTAAATGGGCGGAGCCGCATCTTCCTTCCATAGACTTCTCAATAACCAAAAAGTATATAAACCACACCCGTTGATTGATTAGTTTCGTTTTTGCGAGTTCTTTACGCGTCTCCATTCAGTGATGCAGGTGCTCTTTTCTACAGTCAGATTTTTCTTTTGCGGCCACAAAACATAAGATTGGTGCACAACTATGCTTTCCAGCTAATAATCGCACCGTATACAGAAAATAGCAGGTTCAGCAATATATATCGTTATAACAATTGGTGAATTTTATCTTTGCTATTGTCCTGCTATCACCTGACGAAAATACGAGGAAGGTCAAACACAGATTTTAACATTTGAAACTAAGCTATAGGGGTTACTGCCCTCGATAAAAGATCCAGTTGTTCCCGCCTTGGATATTGGAACTCCAATATAGTAAACTTGTTCCCCAAGTGTATTTGCTGGTGTGATACTGTGCCCGTTTTGGACAAGGTCCTGAGGAAGGTGGTTCACAATTGTGTTAACCCACCGAAACGCGCTTCGACCTCGTGTGTCCAGACCTTATTATTGTTTTGTTCATCTTGGTGGAAATGTATTACATCTTATGTTTTCCCTGAATCCAGATGTGCATAAGTGTCTTGTATGAGTGTGTACGTTTGTGAGGTATGCTTGTTTTGTAAGAAAATTTGTCATTGTGGGGACTAATAAAATTGCATTTCATTTTTGCAATATTGTACATATGTATTTACAATTATTATATAAAAAAAAACAAGATAAAGTTTTTTGTATCTATTGAAAAAAATGATATTCCATGTATTGGAAAAAAAGGAGAAAAGAAGTTAATGAAAAGAATAAACATGATCCTTTAAAAAAATAGAAAACAATGATGTTGTTGGTATGTTATAAATATCTTATGTTTGGAATTTCTTTATACCCATACTAGATTTAATCTTTTGCAAAAAGAAATATAGGTCTTAGGGGAGTGTTTTCTGGTTCTTATTGTCTGTTCTGTTCCCCTCTTACTCCCAGACCTTATTCGCCTTTAGAGGGGGTCCCTTGCTTTTTGGCCACAAAGCATAATCCTAAGTTGTAAGTTGTTTGATTATGGCATACTAGATATTTATAATACGTAGCTATTTGTCAATATTTAAACACTTGTATTTAGAAAAAAGTGTTATTGGTTGTTTTTGCCATTTATATGTAACGTCAGCTGCTTGTTTTCAGAAACAGACAGAATACAGCAAACATTGTTCCTGTTCTGGCTCCTTTGAGCTCATATAGTGTGACTTTGTATATTATAATATTGACACTGTACTTGACCTCAGAAGTGTTGGTGACGCGTCGGCGCGAAGACTAATGATTTATATGTAGCATCAGCAGCTTCTAGCAGCTTCTAGTTTGTAGTCTATTTCCCCCTTGAGATCATATAGTGTGAGTATGTATATTGTAATATTAACATTTATACTGACCTCAGTGGAGTTTATGACCCGTCGACACGAAGACTAAAGATTTATATTTAATGTTAGCAGCTTCTGGTTTTTAGTCTATTTCTCCCTTTAGATCATATAGTGTGAGTATGTATATTGTAATATTAACATTTATACTGACCTCAGTGGAGTTTATGACCCGTCGACACGAAGACTAAAGATTTATATTTAATGTCAGCACCTTCTCGTTCTTACTCTGTTTGTTCCTTGGGATCATATACTGTGAATATGTATATTATAATATTAACAGTCATTGTGATCTCAGAGCACTTTATGACCCGTTGGCGCGAAGATGAAAGATTTCGAAGTCCCGGAGAAAAGAAGCTCTCAACATACTCATCGCTGGAAAGTATTTCGTTATTGATCTTGTTTTGTATTGATGATTTCATTTTCATTTTCCTTTTTCTGTGCCATCAGTGACACTGTGTATATTGTAAGAGTGTGATACTTCCACACAACAGGAATTGGAGATTTGTCGCCGCCAGGAGTTAACCATCTGAAATACAGTTTACTGACCTTTATAACTTACTTGATCAGATATTTTTACAGTGACAATATTTTTGGAAATTGCAGTTTTAAAAAAAAATAGTTTCCATAGATACTTTCTTAGTGAATACCTTTGATAAACCCTACATTTCTGAATGTTTTTTTACTATTTCTATTTTTGTCTGTTGCGGTTCCTATTCACCTTCTCCCTATAGAATATATACGACCAGTAGTGTATATTATTATACTACTATCCTATATATTCTTAAAGGAGTACGTGATTTCTTAGCGGAGCAGTGAGCGACCTCTAAGCACTACGACTGAACTTTCCCGAATTCTACAGAATAGAAATTATAAAAATATGATAAAGCGTACATTTCTATGTAATATAAAGTGATTTGTGTTTAACTGTTTTTTACTTGTTATTGTTCTTGTGACCTGAGATGATGTAGTGCGGGAGTGTTTCTTGTAGCACTTCTTTTCTACTTTATCTAAAAGTAACTCATGCCCTCTTATATTATCAAGAATATAGAGCAAAACTTTTACAAACTCTAGCAGAAAAAAAAGGGAGGGTGTGCCCACGCTTAAGGGATATTTTATGAATTGCGTTTTTATTTGTCACCCCTTTGATATATACAGCTTCAGTTTCCGAAGAAAGTATATTTGTAATTGCTTAATAAAAACTATTTCAAACCTAGACTGAAATTTTTGCTGCGCAACCAGAGCTCCCCGTCAGAAAAGTAAACACCACATTATAACTAAACAGTTCTCCTGGGAAGTATCCCACCCGCAAACTTAATGAAAAGAAGACCGCAACACACTTTGTTATTTTCCCGCCGTGATTTGTACACCCCACGCCAATTATATAAATGGCCCTTAAAATATATAAAAAACTATTTTTACCTTCACAATCCCTCTCCACCACCTTGTGACCACCGTACAGAGTTAATAGTGTTCCTACCCTCCCCGCTACTACTTTCTTTTCCCGTACTCCATTGAAGTGCATCACAAAATGGTTCACAACAGTGAACCGTTCCCAGCCAATAATGAGCAAACTTGTACTAGGAACACTTTAGCCAATAAAATGTCCATGGTGTTCCGCAGAGGGGAAGGGAATCGCTGCCAACACTTCTACTTTCAATGGTTTACAACCAATGAACAATAAGCTTGGGAAGGTCCTGCTTGGAACACGTCAGCCAATCAGATGTCCCTGCTACTCCGCGGACGGGGAGGAAATGGCTGGCAATCAGATGTCCCTGATGCTCCACGGAGGGGAAGGGAATGGCTGGCAACACTTCTACTTTCAATGGTTCACAGCAAATGAACATTAAGCTTGGGAAGGTCCTGCTTGGAACACGTCAGCCAATCAGATGTCCCTGCTACTCCGCGGACGGGGAGGAAATGGCTGGCAACACTTCTACTTTCAATGGTTCGCAGCCAATGAACATTGAGCTCGTTGTTGGAACACCTCAGCCAATTAAATGTTAATTTTGTTCCAGACACACGAACAGAACACACCCTCCCACATAATATTAAATTTTGTCTAAGAAAGTGACACTGCTTGGAACACGTTACCCAATCAGATGTCCCTGATGCTCCGCGGAGGGGAAGGGAATGGCTGGTAACAATTCTACTTTCAATGGTTCACAGCCAATGAACATTAAGCTTGGGAAGGTCCTGCTTGGAACACGTCAGCCAATCAGATGTCCCTGCTACTCCGCGGACGGGGAGGAAATGGCTGGCAACACTTCTACTTTCAATGGTTCGCAGCCAATGAACATTGAGCTCGTTGTTGGAACACCTCAGCCAATTAAATGTTAATTTTGTTCCAGACACACGAACAGAACACACCCTCCCACATAATATTAAATTTTGTCTAAGAAAGTGACACTGTCCGTGATAAAAGTGAACACCGCATTATAAATAAACATTACTGCGCATTATATTAAAGGAAGGCTGCAATACGGCGCATTGTTATTTTCCCTGCTTGCCACAATACGGCGCATTGTTTTCCTGACGGGCTTTCCAGAGCCTACGCAGCCTTGCCGCAATACCGCGCACCGTTGCTCTGCGGACATGATTTCCATGGCCTACGCAACATTCAAACTCCCTGCCTCTGCACCGTACAGACTGCTTAAACTAAGACCACAGTGTTCCTACTATACCCTCTTATACAATTTTTCTCTTTTGTTTCACCCTACGCCTTTCAACTCAGTCACAAAATGGCTGCCAACACTTCCTAGTTTCAACAGTTCGCAACCAATGAGCCGCACGCTCGTGCTCGTAACGCCTCAGCCAATCAGATGTCAGAATTCTCAAATATCGATATCTGTAAATTTTGATATTTCTCTAAAACTACTGAATGGACTTACCCCATTTAAACAAAAGCGTGCTTTCTGGACCAAGACCTTTCTCCCTGCCAAATTTGGCGTAATGCCTTTCAGCAGTTTGACCCGTAGCCTTGTCTAAAGTTTCCTATGGAAATTGCATGGAGAAAACACGTTTTGGGACCCCCCTTTTTTCTCAGTCCCCCCTTCATGAATCACCCCCAAACTTTCAGGATAGGAGCTCACCTCAAAAGAGGAACTTTTTGGAAACTTTCAAAAAGATTCGGCAAACGACGGCAAAGTTATAAGCACATCAAAAAATGCTTTTCCTATGGAAACGTGGTCCTAACTATAACTACCGACTGGCGACCACCCCCAGCAAGACCCCCTACACTGCCTGAACACCCCTGCCCTAAAGCCTGAAACACCACCCCCAGCAAGACCCCCTACACTGCCCGAACACCACTGCACTGCCCTAAACCCTGAAACACCACCCCTGCACGACCCCCTACACTGCCCGAACACCACTGCTCTGCCCTAAACCCTGAAACACCACCCCTCAGCACGACACCCTACACTGCCCGAACACCACTGCACTGCCCTAAACCCTGAAACACCACCCCCAGCACGACCCCCTACACTGCCCAAACACCACTGCACTGCCCTAAACCCTGAAACACCACCCCCTGCACCACCCCCTACACTGCCCGAACACCACTGCACTGCGCTAAAGCCTGAAACACCACCCCCAGCACGACCCCTACACTGCCCGAACACCACTGCACTGCCCTAAACCCTGAAACATCACCCCCAGCAAGACCCCCTACACTGCCTGAACACCACTGCCCTAAACCCTGAAACACCACCCCCAGCAAGACCCCCTACACTGCCCAAACACCACTACACTGCCCTAAACCCTGAAACACCACCTCCAGGACAACCCCTACACTGCCTGAACACCATTGCTCTGCCCTAAACCCTGAAACACTAGCCCCAGCACGACCCCCTACACTGCCCGAACACCACTGCACTGCCCTAAACCCTGAAACACCACCCCCAGCACGACCCCCTACACTGCCCGAACACCACTGCACTGCCCTAAACCCTGAAACACCAGCCCCAGCAAGACCCCCTACACTGCACGAACACCGCTGCACTGCCCTAGACTCTGAAACACCAGCCCCAGCAAGACCCCTACACTGCCCGAACACCACTGCACTGCCCTAATCCCTGAAACACCAGCCCCAGCATGACCCCCTACACTGCCCGAACACCACTGCACTGCCCTAAACCCTGAAACACCACCCCCTGCATGACCCCCTACACTGCCCGAACACCACTGCACTGCCCTAAACCCTGAAACACCACTCCCTGCACCGCCCCCTACACTGCCCGAACACCACTGCACTGCCCTAAACCCTGAAACATCACCCCCAGCAAGACCCCCTACACTGCCTGAACACCACTGCCCTAAACCCTGAAACACCACCCCCAGCAAGACCCCCTACACTGCCCAAACACCACTGCACTGCCCTAAACCCTGAAACACCACCTCCAGCACAACCCCCTACACTGCCTGAACACCATTGCTCTGCCCTAAACCCTGAAACACTAGCCCCAGCACGACCCCCTACACTGCCCGAACACCACTGCACTGCCCTAAACCCTGAAACACCACCCCAGCACGACCCCCTACACTGCCCGAACACCACTGCACTGCCCTAAACCCTGAAACACCAGCCCCAGCAAGACCCCCTATACTGCCCGAACACCACTGCCCTGCCCTAGACTCTGAAACACCAGCCCCAGCAACACCCCCTACACTGCCCGAACACCACTGCACTGCCCTAAACCCTGAAACACCAGCCCCAGCATGACCCCCTACACTGTCCGAACACCCCTGCACTGCCCTAAACCCTGAAACACCACCCCCTGCATGACCCCCTACACTGCCCGAACACCACTGCACTGCCCTAAACCCTGAAACACCACCCCCTGCACTGCCCCTACACTGCCCGAACACCACTGCACTGCCATAAACCCTGAAACACCACCCCCAGCACGACCCCTTTACTGCTCGAACACCACTGCACTGCCCCAAACCCTGAAACACCACCCCCAGCACGACCCCCTACACTGCCCGAACACCACTGCCCTAAACCCTGAAACACCACCCCCTGCACGACCCCTACACTGCCCGAACACCACAGCACTGCCCTAAACCCTGAAACACCACCCCTGCACGAACCCCTACACTGCCCAAACACCACTGCACTGCCCTAAACCCTGAAACAACACCCCCAGCACGACCCCCTACACTGCCCGAACACCACTGCACTGCCCTAAACCCTAAAACACTCCCCCCAGCACAACCCCTACACTACCCGAACACCACTGCACTGCCCTAAACCCTAAAACACTCCCCCAGCACGACCCCCTACACTACCCAAACACCACTGCACTGCCCTAAACCCTAAAACACTACCGCCCACATGACCCCCTACACTACCCAAACACCAATGCACTACCCTAAACCCTGAAACACCACCCCCTGCACCGCCCCCTACACTGCCCGAACACCACTGCACTGCCCTAAACCCTGAAACACCACCCCCAGCACGACCCCTTTACTGCTCGAACACCACTGCACTGCCCCAAACCCTGAAACAACACCCTCAGCACGACCCCCTACACTGCCCGAACACCACTGCCCTAAACCCTGAAACACCACCCCCTGCACGACCCCCTACACTGCCCGAACACCACAGCACTGCCTTAAACCCTGAAACACCACCCCCTGCACGACCCCCTACACTGCCCGAACACCACTGCACTGCCCTAAACCCTGAAACACCACCCCAGCACGACCCCTACACTGCCCGAACACCACTGCACTGCCCTAAACCCTAAAACACCACCCCAGCACGACCCCCTACACTGCCCGAAAACCACTGCACTGCCCTAAACCCTAGAACACTACCCCCAGCACAACCCCCTACACTACCCGAACACCACTGCACTACCCTAAACCCTAAAATACCCCCCCCAGCACGACCCCCTACACTATCCGAACACGACTGCACTGCCCTAAACCCTCAAACACTCCCCCAGCACAACCCCCTACACTACCCAAACACCACTGCACTGCCCTAAACCCTAAAACACTCCCCCAGCACGACCCCTACACTACCCAAACACCAATGCACTACCCTAATCCCTAAAACACTACCCCCGCACGACCCCCTACACTACCCAAAGACCACTGCACTACCCTAAACCCTAAAACACTACCCCCGCACGACTCCCTACACTACCCAAAGACCACTGCACCTCCCTAAACCCTAAAACACGACCTCCTACACTACACAAACACCACTGCACTACCCTAAACCCTAAAACACTACCCCCTACACTACACAAACACCACTGCACTACCCTAAACCCTAAAAAACTATCCCCAGCACGAACCCCTACACTACCCAAACACCACTGCACTACCCTAAACCCTAAAACACTACCCCCAGCAGTACCCCCTACACTACCCAAACACCACTGCACTACCCTAAACCCTAAAACACTACCACCAGCAGTACCCCTACACTACCCAAACACCATTGCACTACCCTAAACCCTAAAACACTACCCCCAGCAGTACCCCCTACACTACCCAAACACCACTGCACTACCCTAAATCACTACCCCCATCACGACCCCCTACACTACCCAAACACCACTGCACTACCCTAAACCCTAAAACACTCCCCCAGCACGACTCCCTACACTACCCAAACACCACTGCACTACCCTAAACCCTAAATCTACCCCCAGCATGACCCCCTACACTACACAAACACCACTGCACTACCCTAAACCCTAAAACACTACCCCCAGCACGACCCTCTTCACTACCTAAACACAACTGCACAATTTGTTACAGGCGTTGCAACGCAGGCCTGTGGTGCTTACTGGAAGTACCTGGTGGGCTAGTTGGGCCCCAGGGACCCTCAGGATTCAAGGTGACCTAATCCCCCAACTTAAAACGCTCCACGGGGCGCGTTTGCACAGTGGTGAAGGGAGGGGCGGGGCCTCAGGTGACATGTGCGCAAACACGCCCTGTGGTGCGTTTTAAGTTGGGGAATTAATTCCCTTTGAATCCTGAGGGACCCTGGGGGCCAACTAGCCCACCAAGTACCTTCAGTAAGCACAACAGAGCTGCGTTGCAGAGAGGTGAAAAAAGGTGCGTGGCCTCGGAACACCTCTCTGCAACTCAGCTCTGTGGTCCTAACTGTAGGTACCTGGGGGCTAGTTGGGCCCCAGGGACCCTCAGGATTCAAGGGGACTTAATCCCGCAACTTAAAACGCGCCACGGGGCGCGTTTGCACACATGTCACCTCAGGCCCCCTCCCTTCACCACTGTGCATACACGCCCTGTAGCGCGTTTTAAGAGGTAGTTTTAATCCCCTGCCCTATTATGTACTAGGGACTTGCAGAGGAGGTCATGCTAATCACAGGGGTACCCCAACGCATAGTGTTCCCTAGTGTATGTAGGTGTTTTCACTGTATTCTAAGTGTCTTTTAGCATAGCACTGGCTCTGGTTAGTCAGAGTCAGTTACCACCAGTACCCGTCTGAAAAAGTTGTGGGCACAGGATGATTTTGCAAAAAGGCCTCTTTCTGCTCCTCTGTTGGTTCTTTCTGCACATCTTTTGCTTCTTTCTGTGCGTTTTTCTTCTTTCTTCACATGTCCTACCTTTGTAGGCATAGTTAGAAACTAGCATTTAAAAAACCTTTGAAATTCACTTAAAAATCATAGGTTTCAGGACCGTTATAGTTAGAAATTAGCATTTAAAAAACCTTTGAAATTCACTGAAAAAACCATAGGTTTCAGACACGTTATAGTTATAAATCAGCATTTAAAAAACCTTTGAAATTCACTGAAAAAACCATAGGTTTTAGGGACAGTTATAGTTAGTTGGACATTTCACTCGTACAAAACCATAGAAATTCCCCCGTTATAGTTAGTTCAGCTAACTATAACTCGCGCCCGCAATGCACTGCTGATGACGTCACATATTACATCACTCATGACATGGTCAGTGACATCACTGATGACATCACTGATGACATCTCAAATGACATCACTGATGACATCATCCATGTGATAATTTCATGCATCTTCTCACACCCTAATATAACTTTTGATACACCCACTCTAAATTACAGACTGCCATTCTCAAAACCATAGACACTCCAACACCAAAAACTACATACCCACTCACTGATTCTTAGGTATACACACACATCCATTCACTCACCCGTACAGTCACTCATACTTACAGTCACTCAGTACAGGACTATCATATGCACTCATACACCTATATAAAAACTCACACACCGTCACTTATCCATAGAGGTACTCACACACCTAGTAAGTCATGCAAAAAATTAATCACACACCCATTTACTCACCTATACAGTTATACACACACCAGCTCACTTACTCATACAAATACTAGCACATTCTTACGCTCTTATACAATAACTGATACAAGCACACACGCATCCATACAGCCACTCTCACTATCACATACTCTCACTTATAGCTAATTAAATACTCTAACACACATATATACTGCCTTTTACATATGTAGTTACTCGCACATGTACCACTGAGATATACATTCACTCACTAACACACCCATACACACACTCACCCACCCAAGCAGTCCATCACAGATGCACTCTTGAAATCATGCACCCAGTGAATCACCCACTCACACATCTATGTACAGAGTCACACACACCCCACCCACACAAACACTCAGGCAGCCATACAGATACTCAGAGAACCAATCAATAACCCATATAGACACTCATGTAGCTATTCGCAAATCCACGCATCCACTTACACACCAACAAACAGACGGATACAGACATTCACACAGTTTAGTCACTAACCCATGCATTCAGTAAGATACGTTTAATCACTCACTTGTAGAGTCAGCCACTCACGTACTAAATCACCCATTCAGACACTTATACACCCACTCATTCTTCAATACGCCTTTCCCTATATATATTAAACATATTTAAACTTTACAGAAACACACAGTCACTGGATGATGTCATCAGTGATGTCATCAGTGATGTCATTTGAGATGTCATCAGTGATGTCACTGACCATGTCATGAGTGATGTAATATGTGACGTCATCAGCAGTGCATTGCGGGGCGCGAGTTATAGTTAGCTGAACTAACTATAACGGGGGAATTTCTATGGTTTT
This sequence comes from Calotriton arnoldi, assembly GCA_963921515.1. Lineage (NCBI taxonomy): Eukaryota > Metazoa > Chordata > Amphibia > Caudata > Salamandridae > Calotriton > Calotriton arnoldi. The sequence continues at coordinate 818,130 of CAWUFW010001171.1, forward strand.
GTACGAGCGAAATGTCCAACTAACTATAACTGTCCCTAAAACCTATGGTTTTTTCAGTGAATATATATATATATATGAAAATACAGCAGTCCTGGCCCCCCTATTGCGCAGAGGGGGTTTTCTTGCAGGTACGCACCACAAATACGCCTCCACACGATCAAGGATGTTTCGCAATTCTTGTTTATTTCCAATAGCACCTCATAGTGAAACAGACAAGTGTCCGCCCTGACGCGTTTCGATTGCTCCACGGTGATCTTGATCACATGACACGCCACTGACGAATTACCACTTAAATATCAAGTGTGGCCAATCAATTTAAAACAGACTGGTATAACCAGGGCACAAGTCCTAAAAAAAGAAGTGGGGGGGACTAACCTAATTAATCAGTATGCAAGTAACATCACGGTGCGTGACATCACGGCGTGTGACATCACGGCGCGTGACATCACAGCGCATGACATCACGGCGCGTCACATCACAGCGTGTGACATCACTGGAAGTGGCATCACAAGAAGTGACATCAGATCTTAAGCCCTCACATATATGTTTAGCAGGTCTATCATGAGTACATTGGAGCGCATTTCGAGCATACACGCAAACCCTCCTGATTTAGGCAGAAGATTCACACTTTTGTAAGCTTCACATAAAACAGTGTTGCCTTTTGGCAGGGTAAAGCTTCCTCTAGCCATAGTGCTTTAAAAGAAAAAATAGTGATATTTAAATTATTACAACGCCTCCTCAGGGGTAGTAAGCGCTATATAAATGCTATTTATTTTGTGCAAATACTGGGAAAGATCAACACATCTGACTTTCTTACAGTGCATGCATATCTCCTAAACAGGGACTGAACAAAGTGGAAAGCTGCATCTCTCAAGTATGTGTGAAGTGCTAACAAGGTGTGAGCCTTTGTTTCCCCTCTGCTGCATTTGCATCAGGTGTGAGGCTCCTGACTGCTGCCAGCCAGGAGACTCCAACAAAAGGAGGCCTGATGACCCCCAAATTCGGCCTTTGTTATGGGCCCAGCAGGAGTCTGAAATAAGAGAGCTCCCTCCCCGCCTGCACGTTGTTGCGTATCGAAAGCAGATAACTTGCAGGCGCTGCTGAATGTGTCTCGGTGTTTTAAAACTACACCGGGACGAATTCAGCATCTTTTTTAGTGGGGCCCAACTTCTAGGCAGGGTGGACGGTGTCCACCCTGTGAAAAAAGTGGGTGGACGCCGTCCACCCGCGTGTACCCCCGACTCGTGCCCTGGGTATAACATTGTGCAAAAAAAATGAAAAACAGACTATACAAAATGATTGTTTGGACAACAGACTTGAGTACCCGTGTCACATAGTACATCATAGTACATCAGCACATATGTAAGTACAATAAATATCACGATATATATATGGTTTTGTGTGTGTAAAATCTGAACCTAACTGTAACGTCCCTGTAACTTTTGTTTTTTCCGTGAATATATATATATGACAATATGACAGTGAGTGGCTGCATAGGTGTGTGAGTGGTTGTGTGGGTGTGTAAGTGGGTATGTGAGTGTGTGTGTGAGTGGCTGTATGGGTCTGTGAGTGGGTATGTGAGTAGTTTTGGAGGTCTCTGAGTAGGTGTGTGAGTGGCTGTATAGGCGTGTGAGTGGCTGTGTGGGTCCATGAGTGGTTTTATGAGTCTCTGAGTGGGTGTTTGAGTCTCTATGTGGGTGTGTGAGTGCATGTGAGAGTAGTTGTGTGGGTGTGTGAGTGAGTTTGAGTAGGTGTATGAATTTGTGAGTCCATTGTGAAGCACACAGGGGTCTGCAATGAGAGCCTCAGTGAATCCGTGGACTCCTGCGGGCTAAAAAAACATTTTGGGACCATTTCTTGCCCATGAGAGTTCCCTCAAGGCCCCTCCAGCACTTCTATGGGGCAAGGCACTTCTACCCTAACCCCTTCTATCACTTTTAAATGTGTTTTCCCCCCTGGGAACCGAGTCCCGATGCACAAAATGTCAGCTTTAACTGTCCTCTTAGCTTGTAGCCAGCCAATCACGGCATTGCTGTTAACGCATGTCTCTGGTACTACCTATAACTACCTGGTGGCGACCGCCAGCAGGATATATATAAATACATACATCAAGCACACCTAAAACACCTACTTGGTGTCCGTAAATGGGTATCTTTTAAGGTGGAGGTTTTAATTCATGAGAGGGCCCTGATGCTTAATGCTTTCCTCTATTTTTCGTTTTGAAATCCAGTGTGTGACAACAGGCACGCCTCTCCTCCATGTACTTATGGAGCACTATTAAGTGCCTTAATATGTATGTACTCACTACGTGTGTTTGATTGTGGTGTCCAAAGTGCAAGACACTTGGCTTCATCCGGAGTGAGTCCTAGATGTGCCCACATTTGCATTTGTTTATTCCCACATGGATGAACCTCATTTTCTTGACAGAGCCTCATGGTTTTAGATGAGAAACATAATGATACTACTACATGATACTGCTAACGGCATGAACAACGAGTTGAGAGCACAATCTTTCAACAACTGTGCATAATCCTTGAACAATGATGTTTGTTCCCTCTCTTTTCAGATACCCATTTACTGACACCAAATAGATGGAATAGGTGTACTTGACATATGTATGGTAAATTCACCAGTTACATCAGCAATATGGAATAAGTGTGGATTGTGCTATTATAATCGGTCCTGATGAAAGCCACAAGCATTTCAGAACATAAGTAGCAGAAACATGTTGACCCTAAGAGGAAGTAGGGGTAACTAGAGCCTAGGAACTTCCTACTGTTTCCCATTTTTAATCATACTGGCTGGCGCCCAGATTAAAATGTTAGGGCTACCAGGAACGTATTTTTAAAAGGTTACCCTACCCCTACTCACCACCCTATTAATTCTCCAACAAAGTGCTCCTGTGCATCTCACAAGTTGTAGCATGCCTCGTTCTGCAACGGAACGGGACGGAACTCTATGATGAAGCATGACACCAAAGTTAAAGCAAAAGGATACTTTTCTCCTTAGGTCGACGGGAGGGTTCTTAGATTGATCCAATCGAGTTGGGCTCTATAGTTTGTGTAAAGTTCTGTGTCAGAGGAGAGATGGGCCATGCTCTACAGCACCTCTTCACTCCCTTTAATTTGTTTATGTATATTTAGTAGTACTACAATAGTGCTACTAACGTATTACAAAATGCAATTGAAAGACCTACTTGTGGAGGTCTATGCTTCCCCCTCTTCGCACACATAAGCATATGTTTTCGTTTTCAATGTAGGAGGGACATTGGTGAGTGGCTGGGAAATGTTGAATACTTATTTCAAAAAAGTGTTCAATGGAGGATACAGAAGGGTTACAGAAGGATTAGGGAGTGGTTTGGGGAAGAGCATACACTCAACCACAAAAGACCAAGCACATTGCTATTGACAGACAACACTTCTATAGTTACTTGAGTCAAAAAAGGACCTGAAAAAGTAATTAGTTTACTCCAGCTCAGAGCTGGGGAAAGGCCAGCACCAAATATGGCCACACATGGTACTACAACACCACCCATAGAAAATAATGGAGGCAGGTACTTAAAATAAAACCCTAAAGGAAATAATGTTTAATTAAATTACCTATATAAATTGTTTAAAAATACATTTAATTTAATGTTAAAAAAATCTATAAATAAAACATTTTATTTTAAAAAATGTCAACATTTTTAAAATGAAAAGGTAACATTAATTCTATACATCATGTTTAGTATTTTTAATACATAATAAAAAAATGCTCTTTAGGTGGGTTTTTCTCTCTAATTTAAATTTTTGAAAAACAAGTCCATACTTCATTGTAACTTTACATTTTAAATGGTGAATAGCCTCAATTAGTAAAGTTCCTCAAAAGTGTAAGAGTAAATGTACCCATGTAAACATACTCAAATGTAAAATTACTTATGTGAATAGGCATCTTTGCGGTCACTAGTGGTCCTCGGTCCTGTCATGATTCCCGATTTACAGAGATGAGAGCTCTAGCACGCTTAGGCAGCAGCACCTACAGGGATGTAGCTTACGTTCTTTCCTCTGTGGTCTCTCCTGGTATGCCAATCAGCTGACTGCTGCTGGGGCAGAAAGGAGGAGGAGGCACAGAAGAGAGCCTCACAAAACTCTGCATCTGCGCATGAGGAAGCATTCTCAAAGTAGGAAAAAGATTTTTTATCCAAACTTTTCAAACATTGCATATGTGTTCTGAACTGTGCAGTACACATACAAAACTGAGAACAGAGTTAAAGTATGTATTTTGACACCTGGAAAAATTTTGGGGGCACTATCTCAGGACTGTGTGGGGGGCACTATCTCAGGACTGTATGCCACATTATTGGACCAATGTTTTTCTGCTCCCAAATTTGCAGCACTGCGAGCCTGGTGGGAATCTTGTCTGAACACACAAATCCTGGATGATGACTGGGATTCTCTACTGGCAGATTATAATAAAGGATTACGGGAAGAGCGTCTTAAGTAAAGTTTTCTTCAAAACCCTCCACCACTTATTGTGGACTGACATTGTTGGAGATGTGATTTACCGGATTGCGACATAGTTCATATTTTAGGGGAATGTGATCGACTGAAGGCCTTCTTGTCACAGGTTTGACAAAATGAAAAAAGGCCCCAGGGTAGAGACACATTTGTCAGCCTGGCTAGTGCTTCTGCATGATATTTATAACCTCCTTTCAGTGACTAAACAAGTTAATAGATGGCTTTACACTGCCCTAGTAGTGGCTAAATTGGTGATTCTGCATCTTTGGAAATGAACTTTAATACTCACTTTTCAGACCTGGTTGGATAACATGTACGATAGGGTATGTTTTGAACACATCATCTATAAGCTAGATGATAAATTGCAGATATTTCATGAGGTTTTTTGTTTTTTTCTGAAAGATTGATGCGCCAAACTCACCCATACATACCTGGTGCCTATGATGAATCACATCCTACTTCATGTTCCATGTAGATTCCTATGTTTCATTCCCAGCATCCATCCTCTTGTGCTTTCCCAGTCTTTGACTCCTATAAAATTACTATTATTTTTTATTTTTTACCCTCGTTATAGGAAGTTGGGATGGGAAGTATTCAAATTTCATTTATTCCTGTTTGGGTGTTTTATCCTCCCAATCTCCCTCCTCATTGCGGGTACCTGCTTCCTTTTTCTCTCTCTCCCTTTCCTCTCTTGATAGTTGTGTTGTGTTCTTCTTTTCCACTCGTTTGAATTATTACTCATTACCTGATTTTATGGGGAACTGACTTGCAGTTGGATTGTGGGATTGTTTTTTTCACTTTGTTAATATTTCCCACTGCATGGTGATTGGTTTGTGTATCTTTATTGTGCCATTCTTGTTACTGTAATGAGAAAAACATAATAAAGAATTGAAACACCATAAACCACATCTGAGCATAGTATTTTGTACTGAAAGAGTACCCTTCCAGTACAAAATATATGCTAGACATCACTATGGTGCAAAGGAGTGTATGTGGCACACAGCAGCCTGAACGTGAGCCAGCACTTGGTAAGAGAGCAACAGCCATATCTTAGTAACTATTGGACTGTCCATCTGCATCACTCTAACAAAATAGAAATGGATTGCTGCTAACTCTTCTAGCTTGTGTATATAATTTGTTACACTTTTGGAAAGGAATTATGTGGCCACAAATTCTGCACTGCCATTTATGTGCAGTGCCAATTTGAAACCTTTTGGGCCCTGAGACAGGCACATTTTTGGGGCCCTCTGTTTGGAGCCATTTTTAATTTATTACCAATTTTTAGCTAATTCAATTTCTTGCACTACTGAACAATATTGAATTATATGTTAATTTAGAAAGGGAGTTACGCAAAAGTAACCAAAAGCTCGAGCTGCTACACATCAACAAACCTATTATTTTTCCAAAGCAAAGTTTGAACAAACACTGATACAGCCATTTGCTTGGCACATTGATCTAGATTTTTTTTTTAAACAACAACATTTTACCTGAAAATCAGTATCTAAAGAGCCTGTAAATGCCATTGTATGAACAGCACAGTAAGAGTGACTTGGTGGATGTTTATCAGATTAGAGCATAGTCATTTAAATCCAAATATGCAGATGAAACTGCAACTTCAAAGCATTTGAGTTAGAAAGATGGTTTAATAAGACATAGCATAGAGCAACATCAAACAGATCCTAACTCTTCTCAGTCTTTTCCAAGTGCCACCCACCACCAGAACATTCAACCCCACAGTGACATGGTAAACAATCCATTACGGAACTGATGGAATAAAATATAATCAATTAAAATACAATAGGATTAAGTGTAAACAAATGGCCAAGGGAATGAACCAAAGTAGAGAGAAGGTGTAGAGTTACAGATGCAGATGTAGGCAGAGAAAGAGGTGTGGAGAGAGGTGAGGTGTTATGTTTCAAAGCAACAAAGTCAAGTGATGGAACACCGCTGCTACACCCCAAATTCATAGTACCTAGTAACAAGGACTACAGGGGAACAAAATAGGGAATGATAGGGTATCTGCAACACTGGTATGACTCTTGCCCAATGGAGAGTTAGAAGTGGGGGAAAAGGCACTGTTTACTCTAAACACAATATGGCAGGATAGGATTACATATGTAGGCTGTGTAGGTGTAATGCACTAACTTTTATGGGTCCACAAGGTGGCAATGATCCCAGGAGAGACTATCTCCAGAATGAAGAGTAATAGCAGATCATCAATAAAAATATGAAGACACTGAAGAAAAGTAATAGATTCCCACAAAATGTGAGACCAAGAGAAGTAAGCAGAGAAAACAAAGTTGCACAACGAGAGAAGAGGCAAGGTGGGAACTAAATGTTGAGAGGCAAAATCACCAACATACGCTATTTCCAGGCACTGTATTAATGTTCATACCAGCTTCTACTACTGTCTCAGCCTCCTACAACCTTGAAAAGGAAGACAACCTGTTTCTCTATCCTACGTAGCACTGGTAAGGGGGGTTTGAAGTTGTGTGAGAACACCTCATGGCATCTTCTCACAGATATAATTTTGCTTAACTTAAGATGGCCTCCCACCTTGGATATAGCAGCTGCCTGTATGTTAAGTACTGTGTTTCCTATGTGATAGGCACCATGGTTTTCCACACTGCTGTTGACACAACTGCCACCTTAGAGGTATGCGTCTGTGCTGTCATTGGGAGGAGAGTTAGGATAACTGCCAACATGACCCTTCGAGTGTGAGATAAAGGAAGATCTCCATGCTCTAACTATAACATGATTTCTGACATGAGATTGATTGTAAGAGAGGTAGAGTGATGGGTAAAGAGAAAGGTGTATTGAGAGACAGGTGTGGTAGACATACATGAGGGGGAGAGAGCAGAAATAGAGAAAGAGGTGGTATAGGGGTATAGCTTAGTCAGTGAGATTCAGGGGTGTGAATCTCAAATTTCCCACCTAAAAATCAGTGGGCTGCAGGGTGGGGGGGTAAGATGAAAAAGGTTCAGGATTGACTGTTTCCACAAGGAACAGGGTCATGTTTCCATGAGTAACAGGGTTAGTACCAATTTGCATTAGGTGGACCTCTGTCTAAAGTGGCACAGTGGGCAAAAAAGTATGGTTTGGAATGTTACCACAAGCAACTGCCACTGGTAAGACTATTTGAAAGCACTCTACCCCTCATCTTAAGGGTTTTGATTGCCAGTAGTCTGCCTGGAAATCTGAGACAGGAACAGATTTCCAGGCCTCCTATTGCCAATGTTTGTGAATTCCATAAAGTAGTACATTTGCACCTATTCACAGAGTACTTCAATAGGTAACAATTTACTTTTTTCGCAAAAACCACTCACTATATATGTTTAAGTTTCTGCTCCAAAAACAATGAATAAGTTCAAAGCTCTTAGTGAAATGAGATTGACGAGGAAAACCACCACAGATTTAGACCCGACACAGGGTCTACAGACCCAACTACCATGCCAAGAATGGGTTTGAGGAGTGCCACATCACAAACATCTACGGTGAAGCTATGCCCCTCCCTATCCCACATGGGCCTGGTAGATCTTTCTGGGAAATCATGACTATGGTCATGTACAACACAATAGCCTGGAGTGTAGTGTAGTTCCTATTTCCCTAATAGGCTCTGCGCATTGGAATAATATAACCTATAGGTTTGACATAGGACTAAGGTCGGTATGTCCCTATCGAGTATATTAAACTTAATTACTTGTGCCAGCTAGCTCAGAGGCCACTAGAAACTCCTTGAGAACAAGAAGGGAGTAGTTTCTGGCAACCGAAAAACATGACAACTTTTGATTCCCTTTAGAATCAGAACTCGTCTCAGAATCGTGGAAACAATAGATAACAGTTTCACTCAGTCAATCGTGCATGCTTAGTTTCTACAGAGTTACACAGTAAGAAAAGACGGGCGTTTCAATAAAAAGGGTTTTATTGAACAGTCTTGTTTCTCGTGTAAGAGATATGTGCTGTTATGATCACAAGACAGTATGCAAGATAAATAATGTACAGTGTAAGCAGTAGAAATAAATAATACTGCGCTAGCATTATCTTTTAGCATATATTCACCAACATAAATAACATGAGCTAAGAATGCGAGTACTCAAACGATGCGTCTCTAAGCTAGTTCTACCCCAGTGTACCTAACCTAAGTGTGGTGCAAGGTAAGAAGTAGGTGAAGTATTCTCTAGTATGATATACTAAGAGTATGTTTAAGTCTAGTATGCCAAGAGTCTAGTATGCCAAGAGTCCCTCTAGGTTCTAGTCAGCTCCATACCTTGAGAATGAGAGAGGTGGGAATCTCTAGCCGGATCTGGAACTCTAACACCCCACGAAGGGAGTCAGAACACTGGAAGCTGGATTCGTCTGCGTGCAGGAATGACAGCGTCTTCTCAGTGCGTCAGGCCGGGATACGGGCTCCTCTGAAGTCGAGGTCTCCTCTAACTTGCTTGGGCAAGGGAAGGTATATTTATACCTGGTAGGTGTCTTGGAATGTTAGCATTGACGTGAAGTCGGACAGAGGAAGACGTCAGGAATGAACCCTTAAGGTATAACGGTTCATACATAATAGATGAGTTCTTGGAGAAATCAATAGTCCTGTGCTAGGGGAACTCCCGAAGCTTAAGGGTCTGGTTTCTAAGAACTCGTTGTGACGTTAGGGTGGACGGATGTCGGTGACCATGCCTGTATTTGGAGTGCACGGTTAATGCATAAATAAGGACAGGGATTCTATGCCTATATAAGGGCAATGTGAATTGTGCCTATATAAGGACATGATTCAGGAAAACCTATATACGGACCCCTAAAGCGGAATACAACACCCACTCCATCTTCGATTGAACGATAATACTAAATGCTAAACATTTAAATGCTAAACATAAAATTGAGTACCACATGTTGCTAAAAACATTTATAAAAGCATTTTAAAAGAAGCTCAAAACTGTTGAAATGCAATAGGTACTGTACATTTAAAGCATCGTTTCCATTCTAAGCATATAACGGAAGTAAAAATGCAACTTAAATGAAAACAGAAATATATACATATGACGAAATGGTCGATAAGTTCTCAAAATCAAAACCATTATATATCATAGAATTAAATTAAATGTTATACAAGTAAGGTGACAATGTGTCCCTGGAAGTATTCAAAGAAGTCCGTTTTATAAGACTAGTTCTACTGTAAGCAGATTGTTCTTTGCCATGTTTTTTCTTATCGAGAAAAATTTTGTTTTAAAAGAAAAAGTTCAATTTCTGGGAATAGTTCCAAGTTTTGAAAATATGAAGGCCAAATTTCAATGGTGCCCTGGTACACTGTGAGCCAAATCAAATTCAGTGTATGGGTCTGGCGTAAACATTAGATCATCTATGTCCGTAGCCAAAATATCGTCCACCGAAGTTGGTGACATTTGGAACACCTCGTTCAGAAGGTTAATTGCACAGAGATGAGAAACATCGCCTTCAGCAGAAGATGCAATGTTCACGTCCGTTGTTACCTGTGTGCCTGTTGATCCATCTCGTACCTCAGCAGCAGCCGGAAGCGTCTGTGAGATCTCAATGAATGCCGTCATCAGGATTGGTAGCCTCTGGGGACAACACACAGCATGGGCCGTTATCGGGCCCAGCAGAGTATCGACATCCGTTGGCATGACTGATGGGAGTGTTAGACATGTGTCTAGCACGCATACTTCACCGCAAAACAGGCAGCGTAGAACAGGTAAGATGCAATCTTGCCAGATTGGTCTGAATGACAGGAACCACGTTGTATTAACTTCCCATAGACGAGGCATGCCCAAAAGCTGTACTATTCGCTCACGGCATTTCCGTTCAAGGAGGGCTCTCTCCACATCGCTCGGAGTGATGTTGGCGAAGAGGCTTGCCATAGCATAGTAGGAGGAATAGAAACAGAATTCCTGCAACAAGTGCTAGAATTAATGGCACACCACCAAACACTGAATGTGCGAAGTTTGGGATGATTCCAAGGACAGCCTGGAAAGGTGCTAATAGTCCGGAACAGATGGTCTTAAATACCTGTACAATTCCGCTTGTATCTGACATGTTAAAGATACGTCCTATCATTTCTACGAAATGTATAGGGCAGTTTGTACGAATTAAATTCTGTATCTCAGCCGAAGTCCTTGCAACTTGTAGATCATAGGTTTCTTTGGCCGAGGTCAAAGGCACTGATTGTTGTATAAGCATGGCTTTCATTCTGCTTAAAGTATCAAATCGTATAAAAGAGACATTCAACGAAGGCCATAAAGGCGACTCCCTGACTGTGTCTATTGGGGCAAACAATACTTGCATACAGCAAGTGACCCTGGAGTTGATCGTTACTAGATATGGGATGCCTGGCAACATGCCACAGCAACTCTGATCATTCAACATGAGGTAACTCCCATTAGAAAGTTGGCCAAACGTTGGATTAATCACAGCAGCTGGTGTACCCTGCTGGTGGCAGGACAAATTTGCCACAGAACCATTACAAGCCCCGTGTAAAGATATGTCCTGACAAATCAGTGAACCGCTTAGTGCATTTTCACAGTGTGTACCGCTTAGAAACACTTCACGATCCCCACTCCAACATCTATATGTGTATGGTAAATTCCAGGAAGTCTTAATGTATTCTTTACCCAACCTTTCATATTTGCCTGCTTGCATCTGTTTAAGGCAATACTGAAACTGGAAAGGTGTCACAGGTAGACTAATTTTGCCATGAATAAGCCATTCTGTAGCTGGTTTTTCTGCCACTGTAAATGGTAATTTTTCAAGTTTTTCAATGCTCAGTACTGTATACTTTGCTCCCCTTTGTGCCAGTGCGATCTGTTTATCAGTTAGATTGTATTCTGCAAACAGAGCCGTTGTGTTGATAAAACGCCAAGGCACATAGCCCGCACGCAAAGATTGCAGCGTCCAGCTTAATAACATAATAGAACGTAGTTGAGATTGGCCTTGCTGTAACATGGCTAAATCTTGTTCCAGTATGTCGATAGCAGAGGATACAATACTGTCCAATGAATAAATTCTGGAGGACAAAGTTGTTAACCCATTGTCGACCACAGAGAGAGTTTTCTCTAAGTTAATACGATCAAGTTCACGTATTCGTTCTGCAGCCTCCATCTGTGACACCTTCCATGCTTCATTATAAGCAGCATAAATGCCGGCATATATGAAAAGTTTTTGACGCGGTTTTCTTGGTCCAAGCAAGAATTCCCTAAGGTCTGCGTCTTCTTTAAGTAAAGATAAGTGTTGTTTCACATCCTTAAGTGTAGATTTGTGCATCCAATCGAGGCATAATTTTCATACACTGTATGTTGTTACTACCCCCGGATGCTGTCTTTGGACGTATCGTGGGTCTGGCCTATGAATAGTAAACCCCTGTGTTTTATTCAGGAATCTCCCTTGACAGTTGTTTGTGTTTGTGGGCCAGATCAACCATTTTCTCCAATCAGGATTTGTTCTGTTGAGTTGTAGTATGGTGTCAACTGTAACCGCTGCCTGTGTATTATTATCACTTGCAGGTGTTGGTACAGAAGGTGCTTTCATGTCTTTAATCTTGGCTAAACCAAGGCAAGACGTTTGTTGGACAATGTCATTCAAAAACATTATTTGTTGAGGGACGATACAGGCTCTAAATAAAGCTTCCATCCCCTGTACTTGCCAATCTTTAGTACCCCAGACAGATTTTGTGTCTATATTGTCTCTTTCCACAAGTCAAAACCATGTCTAGACAGTTGGGCAATAAATTTTGCAGAGTAAATCTGTTTTGTATTAGTTAACATAATTTTCAGTCCTGTTTTGTTTACATTTCTATAGTAAAATGTTTCTGGATCAGATGTATTGTATCCTGAAAAATATGGAAACTTTTTAGCAAATGTTTTTGAACTACCTTTTGGTGGTGTAGGACAATGCTCCCATTGGTTAAACATAAACACATTTCTAGGTGTTGCAGATTTATGCAAAAAATGATGACCATAGTGGTTATAGCAATACAGCTGTTCATAGTCTGATGAACCCTCTAAATATTCATTATTAGAAAATGCAGCAGATTTTTCTAGGTCAAACATCATATCATGTATAGTTTCAAAGTCCCAATCATCAGAGTAGGTACTAGATGAAACAAAATCACTTAGTGAAATCTTAAATAAATGTGGAATGTTCAAATGTTCTGTCGGGCCAAAAATATCGAAATCTGTTTTGTCCCACACTATACCATCCTGTATAGGAACGGCTGTGATGTTCACTGCAGACAAGTCTCTTGTTTCACGATGGGATGATTTGTGAGGTTTCAAAATTAAGTTCACCTCTTTTCTTTCAATGTCCAAATGGATGTATCTCCCATTTATAAGCACGCTCATAGTGATAACCAAAGCTAGCCAAAGCAGGAAGAAAAATATTCCAGAAATAACCCAAAGTTCAATCCATGGTGAAACCAGATAAGTCTCTTTCAGAAAATGTAAAAAGTCTTGTACTTGTTGCTTGAAAGTTTTTGATGCTGGCGTCGTTTCAGGTTCGCTGGGATCCTCAGAAAACGTATCAAAGTTAATGAAATAGCCAGAAGCAGTTCTGTCAATTGTTGAAATTGCATCAGGATTTGTAGAAATCGCTGGAACCAGTTGATCACTTGTTACATTGGTGTAGACAGGTGTATTTGGACGAACTGTTACTTGAGTTTCAAGAGGGATGAGTTCCATAGCATTGTTGCTCAGTCCTTCATCTGTTACTGCTGAATTCTCAATGGTTATCAGTCTCTCAGTCTGAACCTCTTGGATAGTAGCGAGAGGAGTGTGTCTGCTACTAGGTCGGAGTCCACGAGGCCTACTATTTAGTATTGGCCACATACTGTGGTTTGATGAGGTTGATGGACACAAATCTTTTCTCCTTTTTTCCAGCAAGGGGCGGCAGAAGTACTGTTCTTGTTCCGTGTATGGCTAGGACAGGTACTGGTTGTCTGTAAGAAGGTCCAAATTCCTTCTTGTCCGCAATTTTCTCTCTGACTAGATCCCCAACTTTTGGAATCCAGACAGGCCTTGCTGGGACTGCCGGTTTTTCCCCAGTGGTGGTTGGCTTCAGGAACACGTTGCTTTGTTTCGATCTTATTTCATTTAGATCCTGTAAAACAGCCAAACGATCTTTGATATCAAAGGGTTTATTTTCCACCACTGTGCCTTTACATTCCCGATCGGACACCCACATTCTTGTCCCAAATAGGACCTCATATGGAGTGCAAATTATTTAATGAGCGTTGGACCCCATAAAGTTGTTTGACCCACCCATCACCCGAACCTAATACTCTAGCTGTTATAGACTGCTTTATGTCCCGGTTTTTCCTTTCCACAACAGAATTTCCCTCAGGATGAAACAGAGAGGAGTACCGCAATGCAACGCCCAGACTGGCCATGGCTTCTTTGTAAGCCCGAGAGCTAAACGCAGGGCCCTGGTCAGAATGTAGCGTGCCTATTGCGTATGTGCCAATAAAGACTCGCAAATCTTTTATAACAGTTCGAGCGTCAGCCGAGCGCTGAGGCCATATCCATAGGAACCTTGAGCACGAATCCACTGCGACCATGATATATTTATAGTTACCGTCCCTTTGCAAGGGACCGCAGTGGTCCAGGTAAACACAAGCTAATGGTTTGTCTGAAATTAACAGGGGTCTCTGCGCAGGACGTTTCACTGTGGAGACTTTCATCTGTTGGCATATTTCACATTCCAAAACATAGTTCTTGGTCTGTTTCCTAATGCCAGGCCACCAATATCTTTGTTTAAGTAAAGATACTGTTGCAGAAATACCTGCATGGGCAGAAGCTATCTCTTCATGTGCTGCTAGGGTTAGTCCTAATCTGCGTTCCTTGTTTGGAATTACCCTATCCCCCACTCCAGGGATTCGAGCAAAAGGAACGTCGTTCGCATCAATTACATAAGAGTACTTGAGTGGAAACTTTTTTGGTAACGCTGCACCACTGCCTTTGCTTGTAGCATTGACAGCCAACATTATCTCACTGTCTATTTTTGTTTTTGAACGAGTGATCGCAGCTACGGAAGCCGTCTGAACAGCCCCCTTTGCGGCTTCGTCAGCCAATGAATTCCCTGCAACGTGAACGCCATCACGTTGATGACTCAGTGTATGGATCACGTGAGCCTTTGGTAGTTCGCTTTTTAACTGAACTACTTGTTCCCAAAGCTTTTTATGTTTTATTGTGCCACCTTTTGCATCTTTGAACCCATTTTCAAGCCAAGTTTGTATATATTGATTATACGACTGCACACAGTAGAAAGAATCGCACACTATGAGTGTGGGGAATTCTCGATCTGTACTTTCAAGTGCCAGTTTGAATGCTTGTAGTTCAGCTCGCTGAGCTGTGCAATCTCCTAGAGATTGAGTTTTAGTGACCATAGGTCTGAAGTTGCCATCGCGCATGCGACCTTTAACGATTGCGCACGCTGCACTGTAAGCTTGCTTACTCCCTGTTGCGGGTTGTGCGGATCCGTCAGTGTAAATTATGAATTCATACTGATCGAGAGGCAGAATCTCAGTGGGCAGAGGACATTCATGTTCATATTGCAGGAACGCCTGTGTTTTTAGATCAGGATCAAAAACATATTCAACATCTGTTGCAGCCAGAGAATTAACCCATTGTATCCATCTTGGATGTAATGCTTTCGCATTTGGAATGCTCGCTTTAGTTACCGCCTCTAAAGCCGGTACTGGGGTTACGACAATAATGCGTTTCCCTTGGGCTAGAGCTCTTTCTTTTGCTACTGCAGTTTGAACTGCCGTCAGTATTTTTTCAGTTGAAGTGAAGCGCATTTCTGCTTGTGTTTACAAATGTGATTTGTATGCAATTGGTACTTTTTCACCCTCATTAAATGTTAAGTAGGTGAATCCGCATTGACCCGAAATTATTCGGATCACTAAATTGCGTTGACTTACGCGTGTTTGTAAATGATTTGTTGCTAACATGTTAGCTTGGAGTGAACGCAAGATTTCTGTGTGTTCCTGTGTCCAATTTTTGATTGAAAAATCAGGTTTGATTAATGCGTAGAGAGGTTTAACCCTTTCTGCGTAATTTAGAATGTAAGTTCTTCCAAAATTTAGGAAACCCAGGATGATTGTAAATTTTTCAGCGTTTTTGGAGGTTGGAGCAGCGCACACCTTTCTAAAAAGTTGGCTGCCAAGCTCTTGCCTTCACTTGAAAGCTCATATCCTAGAAAAAGGACATTGAGATGGGCAATTCTGGACTTTTTAAAGTTGAACTTATAGCCCTCAGAGGCGAAGCCCAGTATAATGGTGCTCACCCTGTTCAAGTGCTTATCCAGGTCATCGTCTGTCAGATAGATGTCATCGACATATGACAATGCCTCATTATCATAAATTTGTAGTAACTCCGTTACTCTCGCTGAGAATAACCCCGGGCTGTTCTTGAACCCTTGTGGGAGTCGACAAAATTGACGCTGGGTCCCCATTATTGAGAAAGCTGTTAAGTACCTGCTTCCAGGTGCTATGTTTTGACAAAAGAAACCATTTGAGATATCCAATGTGGTTTTATATTTTTTACGCACAATGTTATTCATTAATGCTGTACTATGTGCATTTTGCACTGCAAATGTTTTAGAACAAGTGTTTAAGTGTCTGTAATCCAAAACTAGACGATATGTATTGTCTGGTTTGGAGACAGGAAACAAAGGATTGTTCATTGAAGAGGTGCATGTTTCAATCACCCCTTGGTATTTAAGTTGATCTAAGATCTCCCTGACCTGTTTTTTAGCTTCTTGCTTTATTGGATACTGCCTCTATGCAGTAGGTTCATTTTTTAAATGTATTTTATGGTGAGGTATATTTTAGATGAATTGGAATATGGTTGGAGAAGGCAGGCATAATCATTTCCTTGCCATGTGGGCACTCCCTGACAAATTGTGGTGGCCAGTCTTTTCTGCTAGAAGTACATCATAACCCATTGAAAGTTTCTCCCAAAAGAGCGCTTTCACTTTTCTTGGTATGTCTCCCTCCATTCGGAGTGTTATTTCATATAACTTTTGTGGAGAACTAATCCTGGTGTCTACAGTCTCAACTGTAATGTACTCATTCAAGTCCACTATCTCCAGAAGTTCCTTCAGGTTCTGGCGAGCTATTGTGACTTCTGCAGCACTGTCCAGCATTGTCTGAGCCCATTCTCCGTTCTTGAGTTGTGTTCTCAGTATCCTCGGCATGTCTGACCTTCAGACATGCTACCTTCTTCTTTGAGAATTGAGGTTTGGATTTATTTTTTGGAACGTGTTTGTCGTCTTTCGATTTTACGCGTTCTTCTCTATGTTCTGACATTCCTCTTCTTTCCGATGTCTGTGACGATATCTGAAAGGTACGAGAGGAACGTGTATCAGTATCTTGATACCTGTCAGGCTTTTTCAAATTATCCCTATTCCTGAGGTTATACCTCCTTTCAGAGGGCTCCTTTTGAGGCGACCTACCTCGGGATTGAGAACGTTTCTCGTTTGAATTTTGTTTATTAGTTTCCCACTTCTTTTTAGAAGATGTAGGAGTTTGTTTAATAGAGTCCTTCTCAGGACTTTCAGATAGTTTTGGCTTCAATGGTCTTCCACCCAAACTATCTCTGCCTAATTCTGCATAAGATTGTTCTATTATTCTGGGTAGTTCTGTTTGATGTTCTGTAACATCGAATTCCCTTAATCGTTGGCGGATCGCCACTGCTGCTGCCTCCTCTTTAATATTAGATAATATTATTGTTGAGACCTGGTCGAAATTTTTCAGTAATTTCATACCTAAATTCAGAGCAGGCTCTGCCCCATATTCGTTTTGAATTTGTTTCAGGACATCTGGTATTACTGCAATTGACGGAATACCATGTGTTTTAGTATAGATGGCAGCAAAGACTGCGCCCCAAGTGGTGCAATCTTCCAGTTGTGGTGTGATCCCCATTGGTAAACAGATAGTTAGGATTCTGTGTTTCTCATAAGGGCTAGTATTAGGAAATACTGCTTCAATTTGAGTAATTTTTTGAGCTATCCAGAATGGTATTTGCTCACGTTTTGTGGGCATTTTACCCATGACTGCTTGTAAAGTCTGTGGAGTAATTTTTTGTGTATTCCCCTGTTGACTAGTTTGATTTGGAATGGTTAATGGTGGTTGGACTGTGAGAGTCCGCATGACATATTGGACTAATTGTCTGTAAATTTTTATTAACTCTGTAAGTTGAGTAAGTAGTTCCTCGTCTGACATTACATCGATGTCAGGATGAGGTGTGTAGCCGGCTAGAATCGACCATGTTGCTCCTGGTTTTCCTAGTGGACCGAGCCTGGTAATGTTTTTGTGATGTTTTAGGGCGCCTTTAAACCAGAGCTGATGCTCCTGGTATGTTAGTGGAATTTCAATATCCTCGAAAGGAATTTATTCCTCTGGTGGTTCATCTTCTTTGTAGAAGTGAAACACTTTTGTTACTGGATTTGATTCTGGGAATACTATCCATGAATAGAATACCTCTGTCTGAAAGGATTCGTGTGCCTCTATCACGAAAACTGCTCTACCTCCTCTCGGTGGTAGGCCGTGTTTTATACGTTTTAGAGTGATGGCTCTTCTTAAGTTTGGATGGATGTCTATAACACCCTCCTCGGTTTCTATTTCTATTTCTATTTGAGAGATTTATAGAGTGCAACAGCTGCCCCGGCCAAGAGGCGTCCCGGCGCTAAACAACAAATTAGGAGACCACAGCGCAAAGAGGGAGCCAGGAGACCTACACAGTGGGAAAAAGAAAAGTTTTAATAACTTTCCTAAATTTGACAAAATTACTGAGACCACGAATATAGAGAGGCAATGAATTCCAAAGAATAGCTGCTCTATACCGGAAGGAACGCCCACCGGCCCGGGTCCTCCTGACCCGAGGAACCACTAGTAGATGTTGGCCCATAGAGCGAAGCTTACGGGAGGGAACATAAAAGGATAGCAGATCCATCAGAATGCTGGGGGAGGCGGCCTTCGAAATTTTAAAGGCAAAACAGAGAGCCTTGAACTCGATCCGTTGAGCTACAGGCAGCCAATGGAGGCGGCGAATTGTATTAGCAACTGAGCAGACTCTACGCAGACCCAGAAGAGATCTTGCCGCAGCGTTCTGAACTCTCTGTAACCTGAGTACCTCCGCCTTGTTAGTCCCCAGATACAGAGAGTTCGCGTAATCAAGCCTCGATATAATCAGGGCCTGGATAATAATCTGTCTGGTCGGGGCATCAAAGAAGCCCAAAATAAGTTTGAGACCGCGCAGCAAACCAAAACAGGTACCCGCCACCTTCTTCGTTTGGGTCTGGAAATTGAGAGAGGCATCCATCCAAACCCCCAAATTCTTCACCACCTGTTTAGGGGGAGGGTGGGGTGCCTAAATTCATGGGCCACCAGTACTCATTCCATAACCCATGATCCCTACCCACCAGCAACACCTCAGACTTTCATTTAAACCTGTAAAGTTAAAAACTGTTGCTATGGCTGGGTCAGCCGCAGCTCCACCGTTCCCGGTGTTATTGTCCCCGTTGGTGGACATTTTGTTTTTTGAAAAATGTAGAACAAGTTTCAAGGAAACAAAAGATAAAGTGCACAATATTTTGGAACACTGTATCCTTCAACGTTGAACAAACCAAACAACTAATATATAGGGTGCTTCCCTATTTAGTTATGGCGGATATTTAACCCTACCCACTCCAGATGTTTTATGGAGTATGTGAGTAGGGGTCTCTGAGAAAAGCACGACTGAGTTACTCAGTATCTAGCGTTAAATTACTGCCTAACCAAACATTTGGGCGCCATGTAGTGTAGTTCCTATTTCCCTAATAGGCTCTGCGCATTGGAATAATATAACCTATAGGTTTGACATAGGACTAAGGTCGGTATGTCCCTATCGAGTATATTAAACTTAATTACTTGTGCCAGCTAGCTCAGAGGCCACTAGAAACTCCATGAGAACAAGAAGGGAATAGTTTCTGGCAACCGAAAAACATGACAACTTTTGTTTCCCTTTAGAATCAGAACTCGTCTCAGAATCGTGGAAACAATAGATAACAGTTTCACTCAGTCAATCGTGCATGCTTAGTTTCTACAGAGTTACACAGAAAGAAAAGACGGGCGTTTCAATAAAAGGGTTTTATTGAACAGTCTTGTTTCTCGTGTAAGAGATTTGTGCTGTTATGATCACAAGACAGTATGCAAGATAAATAATGTACAGTGTAAGCAGTAGAAATAAATAATACTGCGCTAGCATTATCTTTTAGCATATATTCACGTACATAAATAACATGAGCTAAGAATGCAAGTACTCATACAATGCTTCTCTAAGCTAGTTCTACCCCAGTGTACCTAACCTAAGTGTGGTGCAAGGTAAGAAGTAGGTGAAGTATTCTTTAGTATGATATACTAAGAGTATGTTTAAGTCTAGTATGCCAAGAGTCTAGTATGCCAAGAGTCCCTCTAGGTTCTTGTCAGCTCCATACCTTGAGAATGAGAGAGGTGGGAATCTCTAGCCGGAACTGGAACTCTAACACCCCGCGAAGTGAGTCAGAACACTGGAAGCTGGATTCGTCTGCGTGCAGGAATGACAGCGTCTTCTCAGTGCGTCAGGCCGGGATACGGGCTCCTCTGAAGTCGAGGTCTCCTCTAACTTGCTTGGGCAAGGGAAGGTATATTTATACCTGGTAGGTGTCTTGGAATGTTAGCATTGACGTGAAGTCGGACAGAGGAGGACGTCAGGAATGAACCCTTAAGGTATAACGGTTCATACATAATAGATGAGTTCTTGGAGAAATCAATAGTCCTGTGCTAGGGGAACTCCCGAAGCTTAAGGGTCTGGTTTCTAAGAACTCGTTGTGACGTTAGGGTGGACGGATGTCGGTGACCATGCCTGTATTTGGAGTGCACGGTTAATGCCTAAATAAGGACAGGGATTCTATGCCTATATAAGGGCAATGCGAATTTTGCCTATATAAGGACATGATTCAGGAAAACCTATATACGGACCCCTAAAGCGGAATACAACAGGAGTCCCTGCCTGGAATCACTTATTTCAACCTTATTTTAACTGCATGCACTGTTTGTCTCTGCTATGAGAAGACCTAATGGGAGATCTGTCAAATCTGTGCATGTGGGCAAGGCTCCATGTTTCCAGTCCTTGTCTTTTATAAATCATTCTTTCATGTGAATGACAGCTCCATGTACTAAGTCAGAGTTGGATATAGAGGAGGGCGCTCCAGTAAATTGATAAGGCGAGCCAAGCCAGAGTTGAGGCTAGGGTCTAGCTTGGCTATAAATTTCATGCAAAAACCCTAATGTGAAAATATGTTACAGCCTCTTCAAATTTCATAAAAGTGTATTTCTTTAACATGCAGAAGCATTTCACTTCAGTACATCCAATTATATCACTGTGTAGACAGACATTTATTAAACTGATTGTTTTTAAACATAAACTTAGAAACATTAATGGAATGCCCCCCCAGCGACAATGCCATTACTGAACCAAGAGGCAAGTTAGTAGTCATGTATAACCTTAACGTGGCCTAGATTCTTATTTTAGATGAAGCAATATTATAGTCTATCAAATCAAACATATGAGGTGCTTGTACATTGCATATCCTGAACTCAAGTATTTAAAAGAGGTCTCATATGTGATAATAAAGAGGAAGGAGGCTCTGTGAAACAAAATGTTTGCCTAGGATCACACAATTTCGTCAAGCAGTACAGTCCTATTGATTCCAGTTTATCTGGTTTCACATTTTGAAATTCAGCCACCAGATGTCTCTCTCTCTCACTCTCTTGTTTTACATCAAAGGTCACTGTTTGTCTTTTATTCTTGGCCCATGACGAGAAGTAGCAGACCTGACTCAGGACCCCTAGACTCAACTACTAGCTAGGACTGCATTTATCTGGGGACTGTCACACCCCAAACACCCCTCGCCCCCAAAGCTGCGCCCCTGAGGTTGTAGGTAAACAGAAACTTTCTTGATTTAGCTTATTGTTTCATTTAATTGCCACTAACTGTTTGAGAGTGGAGGGTTAATGGTGGACAGGCTGGGCATGCATACTAACCATCCCTGAGACATGGTAAATAGACATAATATCGAGAAAAAAAATATCGAATGGACAAAATATCGAGTCCAAAATATAGAATGGACATAATATCGAATGGACACAATATAGTCGTTAAAAATATTGAAATTAAGGTAAGTAATATCGATTGTTAAAATATCGAAGTACATAATATAGTCATTAAAAAATATTGAATTTTTAATAATATCTATTTTTTTCTAAGTGTATTGTATGTTAGTATATGTGTTAAAAGTGTATATTAGTTGTTGTAATGTATGTTTAATTTTTTAAAAGCAATGAATTTTATGTTATTTAATTTTTGCGTAATTTAATTCCGTAGCGGGTAGTGGGTTTATAGGGGAATAGGGTGGGAAGTAATTTAATTGAAATTAAGTACATATTAATAAATATTAATTGGTATTGATAATTAATTTATTGTTAATTAATTATTAATTGGTAATTACATTTTATTAATTGGTAATTATTATTTTTTAATTGATTAATTGGTAGTTATGTTAATTATATTAATTAAATAGTTGTAGCGGGATGTGGGTTTATAGGGGAATAGGGTGGGAAGTAATTTAATTGAAATTAAGTACATATTAATTAATATTAATTGGTATTGATAATTAATTTATTGTTAATTAATTATTAATTGGTAAATACATTTTATTAATTGGTAATTATTTTTTTAAATTGATTTATTGGTAATTATGTTATTTCTATTAATTAAATAGTTGTAGCGGGATGTGGGTTTATAGGGGAATGTGGGGGAAGTAATTTAATTGTAATTAGTTAATTATAGAAAATATTTTTTGTATTGATACTTAATTTACTGGTAATTAAATATTAATTGGTATTTATTTAAATATTTATACAAATCTGGTAATGATTATTAATTGGTTGTTAATGATTTATTAATAGGTAATTAATTTTTAATAAATAATATGTATTGTATTTATAATAAATTAATTATTAAAGATTTTGTAATTGGTAATTCGTGTTATTAATAATATTTATTAGTATTGATAATTAATTATTTTTTAGTCAAATATTAAAATATTACTTTCCCTACTGTTGCACTCACTGGAGTGGGAATAGTAATTTTAACCCTCCCGCTATCCTACCCTGTCCCTACTGTTGCACTCTCTGGAGTGGGAATAGTCATTTTAACCCTCCCGCTATCCAACTATTTCCCTACTGTTGCACTCTCTGGAGTGGGAATAGTAATTTTTACTCCTACGCTATCCAACGCTTTCCCTACTGTTGCACTAACTGGAGTGGGAATAGTAATTTTTACCCTCCCGCTATCCAACACTTTCCCTACTGTTGCACTCTCTGGAGTGGGAATAGTAATTTTACCCCTACGCTATCCAACGCTTTCCCTACTGTTGCACTCTCTGGAGTGGGAATAGTAATTTTTACCCCTACGCTATCCAACGCTTTCCCTAATGTTGCACTCACTGGAGTGGGATTAGTAATTTTACCCCTACCCTATCCAACGCTTTCCCTACTGTTACACTCTCTGGAGTGGGAATAGTAATTTTTACCCCTACGCTATCCAACGGTTTCCCTACTGTTGCACTCACTGGAGTGGGAATAGTAAATTTTACCCCTATGCTATCCAACGCTTTCCTTACTGTTGCACTCACTGGAGTGGGAATAGTAATTTTTACCCTCCCGCTATCCAACGCTTTCCCTACTGTTACACTCTCTGGAGTGGGAATAGTAATTTTTACCCCTACGCTATCCAACGGTTTCCCTACTGTTGCACTCACTGGAGTGGGAATAGTAAATTTTACCCCCATGCTATCCAACGCTTTCCCTACTGTTGCACTCACTGGAGTGGGAATAGTAATTTTTACCCTCCCGCTATCCAACGCATTCCCTACTGTTGCACTCTCTGGAGTGGGAATAGTAATTTTTACCTCTACGCTATCCAACGCTTTCCCTACTGTCACACTCTTTGGAGTGGAATAGTAAATTTTACCCTCCCGCTATCCTACGCTAAAAGTAGTGATTATTATTTTATATTATTATGTTAATATATGTATGTATTAAAAAATAAAAATGTATGTAGATTTTTTTTTACTTAAAATAATTATTTATTAATTTTAAAGTAATTTAACTAAGTTTAAGTATGTTTTACTTTATTTTATGTATTATTTCATTAATTTTACACTACTTTTAACAGATTTATAAAATTTGATATTTTGTCTAACTATGGGGCATATTAGCAAGGCGATCATCGCCACTTTAGCGGGACTTTTTCCCGCTAAAGCGGCGATAATATTATCGCCTTATCAACAAGCTGTCACTAACTGCTGTTAGCGACAGCTTGTAGGCGATAGCGACCGGGTTGGGTGCCGCTTTGCATGCCAGTGATATTTATCGCTAATGGCATGCAAAGTAGGCGTTCCCCACCTAACAGCTACTGGAAACAGTCGCTGAGGTCACTAACGCCTATCAGCGAGGCAGGGGCGGTGATTAGCGAACCAGCGCTAAACGCTGGTTTGCTAACACCTGGTCCCACCCTGACTTAGCCATGTAATCCAATGAGAGGTGGATTACATGGCTAAGTCCCCCTCGCACTATCAGCAAGCAGAACTTTGGAACAGTGTGAATATCGCCTGTTTTCCGGCGATATTCACACTGTTCTCCAAGGTTTCTATCGCTTTGGAGATTAGCATTGCTGATTGCACGCTAACTCCGCGATAGAAACCGGCGATGCCTGGCGATGATTATCCAAGCGCTAATTGCGCTTTGCGATAATTATCGCCAGGCATTGCTAATATGCCCCTATATTTTTAACGACAATATTTTGGATTCAATATTTTTGTACTTACCTGTTTGGAGATAGGGAGTCGATATTTTGACAGTCGATATTTTGACAGTCAATATTTTGTCTGCTCGATATTTGTGCGATCGATATTTTGTCAGTGATCCCTGAGGCATACCCTAAAAATTAAAAAGTTCTCAAATATAAAAAATCTATTTTGAATCTGTTTTGTATACACACAGTTATGATTGGGAGACTTGTCTGCTCTAATCAGTTTATTAAGGAGCCCCTTGAATGGTGGGGTCCATGGGCAAGTGCCAATTCTTTTCATGCCTTAAAATGTTTTAGAATCTGCAATATGTTTCTCACTCACCTTTTCAAAGATTGTCAAGCTTTACGTGATGGAGTGCAGTTTGATGATGATTGCATGGCTGTGGTGGGTAATATTGAATTAATGGTTCGCCGGACATCAGACGTTAAGGGGCATATGTACAAGTCCTTAGCGCCACCGGAGCGTTACTTTTGTTTGTCACTCTGGTGGCGGTATGCCCTGCACCATATTTACAAAGTGGCATTAAGCGACTTTTTGTGGCTTAACGGCACTTTGTAAATATGTTACCCTTTCACGCAGGTATCTGTGTGAACTGGGCATGCAGTGGTTGTTGCTGTGGACGTTCCACGCAATGCCCATTGCTTTGCCGCTGCCCCAGATTTACAAGAAGGTGTAAATCTGTGGCAGCTCCAAAAAATACGCCATGCAAAAGCATGCGTTAGAATGGCGCACAAGGAGAAATGCTTTTTTGCTCCTCGTTTTTGCTTTCTGCAGCACACATAGAACGAGCAAAATTCCTTTAACGATTGTTTATGTGCAGGAAGGTGTCCCTTCCTGCACATAAACAATCATTAAATAATGAAAATGTGCTACTTCTATGTGTGCTGCAGAAAGCAACACATGTAGAAGTAACAAATACCCATTGTGGATTGTTTATGTGCAGAAAAGTGCACCTTCCTGCACATTAACAATCATTCCCTGCAACGCAGGCACCCTTGCACTATGCTGCAAGGGTGCCTGCATTGGTGCTAGGCAGCTAAATATAGCACCCGCGCTAGGGAAAACACAGGGGTCCACCGTATTGTAGTAAATATGCTGTATCTCTGCGTTTTGAAAATGTCGGAGCACAGCGCTGCCAAATTTGGTGCAGCTCCGCGCTCTGACATTTTCTAGTAAATATGTCCCTAACTTTGATGTTCTTTGCACAGCAGCTACATCTTCAGGAAACCTGTGAACTCATTTATAACATTCTTCAGGTATAGCGGCACTCCACTTGCCATCATTCTCCAAATATCATTTCTTAACATATTATTAATCCACCACAAAATATGCAGGCCCAGGGCATAATACATAGGTTTGCTAATTTGCTATTGTGTCATACAGGGCAAATCATATTTTTCTTTGTTTCTAGCTGCATAGTATTGCAATGTAATGAGGCAATGCTTTTTTGTTTAGAGGTAGCCAAACTCCAGGTGCTTCATTATAATGGCATTCAACATTTGTTATAGGGTTCTCCATGGCCCATATTACAGAAGTACCCCGGGGCCGCAACAGGTGTTTACGTCCACTTTGCGTACCCCCGGGCCATTTTGGTATTGCAGAAGGAGCTGCAGACGCTTGTGCAGCCCCTTCTGTAACCCACATAGTGCTGGAGCACATGTTGCACCAGTGCTATCTCAAGAGGGTGTTCCCTCATTTGCATGGGGATGTGGCCCCATGCAAATGAGGGAATCCTTTACCTCTGCACCCGTGCCATATTATGAACATGGGCGCAGAGGTAAAGAAGCGTTCAAGAGATGCACTGACAGTGCGCCACAAAAGGATGTTGCACTGGCAGTGTGCCCCCTGATGACAGCACTCTGGAGGGAGTCAAAGGGGTCCTATGTACCCCCCAGACAACTGCTTTCAGGCGGGTGCAGTCACTCACTACACCCGCCTACAAGCGGATCTGTCTCCCCTCTTTAAAGTGTAGGTCGGTGTCGCCTGCACAGTGAAGCACAGAGTGGCTTTGAAGCAGTCGCACCGTATTTCACTTGAATTCTCTCCCCCCAGGGCAACACAAGTTTGCGGCTGTGCTGAGGACATCGCATTCAACCTAATATCACGCACTTTCCCGTGTTGCGCACTACGCACCTGTTTGAAGTTGTGTCATGGCGCAGATAGGGAAAGTGTGTCCTATACATAATAGGGCCCCTGGTATTAATGTCAAGCTTAAATGGTGACCATTTCCAGGGTCATCTAGTGGAAATCCATGAACCGCATCTACCCTTCTCCATTACTCTGTAACTTCACTTCCAGGCAGTTCTTTAAAAATAAAGGTTCCTGTTTGTTACATTGCTAACAAAGAATTTTTTTTTACCCACTCGATGTGGTTCATCTGATAGATATATTTTCAAACTTTTCCGGAGGTTCTAAATTTATTCTTCTGAACTTCCAATTTTGTGCTTCTTCATATCATTTTTATGGGCTTATTAGGAGTTCCATTTTTATCTGCATTTAGTTATACACTAATGCGAAATATGCATAGAGATGTTCTGCTACCTTTGTATCAGTCTTAATTGGTTTTACTGCTTTGTTAATGAAAGGTCCAGCTTCTTTCTTAGTTTCTATCGTTCCATTTAAGTATTAATATAATATGTTTTCCACTTCAATTTAACCATTCACTGCAGTAAACTAATCACCCCTGTTTGTTACTTTAATGTCTTCCCTGCTGTGCCTAAGTAGATCGACATACATTTTTGAACTAACGCGTTCCTTTTCACCTTGAAGGTCAATTATCTGTTTTATGCATGCAT
Source organism: Calotriton arnoldi (assembly GCA_963921515.1). NCBI lineage: Eukaryota > Metazoa > Chordata > Amphibia > Caudata > Salamandridae > Calotriton > Calotriton arnoldi. Next base: position 845,317 of record CAWUFW010001171.1, read on the forward strand.
CCAATAAAAAGTTTGCAAAGCCCTTTCCCAACATTTTCAATTATTGCATTTATTTCAATGCCAAAGGTATTAACCTCTGTACCGTAAGAGCTTAAACAGGAGTCACACTGTCTCTCCTAAAGGAGATGTAAAGCTGGCAATTCATGAAACAAATTCACGTTTTGGCAGTCATTTTCATGCAGACTTACAAATGAAGTCAATATTTCTAGTGATTGCTTGTGTGCAGTTCTGTATTTTTGTATTATGCTCAGGTTATTCATGATCTACTACACCATACCTCCTCATGAGTGCCTTCTCATTTGAGTCCTAACTACATGAGGGTGAGTCCTCACCCACGAGACAGAGAATACCTACTCCCTTCACTCCTGAAATCTCTAAATAAAGTATTTTTGTTCATGGAAATTCTAAAGACATGGCCTAGTTTTGTGTTTACCGCCTCTTGCTATTCTTCCAGAGTCTCATAATCCTACTGCTCACTTTTCAATGTTCTCTTTCTGTCTATCTCTATCCGTTGCTAGGCCTTTTCTTTCATGTTTCTCCTCTATACGTTTATTTTTTGCAAGACACACTTGGTGAGTTATTTTCTCACAGTGATTCAGGTTTTGGTGGCTGCATCTTATGCTGTAGCAGTGCAGGAGCCTTTATCATGCCACAGCGGGGACTGGATAAGGAGACCGCACAGTAGAGCTGGTGCTTCTTCCTCCTTCCTAAGACCATATGTGGCTGTGGGTGCTCCATATTCTGAAGCAGTCCCAGCAGATTGCAGACATCTCTGGTTGTGTCCTTGGAAGCCGGTGCTGCAAAGAAGTCCCTCATTTCCCAACTTCCTTTTCAGGACCCAAATTGTTTCACCCTTACTTGATGAAATATTGAAACAGTAGAAATAAGATAAGCAACTGCTATAACCATTCAGAGGTTCTTTATCAATGTACTGATCCAACTTGTTCAATGGCAGCAGCAACCACTTTAGTTGCAACAAGGGGGCTTTGGCAGCCTAACCTTTCTTGGGTGAGCCAATGGCCTGGGTGCTGCCTTTTTTGAAAAAGCATGACTGGCTCCAGACACCTGTACTCCAAAACCCCTAGCCATGCCTAAGCTGGGTGGTTGAAGAGTGCAGTAGGCAGATGATTGCAGCAGTTTTCTGGTTTTTGGAAAGCTTATAATCAGGATCAGAGGACCTTTGTGGTGGTGGAATTCTGATATCAAGTGGAATGTGGGTCCCCACCTCCAGACCCTTGGTTCTGAATCATCACTTGGCCAGGAACACAGAAAAGAAGGCAACTCTCCGCAAGGGTGCATCATACCTGGTGGACAAAATGGCAATCGTCAAGGAACCCCATCTCCAACGAGGTACAGGATTCTGCTCCATCATGTTTGCAGTAGTGAAACATTTTGGTAATGTTGGACCCGTTACGGATTTTAAGCGCTTCAACAACGTTATTACTGTGGTGACTTTTATGGTTTAACTCTTTTTTTATATGAAATGAAATATACATAATCCTTTGCCTACAACCAACTGGCCAATCGAGGCACTAAATATTGGTATCCGTTAGACCTGGCTTCCTTGGCGTGGTTTTCACCCTAACGTTCTGCCTTCAGACCTCCTGCTTTGCTGACCCAGGTTTTGCTGGCATTAGGAGTCTGCACACTTTACCACTGCCAACCAGTGTTGACGCACTTGTGCTCTAGCCTCAAAACATGTTAAGATTGCCTAAAATCCAATTATCATATTTTATTTACTTGTAAGTCCTTAGTACAGTAGCACTACCTGTGCGCAGGACCTGTTAATTAAATGCTACTAATGGGCCTGCAGCACTGATTATGCCACCCACTTAAGTAGCACTTTAAGCAGACCTCAGGCCTGCCATTGCAGAGCTTGTGTGTGCTGTTTTAAACTGTCATGTCGACCTGGCAAAATAAACCTTTTTGCCAGGACCAAACCTTTCCTTTTAATACATAGAAGTCAACCGTAGGGTAGGCCCCTGGACAACCCAGAGGACAGGGTGCAATGTACTTAAAAAGTAGGGCCTGTACTTTTAAGTTTTACATGTACTGATAGTGAAAAACTCTTAAATTTGCTTTTCACTACTGCAAGGCCTACCTCTCCCATAGGATAACAGTGGAGTAAACTAAATACATTTTATAAGTGTAATTTCCAAATGGGAACACATTTTATAAGTGTAATTCCCAAATGGGAGCAGGTAACCTGTTCATGTTTGGTGTCTCTGAAATTTTTATTTCAAATCCTAACTTATGGTGAAGTCAGATTTTCAATTACAGTTTTGAAAATGCCACTTTTAGAAAGTTGCAAAAGAAACAATTGATGGACGGAATGCTGGACAATGCAAACATTCATCCCCAGTCACAAGGATCTGGGTTAAATCCATCATTCTTTTGCTCACCACACCACCACAGTTTGGACCCAGCCATATGCAAATCAGTCTTGACCCTGTTCCTTGTGGGAACAGTCCGGCCCGTACTGCCAAGCCAGGTCCTCCCTGGACCGGAAACAAACATCCTGGGACCGGTTTCAGGGCATCACCCTTCATCAGCCAGGCTAGCTTGAATCCAGTGGTGTAGTTATCACGGGACCCACGTCTGGGCATATCCTTCCCACTTAGGGCGACATTTGCCTTAGCCATTTGCTGCCAGCAGCCTTCTCTGGGTCATATGACTGGGTGTAGTTGACAGTTGGGCCTGTGTGTTCCTCCTAGACAGCCACACACAATAGGGACCTTAGGAGTGCCTAAATGGGCCATCATTGGCAGAATGAGAGTGTGGAGCCTGAACCCAGCCCCACTTAAACTTGAACAGGCTGTATCCTGCCTCCACACAAAGGGCTGCAGACCGCCTGTAGTTAGTCTGGAGCAAGGCCAGGAAGGCAGGGCATCTGTGTGCTTCAAAGACCTGCCCCTAGATGCTACTCCCAACTTCAAAGGCACAACTGGGTATAAATACTGGACCTCAGACAAATTCTTCAGTACTCTTCAGAACTGTGGCTACTTTGCAAGGAAGAAGGACTGCTGCACTGCTGAAAGTACTGCCACTCTCCTGGACTGCTGCTCTGAAGGACTGCTGCCCTGCTGTGCTGACCTGCTGCCCACTTGCTTGGGTGAGGACTGGACCTGCATCTCTTGAACCCAGAACTCCACAGTAACTTCAAGGGCTTGTTGTCAGTCCTCGATCTGAAGCCTCAGGGAAATAACAGGCGTCCAACAGCCTTGTACCTGCACCTGATCTCTGCCATCTGTGAGTCTACCCTGCCAAGTGGTGCCAACCCAGACATCGGCCCTTTGAAGTGGGCTTAAGTTTCTCTGCCAGCCTCTGTGGATCCAGCAGAACCAACGCATCTACTCTGCTGCGAGGCTCAACCCCTAGCAGAACCGACTCATCTTCACTGCTGTGTGGATTGGGCCCATCTCAAAGACCCACATAACCTCTGCAGACTGCAATGCCTTCGGAATCCTCTCTTGGCGCATCCTTGGCACAGGCCCTTGTTGACTGCAACCTCGACGACAGCGCTGGACTCCGCATCGCCACCTTGCAGCTCCTCAACTGACCCATTTCCCTAGCTGCGTGATGCATCATCGATGCCGATCTTCACATCGAAAGCCCTCTTCAACAGGATTCTCGAGGATGATGCAGGACCTCGCATCACAGTCTCACTGCATCTCGGAACAGACACATCGCTACCGCTGCGCAACACATCTTCGAGGGGGATCCTCGCAACAGCCAAACCAGGATTTAAGGTACTTTGTTCAGTGGGCCTAACTGCTCCATCACGGTCAGCCTGAACTTGTGACTTTGTCCCTGTCCAGCATAACAGATATCTACAGTTCGTGATTTGTGCCTTTTGGCGCTATTTTGACTAACATTTTGAAAATTGCATATCTCTAGTTCTACTGTTTGGATTTGTCTAACTTGGTGTGGGATCCTTTTTAGTGTGGTGTTTTTCACTTTATTACTGTTTGAAATGTTTCAAAAATACTTTACACATTGCCTCTGACTTTAGCCTGACTGCTCTATGCTAAGCTACCAGAGGACTGAGCACAGGATAATTTAAGGTTGGCTTGTGCCTTACCCTGACAAGAATTGTGGTTGCTGTGTGACCAGGGCTCACATCCTAGACAACCAACAACCCAATTTCTTACAGTATCTTTATTTTACAGAAAACAAAACTCCCATCTACTACCCCTCAGAAAATCTTAGCCATAGTCACAGAAGTTTGGTCTCAATTACCAAAGGTCAGCCAGTCAATAGGCACAGGTATACTCAGGACAGTTCCTCCCTGTTCTACTGGTTGATATAACATCTTACGTACTATTCTGGGGGCCTGCCCGATCCAGACAAAGTAATTATTTGCAGATTGTACTTGCTTTAAGATTGGGGAGGGTACCACAAATGGAATTCTTTGAAACAGATAGAAGATTTGTGTTATTGTTTTTTTTTTTTTACTTTTTACAGTGGCCGCCCTTTCCACCCATGAGAAATATTTTCAATGCCATGACTAAAAATCTTTCTTCACATCTGTCAATAGGTGAGTGTTAGAAATTGGGCTTCTGGTTGGCTGGGTTTACACCTAAGCCAGGCAGAGCCCACCACTCTAGTCAGGGTAAGTCAGATACACAACCTAAACTAACCTACATTCGCCTTATTGTAGCTTGGCGCAGAGCAGTCAGGCTTAACTTAAGAGGCAATATGTAAAGTATTTGCGCAACGCTTAGAACAGTAAAACAGTGAAAACCCCACACAACAATAGTCCACACCAGGTTAGCAAAATAAAGCTTGGTTTAATAAATAAAGCAAGACCAAAACAACAAAAGTCCAATGAGTAAATCAAGAGCTATGCACTGTTACATAAATAAGGTCAAAAAGCAGTATTTCAAAATGGGTCTCCTTTTAGAGCCTATATGGTAATGTTCACTCAGTATCTAGGTCTTTACATTTTCATATGAAGTTAACATTCGTGGGGGCACCTGAGCACTTCTATTCTAAGGTTCGTGGTAAGTTTCTGTGGGGAATGTAGCAGGAAATCCTCCCCGATCGCAAAGTGTGCAACACAGCGCTGTGGGGAATGAATGGGTCTGAATTACCTAAGGACAGGCTGTGTGGTCAAAGGACAATATCCAATTGTGAGGGGACTCCTTCTCGAGCCTTTAGGATGTTTGTACTCAGTCCCCGAGACCGACCTTGCAGGGAACAGAATGTGGCCAAATCAAATATCCCCCCAACGGCCTTTGGAGATGTAGGGGATAAGGTCACAGTACATTTTGGGTGAGCAGCCCCTCAGGGTATCGGTGTACCTCACTCCAGGTGGCTGCGTGTGGAGTCAGGCGCAGGCACAGTCCTTGAGTGGCGGCGGGTTGACGGCCAGTGATTCTTGTGTTGTACGCCTCGCACACGGGTCCTGCGTTTGAAGAATGAGGGCTGTGCTGTGGCGAGGCTCTCTCTGGTACAGGCGGGGCTGGGGCACGGTGGTGATTGGCAATTTGAGTAGTCCCTTGGACCCGAGACTCTAGTGGTTGCTCGCCCAGCACTTTGTAGACACCAAACAGCTAGGAGGGGTGCCGAGCCAACAAGACAATGGGGAAAGATTTGAAAGCCGATGACATGGCGTGGGAGGAGAGGTGATGCTACACTGGTGATTTTTCTCTCTGTTCCCCATCCTAGGGATGTTTCTCAACGCGTCAATATCTGGGCATAGCTCACGTCACTGAGGCAAAGGGGAAGCACCTGTCTTTTTAAAGATCAAATAGACCCGCTCTTGCAGTTGGGAGCATGCAGAGAAGATGAGCCAGCACACAAGGTATTTGAGATCCTGGGTATCTCTAGAGAACTTGAGACAAGTCAACAATCCCTTTGAGTTTCTTTGGATCAAGAGGATGTAGAGGGCAGATTCAGTTACCCCTCACTGCAGAGATGGCAGGCAGCAGGCCAACAGAACAAAGCACAGTGCAAAGTGGCAGTCCCTCCTGGCATCACAGCAATCAGCAGGCAGCAGGACAACACAGCAGAGCAAGTGGCAGTCCCTCGTGGCAGTGTAGCTCTTCTTAGTTGCAGAGTCTTCTCAGGACCCCAAAGTGAACTAATTTGGGGGTGTCAGAGGTCCAGTACTTATACCAAAATGTGTCTTTGAAGTTGGAGAGACAACAAAAGAGGCAGTTGAACCTCACAAGGTCCCTGACGTTCATTCCCTGGCTCCAGATGTACTACAGGGGAGTATGCAGCTCTTTGTGTCGGGAGAGCACAGCCCAACTCAGGTGGAGGTGTCAGCCACTCCCTCCTAATCTACCACAGGAAGGCCCACCAGGCTGGTGATGGGCCATCAGGATGCAAATGTCATACCCAGCTACCTATGTGTGGCGGTCTAGAGGGAATGCACAAAGCCCAGCTGTCCCCCTAACCCAGACATGTATTCAGAGACAGTCAGAGGCACAGGATGGTTAATGTACGAAAATGATCACTTTCTAAAAGTGGCATTTTCAGACCTGCAATAAAAAAAACAACTTTACTAAAAGATGATTTTTTAAGTTGGGCGTCCAGAGATACCAAACTCCAATTTTCCATCTGCTCCCAATGGGAGGTTACACTTAAAAGAGGTGTTAAGGCAATCCCCATGTTAACCTGAGGAAGAGATAGGCCTTGCAGTAGTGAAAAACTAATTTAGCAGTTTCTCACTACCAGGACATGTAAATCCCAAAAGTACATGGCCTACCTTTTAAATATACTGAAACCTTGACAGGTTGAAATGGCAGTTTAAAACTGCATACTCAGGCTCTGCAATGGCAGGCCTGAGCCATGTTTAAAGGGCTATGGAGTGGGTGGGGCAATCTCTGCTGCAGACCCACTAGTAGCATTTAATTTACATGCTCTGGGCACACATAGTGCACTTTACTAGGGACTTACAAGTAAATTAAATATGCCAATTCTGGATAAGCCAATATTACCATGTTTAGAGTATAGAGCATATGAACTTTAGCACTGATTAGCAGTGGTAAGGTGCCCAGAATCCTAAAACTTGCAAACATGAAGTCAGTAAAACAGGAGGTCAGGGGGCAAAAATTCAGAGGAAACCATGCCAAGGATGCCAGGTCTAACAGTGAGCATAGTTTATATTCACTCTGTGGGGCATGGAATAGCCTAATTGAATGCCTGGTATGTCACTGGTTTAGTATTCTAATCCGAGGGGATGAGTCAGTGTAGGGACTCAGATTGTCCCTTTGGAGAGTATTCAATTAAGGCTTCTAATTTAGAGCTATAGATTTTGATACAAGACAGCTTTCTATATGTCTCCATTTCATCCAGCGGAAGTGGCAATGAGCTTTCCAGATTTTCCAATTTTACCAGAACATCATAGATGAACATTGGGAGCTTGTACTCCATCCATGACATCACTCCTCTAATATCTTCCCTGTCCCAAATTGCATTTGCCAAAGCCTGTCTACTTACTGTGCCGCAGCTGTAAACATTTGCAGTAAGCACTCAGGGCAAAAGCTTATGTAGCATATCTATAAATGAGTGCTCCATTAAGCCCTCCCTTTTCTGGATGTTACCTGATGCTCATGTAATCTGGGTCAGGCCCTTTGGGAGTCCATGGGGCTACTGGGCCAAAGAAGTGTGGTCTGGAGTCATTTGCCTCGGATGTCCCAGGGTTCATCCTGCTATGGCTCTGCAAAATGGGCCAAGTTCAACCCCTTCATCACTTGACTTTCAGTGAAAGCAACGGGGAGCAGTCACAGTCGTCTCAGGCAGTTAGCGTGATGGTGCCTCAAGCTCAGTACTCAACAATCACCCAGCAGATCAATAACTGATTGCTCAATATAGGGCATGTCTTTTTAGGAAAAAAATCACTTTAATACACTTAAAAATGAGACATTATAATATTCAAGTACCCATCCACTGGCTCTGGGGCACTAGTATCAGCATTTAAGGTCCCCTTGTCCGCTATCTTCCCTTTAACTTAGTGTAAGGATAGTGTGACAGTGTCAGTCACAGGCGCAGTGCTATCCCTCTTGAATTTAGAGTTTATGCACTCAGTTTTATAGTTTCTATTCTCAATGCAAGTCTCACCAATGCAAGTCTTTTATTTATCTGGCAGCCACGGTTGGGCTCGCGGCACACATCTGGTCTGTCCTCCCTCTTCCAGAAAAACCACATGCTGGCTGTGAATGTGGCAGCCCGCTGGATCCAGTTTCTGGTTGTAGCAGATCTGGGGCCACTATCTGAGGACTGGTTGATGGTTGATTCCAGTGTTGCTGTCAGTCCACGATGATTGCAGGCCCTCTTCTGGGCAAGGGGTGTGCTGGGTGGGGTCAGAGTTTGCAGGGCTACTGTCAGAACTTCTCATGTGGCAGGGTGACTGACTCCATTCTTTATTGTGAAACAGCTGTTTGCCCCACTTTGGGGCACAATGTTCACGATCACAGTGGCACACTTTGGCTGTGCCACGGTCCTCCAGCTTTGGAATCACAGCAGTGCAGTGTGCTTTGGGCAGCCAGACTTAACGAGTGATCAGAAAGAGAGACAATGTGGACTGATGCTGCTGGTTTTTTGACTCGAAGTGTACTGAGGTCTGCTAACCAGACATGAGTGGCAGTGCTCTGACCCTTAAAAGTGTTTGTATAATTGGCTTATACCCAATTGGCATATGTTAACTTGTAAGTCCCTAGTCTATGGAACTAGGTATACCTAGGGACTGTAAGTGAAAATGTCCCTCCTGGGCTGCAGCACTCTTTTTGCCACTATGAGTGTGAGAAAGTAAAATGTGTCTCCCAGCCTGCCACTGTAGATTGGAAGAGCAGTTTTAAACTGCTGACTCTACTTTGCCATTTAAACTAATGGCAAAGCCCAGACCTTCTTTTTAATATATTTAAGTCCAAGGGAGTAGCCAGAAAATTAAAATACCCCCACCTTGAATCAAACCCTTATAGAACCAAGCAAGCGAAGCATGTCATTGTGACTCTCCCCAGAAGAAGCTTGTCTCTTCCATCCATGCATCTATCCATCCACCCTTCATCATTCCATCCACCCGCTGATAACTACCATTTCACCTTTCATTCACCACCATGACACCATTCTGTCATCCATTCAATCTTTCATACATCATTCAATCTGTCACCATTCTGTCCATTTATCCATCTGCCTATCCATATCCAAACCTATCCATTCATCTTCAAACCTATCCATCCACCCTTTCACTCAGTAATCCATCTTTTTCACTTATCCATCACCCTTTCCTCCATCTTTTCAATCATCCATGCATCCTTTCTCTCATCCATCTACCCTTTCACTGCATTCACCCATCCACCCTTTCACTCCATCACCTATCAATCCTTTCACTCATCCATCCATCCACCCTTTCACTCATCCATCCACCCTTCGACCCATCCATCCAGTCATCCATTTATGCTTTCACTCATTAATACATCCTTTCACTCACTCATCCACCCACTTTTGCACTCATCCATCCATCCATTCATCCTTTCACTCATCCATTCATCCATCCTTTCATCCAGCCATCCATCTACCCTCCCTTTCACTTATCATCCATTCTTTCACTCATTCAGCTTCACATCAATCCTTCACTCATCCATCCATCCATTAATCCATCCATCGTCCCTTTTACTCTGTCCATTCATCTAGCCGTTCACTCATCCATCCTTCCAGTTACCCTTTCACTCATCAATCTATCTGTTCACTCACTCATCTATCCATCCTTTCCCACATCATCCATCCCTCCACCATTTCACTCATCCATCCACAATTTCACTCATCCATCCATCCATCCATCCGTCCATCCATCCATCCATCCTTTCACACTTTCACCCATCAATCCATCCATCCTCACTTTCACTCATTCATCTTTACATCCATCCTTTCACTCGTTCATCCATGCATCTATCCACCCTTTCACTCACTCACCCATCTAGCCATCCATCCATCCACCCATCCTTTCACTGGCTCACCCACCCTTTCACTGTAATTATGAGGCTTTGTCTGTCAAGTTGCAGACAGAACAGGCCCATCAAGAACCCCAACCCCCAAGGTAGGCCTATCAATCCCTAAGTCAGGGACGCTGTATATTAAAAAATAGGACATGTATTTCTATATGTCCTAAAAGTAACAACCCCAAAGTGCTGTTTGTACTGTAGAAAGGCTAGTAGCCCAATTGGCAAGTACAGGGTTACACACTGACAACTTAACTGTGCTAACTCCTGAATAGGACTACTAAAGTTGGTACTTCAAGGTATCAAAAGAATTGTTACATTAAACCCAACTTGATACCCCAAGTTGAATTTAATGTAACCTTTTTAGCATAAGGCAACTTTAGATAGTTGTCACTCCATTGTCCAAGATTCCCAGTGGCTATTTACAGTTGCTGGCCACTAGACAGCCTTCTGCCCTCCTGGGGAGAGGTGTGAACAACTCCCAGGAAAGAACACAATATAGACCTGCTGTTAGAAGAGGTGTTACCACTTCCTGGCAGGAAATCAAACAGGGTGTAAGCACAAAGGGCAAACTTCAAAGGGGAAGCCACCTTTGAAGGGCAAATGGTATACACACACAAGTGGGGCTCAAGCTCCATACACTGAGAGAAAGGTCTGGACATCTTCGGAGTGGGCAGAATATTGCACTCTGGGATAGCTAGATGCCACACATTGCAGGAAGCCATCATCAGGTGGAAGGGGACCTGGTGGCCAATTGGATAGTAGCGGTCAACAAAAGGAGAGTGTAAGGGTGTTTATGTTTGGGAGAGTACTCCCAGTCCCCTAGGGTCAATTTATCAAAACAAAAAGGAGAGTATCCCACGGGCCAAGAGAGGTCCTAGTGACAAGGGAATATGGAGAGGGCGTAGCATAGGAGGATATTCTTCTTATTTAAGAAACCCCTCACTCACCAACCTAGTTGGTGACATGCTTCATCATCGGGGTCCACCTGAGTAGCCGAGTGCCACTCAGGTGTGCTTCAACGCCTGGATTACAGCGGAGCTGGGTTTTTTCGTGAAATAGTGTGAAAAAGTATGTGTAAGTGAGTGAAGTTAAAATTGTCTTTATTGTACTCTCTAAATAGTTTTATTTGTAGAGCAATAAGACAAAGTTAAAATCAAGTGTGATACTATAAAATTGGTTAGACTGACCAACAAGTATCGGTGATAAGTGAGAAAGTTTTGGTCAACATGTTTCAACCTATCTATGATAGTACCAGGTATTCATCAGGACCAAGTATCTGGACCGGGGTGTGCACGCACTAAGGTGCACCCGTCCCTGGATCCACGATTCACCTAACCGTATACTTACGGTAAGGTAACTCTACAGTGATTCTCTGGAAGGGTAAAAAATGGGGTCTTCTGAAAGAGACAGAGCAGAGTTATACATAAATACATATATTACTGCATCATTGTTTGTTGGTCATGTTCTCCATTAGTGACGGTGTGAATGTAGCTCAGTACACACCATGCGTGTCAATATAACGTGACACATTTCCCATGCATTATAACCACAATGTGTTCTAGCTCGGAGTATAAATATACTCCTACCAATCTTTACATACCCACATTCATACATAATTGTAGGTGGGTGTCATGCGGCTCTGTGATTAATGAGCCTATGTAATGGTGGTCAAGTGAATTCACGACCATGCTTCATATGTATGTTATACTCTCATAAAACGCAGCAGACACAGATGAAACCAAGATATCCAACACTTACAGAGAAACTAGATTCGGTTTTGCCCCATGGACACCGTGGGGGGGCTGGCTACTGTTGCATTCTGTGGAATTCAACGATATGTCGAAAACCAGTTATTCGAAACCTCGATCTAGTCAATGTTATAGGACAAAGGGGAGCAGTGGCGGTGCACGGTGCCCACCCGCATTAATAGTACTCACAGTTAGTAGCCTCAGAGCCCGCCGTAGAACCTATTCGTCAGCCTGCACGGAATCCAAAGGATACCGGTGGACTAATCATGGAGGTTTTTAAGCCGGAATGGCCGTCCAAACACTTCCGTGTACGTGCCCGCATGCGCGTGGAGGCGAGGGGCGGAGCAGTATCCTGAGCAAAGGGATAGAGGATAAACTCAGGTCTGGTAACAGTGCTAGGGATCATTATCTAGTAGTGACTCGCATGCAATGTCAATGCGTAACCACAGTTAAATATCCCTTCATTTCGTAGACGAGGTGAGTGCAAATAATATAGAACTAACGACAAGGTGTTTCAAAAGGGAGTAACCAACGTCCTGATGTTACAGCCGAAGGTTAGTCTTACCCGAGATACTACCATATAAAGCACCTCGTGCTTCTTTTTAGGATGAAGGAGGTTCGATATATAGGAATGAGGGCTACATGGTAACCTCAAGTGTGATCGCAGTGTAGGTATGGAGGGGAAACCCTTATTATACAGGTGACTCACATGCGAATGTCAATGCGAGGCCTTAGTTCTTTATCCCTCCCTTTCAATGAGGAGATGGGCATAGGGGAGGTGTAAATAACGATAAAGTAGAAGGGAAATGCAAACTGCCAAGATATCAAAGCAGGGGGCTCGGGAATGACTAACACGAGGTTTTTTCTTATGTAAAACATATAGTGCTAATTCCCAGAGTGGAATGGCTCGAAAAAAAGGGAAGTGAGGGCTGCCCAGTCGATAGCGCAACAATCAGTCCAGATAAAAATGAAAAGAGGGGGTATATCTACCACATATAATTGGTGGTGTGAAGGGACATTACAGTGGTGGGAAAATAAAATATCGGAAAACTAAAAAGAGCACTGTCAGTGTAAGTACAGGTCCTTATTACAGAGTAGATTACATCTAAGTTAGTTTCAAAAATTGAGTTTAAAAACAGACTACCTCAATTTGACAGTGTTCCATGGAACATTGTCATTCAAACCATTGATATTGGTGGCAAGTCTGTAAACCCATCGTTGTTCCTTCTCAAACAGACGTTGTGTAGTTTTTCTTTGGATTTCACTACTTCTATCACTGTCCATCTCATATCAGTGGTGGTGTGATTGTTTTGGAGGAAGTGGTCTGTCAGTTTAGTTGTGACTTTTCTGCACCTGATTGTGCTTCGGTGTTCGCAGATTCTTAGTTTGACCTTCCTACCTGTCATGCCTATGTAGCGCAGCCCACAGGGGCATGTTATCATGTACACTACATCTGTACTGTTGCAATTAGTGTGTGCCCTCTGAGTCCATGTCCTTCCTGGTTCCAGATTCAATGTTTTTGTCGAAGATGTTAAATGGCACACACTGCAATTCCCGCATGGGTAGTGGCCTACTATGTTGGGTAGAGATACATTGGTCAACACCCGTCCGAGATCTGAGGAACAGGGTAGAATACCAACTGTTCTGAATGCCTGGGGCCTACCCAACATAGTAGGCCACTACCCATGCGGGAATTGCAGTGTGTGCCATTTAACATCTTCGACAAAAACATTGAATCTGGAACCAGGAAGGACATGGACTCAGAGGGCACACACTAATTGCAACAGTACAGATGTAGTGTACATGATAACATGCCCCTGTGGGCTGCGCTACATAGGCATGACAGGTAGGAAGGTCAAACTAAGAATCTGCGAACACCGAAGCACAATCAGGTGCAGAAAAGTCACAACTAAACTGACAGACCACTTCCTCCAAAACAATCACACCACCAATGATATGAGATGGACAGTGATAGAAGTAGTGAAATCCAAAGAAAAACTACACAACGTCTGTTTGAGAAGGAACAACGATGGGTTTACAGACTTGCCACCAATATCAATGGTTTGAATGACAATGTTCCATGGAACACTGTCAAATTGAGGTAGTCTGTTTTTTAAACTCAATTTTTGAAACTAACTTAGATGTAATCTACTCTGTAATAAGGACCTGTACTTACACTGACAGTGCTCTTTTTAGTTTTCCGATATTTTATTTTCCCACCACTGTAATGTCCCTTCACACCACCAATTATATGTGGTAGATATACCTCCTCTTTTCATTTTTATCTGGACTGATTGTTGCGCTATCTACTGGGCAGCCCTCACTTCCCTTTTTTTCGAGCCATTCCACTCTGGGAATTAGCACTATATGTTTTACATAAGAAAAAACCTTGTGTTAGTCATTCCCGAGCCCCCTGCTTTGATATCTTGGCAGTTTGCATTTCCCTTCTACTTTATCGTTATTTACACCTTCCCTATGCCCACCTCCTCATTGAAAGGGAGGGATAAAGAACTAAGGCCTCGCATTGACATTCGCATGTGAGTCACCTGTATAATAAGGGTTTCCCTCCATACCTACACTGCGATCACACTTGAGGTTACCATGTAGCCCTCATTCCTATATATCGAACCTCCTTCATCCTAAAAAGAAGCACGAGGTGCTTTATATGGTAGTTTCCCGGGTAAGACTAACCTTCGGCTGTAACATCAGGACGTTGGTTACTCCCTTTTGAAACACCTTGTCGTTAGTTCTATATTATTTGCACTCACCTCGTCTACGAAATGAAGGGATATTTAACTGTGGTTACGCATTGACATTGCATGTGATAACGCCGATTCTTATCTAATTATCTATAAGAACCTTCTGGTCGCCAAGATCTTTTTACCTGTTGAATAGTGTAAAGGAGAGAATCTCATCTGGTTATATAACAGCATTCATTTTGTCTGAAAGGACCACTGCCTCCGAATTCAAGTTTATGAATTTATTATCGCCAAAAATAACTGGACATGCAAACACCTCAACACGAGGTTAAAGAAATAGATGGGCACTAATACAAATAATAACCTACGCAGGAGTCTCATCCGACTCAGAATAAAGAGGATCGATAGTTCTAGAAGGATCAACCAAGCTATGATTGCTCCAATTTCTACGTTGCTCTTCATTTATCTAAGCAAGCTTTAAATCAATTGCTGTCCCTACACTAACACTTAGTGACATCCCTACATAACGATTTTCCCAGGCAAGAGCGAATAAAAGGTGTCAGCTGTGAAGACTTCCTCAGAAGTGCAATCACATAATACCTAAGCTCAGATTCTTTTATGCTCCTTCCTCAGGACACTCTCTGTCCTCCTCTCTGGTCTCCCCTACCTCTTCTCTGGCCTCCTCCCTCGGGGCACTATCCCTAATACAAAACCCTAATTCAATTGTACACGCCTTGGTCACGCCTCCTTGGCCAGGTCTTCTTTCTTGTACTTTTCCATCGAAACGGTTACTTCATCTCGGACGGTTGCGATGACCTTGAGTCCCAGGCACCTTCTCCGCTGAAAGTATCATCCCTAAATTCCATTGCACTCCCCGTACCATGCCTCCCATCTCTCTAACTTTTGAAAACAAAGAGTTAGTCTTTTACTAACGAGACATGTGTCCTTGCACCTGCAACAAAAGATACGTTCAACAGAAACCTTCTACTGTGCTAATTAAATCTACCGTTTGTGCCCAGAGAGCCTTACCAAGAGAAACTTTTCTCTGCCTACAAAATAAGCTAACATAAGAATAAACCAGGCCTTCCCTAAGCATATATGTAGTCAGGCCTTTACATATGACTTTTAAACACACACCTTACTTTTCCCTATAAGCATTTTCATTACAATTCATATGCGAAAATGAATTACATGTGCAACTTTAATATGGTGCACGTTTAAACTACTGCAATTGAATTACACACGAACTAATTTCTCTATGCATTATTTTTCACACAATTCAATAAACATTACATTGCATAATTATCATAACACAATTATACTGCGTAGTTCACTTAATATTAGTGAACTATTCACTCTTACTAAACATGCATGAATATACAACTGAATATATACGAATATATGTCTGAGTACGTGCGGGTGCGAACTACCAGTGATTATGATGCACCCCTACAATTCACAAGAACATTTCGCTCTATCAGTTCCCCCTTTGATGACTCCTGTCATCACATTTCATTCAACTCCCTTGGAGAAAGAACCGACCTAAACAGAACTCGTTGCCATTTTTCCTGATCTTAGTTTCTCCATGCTCTTGAGCCTCTGATATTGACTGTCCTGCAGTCTCGCCAATCTCATCTCATTTTCCCTCAAAGCTCTCTTGACTCGGCCTGCTCGATACCACTTGTAGGCCTTGATCGAAATCCACAGACAGACCACACAAACCACCACGATAAGGAGGGGTCTCAGAACATACCCAAGGAATCCTTTTCCCAGATTTGCAACCCAGCTTCCCACTTGACCAAATCCCTTGCCAACTTTTTCCCAAACCCCCTCTTCGGTCAAATCCGCTATTTTTGTGTGGATGGTAGTGATATTACTTATATATTTCTCCAGATCTTTGCTACGGTCTGGTATATAAGTGCAGCACTCTTGAACCTTCAACAATTTACAGACTCCGCCCTCTTTTGCCAACAAGACATCCAAAGCAAGGCGATTCTGCAAAACCATTGCCCTTATCGACAACATCTCTCCTTCCACCAGCACCAATGACTTTGCTGTATTCATTGAAAATTCATCTACCACAGTCGCTAATCTCCGGATTTTCACATCATTCAAGACTACTCCCAGACTGGGTATCATAGCTCCAAAGATATCCCCCACAACGATTCCTGCACTTGCAGCTCTTCTCGCTCTTGAATGCTTCCCACTTTCTAGAAGTTCCAAATCCTCTGTATGGTAAATCTTTGGAAATATTATTGCCAAATAACATGTTCCATACCAATTTGCAGGCAACCTCACATAAGCATTCTTCCCACACACAAAATACACCGTTGGTATCACTTGTACAGGACCTTGGAGAAAATCTTTTGCCACATCTGCCATGGTGAAAACGTGATCACAAGTGCTTTGTCCCACTGCAACCTTTTCGTAGTAAGTCTGATAACGCCTTATACACAGCTTACCCCTCTGCTCTTTGTCTAACGCTATAGGACCATAGCTTCCCTTTGTCTTATGCAACTTTTCCTCATCTGTCCAATCAGGTCTGTTATGCCCCATGTCTCGTGACTGGGTCAGCTTTCTATACCTGTCCTCTACCTGATCTACAAACTTTTTCTCTACATCTGACAACGAGCAGGTCAGATTGTGTCTGTGAGCGAATGCTGTATCCAATTCCAAACTCGGTATGAAGAACTTCCTGAGTCTATCCTCGGTCTTATAATAGTCATACTTATTCAAATGCTTGTAAGCTGGGACTTCAGGAAGCACTGCGTCGAAATTGGAAAAGAAATACTCAAACTGATCTCTCTCATAAAATATACTAAGCAAAAGACTACATGAAATTCCATAAGTCAGTGGAAGATGGTGATACCTAATACCCTCGTCCACTGAAGCAGGCAACTGCATACACACATAACAATCTTTCGCATCCATCACATCAACATACTCATATAGCAGCTTAGCATATGCATTAAGCTTAAAATCACTCCTAGACAAATCTATATGTAACCTACGACTTTCTTCTAATAGCAAAGCTCTGTCAGCTCCCATGTTTACCCCCTTTTGGCTAGGTGTAGTAGGTGTAGGTGTCCCTGGCACCCCCTTCACTTCTAGCTCATGCGAACCAGTATATGAGACTATGATTACTATGATTATAGAGACTATCACACTACTTATAAGTACGCCTACAATCCACTTAGATCTACGATTGGGATCTCCCGGCTCCATGGTTTCGAAAGTTCTCAAAAGTTCTTGGTTATAGCAATGAACCCTGAAAAAGTCTCTGTGTCCTTTACTCGTGACTTGCTTAACCAGCTCGAGCAACCATGAAATCTCCGGATTTTCCCTTTTCGATCACAATCTTATTTACACAGTCCAGAAAAAGACTTCCCTAGTTTTCGTTCCTCTTCTGTGGAAAGTCCCTAAGTTTATTCTTCTTCCACTCGGACCTAGGTTATCTTCTTCTTTTAGACTTTTATTTACAGTTTATAGTTGATCCTCATTGAGCAGTTCCAGAACGTGATACAAAAGTTCAAGACGCAAGATTACCATTTCATGTGAAGATGGCTCAAACCCAAAAGACGGAAATTTGAGTCGATGCAGAACCAAGTTTCGAACTTCACTCAGAAGCGGGGGATTCGGAACTGTGAGGGTCAGTATTCCTTCTACTTCGAGCCCTGGCAACTGCAGCACCACCTTCACTACCACATTCGGGCTTCGACGGACCACCAGCACTGACCTCAGCCTTCCCGTACTCACTACCCCCTGCATCAAACACTGTGTAAGTCCACTCAGGGGTAGAGTATCTGCGACAAGGTACTCTTGTTCTTTTCGACCTTCGCCGACTATCTTGAGCCTGGTCTTCGTCACTTGCCTCTGTTTCGGACGCTTCAGACACTGGGGCAAGGTCTCTTTCAGGTGCTAACCTCAGGTTCCGTCGCCTCTGTCTTTCAGGCCAACTTTCCTCACTTCTGTTCGTTCGTCTGCCTTCCCCTGCTATACCCAGTGCACTACTTCCTCTTTCTGCTGAATCTGACTCTTCTCCGCCCACTGCACCGTTTCTGTCTTCGGTGTCTGAGTCAGGGTTCGAACTGTGGAAACCCCCTTCAGCTTGCTCTAGTGCACCACCAGCTGTGTCAGCGACCCTTACAGCTTGACTTGTCCTCTCATGTGGCCCTGCCACATCAGCTGGATTTTCATTTACGAGAGGAGCTGTTTCTTCCAAGGGTGCTGAAACTCTGCGGGTATGGGAGGCATGCACCCAGTTCGGCAATCCTCCACACTTTACTGCTGTGTTCGTGATGAGTATCACCTGGTACGGGCCACGCCAGCGGGCATCCAAGCAACTCTTCCTCACGTGTTTCCGGACAAGCACCCAATCTCCGGGACACAAGTCGTGGCACAGATCACTCGAGGCTGGGACCACTGCAGCTTGCACCTGCTGGGATACAGAACGGACCACATCAGATAGTCCTTTACAATAATCGAGAATCAAGTCATCAGTGATGCTTATCAAAGCTGTAGCTGGTACTGCCGGCAACCTCATTGCCCTTCCCATTAGTATCTCGTGGGGGGACAACCCGGTTTTCCTGTCTGGGACACTTCGCATGCTCATTAACACAAGCGGCAAGGCATCGGGCCATTTCAGGGATGTCGAAGAACACATTTTTGCCATCCGGGCTTTCAAAGTTCCATTAACTTGTTCCACCATCCCAGAAGCCTCTGGTCTGTAACTACAGTGGAGTCTCTGGTCAATATTCAATGCCGCGCAAAGTAACTTCATGATTTCACTGTGGAAATGCCTTCCTCTATCAGATTCCAAAGAGGTTGGGATCCCGAACCTAGGGATGAGCTCCCTCAACAATAACTTAGCCACTGTGAGAGTGTCACACCTGCGTGTTGGGTAAGCCTCCACCCACCGTGAGAATACACATACCAGCACTAAAATGTACCTCAACCCATTACACTTAGGCATTTCCACGAAGTCTAACTGTATCCTGTTGAAAGGCCCACCTGACCTCCCAATGTGACTCAAAGTGACCACAGTTTTCTTTCCAGCATTCATCTGCTGACACGTAACACACCTCTGACACACTGTTTCAGCCATTGCCCGAAATCGTGGGTTGTACCACGTCTGTCTAAACACCCTCATCATTGCATCTCTACCAAGGTGTGCCTGTCCATGTATCAGCCTTGCCATCGGACTCAACAGCTCTTCTGGTAATACGGCTCTCCCATCACTGGAGACCCACACATCCACGTCTCCTCTCTCACAACCAGCTTTGATCCATCCCTCTCTCTCCTGGTCTGAGACTTCGTCCTGCAATCGCTTGAGCTCTTCCCAAGTGTCTGCCATGGCCAACATTATGTTGAGCTCGGTTCTTTCTTGGCTCTCCCCTGCGTATCTATCTGTGAATATGCATCCTTGTTCCGCACAGAACCGGGCAACCTCGTCTGCGTATTTATTGCCCAATGACACAAAGTCTTCCCCTTTCCCATGCGCGGAACATTTAACAACAGCAATTTCCTTCGGATGTTGTAACGCATCCAACAGTTGTCTTACATATTCTCCATTCCTAATGGGTGAGCCAGATGATGTCAAAAATCCCCTCTGAGACCATAACTGCCCGAAGTCATGCACCACACCAAACCCATATTGGCTGTCAGTGTAAATCGTGATTCGAATTTGATCAGCGGCCAAACAGGCACGAGTCAAGGCAATGATCTCAGCTACCTGCGCGGAGCGTACTCCTTCTAGGCAAGCAGCCTCGACCACTCCCGAAATGGTACACACAGCAAACGCTGCTCTCAATTGCCCAACACTGTCCCTTAAGCATGAACCGTCGACAAAGAAAATTTCATCTGAGTCTGCCAGTGGTTCATCGACAATGTCAGGTCTCGGTTTGGTGCAAAGTTCGGTCACATCGAGACAATCATGGTCCGCACAATCTTCATCATCTGCGTTCGGTGTAGGCATCAACGTCGCAGGGTTCAAGACAGAGCACCTTTTCAGAGTCACATTCTCTGCGGCAAGTATGACTTGCTCGTACCTCGTTAACCTATTGTTCGTTAGGTGCTGAGTCTTGGTCCTGGTCATCAATAACTCAACCGAGTGTGGCACATGTACAGTCAGTGGATGTCCCATTACAATGCTTTCACATCTTTCAATGCTGACACCTGTTGCAGCAACGGATCTTAGACATCCGGGCAACGCAGAAGCTACTGGATCTAGAGTAGCTGAGAAATAGGCAACTGGTCTACGGACACTTCCATGGTTCTGAGCTAAGACTGCTAATGCACATCCTTCCCTCTCACAACAGAACAATGAAAAGGCCTTGTTGTAATCAGGCATCCCCAGTGCCGGAGCACTGCACAATTCCTCTCTCAGTTTCAGGAATGACATCAAGCACTCCTCGTCCCATGGTACCGGATCACTCACATCCTTGTGTGTAAGCCTCTGCAAAGGCTTTGCTCTCAAGGAGAAACTAGGAATCCACTGTCGACAGTAGCCGACCATTCCCAGGAACATCCTAACTTCTCTCTGTGTGGTGGGTACTGCCATACTCATTATTGCCTCAATTCGGTCTGGCGACACCTTTCTCTTGCCTTTTTCCAATCTGTGTCCCAAGTACTGTACCTCATTCAAACAGTACTGCAGCTTGTTCGGGGACACCTTATGTCCATTCTCTGCTAAGTGGTTCAACAGGGCTACAGTGTCAATTCTGCAAGCATCTTCTGTTTCTGAGGCAATGAGTAAATCGTCTATGTATTGCACGAGGACTGAGTTCTGCGGCAACACAAGGCTCTCAAGATTCTTTTTCAGGATCTGGTTAAAGATCGATGGACTTTCTGTATACCCTTGAGGGATACGACACCATGTTAACACGCGATTTTCCAGCCTGAATGCAAAGAGAAATTGGCTTTCCTCATGGAGCGGTATCGAAAAGAAGGCTTGACACAAGTCGATGACCGTAAACCACTCGGCTTCGCATGGGATCTGGAACAGTATTACTGAAGGATTCGGTACCACTGGACAACAAGGGACAACTATCGTGTTGACCTTTCGCAGGTCTTGCACGATCCTGTATTTCCCGCTCGGTTTCTGTAGTCCCATAATAGGTGAATTACAGGGGCTACCTCTGATCTCTTTCAGAATGCCTTTCTCAATGAAAGTCTCGATCACAGGTTTTATCCCTGCAATCGTTTCAGGCGACAAGTTGTATTGAGGTGTCCTGGGGAAATCAACATTTTGCTTCACCTCAATCCGCACTGGTTCAACCCCTCTGATTAGACCTATTTCATCGCCTGCGAAATCCCACACCACAGATGACACTGCGTTTCTCAAATCAGGTGGAAGTTCTTCCACCGTCACCGTTGGGTACAGATCTATGCATAGGTGCTGATTTGTAACCTTAAAGTCAGCATCGTCATCCCTCGTCTGGACCTCCACTCCCTGAGGCGTACAATAAATCGTGCAGTTCAACTTGCACAACAGATCTCTTCCCAAAAGGCAAACTGGACTCGTATCACACACTACAAACTGATGTCTAGTTTGGAAGGAACCTATCTTTACTAAGATGGGTTCTGTCAACGGGCTGCTTATTCTTTTATTCGCTACTCCAACAACCTGGATTGATTGTCCCGAGAGGGGTAGGTTAGGGACCACTGCTGATCTTACAGTAGACCGGGTAGCACCAGTATCAACCAAAAGTGTGGCAGGATGACCCTCAATATCTGCCTCCACAAAAGGTCCTCTCTGGTCTACCTCCAAGACCGCTCCAAGCGTGCAGTCTTCCTCCCCCTCAGGCACCGTCAGGATAAAGGGTCTGAGCTACTCTCGTCATAGTCTTCGAACAGGGGCATCTGTTGGTACGTTCGTATTCCTTGTGAAATCCTTGGAGCCTGGGGAACCTGTGCGTGAGGGCTGTATATCCCCCTTTCATCACCCTAGGCCTCGTCACGGTGTTAACTACCTCTTGCGCGGGTGCCTGAACCCCCTCTTCCTCTTCCTGCAACTGATTAACTGGGTTCAAAGGACACTCGCGTTTCCAATGTCCGACCTGACGACAAAGATGACACGCAGTGGTCTTCTTCAGTGTGGCCACGTCCACTCCCGTCTTGGGATCTATTGGTTTTCCCTTTTCCTGTCCTTGCCCATTCTGGTTCCCCTGGAAATTTCCTTGTTTTCTTCCTAAGGTCCCTCCATTAGACTGACCCTGTGCTGTCTGCATCTGGGCAAGCATCAATTTGTCTTTTAGCTTCCGATGTTTCGATTCCACCTCATCACTACAGTATCTTGCATACCTCAAAATTTCATCTACCGGCTTGTTCTGCCAGCAGATCAGATGGTGCTGTATCATGAGACTGACTTCTGATCTCAGACCCAGTACAAACTTTGAGACAAACTGTCCCATATCCTTGGGGTCTAACGTATCTAATCCACTATACTGTTTAAGAGCTTGCAGAAGTCTTTCGTAATATTCATGCACCGTTTCTTTGGGTTCCTGTACAGTCCGATCTATCTTAACCCAATCTATATCTTGAGGTGAAATCTTCAGTTTTAGCCATGTAATCACCTGCTCATATTTTTTCATTACTAGGGGTGATGGGCCATTTGTAACCGCCTCCCTTTCAGGTTCCGAAGTCGGCCACTCGACACCAACTTTACAAGCTGTCCACAAATCTCCCGGCACCACTATGTCAAACAAGGTGTTCAAATCAATCCACAATACTTTTGAAATTTTAACAAACCGCTCAACCTGCTTGTACCACTCTACTGGTTTCTCCCTCAGCCGAGGAAAATCATTTGTAAATGCAGCCAAATCACCTCTATTCCACGGCACATGCACATACCCTCCATTCTGTACTTCCTGTAAAGGAAAATTTCCGACACCTGTCGCCCCCCCTCCTGGAGGCGGCGTTTCCCCCTCAGCTTTCTTTGCTATTTTCTTCTTGGACCACCTTTCTTCCCATTTGTCCAACAAAATCCATATCCGCATTCCTACAATCAGATCTCTGGTGTGTGTCCTTAATCCTGTGATTCTTTTCTCTTCCAGCTCCTGGTCACTGTATTGTAATCTATGCGGTCCTTGCAACGTTTTAGTTTTTTTCAGGTCTACCTCATATCTTTTGGCCAACACCGTTAAGCTACGAACAGCAGCTCATCTGATCCATAAATTTCTATCCTTTCCAAAGGCAGACTCCCGCTAATCATCTCGTCTACCTCTGCTTTCAACCTTACTACATCTAGCAACCTTGCCTGTACTGCACTCCACTGCTCAGTACTTCTCGACAAGTTGAGCCGTCCCGCTCATCACATTCACTATTCTGTCCTTGTGACCTATTCCCTTCTATCGTATTCCTGGAACTTGGTCTGTCTTCCGAGATGTTTTGTTCCCTATCTCCTGGCATCCTATCACTTTGATTTCTCACCGTTGGTGTCCACATCCTCAAAGCTGACTTGGATTCGTGCAAAGACCTCGGTCTGACTCATCCTCCTGTCTAAAGGAAGAATCTGAAGTAGCCGGTAACGGCGTACTTGTCTCCACTGGTCTTGGGAAATGAACCACCCGTACTCCTAACCCATTCCCACTCTCACTGGTTACTTCTTCCCTTCCCATTTGTACGGAGCTCCCTTCTCTCACTCGGTCTGGGTCATATACCGGTACTATAGGGCCAATGGTAACCGGTACTGTCAAGGAGTCCGGTAACCTTTTGTTCCCAACAGGAGGCTGTGTTATCATAGACGTCGTTGCCCCTTCCGTTCCTGTGGAAATCCTTCCCACTACTCTCATGCTAGTCTGATTCTGTCTCTCATCAATTGTTACTGCTGGAGCCGGTTTTCCCTCCTCTGAATCTGGATTAAATGGAGGTGGCCTCTCTGCCAACAACCTATCTAACAGGCTGTCGTCTGTATCACTGTCGTCCTCATCGATTCTTGTAATCTTTCCATTTTGTATTAGCAGTGGGTATAACTTATCTCCCTCAATCGTTTCCACTCTCCACCTTTTCTCCAGTGCATCCCACCTTGCATCTTGAAATGCCCGGATCGATTTCTTCACCCTTTCCTGGCTCTTGTCTTTCCTCCTATCATACGCTGCTCTAATCCACGCATGTAGCGCCTCAAACTGTGTTGGTCTAGGTAGTGGTCGTAAAGAAGCCATTATACTTTTTAGCTGGTACAACACCTCTAACCTGAAAGTACCATAGCGTGGGAAAGTCAATTCTCCTTCTCCTTCTGTCATTTTATGCCAATTCTCAAGCCAAATTATAGTATGCAATCCTACATTCTTTGCCATATAATGTGCTGGCGTATCCTCGGGAGGAGCTTCCTCTCCTTCCCGAGTAACCACATGTCTATCACCTCTACAAAGTTCCCGTAAAACTTTAAAACATTTCATGATGAATCAACTTTTTATTTGCACTCAAAATGTCAGCTTTTGCTTCTTGATTTCAATCCACCAATGCCACCGCGGCTCACACCAACCGGCCTATCGCAGCGCGGCACTTGTCTGACGTCACTTTTCCTCCGCTCGCAGCAGTTCTCCTCCTCCCTAATTCACTCGTTCTCTCTCGCACCTGTCCCAATCATACTCTGAAGTAATGTCCGTCCTACCGAACAATTACCTCTCTGACTGTCAGTCCACCAATGACCAATCAGCCTCTCGAGCTTGTTGACCTCAATCTGGCAACCGTCTGTCCGCGAATCGACCGGACAATCGCCTCTAACACACTCGATAGGATTCAATCACTCGATGTTCTGCACACAATAACCTACGACCTGCGTTGGTTATTCACACACTCACACATGTGTTCCCTATCTTCAGTGGGTCTGTCAATGACGTCTCGTGACCCCCACAACCTCTGGTCAACGCTCTCAACTCTGGGTGTGTTCTACACCACAATAAATCATCCGGTCCCGCGCGCGCTCACGGTCCGGTCCTCAATCACACAACTCTCGTTCCAACTCCGCAAGACATCACACAACAATAAAACACCGCAATCTACCAAACACCACTCTTTTCATACTCACTCTACCACGAACTGCTACTGCCGCCGCACCGTCACTCTCCGTCAGATTCCAACGACCTCCGACATCCTTCTCCTACGGTCCACTGGATCTGCGTCACTCGGGCTCTATGGGGCAACTTAATCTCCTATCTTGCTCTAGATCTCCCCTTACCATCAAAGGTAACCATCCTACTCTGCTATCAACTGATAACGCTGATTCTTATCTAATTATCTATAAGAACCTTCTGCTCGCCAAGATCTTTTTACCTGTTGAATAGTGTAAAGGAGAGAATCTCATCTGGTTATATAACAGCATTCATTTTGTCTGAAAGGACCACTGACTCCGAATTCAAATTTATGAATTTATTATCGCCAAAAATAACTGGACATGCAAACACCTCAACACGAGGTTAAAGAAATAGATGGGCACTAATACAAATAATAACCTACGCAGGAGTCTCATCCGACTCAGAATAAAGAGGATCGATAGTTCTAGAAGGATCAACCAAGCTATGATTGCTCCAATTTCTACGTTGCTCTTCATTTATCTAAGAAAGCTTTAAATCAATTGCTGTCCCTACACTAACACTTAGTGACATCCCTACATAACGATTTTCCTAGGCAAGAGTGAATAAAAGGTGTCAGCTGTGAAGACATCCTCAGAAGTGCAATCACATAATACCTAAGCTCAGATTCTTTTATGCTCCTTCCTCAGGACACTCTCTGTCCTCCTCTCTGGTCTCCCCTACCTCTTCTCTGGCCTCCTCCCTCGGGGCACTATCCCTAATACAAAACCCTAATTCAATTGTACACGCCTTGGTCACGCCTCCTTGGCCAGGTCTTCTTTCTTGTACTTTTCCATCAAAACGGTTACTTCATCCCGGACGGTTGCGATGACCTTGAGTCCCAGGCACCTTCTCCGCTGAAAGTATCATCCCTAAATTCCATTGCGCTCCCCGTACCATGCCTCCCATCTCTCTAACTTTTGAAAACAAAGAGTTAGTCTTTTACTAACGAGACATGTGTCCTTGCACCTGCAACAAAAGATACGTTCAACAGAAACCTTCTACTGTGCTAATTAAATCTACCGTTTGTGCCCAGAGAGCCTTACCAAGAGAAACTTTTCTCTGCCTACAAAATAAGCTAACATAAGAATAAACCAGGCCTTCCCTAAGCATATATGTAGTCAGGCCTTTACATATGACTTTTAAACACACACCTTACTTTTCCCTATAAGCATTTTCATTACAATTCATATGCGAAAATGAATTACATGTGCAACTTTAATATGGTGCACGTTTAAACTACTGCAATTGAATTACACACGAACTAATTTCTCTATGCATTATTTTTCACACAATTCAATAAACATTACATTGCATAATTATCATAACACAATTATACTGCGTAGTTCACTTAATATTAGTGAACTATTCACTCTTACTAAACATGCATGAATATACAACTGAATATATACGAATATATGTCTGAGTACGTGCGGGTGCGAACTACCAGTGATTATGATGCACCCCTACAATTCACAAGAACATTTCGCTCTATCACATGCGAGTCACTACTAGATAATGATCCCTAGCACTGTTACCAGACCTGAGTTTATCCTCTATCCCTTTGCTCAGGATACTGCTCCGCCCCTCGCCTCCACGCGCATGCGGGCACGTACACGGAAGTGTTTGGACGGCCATTCCGGCTTAAAAACCTCCGTGATTAGTCCACCGGTATCCTTCGGATTCCGTGCAGGCTGACGAATAGGTTCTACGGCGGGCTCTGAGGCTACTAACTGTGAGTACTACTAATGCGGGTGGGCACCGCGCACCGCCACTGCTCCCCTTTGTCCTATAACCTTGACTAGATCGAGGTTTCGAATAACTGATTTTCGACATATCTTTGAATTCCACAGAATGCAACAGTAGCCAGCCCCCCCACGGTGTCCATGGGGCAAAACCGAATCTAGTTTCTCTGTAAGTGTTGGATATCTTGGTTTCATCTGTGTCTGCTGCGTTTTATGAGAGTATAACATACATATGAAGCATGGTCGTGAATTCACTTGACCACCATTACATAGGCTCATTAATCACAGAGCCGCATGACACCCACCTACAATTATGTATGAATGTGGGTATGTAAAGATTGGTAGGAGTATATTTATACTCCGAGCTAGAACACATTGTGGTTATAATGCATGGGAAATGTGTCACGTTATATTGACACGCATGGTGTGTACTGAGCTACATTCACACCGTCACTAATGGAGAACATGACCAACAAACAATGATGCAGTAATATATGTATTTATGTATAACTCTGCTCTGTCTCTTTCAGAAGACCCCATTTTTTACCCTTCCAGAGAATCACTGTAAGGTTACCTTACCGTAAGTATACGGTTAGGTGAATCGTGGATCCAGGGACGGGTGCACCTTAGTGCGTGCACACCCCACGGTCCAGATACTTGGTCCTGATGAATACCTGGTACTATCATAGATAGGTTGAAACATGTTAACCAAAACTTTCTCACTTATCACTGATACTTGTTGGTCAATCTAACCAATTTTATAGTATCACACTTGATTTTAACTTTGCCTTATTGCTCTACAAATAAAACTATTTAGAGAGTACAATAAAGACAATTTTAACTTCACTCACTTACACATACTTTTTCACACTATTTCACGAAAAAACCCAGCTCCGCTGTAATCCAGGCGTTGGACCCCGATGATGAAGCATGTCACCAACTAGGTTGGTGAGTGAGGGGTTTCTTAAATAAGAAGAATATCCTCCTATGCTACGTCCCTCTCCATTTTCCCAATTGGATAGTAGCCACCACATCCCGGAGGGCAAGTTGTTGGAATAAAAGGGGCACCCCTGGCAACCAGACCTCAGATCATGGCTGTACTGGAGAGAGGACCAAAGAAGAACTGCCCTGCTGTTCTCTAGACCTGGCAAATAGAGGCTGCACCAAAGACTGGACAGCTCCTGCTACTCCTGGGCTAGCAAAAAGACGACTTGCCTCTGGTACCCTGCTCCAGGAAAGTTGTTCCTTGACCCCCAGAAAAAAGAGATGACTTCCAAGAGTCAGCTGATTTCCTCTTACAGCTCCTGGGGCCACAAAAGCTGAAGAAGCCATCTTGGCGAGTTGGTTGCAACAATTGCTTAATTGCCACTAACTTCTGGAGGGCATTCCGGGAGAGGAAGCCCTAACACTCAAACGTTGCTCTAGAGTCTGCTTGGCCCAGGAGAGTCGTCAAAGTAAAGTTTAGTTACCCAAGACTGACACTATTTGCAGGTATAAGGAAGCATTGGCTTTTTGCTGGATTTCACCTAAACTTTGAGGGACATCGACGTCTGTGGCCACAGTTGCCCCACCATGTTTGTGGATTGAGAAGTGGCCCCAGGAAGTCCACTAACAACTGGATCAGCATTCTCAGCATCCTGTATCCCTGGCATCAAGACCACACTATTGATGTCTACGGTAGTTTGTCCATAAAACCTGGAACTGGACTGGAGACTGCTTTGATTGCAAGGTAACTGTCCTACTAAGCCTTACAGGTCCCTGTGACTTGCTCCCTGCTGGAGTTGATCGCCCAAAGTGAGACGGGCTACCCGCACAGATTATAAAAAGTTTTCAGAAGTTTTCAAAGTAACCACTAACCACAGTAGTTGCCAGTGCTTGTTTGCATTTTGAGTGAAAAGCAGTGATTTAGAATTTGCTTTATAATTTATAGATCCTTAACACTCTGGTGGATATTGTTCATTTCAGTGTCTAAAAATTCTATTTTCTATTATTAAAATTGGTGTTGG
This sequence comes from Calotriton arnoldi, assembly GCA_963921515.1. Classification (NCBI taxonomy): domain Eukaryota; kingdom Metazoa; phylum Chordata; class Amphibia; order Caudata; family Salamandridae; genus Calotriton; species Calotriton arnoldi. The sequence goes on from CAWUFW010001171.1 coordinate 874,537, forward strand.
ATTTTCTTTGTAACCCTTTTCTTTCTTTTTTCTTTTTTTTGGTACTTTCAAATGCTTTGTACTTGTTCCTTTGTTAAAGTTTGACTGCCCGAAGCCACAGCTAAGTAGAGATGAGCGAAGGTTTTACAAACTAGCCTGACTGGACCCAATACGTGATTGTGAGCTTTTCACATTTGTGCATCAAGATATTAAGGAATCAAATTTCATCTTCTTGGGTTGAAGTTATGATTTTGGTATTCTTAAAAACACAAATATTCGATTTAATGCAAATCTTATGTCCTATTATCTCTGTTAAATTAAGGCCCCAACATATTTGCCAAGATATTACCAAATAGGGTAAATACCATTATTTCTGCTCTGATCTTTGATTAGCAACATGATTTTATACAGGGGGCGAGATATAATCACACACACCAACTTAGCTTTCTCGCTGATTTATCACGCAGAGATGCAGCAAGAGCCACTATTTACCATGCTGCTAAGTGCCAAGAACGTTTTTGATCTGGTCTCCTGGCTTTTTCTATGGGCTGTGCTTTGGAACATGAAGATTCATTCCGAATTTTTCAGTTGGCTTCAAATTTTCTATCATATGCGTAAAGCCTGCATATGAATTAATGGGAAACCTACTTCTACAATTAATATTCATTGCGGAACACGGCAAGGGTGAACACTCATTCCCACATATTTGCTCTTTACATGGAACCCTATATATTAAGCTAATGCAAGCACATCTTTTTTCATTTCCTATATTAAAACCCCCTATTTATTTATTTATTTGAAATGTTTTATAAAGAATGAAGTTGACCCAAGAGTATCAGAGTGCTGTACACAAGAATGGAAACAGAAGCAAAAACATGGACATAAAAACACATCTATATAGCAACCCACGCTGATGACACAGCTGCCTTCTCTCACATGAAAAATATAGGGGAAAAACAGTTGAATCTGGTTTACTTTCAGGCTATAAACTAAATTCAACAAAAAGTCAAATCATCATGGCTGGGCGAGTTGCAGCGGATGACCTTCCCTTTATACTTCCTGCAGAGTGTGTGGGGGTTATGCTCTCCTCTAAACTTAAAACAGTTTCAATCTCAATTTTACTGTTTTACTTCTGCATACTAAATCATTACTAGAAAGATTAAAGCCCTGCCAATTTATTTGGTGGGTCTCAAACTATGTTAAAAAGAACATAGGGGCATATTAGCAAGACCCACGTTAAAATTATCGCCGTTTTAGCGGCAGGAAACTGCCGCTAAAACGGCGATAATGGGCTTCCTAATATGCGTTATAGAATTCCAATAGAAGCCCAGGTTAGATGTCCTGCACATCTAACCTGGGCTTCTATTGGAATGCTATAACGCATATTATCAAGCCCATTATCGCCGTTTTAACGGCAGTTTCCTGCCGCTAAAACGGCGATAATTTTATCGCCGGTCTTGCTAATATGCCCCAACATATTCCCCAATTGTTTTGTTCTTGCTTTACCACATTATAGATCTTTCTCCTCCTTTAGAAAAATTAATACTATTTTTTACAGTTCATTTGGGAGGCAAAGCACCACGCAGAGCTCTTAAATTTCTCAAACTCTCTATAATACGTGGCAGATGGAAATTGCGCATTTGGAGACTATGGGCTTCATTTATGAGATCCCTAGTGCTGCCGGAACGTCACTTTTTGGTACGTTCCTTTGCGCAGGAGCCTGCTCCATATTTACGAGGCAGCACTAAGCCACTTTTTTTGGCTTAATGCTGCCATGTAAATATCATTCCCTTTAACACAGTTTTCTGCATTAAAGAGGCGTGCAACAGGTGTTGCTGGGGGCGTTCCCAGCAATATTCATTGATTTTTGACACTGCCCCAGATTTACGAGAAATCGTAACTCTGAGGCAGCGCCAAAAACTTACGCCTCCGCAGGGGAGGCACAACAAGGAGAAATATCTTTATTTCTCCTCATTTTTCCTTTTTCTATATGTGCTGAATTCTGCAGCACACACACAGAAAGAGGAAAAAGCCTCTTGAGATTGTTTTTTTGAAGGAAGATTTCCCTTCCTGCACAAAAATAATCATCCCTGCAATGCAGGCACTCCGGCTCCATGGTGCAAAGGTGCCTCCATTGGCACACAGCAGCTCATTGTGCATCAGTGGAGGGGATAAGGACAATAATGCGCTGTATCTGATAGATACGGTTCAATCCTGCCCTTTTCTTTTGCCGTAGGGCAGTGCAGCAGGAAGACAAAACCTCAGAAATGAGGGCCAAAATGATTGGGCTGCCTTCAGAAAGAGAATACGAACTCTTTGCACAATTGATACATTATAGAGCTGTTGGATTATTTGTTTTCTTAAATGACATTATGAGAATATCACTGCTGAAATTTGACAATTCAAAAGTGTTAAAAAAAATCTGGTTCAAGTCTCCCTCTAATATAGGGAAGATTTGATGACAACTATGAACTACCATGACTCTTTCACGATAAAGTTTTTTTTAAATGGCTTCCAACAGGAAACTCAAAACTCGGAGATTTGTTCCAAGATGCTTAAATGAAGTCCTTTCAACAATTAAGAACAGAAATTCACCTACCACAAAAACGATGTTTTTAGGTATCTCCAGATCAGACACTTCTTGACTGAAGAGACCACCTTAACTCTTCCATTATGCCAACACACATTGTTATGCAAGTCTGATACACTGTCTATGTCTCATTTATAAACCAAAACCAAATGCCTTAAAGCTAAACCTGATCATGGATCACAATGGGTGGTAAAATGGTCCTTAGGACTATCAACAAAAAAAATGTAAAAAAAGAGAGCACACTTCGTGCAATCTTCCAGATCAAGGACAGGTCCAGGGCATATCTCATTGTAAAGGACAGGCCTTCGATCCCACGTTATATTGGAGTGAGCTAGGGCCAGAATCAAAAACCATGATATTAATGCTCACAGTTGGGCACTCAGGGCAGGGAAACCCAAGCAGCACACCATGCAGTGGGCAAACCAGTCCCAAGTGTGATCATTTATGGCACTGTTCTACACGTTCTTATTTTAGCTAACACTATTTATACATAAATACCTTACCTCAAAATGTATTGGGTAAGACATTGATCTGTTAGTTGACTGGGGTGTGAACCCTGGTCAGGCATGCAACACAATCCTTCTCAGGGTAAGACACAAGCAAACCCCATATTTACCCGTCATCAACCCCCTCGTAACTTGGCACAGAACAGTCAGGCTTAACTTAGAGGCAATGTGTAGAGAATTAGTGCAACACTTCAAACAGTAAAACAGAGAAAACACCACTCAAAAAGAATCCCACACCAGGTTAAAAATACCAAAACAACATAAATCCAATTAGGAGAACCAGAGATATTGAATTTTAATGTTTTTTGTGAAAATAGAGTCAAAAGGCATTCAGCGCCAACCATGTATATCTGGTTGCTCTAGACCGAGGCAAAGTCTTAAGTTCAGGACGACCCTGATGGAGTAGGGGCTGGCTACAGGGACCCTGTTAGTCCCACTGGACAAAAGTTCCTTAAATCCTGGGTTGAGGAGCATTGTGTGGATCCTTGTCAAAGATGTGCCACACAGCCAAGTCGCTGTGTTGGTTCTGAGATATAGCGAGGCTGTGGTGCAGGGGCCTGCGTTGCCATTGAGGATCCCATCAACGGGGCTGGTGATGTGAAGTCCACCGGGCATCGGGGCTGCGAGGCGGAGTCTGTTGTCATTGTTGAGGCTGCCATCGACAAGAGATGCAAGAGCCTGCTCTGAGGATGTGTCACACAGTGGCAATTCTGAAGGCCTTGTGGGTTGCGGCGGCGATGTGGGTCTTTGCGGTGGCATTCCATGCAGCAGCGGAGATGCATCGGTTCTGCTCGGGGTTGTGCCGCACAGCAGAGGAGATGGGTTGGTTCCGCTGGGCCCAAAGTGGTTGGTGAATCAACTTAAGCCCACTTCCAAGGGTCCAGGACTGGCGTGGCATCACTTGGCAGGGTAGACTCACAGATGGCAGAGTTGAGGTGCAGATGCCAGGTTGTTGGAAGTCTGTTATGGCCCTGAGCCTTCAGAGCAGGAGGCCAGTCAACTAGACCTTGGAGTCACTCTGGGTTCTGGGTTCAAGAGATGCAGGTCCAGTCCTTCTCACCCAGGCAAGAGGGCAGCTGATCAGGTCAGCAAAGCATGAGTCCAGCAGTGTGGGAGTTCATCAGTAGCACATCATTCCTTCCTCCTGGCAGAGTATCCACAGGTCCAGACGTATACTGAAGAGTTGTGGATCTGAGGTCCAGTATTTGTATCCAGTTGCCCCTTTGTAGTAGGGGAGAAGTGTCTAAAGGTTTCCCTTTGAAGTCCCCAGACATCCTGCCTCCCCTGTTCTTGCTCCAGATTAACTACAGGGGGTATGCAGCCCTTTATGTGGAGGCAGGACACTGTCTGTTCAGGTGTAATGGGGCTGTCCACAGCTCCTCCCTTCCATCCTGCCAGTGATGGCACATCCAAACACACCTAAGCTCCCTATTGTGTGTGGCTGTCTGGGAGGATTACACAAAGCCCAACTGTCAGCTACACCCAGTCATGTGACTAAAGACAGGCTATAGGCACTAACTGGATTATGCAGGAAAATGCCAATTTTTTCACAGTGGCATTTTTAGAACTGTAATTTAAAATACACCAAACATGAACTGGTTATCTATTCCCATTTTGAAATTACGCCTATAAAATATATTAAGGTAATTCCAATGTTATCCTACGGGAGAGATAGTCCTTGCAATGGTGAAAAACGAGTTTAAGAGTTTTTCACTGCCAGGACATTTAAAACTTAAAAGTACATGTTAACCTTTTAAATACATTGCACTCTGACCTCTGGGCTCTGGGGTAAGAAGGTTTGAGCCTGGAAACAGATTTTTATTATGCCAGGTCGAACTGGCAGTTTGAAACTGCACACACAGGCTCCTCAATGGCCGGCCTGAGACATGTTTAAAGGGCTACTTAAGCGGGTGGCACAATCAGTGCTGCAAGCCCTCTAGTGGCATTTTAATTTACAGGCCCTGGACATATGTAGTGCCACTTTACTATGCACCTATGAGTAAAATAAATGTGCCAATGGGGGAAAAGCCAATATTACTATGTTTAGAGAGAAGAGTACTAACGCTGGTTAGTAGTGGTAAAGTATGCAGAGTCCTAAGGCCATCGAAAATGAGGTCAGAACAAAATGGAGGAGGAAGGCAAAAAGATGTGGGGAAGACCACCCTTAGGCTGACAGGTCTAACATATAGCCAAAACAACTGATCTCGAGTGAACTTTAATGAGATTTTTTAAAATATGTGTTATAAATGTTTCAATGTTTTCTGTGACTTAATCATATTTCAGTGTCTTTCAGAAGACAGTGGTGTGCTAGGGTTATTTCACGGTCTTTTTGGCATAATAAATGTGTTCTCATATGGGTCCTTTTATTTTGCATCAGCCTCATGTTAAAGAGCTCTTTGTTTCCTGATACTCGCTCCAACATTCCTTCTCAAAGTCAGTTTACGAGTACATGGTGTGTGTATACTATTTTAGATCATGTGAGCCTTAACTGATCCTGTGCCACCCCATCCTGTTGGCAGCGCCCATCAGTGGAGCTCAGATTCTGCTGTCTCTGCTTTCCATTAAGCCAGGTCTACCATTGGAGGTTACCGACTTGGGGTGGAAAGGCAGCAGAGTGCTTTAAAGATGTTGCAGTTCCTTTAAAACAGTTCTTTTTAAATGTGAAAATCCCTGGGGGAATGCTATGCGATGGTGGCATGAAAGTAGATTTTCTTTGAAGCCACTAAACATGTCCATTCCTACACAGGACCAAATCCAATAATGAAGTGTACCTCATGAAGTGGATGTGTCCCATTCTTTTAAATAATATGTTAAGCATTACTCAGTCATCATTTATCAAGGATAAATGTAGGATACATAGGGACCCATGGATAGGTGGTGTGTGTGTGCATGCATAAGCATATTTGTGTATGTTTTTGTGGGCCATGTGAATATTTTTGTGCATGCCTCCATGTGTCCATCTGTTTGAAGCTCTGCTAGTGTGACTGTATGCATAGCTGTTAGTATGTGCTTCTGTGTGATTGTGGGTGAATGTTATTCTATATGTTTTTGTGTCTATGTTTGTGTGTGAGAGAGAGACTACAAAAGAAAGTCATAGCTATTGGTTGTGTCCGTGTTAGTTAATATTGATGCTGGTGTTGTTCAAAGAATGTCTTTTGTGGTATATTGTTTTTTTTTAAATGGTAAAGAAGCATTTTTAATTACGGGCTGGAGTCATAAATAAATATTTCTGGATTCATAAAATAGGCCACAGGGTTCCATATTGTAGGTTTGGAGAGGTTCTGTGCTTGCATTCCTCAGCCACTCCTTACTAGCAGGCTATTGCTCACCTGTTGCAGTGGGTAGAATGGAAGGACATGGCCTGCCATTATCATCCAAATTGCCCAAAAGAGTGTTGCTGAAAGGGTCCAGTGGTGGCTGTCAGGGAACGGGGGCGGCAGGGCGGAGGGGGGGTGGTGAAAAAAAAAGCAACAAATAAAAAAACACTTACAATCTCTGTTGTTCTTTCTCTTCCTGGTAAGTCCGGAACCAGGAAGCACCCAGGGTCCCCTAAGCCAATCAGAGTGCTGCAATGCAGCATTGTGATTGTTTTGAGAGCCGTGCGTCACCGCTCAGACAGGGACAGGGTGACTGGGCATTTTCCCCACCAGGCTGTGTAATGCAGCCTGGTGGGGAACATGCTAAGTACGCATGACGGTTTGGCCGGGCCAAGACGGCTGGCCAAATCGTCATGTACACTTTGAGAGAGTGCACTCACCACTCCTCCTATGCTCCGACTCCAGCCTCGCCCTAACCCAGCCCCGTAGCTGGGTTAGGGCGAGACTGGGTTAGGGCGTAAATTAGGGGTAAATTATAATATCAAGTTTATTATCATTTTATTTTTAATTTTTTCTGCTCTGAGAGCAGTGGGGCGCAGCTTCTCCGCCTTAGCAGAGGAGCCCCCCCCTTGAAAGGGTCATTTCACCACTTCAGAAGCACTGAATAATTTTTATAGATCTGGACAAGGTGTAAATAAAATGCATTATTTTATGACTCACTACTTACCCGAGCAGTGGAGTGGAGTATTTAGTATCACATGTTATGCAGCAGCCCCTCCCTAGTGGCAGTGCTTACACCCACCCCACCAGTCAGGTGACCTTGTTAATAAAAGGGCCTTGGCGCACATGCTGCCAACTGCAGGAAAAGGCAAACAGCTGCAGCACTTATGTACCTGCCCTGAGCCGATCATGCTCGTGAGAAGAGACAGTGACAGAGGCGAAGCGGCAACCACACCTGGCCACTAGAGGTGCTTGTGCCTCACTTAATTAAAGAAAAAGAAAGAAAACTGTTGGATGTCACCAGAAGTGGCTTTTCTACACCAGTGGGGGAGTGGGGTTGTACCCCCTAGGATGGACTGCCTCTGACAATATCGGATTGGGACAATATAAAAGGTGAGCACTGCAGCTCAGACCCAAAAGAGGGACCCCCAACAACTGTCACCTCACTCACCATGAGCAGGAAGATGAAGTAGGCTCCAGCGGTGCACCATTGCCATCCCTACAACAACATATCCTCCAAGTCCTGGGGCAAAGATTAGCAAGTGGGAGACTGAGCTGCAGAAATCTGAGGTCTGGCCCTATGCTCTGCACATGCATCAGCATCCTGCTGGTCTGTCAGAGTTGCTACCAAGCTTCCCAGTGTGAGAGCCTGCAAATAAGTGACGAAAGAGCACAATAAAGAACAGACTGCCAGGCATAACAGGTAATGGCTTCATCCAAAAAGCCACATGAATGGATGCAAAGAATAGTGCCACTAAACTGGTGCACTGCACATTACATGATGTCCCTGTGCCAACTGCAACTCACTCATGGAGGCAATATGGTGCTCACAGGCAACTGGTAAGGGCACAGTTGTTTCTGCATGAAAAAAAGACAATGGGTTAGCATCCCCTTCAATAACTGCATGGATCTGTATCCAGCACTGGTGCTGTTCGACGGATGCCAAAAAAGAGGCAAATGCTCAACACAAGGGGCACAAGGCACCACGCAGAAGAGCGTAGAAAAACTCCTACACAGAACGCCATGACAGTGGTCTGAAGAGGACACAAGTGTGGTACTAACAAATCATAATCCCTGCAGGTCATGTCCAGGGGAAGTAACCTGCCAACAGCCCAGGGTCCACAAACAGGTTGTATAGCCCAATTCATCAAGTCCAACGACTGCAGCATTAAATATTATCCCTACTACCGAGCAGTGGTACTGCACCACGTCATCATCTGATAAACTTAGTAACAAAAGTAGGGACACTACCAAAGAGAGACAGTATACCTGAATCAGGGTGGTGAAGCCTGCAATGCCTCCAGGTCCCAGGATGCTTGTTTCTGGTCCAGGGAAGACCTGGCTTAGCAATTAGGGCTGGACTGTTCCCATGAGGCACAGGGTCAAGACTGATTTGCATATAGCCTGGTCTGAACTAGGGTGGCGAAGTGAGCTAAAGAACAATGATGGATTCAAGCCTTATCTGTGACAGGGGGTGAGTGTCTGAAAAGTTTTAGTGCTCCGTCCATCATCTCCTTGTGTTTGCTTTGTTCTCCCTAAGTTGGCAGGGTTTGCCCAGACGTGGGTCCCTTGTTCACTTTGCCACTGGATTTAAGCTAGCCTGGCTGATGAGAGGTGTTACCCCGAAACCGGTCCTAGGATGCTTGTTTCCGGTCCAGGGAAGACCGGGCTTGGCAGTTCGGGCTGGACTGTTCCCATGAGGCAAAGGGTCAAGACTGATTTGCATATAGCCTGGTCTGAAATGGGGTGGCAAAGTGAGCTAAAGAACGATGATGGATTCAACCCAGATCTGTGACTGGGGGTGAGTGTCTGAAAGTTTCAGCGCTCCTTCCATCATCTTCTTGTGTTTGCTCTTCCCAGCCTAGAGCCAACAGCAACGGTCATCCTCAGAGGCACCCACGTTCTGTCTAACAAGCCGGAAGGAGAGGCTGCTACTCAACTGCAGCACCACCAGGGAGCCTGTTTCCACAACAAGGTGAGAAGAGGATTAGAGAAGCTGAGCAGTGAAAGGGAGGAGAGAAGCTGAGCAGCGAAAGGGAGGAGACTGCTCTGACCCTGGCCTCCACGTGATGAAGGAGAGTAGGAATCGCGAGAGGACACCCAGAGCTTGAAGTGCAGCCTTTAATGTGCCACACACTAAAGACACTGAGAACCCCAGAGACACCATACTGGTTGTCCAAGCCTGCCAGATGGACACAGCCCCAGGCAAGAGAGGGCCCAAGGAAAGTGAGACCAGACTAGAAGGTGGACAGAAGCACACAATGCAACTGTGGTCCAGACCCTAGGACCACACTGTCCAGCACCTTCAAGGCACACCGTGCCACAACACCACCAACCATGTCTGATGGCAGCCATGCCTCAGAACTCAAGTGTTGCGCCACCCAGAAAAGGTGGGTCAGAACCGCAGCTCCCTCCTGTCCACAGCGGAAGCTCCGGGAAGAGGGAACACCATGGATTAGGGGCTCCAAGAAGGCCCCTGAAAGGGAATCTGCAACATGTGGCATGCCACTCTGCTGATCCAAAGAAGAAGAGGGCCAGGCAGCAGGAAGCCCCTCGAGGCAGAGGGCCATCCGTGCACATCTGCTTATGCAGTGGAAACTCGAAGAAGGTCTCAGAAGATGGGACAGGCGACGCATGCCCTGACGCCACACAGCACCAGAGGAGCAGAAGAGAAAAGTATCAGCAACTGCTCTGATCATCACTATGCCAGAGCCCAACACCAGAGGCTGGTGCCAGGACTACAGAGCAAGTCGACCACTGAGAGGCCTTGTTGGCCAGCCCTGAAGAAGGTGCATGCTGCTGCACCCAGAATGAGAAGAGACTCAAGCAACTAGAAGTCTCACCCACTTAGACCCAATGATGGGGCATGCTGCTGCATGCAGAAGAAGCAATGAGAAGTCTCAATTGCATAATTGGAAAGAAGGTGAATGCCAAAACACCAAGCAGAAAGGAGGAAGAAGTCTAAGTGTGACATGCCGGGTCACACTGGAAAACTTGATGATCAACCAACCCCAGGAGGGAAGATCAAGAGAAGCCAGGCCTGAAAGGCATGCTCAAGAAGATTTGAGTGGCAGACGGAGCACATCTAGACACACAAGCAGCAAGCTACTGAGATATAAAAAGGGTAACCTGGTGAGAGCACAGCGGAAGAACCGAGAGTACGCTGCAAGCATGCACAAACTGAGTGTCTGCCCCATGCTTCCAGGTGTATCCATTCAAGCACCAAGTCACCGAGGTGAAAAGAGGAGGACCTGGTGACAGCACAGCGGGAGAACCGAGAGTAAGCCACAACCATATGCAAACCAAATCTCTGCCACACACTTCCCAGCATATCCATCCAGACACAGTCACTGATGGCTCAGCAACCCAAAACATCCAGGCAAAAGAATGCAGATGCCTCCAAAGAGAAAGAAAGTAGACACCTGGCCACCATCAATCTAAGCTGCTTGACGACCCAAGAAAGAATGCCTTCAACAATCAAGGCAAGTCATTGCTCCAGATTACACATGTGCGCCACACAACCAGCAACCCCATCATGCCAGCCCCTGTCTAGTGCACCATCACTACCACCAATAGCGCATCGACCAACAAGAAGGAAGTCCGGCACCATTGATATGTCAACAGACAAGAAGAACCAGCTACACAAGTTGCATGAGAGACTAAACAGTGGCTCCTCTGCAGTCTTGCAGTGGCCCAGACACGGCAAATATGCAGCCATGGAATGAACCACATGCAGTCCCATGGCAACCCATCCTAGGGGCAGCCACAAGAGCGGGAGATGGCCTTGGCACTGCCAGACAAATGGATTCCAGGATTTTGTAAGGCCTTGCAATGGAGACTACAACAGGTTGCAGCATGAAAAGAGTGCTTTCAGCAAGCTAAGCAACATCACCACAGTAAGCTTTGTAATGTTCGCTTTGCTAGGATACCAGCTGCACTCCTGATGCACCCTGTTTGAATTCGTGACACCAATCATCCTGAGCGTCAGCAGAGCGGACCAATCCCCCCAAGGGAATGACTCTGGCCGGCATACGTCTAGGAGGTTTTGGACTTCTTTGACTCAGTGTTCATGTCCTGTCTCACACAGGTTAAATCATGAAGGCAAGCAAAAATGTCCTGTTGCAGCCAGCATCAACAGTTCACACAGTCCACTTATGTCATGATGTTTGACAGGAGAGACTGAAAGACTCCGTGTGTCTAGTTTCTTTTGTTTTGTTTCCACAGGTTAGACTCGTTCTTTTTTATATGGATTTTGGGAGGAATCTAGAGTCCTGCATAACACGTTATGCAGCGGCCCCTCCTTACGGACAGTGCTTTCTTACACCCACCTCACACCCATCCAACACAGGCGTCACCAGTCAGGTGATGACCCTGTTAATAAGAGGGCCCTGGCGCACGTGCTCGGGGCCAGTTCCACACCCAGACTACCTGTGTCTTGGACATCATTTACTAGCATGTGGGCCTAGGGCCCACGACTCTACAGAGTACGTGAGGTTCTTAATGCTGGTGATACTCCGAGGACTGTAAACCACAGCATACTGGAATTAAAAAGCGATTTACAAAAACCCCGAATAAATAAAATACAATCAAATTTCTGATGACAGAGACCTTTGTAAATTCCACTGTGCCAGCTCTGCACCAATGCAGGTCTGATGTAGGAAAATGGACCTGGTGGAAGGTTCGCATTGCGCCCTATCCTTTAGTGAATGACGAACATAGCAAGAGCTGGATTGACTCCAACAGTGGCTCCCCTGCACACTTTGAATAATTAGGGATTCGCTTTATGAATATAAACACGCGAAAAGTGTACTATTTACCATTTCCACCAGTGATGACTATGAAAAATTCTTGTTAATCTTTCTCGACATGTTTGTATATTGTGATTAGTTTGAATAGCTCAATACCATGCTAAATTTCACTTGATTTTTCGTTTTAATTTTTCCACTCTGATTAACTCAACCCATTTATATGAATTTCTCAAATCTTTTATTGGTGGGTTTAATGTTCCAGGTATCATTTTGCAGGAAACATGGAAAGGGACATTGAATGCATGGCAAGGTAAACGTATAAAAGCAGATGCCAAGATGTCTGACTGATGTTTACTCCGTGGAGTCTTGCATTCGCTATGTTTGAAAATTATTCCCTGTAACCATTTTAAGTTTCGTTTAGTTTGGCAATACATGCTTGTTTCTAAAGGTGTCTACAGCGATTTGACTGTAGCAAATATTTATTTAACTAAAGGGCAGCTTAACCTTTGTTTAAATCTGAGGTGATCTAAAGGTCACTGCAATTATTTTCTGCCGTATTTCTGTCAGATCTAAAATACTTTAAAGATTCTACATGCGTTGCCCTTTATAAGAAACTGCTAAAAGCAAATCAAGTTAGATAGCAAACAAATTATAATAGTTTATGAAACCAATCACTTTTCCAGAACATTTCAAGGTTCTCCCTTTGACTGTAATTGACTAAAAGTGTTTGAGGTTAATATCCAGCATTTATATGTATGACAGATTGAGTTTGAGCTTCCCACCTTGTAATACCCATGTAATACAATAACCTCGGGTGCACTGAATCATGCTATTTTTTGTGCTCTTCAATGCTAGGAGCATAATAGCCATGAAAACGTGTGCATAATTGTTTAAGGCCTTGGGAAGTCAGAAAATAATATAATACGCTCACGTCCTGAATTAATATAAATGCCTGTTGTTTTGCGCCTAATAAGAAACACCTAGCTCCTCACTGACACGATTTAGTGTTTGTGGCACATTCTGCAAGTGTTTGAGCTAGCAGAGTTGTAATTTGCCTGGGAACATACCACAATATACCGTGAAAAGAAAGGTACATCTTCCGGGATGCGGTTTGGGTGTTTTTTTAGGATGAAGAAGCGTGACTGGTAGTGGGGAATGGATATGCGTCCATTGGGCCTTTGTCATTGTCTGGTACCATCTGCCCTACATTAAGCATGAGGTAAGGTAATTTAACTGTGCACTTAGAGCTCTTCGGGTTTCTATGTGTATGTATTTGGCTTGCTATGCTGGCTATACCAAACGATTAAGGACTGACAGATCTTTAGAAATGCTTTGCAGACCTAGGGAGACACAGCAACAGCTCAAAGGTGGAACACTGTTACGGGGCAACAAGAGTCCCAACCTTCAGCTCCAAAACCATACCGCTGCTGAGAACTAAGATGGTGGCTTTAGAAGTGTGAGGAGCTGTGGTGTCATCATATGCAGGCCCCATCCACGGGGGCTGAAGATTTCCCCCTGGTTCAGAGACAAAACTGTGTGGAAGAAGTGTTTGTGGCTGTTGATGGAGTGCCGGCTGTGTGCGGCAGCTGCCTACGGCTGCAGTCCAGCAATACAGTCAGGCCTAGCTTAACAAGGAAGTGGGAGACAGAGAGGAAAGGACCCCTTAGCAGGCCAAAACTCGCCTGCCCCTCTGAGAGGCCCTTAAAACAGACATGGCAGATGGACAAAAATAATAGTGTGGGAGTCTGCAAATTGGTCAAACAGTAGTAAAGATTTGCAAATAACTCAATAAGGACCTATCTAGAAGGAGAAAAGGCACAACATCTGGTTGAGGTCAATCCACTGCCCCTTTGTGTTAGTGAGACAGTGGAGCGGAGCTACACGATGAAAAGAAGGCTTCCTAGTGAGCTGTGAATGGAGGAGAACCCCTGCCTCTTAACAAATGAAGTGTTGGAGCACCTCCCCTTGACTACAAGTGGGTAACATTCAGCCTAGGGAGGGACCAACCAGTGGAGATACTTAGGTAGGGTGGCTGGTGAGAATCCTGGCATTTGCAGTACCTAATGGACTTCAGGCGAGAGTAACAAAGTAAAGAGGAGAGTTCGGCAGAGATAAAGAAAGGAGGCAGCCCTGAGAACAGGAATTCCTGAAAGAAGATCTGCTAGACCTACTAGAACAAAACAACGTCCTCCAAGACAAAAGGAAGGACCTTGAAAACCGATCACAGAAAAGCAACATAAAAAGCCGATGAGTGGCTAGATGGATAGAAGGCTCAAACATTGGAAACTCAGTCCAGCGGTTGTTCAGAACAATCCTAGGCCCAACCGTAGAGGCAAAGATTGAAATGGACAGAGTGCACAGAATAGAATGAAATAGCTGCCCTGTAGACATCTTCGCAAAAGTAAACCAACTTACACTAAAGGAACAAATAATGAATGCAGACAGTTTGCAAAAATACTTTCAGCTTGTGTGGTGCTGAATTGCCCTGTTCCAGGATCTCTCTCAGCTAACCTTAAAAAATGAAGCGATTTCATGTCCCTCACTGCCTTTTTACGCAAGTACAATTTGATGTGCTGATGGGGCCAGGCACACTGTATCTTGTTTGAATGGAAAAGGAAAAATTACAATCTGAAATCGCAAAAGAAGCACAGGAACTACTGAACATTACAGATGTAAATCAGGAAGGCCCAAGGGAAATTAGAGTTAAAACCGCATCCATAAACAGAGGGAAGTGGAGGTTAGAAGCCAAAATGTAAATACTAAGTCAAAAGCAAAATACATTTTGCAGAAATGGAAGACAGCCATTGACCTAGCTCAGAAAATGTTCCTGAAGACAACCATCGGGGCTTTACACAGGAGATGATTCGGACTCGGGGTCGAACTGCGAGCCTGAAGACACAGAAGTCTGAACTTCATAAGTAACAGGGGGTCGGGTGGAAGGAAAGCGTCTGACTGGGGTTGAAGAAACATAGGGGAATGCAACGGATGAATCCATGGTGATAAGGGTCAAATTTAGTGTGTAGACAACTCTTGTTGTTTACAGGAATGTTGATTAAAATGTTGAAGTTCGGGGTTGGGACACATCTCGACATGCAGAGGAAGAGATGAGGGGCAGCATTTGCTGTATACAGACAAAGGCAGATATACCAAAAGTATACATTAGGAACATAACACCTCCCAAATGTCAAGCATGAAATCAAGATAATTCCCTTCAATGTGTGATGATTGATTTAATTAATTAATTTATTTATTTATGTAATTTATAAAGTGCATGTCTACCTAAAAAAGGTTTCCCAGCGCTGACATCCTCACCGAACCCACCAGAATTACTGAAACTGAAGACTGTTAATAAAAAGAAGGGAATAACCACGTTTTGAGCAGCTTACAAAAAGCTGTAAGTGATTTACAGGTTCTCAATGATTGTGGCAATGTGTTCCACAGTTTTGGTCCAAAATATGCAAATGCCCATGCACCTTGGCGGGTTCTCTTGACTCTGCGGACTACAGTCAGCTCCGGGTGGCTGGAGCAGAGCAGGCATTTAGATATGTACCGGGACACCAAAGGTCTCAAGTACAAAGGCACTGTTTTGAAAATACATTTGTGCATATAACATAAGGCTTTAAATTGTACCCAGTGTTCAATTGCCAACCAGTGAAGGGTATGTGGCATACTGGCTGATGAAGTAAATCTGGGTCGATGGAGAAGGAGCTGTGCAGCCGCATTCTGTGCGGTCTGAAACCGTTTAAGCAGAGAAATAGCGGTGCCCAAGTGTAAAACGTTTCCCTAGTCCAGTCTAGACATTACAAGCGCCTGGACTACTGCTGTTTGAGCAGAGGCCGGAAGGCACATCAAGATTTTCCTTAACCACTTAAGGAAACCAAAACAGATAGCTGCTACTTTGTTGATCTGATGGCTCATAAGACAGTTTGTCAGCGAGCCATACTCCCAGATTCTTTATCACCTGGACTGGTGATGGAGTAGTACCCAAAGCAGA
Source organism: Calotriton arnoldi (assembly GCA_963921515.1). Lineage (NCBI taxonomy): Eukaryota > Metazoa > Chordata > Amphibia > Caudata > Salamandridae > Calotriton > Calotriton arnoldi. The sequence goes on from CAWUFW010001171.1 coordinate 890,391, forward strand.
TGGCCACAGATGAGGGCCCCAGACATGAGATTGGTTACCCACCAGCAGAACCTCCAGCTTGTCCCCATTCAATTTTAATGATTTTTCATTCATCCCAGATGAAACTTGGGCAAGACAGCTGTTCAGAGATTCTGCCTGGTGGTTCTCCTGAGATGATAAGGATACCACAATTTGGGTGTCATCTGCATACGAGAACAATGTCAGCCCATGGGATTGTAAATCTCTGTAAGTGGTCTCACATGCAGGTTAAAAAGTAGGGGGCTCAGGGTCGAGACCTGCAGCACCACGGAAGCTAGGTGGTGTGGGCTGGACCTATGATGATAAGAATGTACCTGAAAGGCGCAGTCTTGTAAGAAAGAGCTCAGCCATACCAGGGCTGCACCACACACACCCATGTCTCCTAGCCTGGTCATCAAAGTGGAATGGTTCACCATGTCAAAAGCAGCACAGAGATCCAATAGGATCAGTGCCACTGCGCTCCCTTTATCTAGCTGGCAGCAAAGATATTCCATAACGCTGAGGAGGGCTCATTTGGTACTGTGACCAGGCCTAAAGCCTGATTGTGAAGAATGTAGTAGACCATTTAGTTCAATATAAGATGAGAGCTGTAGATTAACATGTTTCTCCAACACCTTGCCAGGTAGGTCGCTTCCCCACCACACAGCTCCGCATGTGTTGTCTGCCCGCTGCTTCTGCAGGTAAGATCGCCCTCCGCTTGTGGCCCCGGTGCCCGTATTTCTTGCCCGTCTCCCCATTTTCCTTCTGTGCCCCTCGCTGCCCCATTTGCGTTGTGCTGTAATTTGTCTGTTTTCTCCCCCTTTTTTCCTTTCTGTGCCCCTCGCTGCCCCATTAGCGTTGTACTCGTATTTTGTCTGTTTTCTCCCCCTTTTTCCTTTCTGTGCCCCTCGCTGCCTCATTAGCGTTGTACTCGTAATTTGTCTGTTTTCTCCCCCCCTTTTTCCTTTCTGTGCCCCTCGCTGCCCCATTTGCGTTGTGCTGTAATTTGTCTGTTTTCTCCCCCCTTTTTTCCTTTCTGTGCCCCTCGCTGCCCCATTAGCGTTGTACTCGTATTTTGTCTGTTTTCTCCCCCTTTTTCCTTTCTGTGCCCCTCGCTGCCCCATTAGCGTTGTACTCGTAATTTGTCTGTTTTCTCCCCCTTTTTCCTTTCTGTGCCCCTCGCTGCCCCATTAGCGTTGTACTCGTAATTTGTCTGTTTTCTCCCCTTTTTCCTTTCTGTGCCCCTCGCTGCCCCATTAGCGTTGTACTCGTAATTTGTCTGTTTTCTCCCCTTTTTTTCCTTTCTGTGCCCCTCGCTGCCCCCATTAGCGTTGTACTCGTAATTTGTCTGTTTTCTCCCCCCTTTTTCCTTTCTGTGCCCCTCGCTGCCCCATTAGCGTTGTACTCGTAATTTGTCTGTTTTCTCCCCCTTTTTCCTTTCTGTGCCCCTCGCTGCCCCATTAGCGTTGTACTCGTAATTTGTCTGTTTTGTCCCCCCTATTTTTCCTTTCTGTGCCCCTCGCTGCCCCCATTAGCGTTGTACTCGTAATTTGTCTGTTTTCTCCCCCCCTTTTTCCTTTCTGTGCCCCTCGCTGCCCCATTAGCGTTGTACTCGTAATTTGTCTGTTTTTCTCTCCCCTTGTACTTTGTGCCCCCGCTGCCTCTCGCCATTCCCGCCGCTGCGTCCCTGCGGCCCCGCCCCCTGACTGCCCATTCGCTGCCCCTGCCTCCCGCCTCCCAGCTGCTCCTCCCTCCCACCTCCCCATAAATGGCGGCCGCTGCGCGCCGCGCCGCTGGCGCGCCTAAGGCAAGCCCGTCTGCGCCCGTCCGCGACTGGACCGCGCCCAGCGCCAGAACCCCTGGATCCCACCGATGCAACACTACTCGACGGACCTACGATGCCGCCACCCTCACCGCACTCAATGCCGGCCGGAACCCTGCCTGCTACCGAGCCTCACCGAGACGCACCCACGGACCCTTCACCTGCCAAGCCTGCCGATTCACCTGCCCCCGGACGTGCACCACCCCCGCCAAGACGTGCACCAGCAGCAACCACCTGAAATGCATCCTGTTGAACACCCGCTCCGTCCACAGGCACGCCGTGGAACTCTGGGACCTGCTCGACGCAACAGCACCGGACGTCGCCTTCCTCACCGAAACCTGGATGAACGCCTCCTCAGCGCCCGACATCGCCATAGCCATCCCGGACGGATACAAGATCACCCGGAGGGACCGCGTCAACCAGACGGGAGGAGGCATCGCCATCGTACACAAGAACACCATCCGCATCTCGACTAACTCCGACGAGACCTTCACCGCCGCCGAACACCTACACTTCCAGATACACACTGACCCCAAGACCACCCTCCGAGGCACCCTCATCTACAGACCCCCGGGACCACGCACACTATTCAGCGAAGACATCGCAGACTTCATCAGCCCGCACGCCATGCCCTCCGCCGACTACATCCTCCTAGGGGACCTCAACTTCCACCTGGAGAACAACAACGACAGAAACACCACCGCCCTGCTGGACAACCTCGCCAACCTCGGACTCAAGCAACTGGTGAACACGCCCACCCACTACGCCGGCCACACGCTTGACCCCGTCTTCTCTTCCAGCAAGCACATCTCCTTCAGCCACGCCACCGGACTCCACTGGACCGACCACAGCTGCGTCCACTTCAGCTTCAGAAAGACTGCGACCCACCACCACCCGCAACAGGCTCCCCGCCGGAGCTGGAGCAAGATCACCGCCGAGCAGCTCACCGCCTCCCTCAGCCAGAACACACCCACCAACACAACGGACCCAAACGAAGCAGCCAGCAACCTCGCCAAGTGGCTGACCGCCTGCGCCGACGACCTCGCACCACTAAAAACCCTCCCAGCAGACCCGGAAGCAAGAAAACCCCTTGGTTCACCAACGAACTCAAGGAATCCAAGAAGAACTGCCGCACTCTCGAGAAAACCTGGCGACTCGACCAGACCACAGACAACAGGACCGCCCTCAAGCACGCCACCCGCAAACACCACCAGCTGATCCGTGCCACCAAGAAGTCGGCACTCAAAGAACGACTGGACAACAACGCCCACGACAGCAAGGAACTTTTCAGCATCGTCAAAGAGTTCTCCAACCCCAGCGCCGGAAACAACGACATCACCCCCTCGCAAGACCTCTGCAACTCACTCGCCGCGTTCTTCCACCGCAAGATCACCGACATACATAACAGCTTCGACGCACAAACCACGCACCCTACCGCCGAACCAACGCCCGCCACCACCACCCTCTGCAACTGGACCCCGATCAGCACCGAAGACACCACCCGCACGATGAACTCCATCCACTCCGGATCACCAACCGACCCCTGCCCACACCACGTCTTCAACAAAGCCGACGCCACCATCGCACCCCATCTCCGGGACATCATCAACTCCTCCTTCCACACCGCCACCTTCCCGGAGAGCTGGAAGCACGCCGAGCTTACCGCCCTCCTGAAGAAACCAACGGCGGACCCCACCGACCTCAAGAACTACCGTCCCATCTCGCTCCTTCCGTTTCCGGCCAAAGTCATCGAGAAGACCGTCAACAGACAGCTTGCCGCCTTCCTCGAGACGAATGGATCCCTCGACCCCTCGCAGTCCGGGTTTCGGGCCAACCACAGCACCGAGACCGCCCTCATCGCAGCCACTGACGACATCAGAACCCTAAACGACAACGGGGAAACAGCAGCCCTCATCCTCTTGGACCTCTCCGCGGCGTTCGACACCATCTGCCACCGCACCCTAGTGAAGCGCCTCAGCAACATCGGAATCCGAGAGAAAGCACTGGAATGGATCATCTCGTTCCTCGCCGGAAGAACCCAGAGAGTCCGCCTCCCCCGTTCAGATCCGAGGCCACCGAAGTCATCTGCGGCGTTCCACAAGGATCTTCACTCAGTCCAACCCTCTTCAACGTCTACATGAGCCCCTCGCAGCCATCGCACGCCAACACAACCTCAACATCATCTCCTACGCCGACGACACCCAGCTGATCCTCTCCCTCACCAACGACCCCACCACCGCCAGAGCCAACCTACACGACGGGATGAAAGACGTCGCCGACTGGATGAGGATCAGCCGCCTTAAACTGAACTCAGACAAGACGGAAGTCCTCATCCTGGGCTCATCACCCTCCGCCTGGGACGACTCCTGGTGGCCCCCGGCCCTGGGCACCGCGCCCAAGCCAACGGACCACGCACGAAACCTGGGCTTCATCCTGGACTCCTCCCTGTCGATGACCAGACAAGTCAACGCCGTCTCATCTTCGTGCTTCAACACCCTGCGCATGCTCCGCAAGATCTTCAGATGGATCCCCACTGAAACCAGGAAGACCGTCACCCAGGCACTCGTCACCAGCCGACTGGACTATGGGAACACCCTCTACGCCGGAACCACAGCCAAACTTAAAAAAGACTCCAGCGCATCCAGAACGCCTCCGCACGACTCATCCTGGACATCCCCCGACACAGCCACATCACCGGACACCTGAAAGACCTGCACTGGCTCCCCGTCAGCAAGAGAATCACGTTCAGACTCCTCATCCACGCACACAAGGCCCTCCACGACCTGGGCCCAAAGTACCTCAACGACCGCATGACCTTCTACACGCCCACCCGCCAGCTACGATCAACCAGCCACGCCCTCGCCACCGTACCACGCATCCGCAGAACCACCGCCGGAGGAAGATCCTTCTCCTACCTGGCAGCCAAGACCTGGAACTCCTCCCCACTCACCTTCGGCGAACCCAGGACCATCTCTCCTTCAGGAAGCAGCTCAAGACCTGGCTGTTCGAGCAGTAACTTACCCCCTCCCCCAGCGCCTTGAGACCCTCCCGGGTGAGTAGCGCGCTCTATAAATGCCGTGATTGATTGATTGATTGAATGTGGGTAGGAGTGATATGGGCCTATAGTTTGACCATACCAGATGGTCCAAGTTTTTCTTTTTTAATAAAGGACGCTTCCATGCTAGCAGAACAATGCTTTCTGTCAAGGAGGAATTTAATAATTGAGTAAATTGCTTCAAAACGTATAACCCAATCTTGTCCAGTATTGAGGTGGGGAGGGGTCAGGTGGAAAGCTTGATCTGATAGTTGCAAGCAGAGAACTAAACAAAGTCACATCTAGTGGTTGTAAAAATTCAGCACACAGATTAAGTCAGAAGAAACTTCACAGGGGCTAGTGGAGGACACTCCTACAAAATAGGCCTGAATGTCTGCTATTTTCTTTAGAAAGAAGATTGCATTTTCATCACTTGTGTGAGGGAAGTAGAGGGGATGGTGCTAGCATGATGCGAAAGATTCTTCACTACCCTAAATTAAGTTTTAGGGCAGTTTTTGGCCACCGTGATCCAGTCAGAGTAAAATTTGGCTTTAGCAATGCTACATTCTTTCCGATAGATTTTTAAAGCTACTTTATATGTCAATTTGTCCTCATGATTGTAGGTTTTATACCATCCCCTTTGTAACCTTTTGCACAAATGTTTGGTTTGGTGCAATAAATCATTGAACCATGGGGCAGGGGGGTAGTTCGATGGTGTTTTTTGCTAGAAGTGGAACTTAGCACATTGAGAAATCCAAGAGTCTAAAGTATGAGCGTCCGCTTCTCCTGACTCACTCAAAGTGGGGCAATTACCTTCAAGTAAGGAATTTAGAACTGGAACCTTAAGCTTAGACCAGCTCCTACCATGGAATGTCTCTGGAGCCTCTCTCATTTGCAGTCCAGATTGAACAGACAATGAGAAAGGAACTACAAAGTGATCCGTCCATGTTAAAGGAATAGGCTGATCGGTTATAAAGCACCAAGGTCAGTAAATATAGGATCCAACATATGGTGGGCCACGTGGGTAGAGTAGTTCAAAATAAGATGAACATTAAGAGCCGCAAGGTCCTCGATAACAGACAAAGCCATACTACAGTCTGCCTTATCAAAATTAATTGATTTGGCGTGCCTTCAGTGCACCATCGGCGCGCCCGCGTCCCGCGTCCGCAGCATGTCCATGTTTAATAGCGCCAGCCGGAAGCAGCTGACAGGCTAAAATCAGCTAGCGCACTAACCGCTTTTCACTAATGGCCCAAAGATGGCCACCTACAAACAAATTCATCCGCAAATACAATCAGCCTTCAATTCCCCCAGTAAACATTCCCACGGCACCGCACAGATCCCCAAATTCAACTTTTTAAAACAATTCTTAAAAGATTTAAAAATAGCTTGGAAAATCAACCTGATCATGAGTGGAGCTGGAATTCGCTGCACCATGGCCACGTTTAATAGCATCGGCTGGGAGCAGCTGACAGGCTAAAATCAGCTAGAGTGGTAACCACTCTTCGCTAAAGGCCCAACAATGGCTGCCTACAAACAAATTCCCCCGCAAGTACAAGCAGCATTCAATTCCCCCAGTATACATTCCCACGGTGCCCCACAGAGCCCTGAATTCAAATTTTAAAAACAGTCTTAATTTTTTTTAAAATAGCTCAGAAAATCGACCTGGTGGTGATGAGGGGATCAAGAATCTGTGACGCTATGGCACTGGCGTAGCAAGGGGGGGGCGGAGGGGGCGGTGCGCCCCGGGCGGCACGAGTTTCGGGGGCGGCGGCGGCAGCAAAAATCATCGCCAGCACCCCCCCCCAGTGCGGCGGCAAAAGGCAGGGACCGCCACGGGCGGCAGAGTGCCTAGCTACGCCACTGCGCTATGGCTGTGTTTAATATCACCAGCCGGGGGCAGCTGACAGGCTAAAATCAGTTAGGGCCTACAAACAAATTGCCCTGCAAATACAAGCAGTCTTCAATTCTCCAGTACACATTCCCACAGTGCACCACAGAGCCACAAATTCAAGTTTTAATTTAAAAAAAAAAAGATTTAAAAAATAGCTCAGAAAATGTCCCACCAAAATGTATTATGGCCAAACAATACTGAGAAGATTGGGCAATGATATTTCCAAGCTGCAGGGTGCTCACTAATAAAATAGAAACACCTGGAGGTTGAGATGAAGATGGCATCCCCTGCAATTCTTCACCTCGGCAAAGTAAATCTGCAGGAGTCAAAATACTTCTAGGTCCACTAACAGGGTTCACCCTAGTGAGCGAGTATGGCAATAAAATTGGCAGATGGCTCTTTTTAAATGGCATACTCAGTGGGAGGGGAGTTTTTTTTAGTGTCAATCAATGTACCTAATCAAGGCAAAGAAACATAAATAAAAGTAACACTACAAGAAATTATTAAACATGGCTTGGGGTCCTTAACGATAGGAGTGGATTGGTATGTGGTTGCGGATGATGAAGTAGTTAGGACTAGAAGATGCTTCGGGGCACTTCTACGCACTAAGATGTAGCCAAAAAAATGGTTGAGACAGGTGAACCTAGTGGAAGTTTGGAATGATGGAGAGACTACAACTATGACGTAGATGATTTCAGGGGTTGTGCATGGAGTGATCACACTATCCAACAAAACAGCAGCTGTAAATTACCTAAAATGGGAGCCCCATATGCACCCATGTATGTGCCTAAATGAGGTCATCCTGAGGGACAGAGTAGTGAGGGCATGATTGCTGAGCAAATTGGGAAGTAACTCCAATTCAGCAATATTAATGAGAACAATCTAAATGTTATTTGGGATGCCCCTAAATCCATAGACAGAGGTAGGATTTCAGAAGAGGGATCTTGCCTAAACAAGATTCGAAAAACCACACAGGTGAACTAAGAGGAGGGAACTGGAAGTAGCGGAAGAACTACACAAAGGGAAAAAGCAATTATAATTGAAAATTCTAACACTGAGACTGGTTTTATACACATCTTGCAAAGTATCATAAATTGATTTATGCATTCTTAAAAGGCATTTCATTGAACTTGATCAACCCCATTGACTGACGTCTCCACTTTTTGATTTGCTTTTGGTATGTTCACCCCCTTTACATTTTTCACATTTAGCACAATAAATTTACAAGTCATAAATTCATACACTGGAGTCGTATGTCTCAACTCTATCAATGCATCTGTTTACTTCCATCATAACCTGACAATTAAAAAAAAACAAAGTTTGTGTAAACATAGATGATTTTGAAGTAAGTAATGTTTGTTTCAAGTTCACAAACATTACTCAAAATTATTTCATACCATTCAATCCTCAAATACTATGTTCATTCCATTTGAACAAAACTTGTCTGTCAAAATTTGCACTAATGTTGTAATGGGTAAATACGATGTCAAAGAGTGCCATGATGTGTGCAGGTCTGACAAAGACAATACCGATTAATTCAATGCCAACGTATGCCATGACCTGTGCCCATATGAAAATGTCAATGCTCATAAATACAATGTCAAAGTATGTCATAATCTATGCATGCACAACAGCGATGATACTGGCAGTAGCAATGTCAATGTATGCCATAATCCATGTACAAACAGTGAAAGCAATGTCAATGTATGTCATGATCTAGGAATGCACAACCATGTCAATATCGTTAAAAACAATACCAATGTATGCTATGACAACTGTACAAAAGCTATTGAGAATGTTGATAAATATGACACCAGTGACTGGTATATTATTCTTAGGAGTTCCAGTGATCTCATACCATTGCTGTTGGATTTACCCAAGGTGACCTCCCCATCAAACCCCTAGTCAGAAATACGTGGTCAAACAGGCCCTGCAACCCGCATCCACACCTATCAAATAACAGGTCACTGGTGGGGCCTCTCTTAACCCAAATATATTCGCACACCCAGGTAATACCTTAATCGATCCCACAGATAGATAATTGCACCACAAACAGGTTTGCGGCAATTGGCCCCAATAAAACACATTTGGCCAAAGGCTTGCATTCCCCAAAAATACAACAAAGCTAGATGCCACATGGATATAGAAACATTCAGCCAACCAGGACACGACATGCACACCACACGTAGTGATCACGCATTCCTCATGCTGGACATCTACACACATACACACTGGCCCATACCAGCTCTCCCCGAGGTCGAGAGCCATATGTGTCCTTATCAAGATGCTCAACCCTGTTAATTTATGACTGAAATGCCTTTTAAGAATGCATAAATCAGTTTATGATACTTTGCAAGATGTGTATAAAACCAGCCAAAACTTTGGACACCGAGAGACTTTACTCAGACGCATTCTGTTGAGACTCTCCCGGCCTCTCTGTTTAATCAAACCAACTTGTTTCTGTTTTGCCAAACGCCTCTTGTCTTTTCATTTCTTTAAGGTAAATTCATAACCAAGCAACACTAATATTACAATAGATACATTACACTTATACTCAGTGCCACTTTGCAAATTTCAAGTTCAAGATCTTGCCAACATGGAAGAAGAAGATATGTCCAAAACAATAGGATAGCATAGGCAAATGATCCTTGTATTATGTCATCAGATGTAGTCAGATCTTCTGGCTCACATAAGGAATCCCACCTGAAAAACACTGAGAGATAAAACCACGGCAGCGCTACATTAAGTAGACACAGGATCATTCCAAACCACTGTTCCAATATCCGGTGGAATGTCACAACCAAATTTCAGTTGTGTGCTACAAGAAGTATGTCCCACAATGATGTGACCCATCAACACCGACATACACTTTACACACAATGAGGATTTTACCAATGTAAAAGTAGGTTGTCATGAATTCGCTCCTCTACCACATGTGTTTTGAGCAAATGATAGCACACATATTGCTTGGGTGCCAATATACCACAGAGAACAAGTCCAATGTAATTTCCAAAACCTCCATTCAATCATTGCAAATTTCCTTGGTACAAAATTTGTACATCCAAAGTATGTGTCTGTCTTTCCCGTGATCAACACAGATTTCCTTTGTACTTAGAAACAGCACCATATACCAGCAAATGTCATAACTCTGAAATGTCCAAATGAAGTTGACATGGTGAAGGAACCTAAAACAGATTAAAAAAAAACTACATTACCTATCACACAGAACATGATGGCTACATTACAAAGGCAACTTGTGGAGGACACAGTTTCTCAAAACAATCAGAGGAAAACAATGTCACTGAAGACAGAAGTCAATGTGCCCACACTTTGATCGACAAACACCTTTGGCCTGTTGTTCCCTGATCTTGTACTTCCCAAAAAAGTACCACCACATACTTCTCTCATCAACACATCAATAGTTGGTGAAATGGTGAATGACATAACATGTAAAGATAGACTTACACTCATACGAAGAAGTTGTCAATGACATCTCAACGTAGGTCAACTCCTTCCTCTTCACCACTATCATCTTCATTTGGCATATCAGGATTCTCACCCAGTGGCTCTTCATGGTCTCCATCCTCTATGATGTAAGGGATGCTCCCTTGCAGATTGATGTTGTGGAGCATGTAACAGGCCACAGTGATTTGGTACACCTTAGCGGGTGAGTAGAAGAGGGCTCCATCGGTTTTGTCCAGACAGCGAAATTTGGCCTCTAGGAGCCCAAAAGCCAGCTCCACTGGCTGCCGTGTTCTGCCATGGGCCTCATTAGAATGGACTTCCCCTGGTATTGTTGGATTATTCAGTGATGCCAACAACCAGGATCGGTTGGGATTACCTGAGTTTCCTAGATGGAAGACAAAAAACAGAGCAAAATTATGTAACACCATTTCTGATTATTACTCTAGAAATTAACCAAACAATAATGACAGATTGTACTTACCAACATTCCAGGCCCTTTCAGGTCCAGGTTTTGATATTTTCTGGGGTATGGGCTGTTCAATAGTAGAAAGGAATCATGGGAAGAGTCGGGGAAAGGTGCACAGACCAGTAGCAGCCGCTAGTACTGTGAAGTGGTGGGGTGGGGGAAGTGGGAACACAAAAAGACAGAATAACAAAACTAAATAATACATAATAAAGCACTTATCTTCTCTGATGGCTGCTGCCTTACTCTCGATCCTTGCCACCTGCCAGGAACTTCTGCACACACACTGCGCAGGCTCCCAGCTCCCAATCCCAATGCTGCTCACATCCTGGAAATAGTGAGCAGCACTGGGATTGGTCCGAGCTCCTCTGTTTGGCGCTGAGACATTGACTGGTAGCCTGTGTTGGGTTCTCCACCCAGTTGTTCAACAGGGCTAGGTGGAGAAAGGGAAAGTGAACATGATGGTTTGGCCGGCCCTCTTGGGCCGGCCAAACCATCATGCACACTTAGCAGTGCCCACCACTCCCCTCTCCTACCTGGTGCTTGCTGCAGCATCACTGTGGCTGTCCCCACCCCTCCCTCAGCTCGGCTGGTGGGCAGCCTGCAGGACGCAAAATAAAATGATAATAAAAATGTTTTATTATCATTTTATTTATGTCCTTGCCTCTGCTGGCTTTCAGCAAGGGGGGAAATGCTCCTCCACCATAACGGAGGAGCCACCACTGGCACAGGCTCTTGTGATGTACAATTCTCGTAAGGAGAGAACTTGCACGTTGATTCAATGGAAATGTTTCCGATTCCAGGAGAGCTGTTCTCTGGCGTCTAGTGGCACAAAGGCAATATGTGTGCCATTGTTTGTTGCAAACACATGTGGTAGGCAACCCAACCCATAAAAGTCCCCCTTCACATTGGCTAAATCCTGCTGCCATGGAAACTGGATGAAGCTGTTGATGTGTCTCATCATTGAAGAAAAAACGTCTTGGAGCACACCACAGAAAGCTGGTTATGACATGCCACCAGATACTACCACAGTGTATTGGAAAGAACCTGTGACCACAAAAGGAAGTACTGCCATGAGTTTGACAATTGGTGTAAGAGATGTGGGATTCCTGTTGTGAGGCTGAAGATTTGGCTCCAACTGATGACATAAATCCAGTATGGTTTATCTATTCAGCCTGAACGTTTTGATTGTATCCCTTACTTCTATGGTGGCCAGGTCTGGAAATGGGTGGTATTTCGGAGGCTGTTGTTTCCTCATTCTTAGTGTTCATATGTTTGCATTGGAAAAACATGTGAACATTTATTACATCATCCAGAGCCACATATTTGACGAGTAACACATGCTTAATGTAATTTGTCAATATGTATAGTTTGATACATAATTTGAATCAACATCTGCTTCTTGTCCCTTACCCATCACAAATGACATTTGTGGCTTTGATGCAAATCTTTACGATAAATGTGTAATTAAAAATTTCAAAATTATTATCAACACATTTTTTTTCAAATAAATAAATTGTCAATGGAGGTGTCCACAACACCGTGCTAATATTGCGTTTCAGCACAGTAAAACACTTCACATAAATGTTTCTTCTCAAAAATATTTGTTCATCGAAGTGTGCTTATTTGAACACACTAGGCCCTGTTTGGAGTGGTGGTGACGCACTTAACAGTCACTAACACACTAGTTTGAACTCTTAAAATGGCAGGTGCTTGACCTCGCAGATACGAAATGTAGAATTGGACAGCGGCGGCGGAAGTCAATCGCGCATTGTGCGGTAAACTCCACGACAGACACAGACATAGGCTAACGTTGGTGAACGTAACAGTAGAAGGCCAATGACTGTGTTCATCTCTGGTGTTGATCGCGTATGTCACGTATATGTACACGGCGGTTGTAAAAATCATAACACTGCTGCTATCAAGACCTCCTCCACTATTGCTGCTGTTTGTCATCTCTGGGAACAACCGTGCCAGGTCAAGCAGGTGAGAGGGCCCCTGCATTCTCAGCAGTGGAGCTAGAGCTGCTGGCGACTGAGGTCCTTTCCCTGTATGGCCAACTCTATGGCTCTCCAGAGGAACTGGCACATGTCTGAAATAAAAATGTGAATCTGTCTAACTGGCTTATTTCCATTTACACAGGTTACAAAGTGGGTTTGAGTTCCAGAGTGAACTGTAGCAATTCATGTCAGGGATTTGTAAGTACTGTTCAATGTCTAATAAACATCACCATTAAAATGTGTAGTGTGTTTAAAGCCTTAGATCATATTAGGTGTGCATGTAGAGATCAATGCATGTATGGATTTATCGTACCTCTGCTAATTTGGCAACTCACATTATGTTAAAAGGAAAGCCAAATATATAGACCTTACAACTGGAGATGTGTATGTACTCTGTAAAAAGCAATTGCAGTTGATGTTAGCTATGTGTATAGTCCCACAATTCCCTCAGCCTAGATCAGGGCTCTCCAAACTGTAGTTTGAGAGCTACCAGTAGCTCCCAGACACCTTCAGAGTAGCACATAGCCTCAAGGTCACTTATTGGATGGGCACGAGGTTACCCTTTTAATGTAATAGTTGCGGAAAATCAGTGTTCATGTGACGGCATGAAAATCAGGCAGCAGATACCAAGGCCTGACAATGAGCAGTCCCCAGTCAGAATCGTGGGCCAGGCTAGACCTGATTCACAGTGTCAAACAATTAAAGCACTAAGGTACAGCTGTGAAGAACATATGCAGCTCCAATTTTTTGGTGCACTTAAGATATGCCCCTGAAAGCTTTTAAATGGACAACAGTTGAAAGTGAGATATTCCTGACTTCTTGCGCTAACACTTATTTTCCAAAGACTCACATGTCAAAATATGTCATGTCCAAACTGCAGGTACCTCCTTCACACTGGCCACTATTCACTGTGCCATACATTTTATTGTTTAGCCATCAGTAGTTCAGAATCCCTTGGACTGATCAGAAGTGGGTCACATCACAGATTATCTAGGGGCCCCTGGGCTAAATGATATCACCAACCTAGTTTAGTGTGTTTAGACCATGAGATGGGTTGAGGATGGCAACAGGTCACTTCAAATGTGTGTAAGAGTACATAGGTGTAGGTCAGCATGTGGCAATACACATGTTGTATGCCGACTCATGAGTTATGCTACTGATAGCTGTAGACATATTTAGTGACTTCAATAAAGACAAACTAGAAGCCCCAATCCCATTGATTTTTCTTGCCTTTCTTGTATCCATACAGGTCAACATCCATCAGAGGCAGGATATATAGAAGGCCATCACCAGAAAGGTGCGGATCCTTGGGGTCTACAGGGGTGCAGCGTCCATTGGCGCAAGAGGTGGGAGCTGGACGCGGAAGATCACAGAAGTCCAGCTGGGGTAATCTTCTGAACATGTGAGGGGCGCGCACCGCTCCCTGACCCCCCTAATGGCCCACATTCTTGCGGTAGCCTATCCAGAGCTTGACGGGCAATTGAGGGCCCAACAGCAGCAACAAATGGTAAGTCCTAAACTGAGTTTGACATGTTACATGACCCAATGTACTGTCCTGAGCAGAAACATGGCTGTGGAAACTCCACAAATACATCATGTAGTTTGATGCAAAGGAGGACAGTTGTACCAAACAGACAACTAGTCTTTATTGTTTCAGGTGTGATGCTCCTTAAGTAATGTGGATTATGTTATGGTAGCCCTATTACATGTGACATGTCATACTTTGCACTTCTGATGCAGTGGCTGTACCAAACGGCTCATTGGTAAGTTGGGATTCTACACAAACATGATTGAGCATGTAAGCCTAAATCACTGGTGACATTAGTATTAGTGCCTACATTTTGGATTCTAAACATATCACAATTGGTATTTTACATCAAAAGTACTTTTTCATTCCTGTTTAAAGCATCATATTAGCATGATGGCTCACTCCTTCACTAGTAATGTGTTTTGTAAGCCAGTCTGTCTGTTTAGAAACAATTGTGATAGGTATACAGTTATTGTGAATACACAGACAGGAACGTGTACATATTGGTGACAGAGAAACACATACCCTAAAGAATTACTCGGTGTCCTTTGTCATGCCCAGATGATGAAGCAATGAGGGAGATACATGGCATACTTCCAGAGATTTCACAACATTAAAAGCTCCATGACATATGTGTAGGTGTATTCAATTAGGTAACCTCAAAATCAGACCAGGTTCTTGACTCATTACCCAACTCTTTACAAGCATCAAGGTGTAATATGTTGCCTAATCTGAGTTGTATGTGAGTGTCTGAAGTAAGTATTACATGGGAATTAGTGTATGGGAAAAATGTACTGTGATGGTCTATAAATGTTTGGACTACAGTGAAAGCCAACATATTTAGTGGAACAATTTCACTGAGACACTAAAAACTTCAACTGATTATAGGCCTCTAGGAATGAAATGTGTGATTCATTTTGCTCTGTACGGAATTGTATTAGGAATGTTTTGAGGACTATTTATTTACTTATGCTGTTTAAGGTATTTGTCATTCCCCCACCACATTTTTTTTCTGACTGTCTTCTACAGCCTAGGTATCTATTTGATATGTGATACATTGGGAAGCTACTTCAGTACAGCTTTCATTAAACGATGTTGACAGTTGACATATTTCAGTGTTTTGTAGTAAGTGTTATCATTGTGAAATGCCCATACAGAGGTGACATGATTTCAGTTTATGCTAATATTGGTACAACAGTGCAGTATTTGTGGTCTCTTATTTATTCATAAAAGACTTTTTGGGAATGTACAGTATACAGAATTTAGGGCCTCATCAAGACACTGTACAAAGGTATTTTTGGTAGATGTCCTTTTGGGTGATATCAGATCCATTTTCTAAACTACAAAGGCCAAAGATATAGAGGTGTGAAACAGTTCCAGGAGTTAACTAATGATGAGTTTGAGACAAGAACATACATGATATAGGAGCTATCAGGGGGAATGACATAACTGTGACAATATTTTTTTCTTATTCTGTTGGATACATGCATGTGCTCATGCTAATGGTGAAGCAAATGTTGAGAGCCTTGATGCAAATGAAATCTGTTAACTTTGAATATGTATTTTGATCAAAGGTCATGACCAATTCTGTTTACACAGATTTGTTTAACCTATTGCATATGTCATTTCAGCATCATCTAGGGCAAACGAAGGAAAAAGAGCCAACATCGGCGGGAAAGCAGCTGGCCACAGTGGTTCCAGTGCATCGAGGGACCCAGTAGCCCAGAGGGTGAGGGGAGTGCAACGGAGGATGCCAGCTCGTCAACCTCTTCTTCTTAGGCAATCTCCAGTGGACACTCCCTAGTGTTGGCGGACCCAACAGGAACTGTAAAGCCTTCATCCTTATCCGTCACTCCCAGTACCATCTCCACCCTCTCTGTTGCTCACCACCCAGTTTGCTGCACACACTCCCTAAGAAAGGTGTCATCTCCTTCGCTCCAGGCACCTCCTCCCTGCCCCTGCCCCCCAGCTGCACTGAATGAGGAGGATATTGCCCTACTCAGGAACATCTCTGTAGGTCAGACAGTACTGCTGGCAGCCACATGCAAGAAATGGTAGCCTACATGAAAGGCACTCACAGTGCAATGTCTGGCCTACAGAGGTCTTTTCAGAGTCTGGACTCATTCACCACAGCCTCTTATCCATCCCAACCTTGTGGCCCAACTCCTGTCCCTTCCATCCCAATTCTCTATTCCCAGACATGTCCCAAGCACACACACACAATTACATGCACACACTCATACAGACACAAGCAGCACAGCCACACAGAAACACAAACATCACAGGAAGCACTTGCATGTAGCCAAAAATACAGACACCACCACCATTCCCACAGTAACCACCATCATCATATCCGTACACACCACAGACACCACCACCCCCACAGTTACCACCCCCACCACTATCACATTTGTATACAACACAGACACCACCACCCCCACAGTTACTACCCTCACCACCATCCCATCAATACACACCACAGACACCAACACCCCCACAGTTACTACCCCACTACCATCACATCCACACACACACCACAGACACCACCACCCCCACTGTTACCACCCTACCACTATCGCATCCACAAACACCACAGACACCACCACACCCACAGTTACCATTACATCAACATCCACAACACCCACAACCAGCACATCCACAGCACACCTATCCACAAACACACCCCCTTACAGTACACACCCACAATACACAGACATACACAATCAAGCACACAACAGGCACATATGACACAAGAAACACCCATGCTTGCAAAACATACACCAGATCCACAGGCAACTGAACCATCAACAGACATAGGCACATCACACACTGGCACTCCCTCTACCTCCCAAAACCCACTCCCTTCCAAACAGCCTACCAAGTTCCCCATAGAGGATTCCAGTGTTTCCCTTGCCCTAACCCCTCCCAAACCTCCAACTACCCCTACCAAATGGCCTTCTACAACTCCCATACCCCAAGCCACCCATTCCAAGTCCACCCCTACAATAAGCCCATCCACTGCCTCCACTTCCCAATGCATCCCTTCCAAATGGAAAACCAACCCTTCCATACTGAAATCCACCCCTTCCCAATGTAAGGACACCCTTCCCAAACTCAAACTTACCACTGCCATGTGAGATCTGTTAGGTGCCTGCCCTGCCCACTGGATGCCCCTTCCTGACGAGGTTCCCCTTGGCAGTGTATCAGGAGAGAAGCTTTGTGCCATAGCCCTGTGCACATTCCTTTTTGGAGTACAGAACTGCCAACTGGCTTGGATTTTATTTAGAGACATTTCTGTTTGTTGTTCAATAAATACTTTGTTTTGATTTGACCAAATTGGCCCTGGCATTACTTTTCCTTTGCTATTATTTGATACCTAGCAAGGTTGCAGAGTGTGATGTGAATTTCATATTTTTGTTGAACATGATGGCAGGTTATGCTATATATTTTTATAAAGTCTACTTTGCTATGTGCATACACTGGTTGACATGCTATGTGATGGTCATTTGATTTTATGGGCAAGCATGCAACTTTGTAATGGCCACTTGCACCACCTAATTGATGTGACATTTTTTATTTGGATATGTTACTACAGGTGTGTTTGTTTCATCTTGATTGCTGATCAGTGTGAAAAGGGTTGTATCTATTGTACTTGGGTTCAGTGCAGGACTTGCACTAGACAAGGGGAAATGTTACATGGATGGGGTTGTTGCAGAATTCACATTTGGGACTGACATTAATGTAACTGGTATTTCAAATGGTAATGATTACACCTTGTCTAGATCAATGTCAACATCATGTTTCATTGCAATTGTCCCTATGATGTGTGTTGCATATGTTTTTCATATCTGCAAGTTAGATATTTATTTATGCACTCCTGGAGGGTGATATTTGGACATATATTTTGATACCCTTTTTGGGCACGTGTCCATTTTTAGGCAGGTTGCTTCCACCACATTTATCTACGATTCAAGTGATGTTACAGGTGTGTTCATTTGAACTTCTAACACTTCAACATTACCCACATGTGCATCTAACATTGATATGCTATTGCTTGCATGTGAAATTTTTAAAAGCACCAAGTCCTGTGCATATGTTAAGTGACAAGTCAATGGGAACAGGTAAAAGTGGTGCTTACCGCCAGTTGCGTCCACACCGGTGTTGGTTTTCTATGTCATCAATGATCAGCAGCAGGACTTGTAGGAATGGATCCATGGCAGTACAGGGAGTGTGAAGGTAAGTACAGCTGAGTTTGTGCCTTATATCCGTTCTATTCAACCAACTCAGGTGTGGAGGTTTAACCGGCACAGTCACGTCGGCAGAAAGGCACATCATTATTGGGCCGGTGAGGAAACCGGCAGCCCTCCCTCCAATAGCTGATTTAGCCTATGCCGCCATCAACGCAGATGAGATTTCCTGGCATTGACGGTGGAACCGCAGCAGTCTTTCATCTATGCAATCGCCAATATCTAAATAGGGCTGGCAGACTGCCAAGTCGGCAAGCGGGAAGACCACAGAAAGAGCAACGGTGGAACCAATTCCATCAAGATTGTAATTAGGCCCAAATATTCTAGCAAACAGATTAAATGTAGTTTTTCCTCAGCTAATACACACACAGCAGTCGGGGCTTAAAATAGATCCAAAAGTAAGCAATAATACAAAGAAGGCTACACAATGAATAGACACAATCTCTAGACTCAATCCTAAGGTGGTACTTCTCTGCTTTAGCACCAAAATGGCTTTTGATCAAGTGGAGTGGGGGTTCCTTCAAGAATCCATGAAGGCCTTTGGATTCAGCCTAAGATAGATGTAGAAGACATGGGCATGTTATGCCATCCGATGGTCAGAATGAAAATTAAAACACCGATGTCTTAGGTGATTTTAATATAGAGGTGGACAAGGCAAGGTTGTCCATTGCCCCCTTCTTGTTCATGCTAGGTAAGGAACCCTGGGCTCCGAGAATACACAACAAACCGTCTGTGAAGGGGATGCATTTGGGCCCAAACATCTTTATGCTAACCATGTTCTCTAATGATATGCTGATATTTGTGACAGACCATATAGCTTTATCATCATAAATGGCTTATTTCAGTGTATATCCCCATAATGCACGCAATGATTCATACAATTATAAAATTGGCAATAACAAAATACAATATAACTACTAAAGTCCATAGTATATATATTGAAATTTGAAAAAGGTTTTAACTTAAAAGTTGCAAGACTATTATACATTATCTGATGCATTCCTAGAAACCTGCTAGCGTTCAGGAACAAAGGGCAAGATGTACCAAATTCTTAATTTGCGACTCTAAATAGTGAATCCGCAGAAATCGCTACTTGCGAATCTCAAATTGGTATGTACATATCCTGTGATTTCCTCATAGCGATTTCTATGGTTTCACATTCACTATTAGGAAATTGCTAATTAAGAAATTGCTAAATTGAGATTTCCTAATAGGAAATCGAAATTTAGGAAACAGGCCCCAATGCAGCTGGAAGCAGTTTGATGATATCAGAGCCCAGGTAAAAGATAATTACAGGGTGTGGCCACCAGCCAGAGGCCTAACACACCTCCTGGAAGCAGGGAGTGTCCCTGAAACACTGCTGCCAGTACAGTAGAGAATCAACACCAACACCATGGCTGCTGAGGATGGGAAGGAAATTGGAAGCAGCAGGAAGAGGAAAATTAAGTTCAAAGAGAGGGAGCTGGAGGTCCTTACAGAGGAGTGCGTGGGGAACATGCATCAGCTATTTGGGAAGGCCTCATTCTAAGTCCCCAAGGCCCAGAAGACCACCATCTGGAAGGTGATACTTGAGAAGGTCAACTCCATGGGGGTGGCACAGTGGACATCCCCAAAATACGGAAGCAGTGGTATGACCTGCACTCCCGGCCCAAGGAGAAGCTGGCCAGCAGGATGGAAGAAGGACATGGGACTGGAGGAGGGCCATCAAAACACCCCCCACTGACTGCCATGAAGATACTAATCGAGGGGACCCTTCAACCGGAGAGTGCTGAAAGAAGTTGGGGAAATTGAGTCCTTCATCCCAGCAGGCACCAGTCATGGTAAGTCATCTCCCTTATGTATGATCCAGACCATGATGTTAGCCAATCTAGATCACATACATCACAGCATGAAATACTGAGATGTGCCCTATGCAAATTGCGTAGTGTAAATGCACTCACGTCTCTGGTGGAAGTAACCTCTTTACATCCCACCCTGACAAAAGCCCAGGACTTATTTAGGCCATTAGGAAGGGCTGAAACATGTTGGTGCCTATTCTAGGGTCAAAGGACCATCACATCCTAATACCCGACTATAGTGTTTTTAGTCTTCCCTCCCACTCCACTAATAAAGAATACTTTAGGAGTGGGTGAGGAATTTTATCTTTAAAGTTACGCCCCCATACACCTTTTTAATAAGTGCTCCCTGAAAGATGATTGAGCCCACCCCAACTTTTAGGAGTTGGGGTGAGCCCGATGATGAAGCATGTCACTACTAGCGTGAGTGAGGGCTATATAAAGAAAAGGGTATTTCTCCCTTCCCACCCATAGACACGGGTCGGTTACAAATCGGACTTAGGCTCTCTCGGTACACCCTGCTTGAGAGAATAACCATCAAACAATTAGGAACCCCCAAGCCACCCCTTTTTTCTTCTGACCCTGAAGTAAGGATCAGGGTTCTTTCGAAGGGACACCCATTAGGTTCAGTGTGTATTGATTAGGGAGGACGTGACCCTTCTAGCCTCGTGGTTGAGGACATCTCTACCCTTCCAGGACCCTTCTGGGCCCACAACTGTTTGGTATAGATAAACAGGGTGACCCTCACCCTTAATATCCTCTTCTGTCTCCTCCTCCTGTCCAGCCAGAATCCTCATCGCCAGAATGTATAATGCCGCCATTGTGAAACAGCAAGATGTATTTTGGGGGTCATTTGATAGTTTGCACATGGTTACCACCTGTACTGAGTCAGTGGTAATTGCATTTCTTAAAAGGCCATTTTATGACTAGTCTAAATTAGGGAATCCTTCACACATGTGGTTGCGAATCACAAATAGAAACTCGCTATTTGCGATTTCCTATTTTGCCGATTTCAAAAATGCGATTTCTACAGAGTAGAAATCGCATTTTGCGACCACGTTTTGGCATTCATACATACCGAATGCTGGTTTTGCATTTGTTAACAGTCTGAAATAGCAATTTGGTCCATTAAGAAATGCAAAATCATTTCATACATCTGGGCCAAAGTGCAGTGCTTCATCTAAGGTCTTACTGTACAACACATTGACCAAGCCCAAGATAGAAACTTTGACAATGCAAAAACATTCTATTCTGAGGTATCTGCTGTCAAGATTTTCCTCACCTCCCAGATATCTCACACTCAATTAAAGAAATAAGGGAATATTCAATTTTTTCCTATATTATGGTGAGCAGTTAAATTATATTAAGAGCCTGATTTCGATCGTGGCTGTCTTACCACCGGACCACCTTGGTGGCAGTCCCATAAACACCGTCAAGTAGGTGGTGTCCCCATCTGCCATATTTAGATCCATGCAGGCTGAGCATATTTAGATCACACAGTTGAACTAGCAGTGTCCTGGCGGCTGTTTTACCAACAGCAGGATGCCTTTGCTGGACTCAGTCCGAATGTACTATACCTGTGGCCAGTGGATGTTTGCATAATACACATACCTGATGTCTGTTGACTAATTGCCTTCACCTGCATGCCATCCAATCAAACACACCCCATAGCAGACCATGATCCTTTGCCACTCCACAGAAGCACTACCCTGCAAATGGTCCAGGGGATACAGGAACCTGTGGCATATTTTCTCCCTGTTACTTGTTCCTTTAACCGCTTTTTTATTTTATTAAATCAACATAATTTAGATATGCCAGGGCAGAAAAACCCATGTATCACAGAGGTGGAATTGTCAATCATGGTAGATGAAATCATCAGAGTAGAGCAACAATGGTTTGGAGCCCAAGTCCAATATACAACCATTGCACAGAAAAGGCAAATGTGGACCAGAATAGTTGACAGAATGAATGCTGTAGCTAACAATGGGCGCACACAGGAGGAGATAAGGAAGCAGTGGAATGACCAGTGGGGGAAGGTCCATAGCCTGATCTCTAAGTACCATCCTGCGGCCAGGCAGACGGATGGTGGTTCTCCCAGGCCCCCTTTAAATCTGCACCCCTGGGAGGAGAATGTCTATGAGATCCTGCACCCTGAAGGCATGATAGGAATCCCTGGTGGAGTGGAGTCTGATAAGTTACACTTCTCAATGTGTCATTAAACAAAAATCTCCTTTTTCTTTTAATGTAGGTCCTTCCAATGTGTTTCCCACCTTTTACAAACAAGAAACCTAGAAATATGTGTAGCATAAGCTCACTTGTTGGTAGGAATGTGCTTTGTTGTGTTTAAGATTACAAGTCTCAATCCGCATTATATTCCATGTGATGCTATGGTGCTTGGAAGTGTGTCTACACCAGATAATAAGCTCCACATATGTGTTTCCTTTTGTAAAGGGTAGCCCTCATATTATTGCATAGTATCACTAGGCATGTTCACATTACAATTTAGCAAGTAATGGCAATGTGAAATTGAAATGACTACAACTACCATGAGGCCTTGTTTCTGTTTTGTGAAAAGAAGATTGCAATGTCATATTTGTTAGTTCTCCCTTTACCTTCATTTATCCACATCTGTCAAACTGACAAGTATTCATCAAGTCCTATGTGATGCTCTCTCATGAAACGTGTATAGGGTCAAATGATTATGTCGTCCATTACCTGTTATGGAATATAAATGATTATATTTGTTCCACTAATCAAACTGTGTTGATCTACAAATTTTAAGGTATGTCCTTTGGTATGCTTAATACAAATGATGGCTTCTGAAATTGTACTCTGCAGTGTTCATTTGAAGACCAGTGACAAACTTCTTCCTCAGTTGTGTCTTTGCCAGATAGGTAGCCTTCTAGGCCCTGGAATGATTTTTTCACATTCCTCACCTCAACTTTATTGTGTCCAATGTTTGATATATTTCTTGTATACTTACCAACTACCATTTTTCATTTTCAGAACATCTTCGCAAACTGTTTGTGTAAATCATTGGGAGAGGCATCACTGGAGAGAGTACGCACATTTGAATATCTAGGTGTAAAATGATCTGAGAAAATGTGCTGGAGACCCCATGTAACAAAGATAGCCTTGAAACATAAGCAGATAATAGGGGCCTTGGGGAAAGAACATCACTCCTCTTCAAGCAAACCGGTTGCCGCTGCCCTGCAAATTCATGACTTAAAAGCAGTTAGTTCTGCTTTTTACAGGTCTGAATTGTGGGGCTTCGACAAAATAGAGGAGCTTACTAAATCAGAGCACAAATTCCTAAGAAGTCTGGTGATGCTACCCCAGAGTACCCCAGTCCATCCCTTAATGTTAGAAGACGATCAATTACTGATATATCAAAGCTTTGCCCACTGCTATTCTTGGTCAGAATTAGGTCGACTCCGGAACTGTCTCCATACGCCAATACCATAGCGGAAGTAACTCACCTAGACATCTATAATAAGATTCGCATTTATCAGATATAGGGCTACAGAGAGCCTGGGAAAACCCTGATCCATCCTTGCTGCAAAAAAGCTTAGTTAAGAGACGCTATTGGGACTGGGTTACACAAGTAGAATGCTGCAGATCTTCAGCTTCACAAACAGGTCAGCACCCTGGAGCCCTACCTTGACCTAATGCAAACACCAAACAATAGAAAGCTGTATATCCAGTTTAGGTTTGGCACTCTCCCTTTGAACGACATCCTAGGCAGATGGCACAGCAATGCACCAACATCACAAAACTGCCCCGGCTGAAAGGCACCCATGGAATCCATGGTTAATGCTCTGTTTGCCTGTCTGGCTTACACACATCCCCGATTAAAATGGTTAAGACCAACCTGCAAACAATTAGGTACATGTAATTACCCGGAGGCCATGCGAATTCTCAGACCAGACACAAGACCACTGTTTGCCTGCACAGTCGCTAAGTTTCTAGGCCATATGTGGGGCATTAGGAAAAGGGCCCAAGAAGGGAGACTATGATGAGGGACTGGTGATTCCTGCACATACAACCCTTCCCGTTTTATTATTCCTCTGTTACAACCCTGTACCCACTACAAGTAAAAGAACTTGGACATGACTGAGAGACCTTCAACGAGAATTAGGCAGTACTTTTTTTAACCTGATTATTTTAACTTAGTAGAGAGGTTGGTTCTTGTAATACAAATTAAAATTTTTAAGGGGCTTTTAATTTGAATAACTTGGCAATATGATTGTACCATTCTTGTACACATGTACCATTCATCCTGTTATGCACTTTAATCCCACAGATGACCTGCTTTTAATTATTTATATTATTTATTTGAAGTCAAAATTGCATAATTTTAGTATTCATTCGAGCAAATGTATTATAAACGAGGGATTCTATATGTGAACTGAGAATGTGAAAACGTTTGTGGCATGTATGCAGAAATAAAGAATTTGATGATGATGGTAACTCATTTCAATGCCACTGAAAGGAATCATCATCACATTCTTTACCTTTTAGGTTGCTTTAGGTACTAGCTTCAAACCTTTTACATGTAAAATCATACTTTGGTGTTTTTTATACCCAATGGGTCCAACTGCAAGACCACATGGGCCCACAGCTACAGTTGAGGCAGGCTTCATTCTACCCCAGGATCAATTCTCCAGAGAGTACGCTGGAGAGAGCAGGAGTACGCTGGCTAACCTGGTCATCCTGGGTGCACTGCTCAAGTGAGCCTAACTTAGCCCACACCTATACCTCCCACCCCAGCTACAAAAAGACAACAGCCAATTGTTGCCCCCACATCCTGTGTCCCAAGCACCAGCACAACCATCTTGTGCCCCCTAGTCCTGACTTGAATTCAGCCACTGCCAACTGCTGTCCAGTGCGGACCCAGGGGGAGTGGGCTCACAGGCTCAAGGGCACACTGTATGGGGGTTAGTGTATATCAGAGGGAACCTGTGAGCCAGGACAGTGAGGCCACTAAGGCCAATATCACCCAGGCCACCATCAACCGCATCTTGGGAGCCAGCCATCAGACCCAAGACATGATGGGCCAGCTCATAACCGAGTTCTGGGAGATGAAGCAGCTGCTAATGGAGCACTATCCTTAGGTTGAGCAACACAACTCCAATTTGATCTTCCTGACTGGGGTGCTGCAGGATATCCTTACCCATATGTGCAGTGATTTCCCTGCACCATCTACCCTTTTCTGTAGCCAAAAACCATCTCCCCCACCCCAAATACATCTGCCACGAAATCAAGGCCTTACCACAGGAAGAACTATCTGCAACCATCCGAATTGCTGCAGTTGTGGATCCCACCCACACCACGAGTGGCAACATCCCCCAAACTATCAGCAGGAGGGATAGGCCAGACCTCCACCACCTGTTAGAAATGCTGCACCTAATTTCCTCCAGTGTGTGCTTAACATTCACTCTGTGGAATATTCATGGACACATTTTCCTTTTCTGATGTCAGGTGTATATTGGACATTGGATTTTTAACAGATCTGGCTCCACAATGATAGTTTCACCTACCATGACTGACAAATCCATATTGTTTGGTTATTTGTTTTCACCCTCTTTCATTTGTTTTGGTCAATCAAACCCCAAAATACCAACATCAAAGACTGTTGTGGAAGTCCTTTTCTCAAGTTGGTGTCAGTTTACCTACTATCATACATTTTGTAATGCCAGTCAATGCAATGTTTGCCTATTCCCTCATGATTTCCCTGTAGGTAATGTGACACACATATGTCAGAAATGACATCAACAAACCGCAGATCAACCATTAGTGTTGTATTGTAACAAAGATTTGGTTGTCATAGTGTTCCAAAAACATTACAACGCATGCATAACTCAAATACTCAGTGACATTTGCACGTCTACAATTCCAGCTTTTGGCACCTTGGACAAAAGGGATAGATACTAAAACAATCAGATTCAATAGGCAAACTAGCATTGAATGAAATCAACAGATGGATCCAGAGTTGCTGTCTCACAATATGAATCCCACATCTAATACACCAATAGCCAAAAACATGGCAGTAGTCCATTTTGTTACCACAGCTAAGTTCAAATATACTGTTCCAGTACATGGTGGAATGTCACGACCAAGTTCAAGTGATGTGCAACAAGAAGTATGTCCTACAATGATGAGTCATCAACAGCTACATACACTTTACACACAAAGAAAATATAGCCCGTGTGAAGGGAGGTTAGCATTATTTGCCTCCACCGCCACATGTGGTTTGAGCTAATGATGGCACACATCTTGCCTTAGTGCCAACACACGCCAGACAACAAGTCCTATGGAGTCCTCAAATCTTCCATTCCATCAATGTCAATGTGCAACTTGTCTTGGTACACGTTTTTTTTTTTTGTAAACTTTGTTTATTGGCATTTTCAACATGACATCACTATCATTACAGGGTGTTACATACATTACAGTATCAGTCCTTAATCACAGCATTACAATGCATTGCAAGATGTTATCCATTTGGTGTCTAGCATGAAACAGTATTTATGGGTGTGAATAGTGTGCAACTCATTACAACAACCGCCGCTATGGTCAGCCTACGAATCTTGCATCCCACCATGTTCAGTGCCTTGTGAGATTTGTGGAGGAGCATCCTCTACTGTCACCTCTTCTGCATGTACTCTAAGTAAATAACTGGTGAGCGGGTCCCATATATCACGGGGGCGTGAACGAGGTGGTAGTGTCTCAGCGTATATATTGTATTGTTCCTGGCTATAAGTAAGATCCCTTAACCAGTCCTTAAATTTAGGGGCCCTGCCCCTCCCCCATCTGCATGCTATCCTACGTTTGGCCATAAGGAAGCACAGCACCAGGAATCTTTTAACATTACCCCGGTGCTTGGGCAGATATCCCAATAGGCCCATTTCTGGGGTGATAGTGAGTGGTGCCTCAATCATTTCGCCTAGGGCGCCCCCAATCTCGGTCCAATATTGTGCTATAGGTCCACATTCCCACGCCAGATGTAGGAAACCGGCCCCTTCTTGCCTGCATCTGTCACATCTGTCGCTCTCCCAGAGTTGGAGTCTGTGTAGCTTGACAGGGGTATGATACATTCTATGGAGGAATTTAAAGTGAATAATGCGAAACCTGCTGCTAGCAGTGATGCGTTCAGTCTGTTGACAGCAGAACTCCCAGGCCTCCTCTGTGATTGGATATCCCAGTTCCATTTCCCATCCCGGTTTTGCTTTCACCGTGTTGTGTGTCCCTGCCCCTATGGACAGCTTATAAATACGTGATACAGCATGTGACGCCCCTGCCCGTAGCGTGTGGTGGAGCGGAAGTAATGTAGGGTGTTCCTCCGGGAAGGCGGGGGTCGCCGCCTTGACAGCCTGCCTCAGCCGAATATACAAGAAACGATCTAGGGCAGTAGGCGTTGTTTTGTTAAAAAATGCGGATTCCACTTTGAACTGTCCCTGCTGGTACATGTTGCCCCATGTGTGTATGCCTATGCCAGAGAAGCAGGTGCTTACAAATTCCTTCCTGTGTCACTGGTAAGTTATGTTGATCGATTATGGGGAGTAGTGGGGAGTAGAGCATGGTGACTTGGGACCGTTTGGCTAAGGCACGCCAGGCATTATTTGTGCAGGCCACTGTAGATCCTCTGCCCCCGATAGTTCCACCATCCGCCCCAAGGAATCCCAACAGAGACAATGGCGCCATGAGCCCCTGTTCTACCGCCAGGTGCGTCATGAAGGGCGGAGGAGCAAACCAATACGCAGCAAATTGCGCTTGTGCACTAAGATAATAGAGTTCCGGATCAGGCGCTTCGAACCCTCCCTGGATGAAAGGTAGCATGAGTGTGTGCCATTTAAGTCGTGGTTGTTTCCCTCCCCATGCAAGGCGTATGAGTTGACTTTTTAGCCTAGTGAAGAATGGGCGTCCCGGGGAGTACGGTATATTGGTGAATAGATATAAGAATTTTGGCATAATGACCATCTTCATTAAGGCTATTCGTCCCGCCATTGAGAGTGGGAGTGCAATCCACCTAGTGATGAGATCCTCAATCTTAGCTAGTGCCACTCCATAATTGGTGCGCATCAGTTCATCTCTGTCCCTGGTGACTGTGATACCTAAGTAGCGAACTTCGTCTTCGCTCCACAGGAGCGGATAGTCCATGGGGAACCGGTCAGTACAATTCGTTAGCGGCATGATTTGGGATTTCCCCCAGTTAATAGTGATGCCCGAGTTGGCCCCAAATTTTATGATTTCGCGTATCATGGGGTTGAGCCCATCCACAGGGTTAAGTACGTACAATGTAATGTCATCCGCATAAAGCGATATTAACACAGGCCTAGTAGGATAATCTAGTGCATACAGCTTATGATGTTGTCTTAGCATGGCGGCTAAGGGTTCCATTGCTATCGCAAATAGCAGGAGTGAGTGTGGGCACCCCTGCTGCGTTCCTCTCGTGATGTTAAAGGGCGGGGAGCATTCTCCATTCAGTAATAGTGAAGCACATGGTTGATTATACAGCAGTTTAATCCACAGAAGGAACCCCGGAGGAAATCCCATGTGTGTTAAGACTGCAATGAGGTATCCCCATTCCAAGGAATCGAACGCCTTGGTGGCGTCTAAAAAAACCGCCACCACTTGTTCATCCTGGTCAATCCCATGCAGGATGGAGAAAAGTGTCCGTAAATTATGCGAGGTCGATCTTCCCGGTATGAATCCCACTTGGTCTGGCCAGATCAATCCATCCATCAATAGGGTAAGCCGATTTGCTAGCACTTTCGCCAGAATTTTGGCACCGCAGTTTATCATAGAGAGTGGTCTGTACGAGTCCGTGGAGTCAGGGGACTTTCCTGGCTTCAGCAAGGACACCAACATCGCTTCCCGCATAGTGGGTGGGAGTATCCCCGTTTGAGCCGCTTCTTCGTAGACGGCTTTGAGGAAAGGAGCCAAGGTATCTATATAGGTTTTGTAGAATTCTATGCCCAGCCCGTCTGGTCCCGGTGCTTTGCCATTGTTGATTTGCATTATTGCTTCACGGATTTCATCTAATTCGAAGTCAGCCGCTAAGAATTCTCTCTGCCAGTCGCTGAGCCAGGCCAGTTCCACCTGCTGCAGATATTGCGGAGTCTCATCCTGTCGCCGTGTGCACAAAGTGTATAGCGCACGGTAGTGTGCAAGGAAGACTTCTGTTATAGCCTCTTTGTCTCTATGTGTCCTCCCCTCGCTGTCACGAATGACCAAGACATGATTAGCGGTTCTATTTGGTCGTATGGTCTCAGCAAGCGCCCTACCTAGGCGATCCCCTTCTCCGTATCTTCGCGCTTTATGGTATTTCCCTCGGAAGAGACATTCCCTTTCCGCCTCTGCTTGGTACTGGGTTATGGTGTCACGTATTTGGGCATGCATGGGGCCAGTGTGTTTTCCTTGAGCCTCTGTCTCCAGCTGTCTTATCTGACGCTCTAGGCTGGTGATTGTGGTACGAATATCTCTTAGGATTCCCCCTGCTTTGGCAATACAATATCCTCGGACAGTGACCTTTAGGGCTTCCCACACCGTGGCCAGGGACTCTACCGTCCCCACATTAAGTTTCAGGAACTCGTCCAGCGTTTCACCCAATTCGGTTCGAAATACTGTATCGAGAAGCGACACCGGCATAAGGCGCCACTGCCTGGCTTGGGGAGACTACCCCGGGGGTGTTATGGTCATGAGTACAGGGGAATGATCTGAGTATGTGCGGGCCAAATGGCAGGAGTCGAGGGCTCTCACTGCGATATCCTGCGATACTAGCCATAGGTCCAGTCTGGACCAGGTGTTGTGTACAGCAGAGTGGAATGTTCCCTCGCGTCGTGTTGGGTGGTGGTGCCGCCAAACGTCTACCAGTAGATTGTCAGTGAGTAATTGCCGTAACTGGCGTTGGGCTCTAGTGTGATGATGCAACAATGGGTGGGATCGGTCCATCGTAGGGTCTATTGTTAGGTTGCAGTCCCCCCCATATGATGTGGGTCGAACCTATGCCAACTATGCGTGCCCACAGAGTGATAAAATAGTCTTCATCGTCCACATTGGGCCCGTAACTGCATACCAGTGTGACAGACGCCGATGACAACCTTCCCCAGGTGATGCAATACCTGCCCTGTGGATCAAGTGTGGACTCTTCCTCTATGTAGGGTACCGTTTTTTTGATAAGTATTGCCGCACCTCTTGAGAAGGCAGAGTACGAGGAAAAGTATCTGTGGGAGGCCCACCTCATGGTGGTGAACTGGGGTTGTTTGTGGGGTAGTGTATGTGTTTCCTGTAACATGGCGATACTAACCTGCTGTCTATCCAGATATGCTAGAATGTGTTGTTTCTTCCTGGGGTCGCCCAGCCCTCGAACATTCCAGGTAAGGAGTCTAAGTCCTAAGTTACAACTATTCATCTGTCTGTCACCCATCATGTAGATTCAAAGATATGTCTGGACTTGTTAGTGATGTAGTACTGGCTGTATGTGCAAGGGTTTGATACATGTAAAGTGATAGGACTCTGTCAACAAAAAACATTTCTGTAGTGTCTACGTTTTCCCCACAACAATCCCCCCACAACGGCTTCCCCAACTTGCCGTGCATTATACCCTCCCTCCAACCCCCTCCCGAAATTCCCAGATGTAGTATAGACATTCGTGTCAACATTTCCCACAGGGAGCATTGTATTCGGCCGGTGTTGGAACCGAGTGACATGAGCATTTTTTGAGAAGGCCAACCTAATAATACGCTAGTATGTTATGTTATGTTATAATGTACTTGTAAAGCGCTCGGCTACTCAGAAGAGTGTCCCGGCGCTAGACGGAGCCCTAAATTATCCTGATAATACCAGGCAAACACTACTACTGAAATAACCAGGTTTTAAGTTGTTTACGGAAAGTCAGCAGATATAGTATTACATTCGGCATACAGGTATTATCAAATAGCGACAGCTCTGCCCCCATGGTGAGATTACAACAGTAAACAATTAACCAAAAACTCCTCAAGTATGAGGTAATGGGGTGCTCCCATAGAGACGTGTATCCTAGGGGGCGTAGCGTCACCTCCTACGCCTTAATGGCAGGTGTGGGAGGGGGCCCTGGAATATTGGTACAGTGTCCGGCGGGTTCTCGCCCTCTTTACCCAGAGTCTCGTATATAGGCTGTGGTGCAGACAGTGAGCATAGTGAACATTACCTGTGTGGGGCCACAAACGCGCAGTCTGGTTATGACAACTTTTCCTAACTGTTTGAAACTGCAGTTATCATTTTTTCAGTCTACTGCTGGTTGCGTTGGGCTGTCTTCTTCGTTTGATGGCGATCTTCCCGCTCTTTTTGCCGCCATTATAGTATGTTTGAAGAAGTCCGCAGCTTGCTGTGGGTTGGAGCAGATGTGTTGTTGTCCATCGTGGGTGATCCGTAGTCTTGCGGGGTAAAGCATTGCGTATTCCACCCCTTCCTGCTGAAGTTTTTTCTTTATGGGGATACATTTCTTTCTCGCTTCCTGCACATTTAAGGTAAAATCCGGGAAAATGGAGATGGCGTTGTTTTCAAAGACGACTTTTTTGAGTTCTCGTGCCTTGCGCAAAGCGTTATCTCGGTCCCGGTAGTTGAGGAGTCTTGCTACTATGGGACGGGGCGGTGCCCCCGGCGGAGGCCTGGGCGCCAACGTGCTGTGCGCTCTTTCAACTATGAGCAATCTGGAGAAGGCCTATTGACCAAAGCAGGTAGTCAGCATTCGTTCCACATACTCTTCAAGTTTGCCCGTGTTGGTGGATTCAGGTATTCCCGTCACTCGGATGTTATTCCGCCGCGAACGGGCTTCGATCTCTTCATTTTTAGCTGCTATCACTTTTAGCAGTTTGTCCATTTCGGTGAGTTGCCCCGTTGCCTGCACGTGGTTGCCTTCCAGGGTGGAGATGCGTGTTTCAGCCTCTTTGATCCTGCCGTCCTGTTTTTCAATTTTTTGAGTGATCTGGTCCATTCTAGCACATATGGTGTCCATTTTACCCTCTATGGAGGCGAAGCTGGTTTTCTTTGTGTGAAGTAGAGTTTTCATGTCCACCTCTTCAGTGCTGTGGGCGTCGTGACTCGTGGCCTCTGGTCTGGTTCAGGCGGCTGCCCCCTGGGCGACTTGCGCGTATCGAAGGTGAGTTTGGGCTGCTTGCCATCCGGTTTCCCCATTGTGTTACCTGATCAGGTGGGCGGTAGGTCCCACTATCGACTCAATGCCTTGTAGGCATCGTGGGCTATCTCTCTTAGTGGACGGCGTCGCCCTGGTCCTTGCAAGCGTTCGCCCTACTCACTAGCGCCTCGTGCTTAATGGGCGGTCTCTGCGTTTCGTTATGCCCTCGCTTATCTTGTGCTTTATCGCCGCTTCCGAGGTCGGGGGAGTGGGTTCCCGCAGGTTCGCCAATTCTTCTGTCGCTTGTGCGCCCTAGCCTTGCGTTCCGCCGCTCCCTCCAGAATGAAAGGCGCTAGGCCTCCGGTAGCGTGGGTTTGTACAATGCAGGCCTTAGGTGGAGGCGTCCCACGCTGCCTCGTGTGCAGTGGGGGGAGGGGTGGCGTCGGTGGTTAAGGAGGTAGGGCGCTACCTGTATATGCCTCCAGATACTTCTATGAATGTAGTGTCAAAGTATTTGTGCCTACAGCAGGGCGGTGTAAAGTATCAGGCCTTCTCAGCAGGATATGAGCATGGATGTCAGCTTCGCGTGGCTATGGCATATTCCCCAGTCTGAGGCCTGCCCCCGGGGAGTCTGTTCCCCTGCGTCGCCGTTGGTGATTCCTTGGCAGCCAGTCGCGTGGGGCACCCAGCACAGCAGTGTCAGTTCTAGGCCCCGCATGGGGCAGCAGGCAACGGCCCCGCGCACCGCCCCTCCAGTGGAGATGAGGAGGGGGGGGTCGGCGGCGAGGACACCCCCACCCGCAGCCGGTGTCTGTCAGGTATCACAGGCCGTGTTCGAGGGAGGGGGGCGCTGGCCAATTCAGGAGTCGCGGGGCTGTGCGCGTCACTCCGGCCTCACCTCACGTCCGCAGGCCGCAGTCCCCGGTCTTGCGTGGATGTGCCCGCCGCCTCGGCCACCTCCGGAGCAGCAGTAGAGCTTCACCCCCGCTTAGTGCGCCGCGGCGCCGCCGCCGACTCCGCGCCAGGTGCTTCCAGTTTCGGCAGCTTCTCTCTCCGGTCTCACCTGGGAGGGCTCTGCCCCGCAACCGCGGCGTCAGCCCCGGCGGGTGGTGAAGAGTCACGTTAGTGGCAGCCCCGTGCTGAGCAGTGTTCCCTGCCAGTCCCCGACGGGGGCAGCTTCCTGCTCAGTCCTTGTAGTCATCTGTGGCCCCCAGGAGAGCTCTTTCACTCCCAGCCAGTCTCTCCGCACATTTCCAGGTGCGGATGGCGATGATTACCACCGGATTAAGGATTCGTCACAGATTTTTCTTCCAGGGCTGACAGAGCCCCGCTAGTGTGCGGCCATCTTGTCAGCCCGCCCCCTAGCGTCTCCTGGTACACGTTTTGTACACACAAAATCTGTGCCTGTCTGTCCCATAATAAACCCATGTTCACTTTGTACTTTGAAACAGCACAATAAACCAGCAAATGTCAGAACTCTGAAATGTCTCAATGAAGATGGTAATGGTGATGAAATCTAAAACAGATCTAAACAAAAAGATTACAGATCAAAAAAAACAGATTAGACACAATGCAAAGTCAGCATTTGGCGAACACAGTTTCACAAAACATTCAGAGATAAACAATGAAAATGTACACAGTAGTCAATGTGGCATAACTTGTGTCAACAAAAATACCTTGGGCCTGGATTCCCCTGAGCTTGCCCTTCCTAACTAATTAACACCACATACTTCACTCATCATCACATCAATAGTTGGTGTAACAGTGAAAGTGTGTACATTTACAGATATACTTACAGTCATGAGAAGAAGTTCAAATCTTGACGTAAGTCAACTCCTTCCTCATCACCACTATCATCTTCATTTGACATATCAGGATCCTCACCCGGTGGGTCTTCATGGTCTCCATCCTCTGTGATGTAAGGGATGTTCCATCGCAGGGTGATGTTGTGGAGCATGCAGCAGACCACAGTGATTTGGCACACCTTAGTGGGTGAGTAGAGGAGGGCTCCATCAGTTTTGTCCAGACACTAAAATCTGGTCTTCAGGAGCCTCAAAGCCCGGTCCTCTGGCCTCCGTGTTCTTCCATGGGCCTCATTGAAGCAGACTTCCGCTGGGGTTGTTGGATTCCTCAGCAGAGCCAACAACCCTGGTCGGTTGGGATTGGCTGAATCTTATAGATGGAAGACAACAAAAGAGCCACTAAATGTAGCACATATTTTATATCACACTACATGCAATTGGGCAAACAATATCAGGACAGATTGTACTTGCCAACAAGCCGGGGCCTCTCAGGTCCAAGTTGTGACATTTACAGGGGTACAGTGCTGTTCAGGAATCATAGGCTGAATCAGGGAACCGGGCACAGATGCTTGGGATGTATAAATCAGGTAAGCAGACAACTTGCACATTGATTGAACGGAAGTGCTTCCGATTCCGGTAGACTTGTTTCCTGGCGTACAGTGGCACTAAGGCAATATGGGTGTTATCAATTGCTCCAACCACATGTGGTAGGTGTGCAAAAGCATTGAAATCACCTTTCACATTGTCCAAATCCTGACGTTGTGGGAACTGGATGTAGCTGTTGATGTGTCTCACCATTGCTGAAAGTACTTGTTGTAGCACACCACTGACTGTTGATTGTGACATACCACCAAATATAGCCACAGTGTATTGGAAGGAACCTGTGGCCACAACAAGGAGTACAGCTATATGTTTGGCAATTGGTGCAATAGATGTAGGATTCCTGTTATGAGGCCGAAGATCAGGCTCCAGCTGTTGACATAAACCCAGTATAGTTTGCCTATTCAATCTAAATTCTTTGATGATACTCCTTTCTTCCATGGTGGCTAGGTCTGAAAAAGGCAGCTACACTGGAGCCTGTAGACTCGCCACCCTCCCAGGGTTCCAATGTCTGCATTGGGGAAAATTTGAACCCATTAAACATTTTCAACATTATTACATATGATTAAGAACACATATGTCATGTTATTAAAAAATAATATATGGTTTGACAACACATTTCAAAGGCACCTTTGGTTTTTTCCTTAATTCTTCACATATGAAAAATAGTCACCTTCAATTATTATAATCGAACATATTGTGTAAATAATACATTTCAAATGTATTATTTACACAATTTTGTTGTATTCATTTTATCCACCCAAAATACCCTCAATGGAGGTGTTGTCAATACTGCTCAACACTCGCATTCATCCACAGTAACACACCACAAATGTATGTTTATTTTTAAGTTAATGAGTGCCCCTCGTAGTTAGAACATGTACACAAACTAGCCACCATTTTGAGTGTTGGTTATGCGCCTAACAGTCACAAACACACAATTACACAGTTGAAAATGGCAGCAACCTGACCTCGTCATCAGGACATTTTGAATCAGAAGGCCACCGCAGAAGTTGAGCGAGTAGTGAAATCCACAACCGACACAGCCATAGGCTAATGTTGGTGAAAGCAATGTACGAAAGCCAATGGCTGTGTCTGTCTCTGCTGACGAGCGCGTTCGTCACGTACATGTACATGGCGGTTATAAAAAGACCTCAATTGCCTCCTGACTCTGATGCCATCAAGACCGCCTCCGTTTTGGCTGCTGTTGCTGACCTCTGGGACCAAGGATGCCAGGCCCATGCCTTCTCAACAGAGGAGCTGGACATGCTGGCTGAGGAGCTCCTGTCCCTGTATAGGCAGTTCTATGACTCACCAGAGGAGTAGGTACACATCTGAAATTCCTTTGTGAATCAGTCTAACTGCCTATTTTCATTTTACACAGCCTACAATGTCCCTTTGAGTTCCAGAATGAAGTGTTCTGATTGCTGTCAAGTGTCACATATTGCAGTCGCTGCTGGCATGCCTCGCGGGTGGATGGGTCCGGGGGGGGGGGGGTCATGTGGGGGGGAGGTTTAATTTTTTAAAAAAGTTAACTTACCTGCACTGGCCCGGTCCAGTCCCGCTCCGTCTCTGCTTCCCTGCTCCTCACAGGAAGCAGGCATCCTCCCTCCCCTCCCCTAAGCCAATCACAATGCTGCAATGGCAGCGTTGTGATTGGTTGGGACGCTGACCACACAGGCGTCTATGGAGAGGCCATTTTCTCCATGTAGGCTGCATGCAGCCTACATGAGAAAAGGCAGAGTGCGTATGACTGGTTTGGTCGGCCCAAACAGTCAGCTCTCTCAGAGTGGGCAAGCCACACCTGCCCGCCCCCAACCAAACCCTTCTGTTTTCTCGCAGTGCGAGAAGCAGAAACATAAAATAGTATTTATAATATAATTTTATGTTTCTGCTTCTCGCACTGCGAGAAAGCTGTGGGGCGACTCTCCTCCGCCCACATTGAGGAGCTGCCCCATACATATTGTGGTCCTGACATTAGACAATGATGTTAGTCTGTAGTTAGCACTCTGCAATGCTGAATACACAACACCATTTATATGTGTAGTGTGTATTAAGCCCGAGATGCCATTTTGTGTGTATGTAGAGATCTATGCATGGATAGGATTGATATATGTGTGAGAAGTTGTCAAATATCATCACGGGCAATGTGAAACACATTTTGTATTCTTCACACCTGGAGATATGTATGTGTTCTGTGAAGTAGCTAAGGTAAATGATGTTAGCTATGTGTATACTCCCACAAACCACTAGGCCTAGACTAGGCCTCCCGCCCCACTAGGTAATTTGAGAGCTACCAGTAGCTCCCAGACCCCTTCAGAGTACCACACTGCCTTGAGGTGACTTATTGGAGGGGCACAAGGTGACACTTTGAATGTAAGAGTAGATGCAAGGTGGTGTTCATGTGACATCCAGATCATCAGGTTTCAGATACAAGGCCTGACAATGAGCAGTTGTCAGTCAGCATAATGGACCAGGCTGCGGATGAGTCACAGGATCATACAACTGAAGCTCTGAGGTACAGCTGTCCAGAACATAAACTCTTTGTAGCTACAATTGTGAGGTGTGCTTGAAATAGGTTCCAGAATGCTTTTAACTGGACAAAAGTTGAAAGGGAGAGTTACCTGACTTCTTGACTTAACTCTTTCTCATTTAACTCACATGTCAAAGACTCAAGTGTCCACACGGCAGGGCCCTTATCCACAGAGGCCACATGCTTATGAATGTGTATCCTACAGTAGTTATCAATCCTAAGCACTGATCAGAAGTATGCCTCATCACAAAAGATGTAGGGGCCTTTGGGTTCGATGATGTCACAGGCCTGGATTAGTGTGTATGGACCATGACATGGGATGAGAATGGGCAACAGGTCAAGAAAAAAGTGGGTATGAAGATATTGGTTCAGGTCAGCATGTGACTATACACCTGTTGTATGCTAACTCATGAGTTATGGTAC
This sequence comes from Calotriton arnoldi, assembly GCA_963921515.1. Classification (NCBI taxonomy): domain Eukaryota; kingdom Metazoa; phylum Chordata; class Amphibia; order Caudata; family Salamandridae; genus Calotriton; species Calotriton arnoldi. Next base: position 928,149 of record CAWUFW010001171.1, read on the forward strand.
TGATATCTGCAGAAAATGTAAGTGACAGCAATACAGACAAACAAAAAAAACATATTTCAAATCTTTTTCTTTCCTATTTTTACAACCATACAGGTCAACACCCATCAGAAGCGCAACAGGCCATCGGCTGGAAGGTGTGGACCCTGGGGGTCTATAAGTGGTGTACAGTCCATTGTCGCAAGAAGTGGGAGGACCTAAGATGCTTGACTTGGAAGATCACAGAAGTCCAGCTAGGGCAGTCCTCCCAATGTGTGTGGGGCACCCTCCACTCCCTGACCCCCTAATGGCCCGCATCCTTGTGGTGGCCTATTCGGAGATTGATGGGCAGTTGCGGGCCCAACTGCAGCAACAAGGGGGTAAGTTCTGTCAAGAGTTTCACGTTACATGACCCATTTTTTGCTGCACCCACAATGTTTCTCATCCATATTAAGGGTCCACCATTTCCAATGCACAAGGAGAGTTCTTGAAGGTGTAAGTTTTGTACGAGGTGTATGATTATGTACTTTGTATATTGGTTTTGGGACAGGGTCCCACATGATTCCTGGCCACAAACAATGGGCTGTTTTGTGCAGACACATGGGGGACTTTTGCACTAAAAAGGACACTAGTCTTTATTGTGTCAGGTGTGATGGTCCTTCACTAATGTGGATGAAGCAATAGTAGCCCTATTACATGTGAAATAGCGTATGGGCACTTATGATACAGTGGATGTACCAAACATTATATAGGTAACTTGGGATTCTATACAAACAATATTTGATTCAATACATATCCCTCAAGGTGCTTGGCATCAGAAATCCTATTGCATACATGTTTAGAGTGTAGGAATAGCAGGAGGTCTCAATCCTTCAGAAATGTGTGTGTCAGCAAGTCTGTTTTCTGACAAATAATGATGATAGGCATCCAATTATCCAATTATACAGAGTAACACATACCCTAAAGTATTTCACTGAGTCTTTTCTCATGTCCATATGATGAAGTAATGTTGCTGATCAATGGCATACTTGCAGGGATTGTGCAAGATGGGATTTCCCTTTACATATATGTAGGCACATTTAATCAGGTGAACTGTAACTCAGGTCAAACTCATGACACATCAGGGAACTGTTAACATGCATCACGGTATACGATGTTGCCAATTCACATTTATATGTGAGTGTTTGAGATAAGTATTACATAGTGAATGCTGTATGTAAACAAGTTCTGTGATGTTGCTGAACATTTAGGACCACAGTACAAGCCACCATATGTAGTGGAACCATTTCACTTAGACACCACAAACGTCTATTGACCATAGTCATTTAGGAGTTAAATGTGATAGTGTATTTTGCTCTGTACTGATGTGTATTTGGAAGGTTACTGGGGCTATGTTTGCAAATGTGTCATTTGTCTATGCGCCCAATCTTTGTTTCTTACTGTCTAAAACATCCTAGGTATGGATATGGTATGTGATACATTGCCTAAGGTACTTTAGTACTCATTCCACCATCAAATTTGACAGCAGGCTTATACTTGAGTGTTTTGGAGTGAGTGTTCTACATTGTCAAATGCACATAAAAAAGTTTAAGTGCTTTCAGTTTATGGAACTATTGGTACAACGTTGTTGCATTTGTTGACTCCCATTGATTCATGTTTCACATTTGGAAAATGTACAGTATGCAGACTTTAAGGCCTTATGGAGACACTGTACTAAGATATTTTTGGTGGGTATCCTTTTTGGTGACATCAGCTTACTATATTGAACTACAAATACCAAAGTATTGAAGGGCTAACACTGTTCCAGGAGATACATAATGATGGGGTAGAGAGAAGTTCATACATGAGTTAGGAGTAGGCCTGGGTGGTAAATTCCGTTCCGCTCGCGGAATTTGCGGAATTTGGGTAATTTCACGTTTTGCGGAGAACGCGGAATTGCCCAAAATTCCGCGATCCGCGGCTTCGCGGAATTTTTTGCTTATTCGCGCTTCCAAAATGCGTGTTCGCGAGATATTTCTCCCCGAGCACGCAAACAGCGTTCGCGAAAAGGAAAAAAGCATCGCGAACGGGCAGAACAAGCAATTCCGCGTGTTCGCGGAACTTTTGCGTGCTCGCGGAGATTTTTTACCGTTTTGCGGAGCTTTGCATAGCGCGACTACGCAAATTCAGCCCACCCCTAGTTAGGAGCAAACTGAGGTTGTGACAACACTGACCAAATGTTTCCAGAATAATTTGCATACATGCATGTCCTCATGCTAATGGTGAATCCAAGATTGGGAGTCTTGAAGCATGTGAAATCTGTAAACTTTGGAATAGTTTTGTGCTCACAGGTCAGGATCAACTGTGTTTACACAGATTCAATTAAATTATTGTATATGCCATTTCAGTATCATTTGGGGCAGGCGGAGGAGTAAGGGCTGACCATGATGGGGAAGGAGCTGGCCACAGTGGCTCTGGACCTGACACCATAGAGACCGAGGGACCCAGTGGGCCAGAGGGTGAGGGGAGTGCTACAGAGGGCACAAGTTCCACAACTTCATCATCTGAGGCATCCTCCAGTGGACTCTCACTAGTGGTGGTGGACCCAACAAGGACTCTGACATCATCCTTGTCTGCCACCCTCAGTACCATCTCCACCTTCCTTGTTGCTCCCCACCCAGTAGGCCGGGCCCGCAGCCCTAAGAGGGAGTCTATCTTGTTCACTCCAGGCACCTGCCCCGCCCCTGTCACCCCTGCTGCGCTGAGTTAGGAGGCTACTGACCTCCTGAGGAACATCTTTGTAGGTCATACTGCAATACTGAATGCCATCCAGTTGCAAGGCAGCCATCTGCAGCAGATGGTGGCCTACCTGGAAGGCATTCCCAGTGCAATGTCTGGCCTACAGAGGTCTTTTCAGGCTCTGGCATCCTCCCTCACTGCAGCCTCCCATCCACTCCAACCTTGTGGCCATCACTCTCCCTTCCCCATCCCAGTTCCCTATCTCCAAACCTGTACCAAGCACACACAAACATTTGCACACACCCACTCATAGAAACACTAGCACAACACACACACAGACCCCCAAAAGAGACACATGTGCACCTTCAAACATACTGACACCGACACCACCACACCCACAGTAACCACCACAACAACCATCACATCCACAGACTCAAGCACACCCATATTCACCAGCCACACCCCCATCACATCCACAGATTACACCAACACCACCACACCCACAGTCACCACCACAACAACCATCACATCCACAGACTCCATCACACCCACATTCACCAGCCACTCCTCCATCACATCCACAGATGATACCGACACCACCACACCCACAGTCACCACCACAACAACCATCACATCCACAGACTCCACCACATCCACATTCACCAGCCACACTCCCATCACATCCACAGATTACACCAACACCACCACACCCACAGTCACCACCACAACAACCATCACATCCACAGACTCCATCACACCCACATTCACCAGCCACTTCTCTATCACATCCATAGATGATACTGACACCACCACACCCACAGTCACCACCACAACAACCATCACATCCACAGACTCCACCACATCTACTTTCACCACCCCCACCACCATCACATCCACAGCACACACATTCACATTCACCAGCCACACCCCCATCACATCCACAGCACACACATCCACAGCCTACACATACACAAACACAACATCCTTAGAGTACACACCTAAGAAACAGAGGCACACTCAATCATACACACAACAGACACCTAGGACACAAGACACACCAACACTTGCCAGACATACACCAGACCCATATGCAACAGCACCATCAACAGACATATGCACATCACACACAATCAGCCCCTCTGCCTCCCAAACACCACTCCTTCCCACACAGCCTCCCAAGTTCCGCATTTAGGATCCCCATTTTACGCTTGCCATGACCCCTCCCATAACTGACACCAGCCTTAAAAAAAAGTAATCTAACCCTCCCACACCCAAACCCACCCATCCAACATCCCAATCTACCCTTGAGAAAGGCCCATCCACCCCTTCCACTTACAAAGCCCACACTCCCAAACACAAATCCTCCCCTTCCACTTCCACAACCACAACCCCCATACCAAATGCAAATCTGCCCCTTCCACTTCCATAACCCCCATCAAAAATGCAAATCTGCCTTTTCCATTTCCAAGACGCCTCTCCCAAAGCCAAGGACACCGCTACAAAATCCAAATCCACTCCTCCAAACCCCAGCCCCCCGTGTAGGTTATGGTGGGTGCCTGCTTCCCACTTAATGCACCTTTCTGAGGAGGTTCTCTCTGGCAGTGATAAAGGAGGCAAGCTTTGTAGCATGGCACTAAAGTGCACAGAAGTTTGCAACCGGTATTTCGGACTGCCATTGAGCATGATTTTTCGAGAGAGTTGATTCATTTGTTTAAATAAATCTATGGTTTGGCTTTCAACAAGTTAGTCATGGCATTTCTTTACCTTAGCAATTGTTTGATTCCTATCTTTGTTTGAATCTGACGTGCAGTACATATTTTTCATTAACATGATGTCAGGTAATCCAGCCTATATTTATTAATTTCTTCTTTCCTAGGTGCCCACACAGGTTGCCATGGTAAGCGATGGTCATGTGCATTTAGATGCAGGCATTCATCTTAGTAATGGTCATCTGCACCAACAAATAGATATTACAACTTGGTTTTATGATATTTTCATACAGGAGTGTTTGTTTCCCATTGATTACTGAGAAGTATGTGCACATATGCATTGCTCCATGTGGACTAATGTGACACATTTAATTGTATGCAATACAGGATTCCCACTAGACAAGGACAAATGCGGAGGTGCTGAATATGTAAGATGGTTAAGATTTGGGACTGCCATTGATTTTCGTGAGAATTGTTGAGGTGAGCTTTCACCTAATCTAGAGCAATTTTTTGCATTTAGTTAAATTGCACCTCTCACAATGATGTGTTTTCTATTTTAGTTTAAAGTGCCATTTTAAATCATTTCTACGAACACACCTATGTAGTGACTTTTGACTTTATGATTTGATAGTTTTTTTGAGCAAGTGCCAATTTTTGGTCAGGCAGCTTACCCAAAATTCAATCAGACATTGCAGTCATACAGGTGTGCTACTTTACATGTTGTCAACGTCAACATTACTGACATCGGCATAACACATTAGTATGTTATGGCTTGTGTGTGATTTAAAAATGCACTAATTCTTTGCAAATGTGAGCAACCAAGTCAGACAGTAACAGGTGATGATGGTGCTTACCTTCAGTTTCGGCGACGACGGTGTTGATTTTGTTTGTGTTGAAGCAGCAGTGGCATGACTTGTAGGATTGGGTCCATGGTGGTACAGGAAGTGTACAAGTGAGTGAAGGTGAGTTCCGGCCTTATATGCATTGCTTTTCACCGACTTAGGTGTGGAGGTTTAATGGCCACAGTTGCCTCGGTGGAAAAAGCACATTGTGATTGGTCAGGCGGAGAAAGTTGCTGGGCTCTCGCTGTCTACCGCTTTTCCCTGAGACCGCTGTCGGGGCTGGCGAGCAAGACCGGTGGAGACAGCGGGACCAAGGAGGACTTTCTGCTGACAAATCACACACATCTAAATAGGGCGGGCGGACCGCCGGCTACTGGGTGGTGAATCCGCCATCGCACCACAACAGGACTGACAGCACCAAGATCGTAATCAGGCCCTAATTGTTTTTTAATATAATGTTAGTTTTCGTAAAAATGATTTTTTACTCATGCATATTAATCTATTAATTATTGTGTAATCATTGTAATTCTTTATTTAATTTAACATGTATTTTTGTTTCTATATATTTATTAAATATGTATTTTGCAATATTGTTGTTTTTTTAGATGAGTAGATTGCTAAGAACATTATTTTGTTTGGTTTTTATATTAATTTATATATTTATCTAAATCATTAATTGTAAATCTATTACATTTCTTTAATGGTGTTTAAGAGACTGCTTCTGAGATGATGTAGATAATTTAAAATTAAATTATTTTTTATTTAATAATTTAAATTAAATAGACAAGTGTTGATTTATTATTGAGTTATTTTTTGGAGTTAGTGGCATTGATAATATTATATGGATTTTTTTTTAAATTATATGAACTTTAAAAAATATATATATATTTATTTTTGTGTACTCTAATAATGTTTTGTAGTATGTGTTCAAAATTGTTATTTAATGGGATTTGTATTCATGTCCATAATACTTTTATGTCAAACACTTTCTCTGCCGTTACTTAGACTGGAGTGGGAATAGTAAAATGTAACCCCTCCAAAGTCCATTGCTTTCCGTACTGCTCCACTGATTGGAGTAGGAATAATAAATCTAACCCATCCGAAGTCAAACCCTTTCTGTACTGTTGCACTGACTGATGTAGGAATACTAAATGTAACCACTTCAAAGTCCAATACTTTCCCTACTGTTCTGCTGACTGTAGTAGAAATACTAATTCTAAGCTCTCTAAATTGTTGTTTACAGTAGAGTAGGAATAGTAAATCTAACCCTCCGAAGTCTAACCCTTTCCTTACTGTTCCTTAGACTGGAGTGGGAACAGTAAATGTAATCCCTCCAAAGTCCAATAATTTCTAGGCTGTTGCACTAACTGGAGTAGGAATAGTAAATCTAGCCCCTCCGAAGTCCACCCCTTTCTTTACTATTGCACTGAAAGGAGTAGGAATAGTTAATGTAACGCCTCCTAAGTCCTACACTTTCCCTACTGTTTCGCTGATTGGAGTAGGAATAGTAAATTTAACCCCTTTAAAGCCCAACACTTTTCCTTCTGTTCTGCTGACTGGAGTAGTAATAGTAATTCTAAGCCCTCCAAAGTCCAGTGCTCTCCCTACTGTTGTTTAGATAAGAATGGGAATAGTAAATGCAACCCCTTCAGAGTCTAACACTTTCCCTAATGTCACTTGGACTGGAGTGTGAATAGTAAATGTAACCCCTCCGAAGTCCAACATTTTCCATACTGTTGCAGAAACTGGAGCAGGAATAGTATATTTAATATTATTAGACTCCAATATTTTTCGTAGTACTAGTTAAATAGATTTTATAGTATTATCTGTTTGTCATTATGTTTTATATTTTTTGTTTTTATTTTTAAATGTATTTTAGTGTTTATAGTATTTTTAGTAAATGTGCTTTATCGGGTATTAGATTCTCTATATTTTATATATTGCCTACATTAATTAATATGTTTTTAATTGAATTGTTTATATTTTTATGGCTTTTGTGTATGCATTTGGTGTATATATCCATACCTATCTATCTCTGTCTCTCTCTCTGTATATATATAAATAGATTTATTTATTTATATATCAGTCACGAGTTTGCTCCGTCCGAAGCCCTGGGCCCATAGAAAGGTAGCGGAGCCTGCCGGTCAATTAATATATCAAACAGATCCAAGGAAGCGCACACTCAGGAGGGTCACAATGCAGTGCTAGGCTTATTCACTCTTGTTTTTAAAAAAAAAATCATAATGGAGTACCAGGTTTATTCACTCTCGTTACGCATTTCAACTGTGGATAGTTTTGACCACGCAAGAAATTCGTGAGAGACACCTTGTTACATGTCCTGTTAACACCCTAAATGACAGACTATGCAATTCAAATGAAATAAACAGACGATGATTGTGGTGGCCAGCTTATAACAAGCAACTGAAAAACCACTGTATATACACTAAAGCCATTAATGTTGTGTAAAGCAAGCCATGCATGTTCAGGACAAAGTTAAGCACTATTGTAGGCAAACTGTTATCATCAGCCATGCATCAGAAGCGCTTGAAATAACAGAAAATATTATACATAAAAATCAGACGGTTCACACGTGATAAAGCGGGCCGTCTCGGGACCCGGCAATGGAGGGCTCCATATGTATGACAAGCGTCATGGGGTCAAAAGATAGTGGGCATGACTGGTAGCGGGCCGGATTGTGTGAAGCCTGAGTTGTACCAATGTCAGAGGGTCAGGCGAGACATAGTGGCAGTGAAGGTATTTAGCCAGTACGTTACAGTACTCATGGCTTCCAAAGCAAAAAGGGGATGGGTGTATTTGAGAATATGCAGACAAGACCTTATGCTGGCTGTGGTGGCTAAAGCCCCTTGATGAAAGATTAAAGGGACTGGATGAGGGGGAAGTGTCACTGGTGACATGTGCCTTGTGGGTAGGTGATGGCACCAATATGCCCGCCACTAGAATTCACATGTGTCAATGTGAAAAGAGAGCCCAGAGAAAAGTCATAAAGAGCCCGGTGGAGATCCTGAGACACACTTGTGTATCAAATCAAGAAGGAATTAAAGTCAGACTGTACTGTGGTTAAGCATCAGGAAAGACGAGGTGAGTGATAGGCATATCACAAAACAACGAAAAGCAACAAACACAACCGTGCCGTGTCGTGTCGTAGTATGACAAAAAGCAAAAAGAAGTAAAAGACTTTTTATCTCATGGGAGTGCGTCACCCGTTGGATGAGTTCATGGAAGAAAAGGGTAGGGAGCCCGTGTAGATGTTTCAGACAAACATTGGGTCCCTTCCTTTCCTCCTGGAAATGAAACAAGATTAGGAAATGGGTTAAAAACATGGATTATAAAATTACATCCTGTGCATTCCTATGGCTGCAGGAAACATGTGGGTAGAAAATGAAAGAGATAACTGTGGGTCAGATGGGAGAAGAAAGAAGTGAGAAGTAGTCAAAAAGGGGACAGAGGAGGAAGGAACAACATATGCACAAATTGACAATGCATAAATTCACTCAAGAGTGAATATACCAAGCACTTCATCGTGACCCTCCTGAGTATGTGCTTCCCTTGGATCTGTGATGTCAAGATGAAAAAAACTAAATACAATAACAATCTGAGCACAAAAGAAAGAAAAGCCCTATTCAATCTAACACAAGACGAGCAAATCGAAATAAAAATTGCTGATAAAGGGGGTAACATCATCATCACGGATAAAACAGATTATATAAAGGAAGCCCACTATCAATTAAGAAACACCAACTACTATGAGAAACTTAAGAACACCCAACATCAAGTTAAAAAATGGAACTGGATAAGAAACTGAAGGAATGGACAGCAGCTAACCTACTTGATGAAGATGAATGTAAATATTTGACAACTGAACATCCAATAACTGCAACTATCTATTTCTTGCCGAAAATCCACAAGCATCCAACAAAACCACCAGGAAGACCAATCATTCCGGCTAAAGGGGCACTCCTGGAACCAGTTGCAAACTATCTGGATTACTTTTTAATGCCTTTTGTACTGAATCTCAACTCATATCTGAAAGATACGAGTGACTTACTGAGACATTTACAAGAAAACCCCTGGCAAGACACGTACAAGTTAATTACAATGGATGTAGTTTCATTGTATACTAATATAGAAAATGATATTGGTATACAAGCTTGTGAATACTTCTTGAAGGAAAGAAATATACATTACGCCCAACATAATGAAATGCTACTAGAGATGATAATGTTTAACCCAGAATGTTTTTTTATTCGGTGAAGAAATCTACAAACAAACCAAAGGAACAGCAATGGGCTTTTCCTTTAGTCCTAGCTATGCCTGCCTAGTGATGGGATGGTGGGAGCAACAATTGGCTTGGCAACCAAAGAATGACAACTTTGTGAACAAAACTATCATGTGGCTACGGTACATTGATGATCTTTTTATCATTTGGGGCAGATCAGAAGAGGACTTTTATGAGTAATTTTAAAATCTTGAACTCTACAAATGCAAATTTGAAATTTACATACAACAGCAGCCAATCGAGAGTAACATTCTTGTATTTGGAAATATACACACAAGAAAACAACATTCATACAACACTATATAGGAAAGAAACTGCAACAACTGTGATCTTACATGCAGAAAGCTTCCACCAGAACATCCTAATCCAGAATATTACATATGAGGAGTTCATAAGGATCCGAAGGATCTGTTCTGAAGAAAATGAATGGCTTAAACACAGTAAGATAACATCACAAAGATTCAAACGAAGAGGATATACCGCTGGTACAATAAAGAGAGGGTGGAACAAAACACAAACAAAATCAAAGGATGAAATCCTAAAAGTAAAGACACCAATAACAAGAGAGAATCCAGAAACAATTTGTCTAATCACCACTATTCCATGGAATCCAAAAAGATCAAAGAGATTCTAAAGAAGAATTGGAAAATACTACAATTGGACCCAACAGTTGCTCAGATAATGGGAAAACATCCCAATGTGACATTCAGAGGCGCAAAGAATTTGAATGAACAATTGGTTCATAGTCACTTTAGCAAGAAGAACAGCAAGCCAACCCAGTGGTTGAACACAAACCGTTTTTTTAAATGCCACAATTGTAAAGTATGTCAAATTGCGAGAAATACAAAAGATATCAAATTGGCTAACAACAAAATATGGAAAATTAAAAACTTAATAACATGCAAAAGCCAATACATGGTATATATAAATGAATGCCCCTGTGCTCTCAAGTATGTCGGAAGCACTATTTTTGAACTAAAAAAACGCATCTTAGAACACGTGCGAGCAACAATTAATAAAGATCGTAGCAATACGGTGGCTAAACATATGAAATCACACCATGGAGGAGATTGGAAATTGTTGAAATTCTTTGCAATTGAGATTGTGGAATGCCATGAGCGCTGTGGAGACAGAGAAAGAAAGTTAAGACAAAGAGAGTCCTGCCACATCCTTGATCTACATAATTTCACACCACTCGGTTTGAATCAAGATGAGGAATTATATACGCATCTATAAATTTAATTTTGTTTGCTCCCAGACTGTATTTTAATTTTTTATCACTTATGTTTGATCACATTCACCATTTGTGAAGCAAGAACTAAGTATTCATCAAATCCAGTATTTAAAATTTGCACTTGCACAATATCACTTTAAAGAACAATATCTTTCAATATGAAAATGACTGAGATATAATAACCTTGAACAGGTCTACCCATTGGGGGGTTCTTAATCTGTATTTTTCAGGAGCAGAATTAAAAGATATATATTTGTTCTAACGATACCCACTAGAGGGCAGTTACTGTAGTACACACAGCTACATATGTATTTATTGTCGCAAAAGAGAAACAAGCATTTGCAATGCAATAGGTCTCGCAATTATGCGAGTTTGAGCTATTGGCATTGTAAATGACAATGCCTTTTATGTATGTTTTGTGTTTTTAAACCTATATAAAATGCATTGTTATTTATAACCAATAGGTCAAACAATTGCAAATGTGAGACATATTGCCTTGCAATAAAGGGCCTTCTCATCCAGTTTGAGAGCGCGTTGATGCAATTCAGTACAGGATTTGCGCTCTACAAAAACCTACATTAGATATGGTAAATATGAAATAATATTGTTTCACATTTGATGACCGTACAGGCTATCTAACTAGAAAACATGATTAACGGACACATTTTGGGCAACTCGTGACACGGGAGCATTTGTGAATGTTGCAATTAAAAAAAATATATTACTTTCAGTAGATGAAACTCAATTTAATGGTATACTTGTATATACTTAATTGAGACACTGAAAAATGATGAAAACACTTTCTTTTTAGCATTTTAAAGTCTTTATCATAATTTTTCATTACATTTTGGACTGATTTACACCTTTTGATGGCTCTTCTTGAGCTTTGGCTCTTGGAGCCAAACCAAAGGCCTGGCTCATCTCTTCCCAGGGCGGCTTGTGTCTCCCTAAGAAATACAGTGTCTCCTACGCACGTGTGCAGCCCTGTCATAAGCTGCCCCTCATAATGAATCTGCAGCATCAATCATAACACAGCACCTCCCCGTACCCGCATCATAATCTGTACAGCACACAGATCCCTGCAGCCTGTGTGTCCCCATCACACCCTGAACAATACACAGCCAGCCCTCTGCCTTTCCATCACAATCTGTTCAACTCACGACACTTACAGCCCCTGTACTCCCATCACAACTTTAAAAACACACAGCCTCTGAACTCCCATCACAAATTAACAACACTACGCCTCTGTACTCCCATTACAATTGAACAACACACAGCCTCTGTACTCCCATTACAATTGAACAACACACAGCCGCTGTACTCCCATTACAATTGAACAACACACAGCCTCTGTACTCCCATCACAAATGAACAACACACAGCATCTGTACTCCCATCACAATTGAACAACATACAACTCCCTGCAGCCTCTGCACTCACATCTTGAACAACACACAGACTCTGTACTCTCATCAGAACATGAACAACACACAGCCTCTGCAGATTCTGTACTCCCATCACAAGTGAACAACACACAGCCTCTGTACTCCCATCACGACATGAACAACACACAGCCTATGCAGCCTCTGTACTCCCATCACAAATGAACACACAGCCTCTGTACTCCCACCACAACATGAACAACCCTCCCCTGCAGCTACTGTACTCCCATCACAACATGGACAACACAGAACCTCAGCAGCCTCTGTACTCCCATCACAAACGAACACACATCCAGCCCTCTACGTTCCCATCACAATCTGTTCAACACACAGCCTCTGCACTCCCATCACAACATTAACAACACACAGCCTCTGCAGCTTCTGTACTCCCATCACAACATGAGACAACACAGAGCCTCTGCTGCCTCTGTACTCCCATCACAACCTGCACAACAACAGCCTTTCAGCCCCCGCATTTCCCTCGCAATCCACACAACACACATCCCCTGCAGTTCATATATATTATCATCTATACAACACACAACCACTGCAGCTTCCTTCACAATCCACACACCACACAGCCCCTGCAGCTCCCATTACAATCCACACAACACAAAGCCACTGCAGCTCCTTTCACAATCCATACAACACACAGACACTGCAGCTCCCATCACAATCCACACAACACACAGCCACTGCAGCTCACATCACAGTCCATACAACACACATCCCCTGCAGCGCCCATCACAATCCATACAACACACAGACCCAGAAGCTCCCATCACAATCCATACAACACACAGCCACTGCAGCCTCCATCACAATCCATACAACACACAGCCACTGCAGCCTCCATCACAATCCATATAACACACAGCCACTGCAGCCTCCATCACAATCCATACAACACACAGCCACTGCAGCTCCCTTCACAATCCATACAACACACAGACACTGCAGCTCCCATCACAATCCACACAACACACAGCCACTGCAGCTCACATCACAGTCCATACAACACACATCCCCTGCAGCGCCCATCACAATCCATACAACACACAGACCCAGAAGCTCCCATCACAATCCATACAACACACAGCCACTGCAGCCTCCATCACAATCCATACAACACACAGCCACTGCAGCTCCCATCACAATCCACACACAGCCACTGCAGCTCCCATCACAATCCACACAACACAAAGCCACTGCAGCTCCCTTCACAATCCACACAACACACAGCAGCTCCCATCACAAACCACACACAGCCACTGCAGCTCCCATCACAATCCACACACAGCCCCTGCAGCTCCCACAACAATCCACACAACACACAGCCCCTGCAGCTCCCATCACAATCCATACATCCGGCAGCCACATGACAAACTGTGCATAATATAGACCCTGCGGCGTCTGCAGTCTCCTTTACAATCTGCGCCTACATAGCCCCTGTGTCCCCATCACAATATGTACAATACACACTCTCTGCGGCATAATCGACCATCGAACAAACCCCTGTAGACTCAGCATCTTCTACAACAATCTGAATCTGCACCAACTGTATGTGCCTTCTTGTCACAGTCTGTACAAAGCACACACCCCTGGATCCTTATCACAATCACACAACCCCTGCAATATCTGCATATCCCATCAAAATCTGAACACACAACTCCTATAGCCGTAGCATCCCATCACAGTCTGTCAAAGCACAACTAACCCCTTCAGCCCCTGAATTTACCATCCAACCCATGCAACCTGCAACCCTTGCATCCTCTGTATCCCATCTCAATCTGTTCAACACAACCCTTGCATCCTCTGTATCCCATCACAATCTGTTCAACACAACCCTTGCATCCTCTGTATCCCATCACAATCTGTTCAACACAACCCTTGCATCCTCTGTAGTCCATCACAATTTGTTCAACACAATCCTTGCAACCTCTGTATCGCATCAAAATCTGTTCAACACAACTCTTGCAGCTGCTGAATTCACCACGACAAGCTGTACAACACACAGATTTTGAAGCCCAGTTCCAACCTGAACACACAGCCCCATCTCTTTCTGCACAACACACAGTCCCTGCAATATCATCACAATCTACACAACACGCAGCCCTTCCATAATCTGCAATACACAAAGCCCCTGTAGCCACACCATATTCTGCACAACACACAGACCCCGTAGCCTCATCACAATTTGCACAACACACAGCCACTGCAACACCATCGCAATCCACACAACACACAGCCCATGTAGAACCACCATAATCTGCCCAACTCACAGCCCCTGCCACACCATCATAATCTGCACAACACACAACCCCTGCACACCATCACAATCTGCACAACACACAGCCCCCAGTAACTTCCGCACCCCTCACAGTATGTAAAGCACACAGCCTAGGCAGCCTTCGCATTTCACATAAGGTGTTCAGTAATCATTTGATATTGTACACTAGACATTAAAAACACGCGGTCCTCCGTACATCACGAATGGCTGTCCATAGTGGCATTTGTGTGCCAATTTCTCCTGCTACAACTGCGGGCTAAACTTGGTAAAACTCTATGTGCATGCAAGGTTCAACTTCGAACTGTGCTCATTCACGCAGAACTTACTTTGAATTAGGTGACGAGGATGACAAGACGTACTACAAAAATTAACATTAATAAAAGAATGTGTTCTTGGTAACATTACTGGGGAGAAATGTGAATGTTGTTCCTCTTCCATAATTACCAGAGCAGCTTCTAGGAAGAAACGTATTTATGCGTTGATATTACTGTGGAACCAGGAGCTCGAGGAACGAATCCCAGCTTCTCCACCCGATCTCTTGTAAACGTGCGGCCATGGGCAAATCACTAGGTCTCTTCCCATGTCTGTGAAATGTGGGTACTCTGAAACCGAGCCAATACTGGTGTGGAATGAATGTTGGGGGCTCCCCACTACCCCCTTACCATTTACACACCCTCTGAGGTACTGTCAGATACCAACATTGGAGGAGTGGACGGCAACTCTCACACCGGGGACTCGCTGGTAACATCTAGTCTCGCAGCGTGTGTTTTATAACTCACCAGTCGAGGGGAGATTCCTCTTTAGGTCCAAAAATGCTTACACTCCACAAGTTATATTTCCACATCTTCCTTCCTAAAGGACTCACATGCATTAAGTCGGCGTGCACATACGACGGGTCACTACTCATTACAGTAATTAAAAACATAGAATTCCGAGCGCATACCGCTGCATCCGCCATTGTCCCGATCAGTGTCTCCATAAAATAGTGCTCACCCACCAGATAAAGTCCACCATGTCACGCCGCAAGTACACGATCCAGTCCGGATGGGCGAGCCGAAAAGGAGACAGGGCGTAAACAAATAAGCCTCATTTCAAATAGGGAGTGAGCGTTTACCATAAAAGATGACGCCCGCCAATAAAAAAGAGGGGCAGCGCTTCAAGTCCCCTTCAGAAATCTCCTCGATTACAAGAGGCTTCGCAGAGTGAGCAGCGCATGCGCGCTGCAACGCTAGGCAAGACCTAAAAATAGATGCACTGTCTGCTCAAAATGAGAAATAACTGACAATTGTGATTTCATTGCATCATGAACAGCGGTTTTGATGATAAGTTCGGAAATGTAAAAAGTGGCTCGAATAATTTGAAATGATGGCACCTGTAATGCAGGTATAGTCCATATTGCCTCCATAAGGTTTTATTGTATTACACAGTTTTATACACTTTATCACTATAAATGAATTTTTATTTCCTTGAATACTACACTTCTCAGAAAGCAATGTGGTGTAAAACAGGAAATGACCACAAATGTTTAGTGAATAACAACGTATTTAATTGGTCAAAATACACCGTGTTTTTTACCTCTGAACAAGGTCTCTGTGAGACCGAAACGCGTAGGGTTGTTTGTTGAAACTGACCCTTATGAATTATTTACAACCTCTGGAATTAAAGGAACTATAACTTTCCCGTGAGTGATACCCGTTCTTCTTTTTGAAGGTTGAAAATGACCCGTATGAATTATAACCTCTGGAAGTAAAGGAACTATAACTTTCCCGTGAGTGATACCCGTTCTTCTTTTTGAAGGTTGAAAATGACCCGTATGAATTATAACCTCTGGAATTAAAAGAACTATAACTTTCCCGTGAGTGCGACCCGTTCTTCTTTTTGAAGGTGTTTTGTGTCATATATATATATATATATATATATATATATATATATATATATATATATATATATATATATATATATATATATCTACTGGCGGTCGCCAGTAGATAGTTATAGTTACAACCTATTATCCATAGGAAATCCGCGACATTCTATTTGAAATAACTCTCTTGCCGGTTGACGTATCTTTGCGAAATTTTCAAACTTCGTGGGGCGCTCCGGTCCGCTCCTACCCTGAAAGTCTCGGGGTGATACGTCAAGCGGGGGCCGAGAAAAAGGGGGTCCCAAAACGCGTTTTCCCCATGCATTTTCCCATAGGAAACTTTAGACACGGCTACAGCCTGAACTGCTGAACGGAATTACACCAAATTTGGCAAAGAGGTAGTTCTTGGTTCAGAAAGAACCCTTTTGTTAAATGGTGTAAATCCGTTCAGTAGTTGCTGAGAAAATCAAAAAGTAAAAGTACATATATATCTATGGGCACGGAGGATTCGCGCACCCTCCCGATCACGAGCTGCATGTTAATTGGCTGTCAGCTGGCTGTCAACATTCCGATTCAGGAAATGTTGGCAGTCATTTTGTCCCTCGGTAGAACCGAGGGACAGAAACAAGTGCGCAAAGCGCACAAAGGGGGAGGGTAGAAACGCCCTGACCCCCTAGGTTTGCTCAGGGGTCCCACAAGGACCCCCTGGGCAAAAAATTTTTTTTTTTTAAAAATCGGCAGGATGCGCTCAGGGAGCGCGAACCCTGCCGAAAAATCGAAGCGCGGTCTCCGCGCTCGATGTTAATTGGCCTCGGGTGGCCCAAGTCCCGGGGGCACGCTGGGGGGTTAATTTTATGTGTGGGGGCCTCTAGGGCCCCCAAGCCCCGGGGACCACCACCCCCAGGGGCTTTATGTACAATGGTGCGGGAGGGCTCTGAGCCCTCCGCAGCCCCGGGGACCACCACCTCCCGGGCTTCTTTTTTTATTAAAAACCTGTGTGGGGGCTTCAGCCCTCACACGCCCGGGACCACCACCTCCCCGGGGCACTAAGAAAATTACAATGGGGGTCCGTTTTGACCCCCAGAGCCCCGGGACCACCACCTCCCGGGGCTGTGCACTGAATGGGAGGGGGCCGCGCGGCCCCCTCCTGGAGCCCTTGATGGCCCTGGGGACCACCACCCCCAGGGCCGGCTCCTGCAGTGTCCCGGGTGCCTACCCCGGGACACTGCTGCTTGCAATGACAGGACGGAGCCTCGCGGCTCCCGTCCTGTCATTGTAAGCTTGCTTTGGATATTGGAAGAGAGAGCAGGAAACCTGCTCTCTCTTCCAATATCCAAAGCCGATTGCTTTTCCACATGGGGGAGCTGCATCTTAGCAGCTCCCCATGTGTAAAAGCAATGCCCGTAGGACACGGGGAGCTGGTGGGACTGTGGGGGGATTGGGGACCCTCCCACAGTCCCCAACGAGAGGGCCAGCCCCGGGGGATGGGGTCCCGGGGCAAGTAGTGGCTCGGGAGGGGGCCACGCGGCCCCCTCCCCAAAAAAAAAATTTAAAATAAAAAAAAAAACGATCGGGCCCGCAGGCCCCGCCCCTTCCTTCACCACTCTGCAAACGCGCCCTGGCGCGTTTGCAGAGGGGGAACAATCCCCTTGAATACTGGGGGTCCCTGAGCCAACTAGCCCACCAGGAACCTCCAGTATGCGTCAGGGCTGCCTTGCAGAGAGGTGTACAGAGGCCACGCCCCTTTTACACCTCTCTGCAACGCAGCTCTATGGCGCTTTTGGAGGTATATGGTGGGCTAGTTGGACTCCGGGGACCCTCAGGATTCAAGGGGACTTAATCCCCAACTTAAAACGCGCCACGGGCGCGTTTGCACAGTGGTGAAGGGAGGGGCGGGGCTTGAGGTGACATGTGTGCAAACAGGCCCCGTGGCGCGTTTTAAGATGGGGAATTAAATCCTCTTCAATCCTGAGGGTCTCTGGAGGCCAACTAGCCCAACAGGTACATCCAGAAAGCGCCACAGAGCTGCGTTGCAGAGAGGTGTAAAAGGGGTGTGGCCTCTCTACACGTCTCTGCAACGCAGCCCCTGGCGCATATTGGAGGTTCCTGGTGGTCTAGTTGGCCCCTAGGGACCCTCAGGATTCAAGGGAACTTAATCCCCCAACTTAAAACGCGCCACGGGCGCGTTTGCAAAGATGTCACCTCAGGCCCCGCCCCTCCCTTCACCATTGTGCAAATATTCCTCTAAAATCAGCCGAAATAGGAATTCCGATTTACTCACCTGTTATAAGGAGAGACCTCAGTGCTGTATCTTTCAGCCCAGTACTGGTCCTGAAAAGTAATTTTAACCGTACTTACCGGTAACTTGAATTTCCTTCATAGGCTAACATTGACTGGTTTCACTTGGAAATTCTTCTAAGTGTGGAGTTTTGGAACTTTAAAATATTCCTCTAAAATCAGCCGAAATACAAATTCCGATTTATTCACCTGTTATCAGGAGAGACCTCATTGCTGCATCTTTCAGCCCAGTACTGATCCTCAAAAGTAATTTTAACCGTACTTACCGGTAATTTGAATTTCCTTCATAGGCTAACATTGACTGGTTTCACTTGGAAATTCTTCTAAGTGTGGAGTTTTGGAACTTTAAAATATTCCTCTAAAATCAGCCGAAATACGAATTCCGATTTACTCACCTGTTATCAGGAGAGACCTCAGTGCTGCATCTTTCAGCCCAGTACTGATCCTGAAAAGTAATTTTAACTGTACTTACCGGTAACTTGAATTTCCTTCATAGGCTAACATTGACTGGTTTCACTTGGAAATTCTTCTAAGTGTGGAGTTTTGGAACTTTAAAATATTCCTCTAAAATCAGCCGAAATACGAATTCCGATTTACTCACCTGTTATCAGGAGAGACCTCAGTGCTGCATCTTTCAGCCCAGTACTGATCCTGAAAAGTAATTTTAACCGTACTTACCGGTAACTTGAATTTCCTTCATAGGCTAACATTGACTGGTTTCACTTGGAAATTCTTCTAAGTGTGGAGTTTTGGAACTTTAATATATTCCTCTAAAATCAGCCGAAATACGAATTCCGATTTACTCACCTGTTATCAGGAGAGACCTCAGTGCTGCATCTTTCAGCCCAGTACTGATCCTGAAAAGTAATTTTAACCGTACTTACCGGTAACTTGAATTTCCTTCATAGGCTAACATTGACTGGTTTCACTTGGAAATTCTTCAAAGTGTTGATTTTTGAAACATACAAATATTCCTCTAAAATCAGCCGAAATCCGAATTCTGATTTACTCACCTGTTATCAGGAGAGACCTCAGTGCTGCATCTTTCAGCCCAGTACTGGTCCTGAAAAGTAATTTTAACCGTACTTACCAGTAACTTGAATTTCCTTCCATAGGCTAACATTGACTGGTTTCACTTGGAAATTCTTCTAAGTGTGGAGTTTTGGAACTTTAAAATATTCCTCTAAAATCAGCCGAAATACGAATTCCGATTTACTCACCTGTTATCAGGAGAGACCTCAGTGCTGCATGTTTCAGCCCAGTACTGATCCTCAAAAGTAATTTTAACCGTACTTACCGGTAACTTGAATTTCCTTCATAGGCTAACATTGACTGGTTTTCAGCAAAAAGTTTCAAAGTGTTGATTTTCACAAACTACAAATATTCCTTAAAAATCGCCTGTATGACTTAAACGCATTCTTTCAACTGTTTACAGGAGATGCACCAGTGCTGGATCCAGGATCCAACACTGAGTAAGAAAAAGTAACGATAACAGTTTTTACCTGCTAAGTGAATTTCCTTCCATAGGATAACATTGGTGATTCTATGAGAAAAAGTTTCAAAGTGTCAACTTTTAAAATACAATAATATTCCTTAAAAATCACGACTGTAACCAAAACGCTTTTACTCAACTGTTTACAGGAGATGTACCAGGACTGAATCTAGGATCCAGTCCTGTGGTTACAAAAGTAATCCATAAAGTAACTAATTGCATTTAACTAGAAATTCACATTGAGCTGAATGTTGCATTGTGTTTGAAAATGTGTTGCCCATTGCAACAACTGTAACTACTGTACTTAAAAGTCTATTGCCTATCTGCAAAGTATTTAAACTAAAGTAATTCATTCTGAGAAAGTATTTTTGTAATGTAATGTATAATGTAATTACAATGTAATTTGACAAATAAAATATGTAAAAAAAATTGTTTCTAAAAATGTAGTAAATCAGTATGAAAAAAATTAATATAACAATTAATACATTTAAAAATTGTCATTTACAAAACCTTTGAAATTCACTGAAAAAACCGTAGGTTTCAGGCACGTTATAGTTAGAAATTAGCATTTAAAAAACCTTTGAAATTCACTGAAAAAACCATAGGTTTCAGACACGTTATAGTTACAAATTAGCATTTAAAAAACCTTTGAAATTCACTGAAAAAACCATAGGTTTCAGACACGTTATAGTTACAAATTAGCATTTAAAAAACCTTTGAAATTCACTGAAAAAACCATAGGTTTTAGGGACAGTTATAGTTACTTGGACATTGCACTCGTACAAAACCCGTGAAATTCCCCGTTATAGTTAGTTCAGCTAACTATAACTCGCGCCCCGCAATGCACTGCTGATGACATCACATATTACATCACTCATGACATGGTCAGTGACATCACTGATGACATCACTGATGACATCTCAAATGACATCACTGATGACATCATCCACGTGATAATCTGATGCACCTCCTCACACCCTAATATAATCTTTGATACACCCACTCTAAATTACAGACTGCCATTCGCAAAACCATAGACACTCCAACACCAATAACTACATACCCACTCACTGATTCTTAGGTCTACACACACACATCCACTCACTCACCCGTACAGTCACTCATACTTACGGTCACTCAGTACAGGACTATCATATGCACTCTTACTCCTATATAGACACTCAAACAACGCCACTCATCCATAGAGATACTCACACACCTAGTCAGTCATGCAAATAATTAAACACACTGCCATTTACTCACCTATACAGTTATACACACACCAGCTCACTTACTCATACAAATAGTAGCACATTGTTACGCTCTTATACAATCACTGATACAAGCACACAATCATCCATACAGCCACTATCACAATCACTCACTCTTGCTTATAGCTATTTATATACTCCAACACACATATATACTGCCTTTCACATATGTAGTTACTCACACATGTACCACTGGGACATACATTCACTCACTAACACACTCTTACACACACTTACCCACCCATACAGTCTATCACAGATGCACTCTTGAAACCATCCACCCAGTGAATCACCCACTCACACATCTATGCACAGAGTTGCACACACCCCTCCCACACAAACACTCAGGCACCCATACAGATACTCAGACAAGCATTCAATAACTCATATAGAAAATCATTTAGCTATTCACAAACACATGCAGCCACTTACACAGCAACAGACAGACGGATACAGACATACACCCAGTTTAGTCACTAACCCATGCATTCAGTAAGATACGTTAAATCACTCACTTATAGAGTCAGTCACGCACCTACTAAATCATCCATACAGACACTTAGACACCCACTCATTCTTCAATACGTCTTTTCCTATATATTTTAAAAATATTTAAACTTTACAGAAACACACAGTCACTGGATGATGTCATCAGTGATGTCATTTGAGATGTCATCAGTGATGTCATCAGTGATGTCACTGACCATGTCATGAGTGATGTAATATGTGACGTCATCAGCAGTGCATTGCGGGGCGCGAGTTATAGTTAGCTGAACTAACTATAACGGGGAATTTCACGGGTTTTGTACGAGTGCAATGTCCAAGTAACTATAACTGTCCCTAAAACCTATGGTTTTTTCAGTGAATATATATATATATATGACACAAAGGGTTGCAAGCGGAGTGTTCCTGATATATATATATATATATATATATATATATATATATATATATATATATATATCAGGAACACTCCGCTTGCAACCCTTTGCCACCAGTTACAGTAACGGAGCACGGACCACGTTGTAGTGCAAATTGAAGTTTTAATCAACTCCTCCAACACCAGCCATCATGACGCGTTTCGACCACTAGAGGCCTTGATCACATGACACGCTCTCAGGTTACAGGTAGGTTTAAATACAGTTTTTTTCTTCATTTTCTCTTAAAGTGACAATGTACTGAGTGTTTTTAACAGTTGACATAAAGAAAAGACTTAACCTTTTTTACACAATTATTGTAAAATACAAGTAAACATCGGAAAATTCTTTTGTACATTTTAAGTAAATATAAATATATATCTATATATGTTAAAAATATATATATATATCACATATTATTGTTAAAACCTAATAGATGTCTAAAAACCACGGTTTTTAAAAAGCATAATAAATAAGCAATTTAAAACCACTTGTGTAAATAATTTCACATATCTTGTAGTGGATCCATCTGTTTCGGCCTGGGTTTAACAACATCTATATTTTAAACTGGTCCCCAAAAACAATTTTTACCGATGTATAGTTTACTGTAATTTGTGGTGTAAGCCTTCAATTCATTAATGGGGGCTGTTTGTGACGCCACCTAAAAATATTAGCTAGTCTGTAACCCTATACTTTTCAGGCATGCTTGACGTTCAGGTATAAATACCTGAATTTCTGTCTTTACTCTGTTAATCAATCCAATTTTAAAATGCAGATGTTATGTTACAGTACTAGTTTATGTCAACATAAATTATCCTACAAACTCCCAGTTACATGAAGTGCTTATGCAAAAATGTTAAATATTACTAAAGTGCAATGTGCAAGTCATCCTATTATTTTAAAAAAACCCTAACTAAAAACCGTGAAATTTGTGTTAAAAAGTGGGTTTTAAAAGCAACGGCGGTTTTCATTTGAGATTAAATAATCTTTTTTTAAACTATTAATAATGATGTTACAGACAATTAGAGAAGCAAACTATGCAGCATGTGAGTGTTAAAGCGGCTATAGGCAAGTAAAAAGCTCCTCGGTGGTGTTCAGGCCCCCTGGGGACTTGGTGTCGAGATTTAAGATATAGAGAGTCTCTAAATATCTTAGGGCTTTTTCCCTGTTTTCTCCTCTCTTTTTGGGTGGGATGGCATCTATCAGGAAATATGTAAGTCCCTTCGGATCTCCATTGTGTTTTTCCTTGAAGTGCCTGGCCACCGGGTAAGCTTGATCATGATTCTTAATGGCTCTAATGTGCTGGAGCACCCTCTTATGCCCCTGTAGAATTGTACTACCTACATATTGTAGGCCACAAGGGCATTCCAGCCCATAAACAACATATTCACTTTTACATGACAAAACTTTGGAGATAGATTTTTCCACTTCACTGAAGGATGTTTTGTAAGACATCTTATTTACACCAAACTGGCACGCTTTGCAGCTCTTACATTTGTGGAAACCCTTTCTCTGGGATAACCATGTGCCTGTTGGTCGGCCTCCTACATCATTATGAACTAGGGAATCTCTCATCGAGGGTGCCCTACTAAATGTGATGGAGGCTTGCCTGGGTAGCAAATGTCCTATGACGGGATCACCTAACAGGAGTGGCCAGTTTCTCTTAATGATATTTTTTATGGTTTTGTGTTGACGATTGTAGCCAAAAATCATTCTAAAGGTTGTGTCTTCATTGCCCTGCTTAGTATTTTTGTTTTTGAATAAGTTTTTTTGGAGGAGAGTTTCCCGTTGGATTTCTGAACTCTTCTTTATAGCTGCATTAACACATGCTGGTGCATAGCCTCTTGCTAAAAATCTAGCTTTGCTGTCTGCCTGTGCTTTAATTAACTCCTCTCGGCAACTGCAAATCCTCTTTAGTCTAAGCATCTCCCCATAGGGGATGCTATAGATCAAATGAGGTGGGTGGGAACTACTCGCATGTAAGATAGAGTTTCCTGCCGTGGGTTTTCTGTGCAGTGTGGTCTCTATCTTATTTTCCTTAATAAATACCTCAACATCAAGGAAAATAACTCTTTCTGAACTGATGGTAGACGTAAAATGGAGATTAAGGCTGTTGTTATTAAGATCATCTACAAATTCTTGTGCAGCCATACTGGGACCTTGCCATATAACAAACAAATCATCAATAAATCTATACCAGCATTTTATATTGTTAATCAATGTTGTTTCATGTTGTTTATGCAGGACCAGCTCCTCCCACCACCCCATATGCAAGCAAGCATAGCTGGGGAGAAGCTGGCCCCCATAGCAACACCCCGTTGTTGTTGATAGTGGGTGTTCTGAAAAAGGAAAATGTTATTTTTCAAACAAAATTCAACCATATTGATGATCATTTTGCTATGTTGTGCTTGCTCTGGTGTTTTTTTGGCAAGAAAATGACCCAGAGCCCTGAGTCCGTCCTGATGGTTGATTGACGTGTAAAGCGATGTCACGTCTAAAGTAATCAGTAGGTAGTCATCTTTCCACTCCATATTGTGTATTTTGGATAAAAAGTCCCCCGTGTCTCTAATGTACGAAGGCAGTTGCTGGACATGTTCCTGAAGGTGGTAGTCTACATACTGTGATGTCGCTTCTAGCAGACTGTTCCGAGCCGAAATTATTGGCCTGCCAGGGGGCTTGAGGGGGTTCTTATGTACTTTTGGGATAAAGTATAAGATAGGTGTAACTGGGTGGTCGTTGCGTAGAAATTTGAATTCCTGTGTTGTGATTAGTCCAGCGTTCTTCCATACTAATAGCTTGGTATAGAAGTTGTTGTACATTGTCCTGATTGATATCTGATCACAACGCAGGTAGCAATCCCTGTCTTTCAGTTGGTTGTTGGCCTCTTCAATATACGCTTCTTTACTCCAAATGACCAAGTTACCCCCTTTATCAGAGTTTCTGATGACTATCTCTTTCTTAGATTGCAACTTTTTATTAGTAGATGATATTGTAGTTCACTTGTGTTCATTTTTTTCTTGTTCGTTTTGTTAACCTCAAAATTGAGTTTTTTAATGTCAGAAATCACATGTTCTTGAAAGATGTCTATTGCATCCCTGATGGTGATGGGATTAAATGTCGAATGCGGTCTGAACGGTGTTGTTTCTCTGGGCAAAGCAGTATGATCTCTGGATGTTGTTGTACTGTTGCTTTCATTAGCCAGCTCCAGTAGATTCATCAATAATGGCTCATCAGAAGGTGTAAGTTCAAATGGAGGTGAAGTATTTGAAGGATATTGCCGCATTTTTTATTGGCTCTTTATTTGTATTCTCCAATTGGTGGTAATGTTTCTTCAGTTTGAGCTTTCTTACGCTTTTATAGATGTTGACTCTGGTTTCTGCATAGTTAAAGCATGTTTGGGGGCAGTATGATAGCCCGAGAGTTAGAAGCCGCTTTTCCGCTTCAGTAAGTTTGATGTCAGTCAGATTTATGATCATTTGGCTGCTGTAATGTTCTATTGTATCTATAATCTCCATTTCCTTTTTTGTTTTTGTGTTGTTTTTCTGGTATCTCCTGTGTTTTGATTTCCGCCTCTCTCGTCGTTTTGCAGTTCTTCCCGAGGAGGCCTGCTTGTCTGGTTTCTGGGACGCAATGTTTGTCTTCGTTCCCAGACTAAAAAATCCACCTCTTCTGCGAGTGAGATTTTCTTTGGTATTTGCCTTAATGATTGACTGCATGCCTCAGTCTCAGCTTCACTTTCTACAGCCGAGCTGAGGTCCGAATTAGAAGTGGTCCCTGTTCCTACTGCTGCCCCTGCTGTGCCGGTTGATGAATTTTGTTTGGTGTTGTACTTGGATGCTTTTAATGTATCGTATTTCTTGGCGAAGGTGAATATACGCCCTGTTTCATAGTCCGTGCGGTCTCTATGAAATTTAAAAGCCTTCCGCTCTCTGATCTTGTCTTCTTCACGTTTCAACCTTTTGGCCATTTCCTCCTTCTGTTTCGCTATTTCCTCTTTTTGTCCCATAGTCTCAAGCTCTTCATTGATTTGATCAATTTGTTCCTGTATTTTCTGACGATCTTTCTCTGCATATCTGACTAAAATCACCATAAGTCTGCGTGATGAGTCCAGATTTGTTTCAGCCCATTCACGCATCATGTCCTTATCCGGGTTTTTTATAGCTGGGTGCCGTTAGAATTCTCAATCCTCGAGGCACCCTGCCTACGTCCAAGTATCTTTGGAGGGATTTTCCCTCCCACCATTTGCTTTGTTCTGTTTTGCTGAGTTTTTCTAACATTTTAATTTTGTCCCTTATGCTGGTATTGCGCGTTCCCACCAATGCATTGTGGGAGATGGAGTTTAAGCTGGGAATGTTCGCATCACTAAACATGTCCTCCGCCGCCTCCTCCCTTTCTCTGAGCGCGTCCGCTGACATGGCGATGGTTGAAGTTATATGTGTCACTATTGTGGGTAAACTGCTATGGTTTCCAAGTTCGGGTTGACCTCCTTAGCATTAATACCCGCACACCACTTCACCCTGCTGAGCGCGTATTGGGCTGCCTGCTCACTCACCATTCACTGTTTGACTTCCCTCGTTTCCTCCGAAGCGTGTGGTGTCGATCTCGTGAAGGCGTGTGGCGTCGGACTCCCGTGTTGCTGCTCCGTGGGGGGCTCAGCTGCTGTTAATCCTCCCGGATTACTTGCTTTCGCCCGTTGCCAGGCAATGTTTCCTTTGAAGCTGCTGTGCCCAAATCGAAATGGGGGTCCGTGTTTAGCAAGGCAAGTAAAAAGCTCCTCGGTGGCGTTCAGGCCCCCTGGGGACTTGGTGTCGAGATTTAAGATATAGAGAGTCTCTAAATATCTTAGGGCTTTTTCCCTGTTTCCTCCTCTCTTTTGGGTGGGATGGCATCTATCAGGAAATATGTAAGTCCCTTCGGATCTCCATTGTGTTTTTCCTCGAAGTGCCTGTCCACCGGGTAAGCTTGATCATGATTCTTAATGGCTCTAATGTGCTGGAGCACCCTCTTATGCCCCTGTAGAATTGTACTACCTACATATTGTAGGTCACAAGGGCACTCCAGCACATAAACAACATATTCACTTTTACATGACAAAACTTTGGAGATAGATTTTTCCACTTCACTGAAGGGTGTTTTGTAAGACGTCTTATTCACACCAAACTGACATGCTTTGCAGCTCTTACATTTGTGGAAACCCTTTCTCTGGGATAACCATGTGCCTGTTGGTCGGCCTCCATATATATATATATATATATATATATATATATATATATATATATATATATATATATATATATATATATATATATATATATATATATATATATATATAATGTTCATAGTTATTCATTTAAAATATTTAAAGAATGATATAATGAAAGATACATGTTTTTATTATGTTGCACTTTATGTGTGTATGTTTATAAGTATATATTATATATAGTATTAAATATTAGTGTAATGTTTTTAATTTATTTTATTTTAAATTTATATATTGAAATATTTAACGTTTACTACTTTAAACTCTATTTATATTCATATATTATACTAGCTGTATTATTCAGTTGGGTTTAATTTGCCATGATTTTGCACTTTGTCGTATGTTTACAGTGCACTTGCACTTTATTTACATATGAAATAGGCATGCCTCTGGCTTAGCTGCTATTTTCTGGTTGCCAATTATGGTGGACAATAGTTGGCAATATTTGATGATTTGCACTATTTTTGCCCTTGTATTTCACTTTTTAGCACTTCTCTTATGAGCTATTAATCAAGACATTAGTACTGATATAGGCTCTATATATTTGGTTTTGGATCATTTTACCATCATGCTGCTACATAGTTATTTCAGGATGGAACCGCAATTACCACTGGGTTTTGTATTGTTTACATTGTTTTTACGTGTATAAAATATAACTGTTTGTTGGTTTTAGCCTAATATCATGACTCTGTTGAAATGTTCCATCAATTTTTAAATGTTTTAGAGAAATTTTGAGGCAGAGAGACTTTCTTTTAATATGTATAAGACTGTTTCAATGAAGTTCCTGCCCAGTATGTCTTTTAGCTCTATGATTTTTTAAGGGGGTGGTTGAACCATTTTCACTTTTGTCACTATTTAAGGGTTGCAATAGGTCCAGCGGGTCATGTGATCAAGACCATGGTAACGCGGTCAAAACGCGTCATGCTGGGCACTTGCCAACACATTTGATTGATGCTGAGAATTTCTGCAATAAAGCACTGCACTTTGGAAAAACCCACGTTGTGGTCCGTACCTGTGTATCGCCGTGACGTTGGTTGTTCAGGATTGTGGCTTCTTTATGTGATTCTGGCGAAGTACGGATGTCTTCGTCAATACGGACCCTCCCTCCAACCTGTGGCTGGCCGGTGTGCAGTCGACATCGCGGATGCGATTGGTGTCTAAACCGGAAGGAGTAATGTCCGAGTCAGCCCCCCGCAGTCTGGAGTTGATGGAGCAGTGAACCGTGTTTCCCTACGGAGCTTCGGTGGCGCCCGAGGAGTCGGAGGACGCCGAGGAGGTAGTCGAGTTCAGCATTCCGACAGAGACATTTTGCGGGTGGTAGGGATTGTGGTGTTCAAATCGAGTGCTCGACAAGCAGTTTCTACGGGCACTGTCGTGCATTACCATATATTGCAGAGCATCTAAAAATGACCTCTTCAGCAGACGCGCTGCAGTACCGAGAGGCCGTGGCAGATGCCCTTTTCCTCAACTTACCAGAAGTTGATGAAGTGCTAAGAGGGCAAAATAAAAACTCCAACAGCAATAACAATGTCAAGTCGCTGCTCAAAAATTTGGAAAAATTATTACGTACGGAGCTTACGAAATGGTGGGAGAAAAAATGCCTGGAGAAGTATAAAGAAGTGGGCAGGATCCCACGAGTATTAAGGGTGATGATAGCGCCATCATTTGATAACCCTAACCCACTTATGTTGAAGGAGTGGGCTACAAACAATTTGGAAGCTTCTATGAATATGGTGTCTATTCTTATAAAATATGTGGAAATAGACAGCGTTAATATTTTAAAGGAAATCGATAAGGTCAATCAACTACTGGAAGCACATGAGCAATAAGACCTAATTAAAAAAGGCCGTGAGGAGATTGATGTACGGTTAAACAAACATAAAGAGACAATAAAGGCACGAAAAATATTTAAATTTGCCCGTGATAAGAGGGACTATGAAACGGGCAGAGTTTTCACTTTCGCAGAGAAATTTGACACTGTTAAAAGACAAGCATTGGCTACTAAAACCTATGTTACTGTTGCACCGGCTCAATTAGGCTTGGAATCGTCATGCACTGATATCAGTTCTGCCGGCTGTAGCAGTGATTCCGATGACAGCAGGGACAGCAGCTTGCAGGCACAACTGTCCACAAACTTCACGCCAGGAGAAGAATTGGGTTTTTTATTACAAGACTGCCGCCAAACATTGAGGCCACGCAATCCTGTGTAGAAAACAGGCGAAGGAGAAACAAACGCAGGAAGCAGAGGCGCAAACTCAGGAGGCAACAACAGAGGCAGAGGTGGGAGAGCCAAGAAGTGGTCTCAACAATGAAAAATCCGGATAATACTGTCATCAATCTCTCAGACATCGAGCTTACAATAGCAGAAGTACAACTGCTCACACTTGGACTTTCTTTTTGCCCCACGAACAGTTTCAAATATGTGCAATCCAGAGTGGATGTGTTTAAATTTATTTGCAAACTCAAGCTCCTCAAACATTTCAAATTGAATAAAGCAAAAGAGGCTGCCTCCCTCATCACACAACCTGGCATGTCTTGCTCCACCCTTCAGGTATCTCACATCAGTGTACTTAGGTCGATGCACTCTTTGGAATACAATAATGACAACGTAATAAGCTCCACACAAGAGGAGTTACAAGAACTTGGTATCAGGTACAACAGTCCATCAACCAGCCCCTTTCGTCCACCTTCTACCTTTATTCCGATTATGCCTAAAGTCGCAATCGACATATTCAGTGACTGTTTCATTGAGGACCTTAAGAAATTGAATAAAACTGTCTTGTGCAATCAGAAGCAAAGAAGGCATTTGGATGTGCAGTATTCTAACCTTATGCGCAAGCTACAAGATAACTGCAATGTGATCATCAATAAGGCGGACAAGGGGGGCAACACAGTGTTGTGGCTAAAAGCCCTTTACATGGAGGAGGCATCACGTCACCTAAA
This sequence comes from Calotriton arnoldi, assembly GCA_963921515.1. Lineage (NCBI taxonomy): Eukaryota > Metazoa > Chordata > Amphibia > Caudata > Salamandridae > Calotriton > Calotriton arnoldi. The sequence continues at coordinate 958,702 of CAWUFW010001171.1, forward strand.
TGATGCTGCTTGCTATAGAAAAGCTACATTCAATGATCTCAGGCAAGTCAAAGATACTGTGTTCAAAGATCTAGCCCAATGGAAGCGTATGGGCCTTTTAAGCAAGAATGAATACTGCTTTTTAAAGTGTGAATATCCGATAACACCGGTACTGTATTTCATTCCAAAAGTCCACAAAAATAGTACACCGGTACCAGGGAGACCAATAATATCGGCTCAGAAAAGTCTCTTAGAGCCCATGTCTAAATATGTTGACTATTTTTTACATGACTTTGCTGAAAATCTCCCTTCTTTTATTAGAGACACTGGCCACTTCCTTTACAAATTACAAACCGACAAATGGGAGGAGGATTGTCTGTTTATTGTAATGGACATTTGCTCTTTGTATACAAGCATTCACCATTCTGATGGTCTTAAAGCGGTCAAGTATTTCTTAGCTAAATGCAGTATTCATTTGTATCAACACAATGCCATGATTCTAAAAATGATTGAGACATGCCTTATGAACAACTATTTTATGTTTAACAAAGAGATCTATCAGCAGCTACGTGGCGTGGCGATGGGGGCATGCTTCTCTCCCAGCTATGCGTGTTTACACGTTGGCTGGTGGGAGGAGCATGTCCTCAGGAGTACCCACAAGGCACTATATGATGTACATGTACTCCATTGGTGGAGATTTATAGACGATGTTTGTGTGATATGGAAAGGATCCATAGAATCTGCTAATCACTTTGTTGAAACCATCAACAATAATATGTTGAATTTGAATTTCACCGCCCACATTAGTAACAAATGTGTACAGTTCTTGGATGTGGAGTTCTACATTGAGTGTGACACAATACATACTAAGCGCCACAGAAAGAGCACAGCTGGAAACTCTGTACTTCATGCCAGTAGCTCCCACCCAAACCATCTGATCAGGAGTATTCCATATGGCGAGTTTCTGAGAATAAGGAGAATTTGTAGCTCTGACGCAGATCTTAAACTCTATCAGTCGGAAGCTCTCGAAAGCTTTAGTGCTCGGGGCTACAAAATCAAAGATTTGAAATCATCTATGTTAAGGGCCAATAGCCACAGTAGAGAGGTATGTTTACAGAACACCACTACTAATACCATCTCTATCCATTGTTATTGTTATTGTTAGGTAAACTTGTATAGCGCACAGCTGCCCCAGCAAAGGGGCGTCCTGGCGCTGATAGCAGTGTCGGTAGAGAGCAGGGGCTAGACTGTAGGAAACAAGTAAGTTTTGATGGCCCTACGGAAGGGTAGCAGGTAGTCTAAGCGGCGAATCTGAACAGGGAGAGAGTTCCACAATTTAGCGGCAAGACAGCGAAAGGACCGGCCCCACGCTCTGATGCGCTTCACCCGGGGGACCGTGACCAGAGATTGTCCAGCGGAACGCAGCTGGCGTGCGGGAACATAGGGGACCAACAAATTAGATAGAATCTCAGGGGATGAGAGTTTTAGTATTTTGAAGGCCAGACAAAGTGCCTTGAATTCGATCCTCTTGGGAACGGGTAGCCAGTGAAGGCGCCGCAAAGCACCCGTCATAGAGCAAGATCTAGGGAGCCTGAGCAGGACTCTAGCGGCTGAATTCTGAACTCGTTGAAGGCGATTCACTTCTGCCTTTGTGGCGCCTAGCATCAAAGAGTTGGCATAGTCTAGTCTAGACAAAATAGTCGCCTGTACTATCAGCTGGCGTGTGGCTGGGTCAAAGAAACCCAATATAGGCCTCAGACCCCGTAAGAGTCCAAAGCAAGTACCAGCGATCTTTTTGGTGTGCTCCTGAAACCCAAGAGTAGAGTCGAACCAGATCCCTAGGTTCTTTACCACCGGCTTAGGAGTGGGGGCTCTGCCCAAGGACGCCGGCCACCACTGCGTACTCCAGAGCCCCTTGTCATTCCCCACCAACAGCACTTCTGACTTATTGGCGTTAAGTTGAAGGCAGTTGGTGGTCATCCAGCGTGCGACCGCTTCTAGCCTGTTCCGGAACTGCATGGCGCCCCGGGAATGGTCATCAGAGAGGACCACCACCAGCTGCGTGTCATCAGCATAGGAAACCATGGTCAGGCCATGGTCCCGCGCCACTCCCGCCAGGGGTTGGACGTAGAGGTTAAACAGAACTGGGCTAAGCGCCGAGCCCTGAGGAACCCCCTGCTTGATGGAATGGGCGTGAGAGAGGAAGGGGGGGGCAGAGACCTGAAAAGCTCTGTCAGACAGAAAGGACCGGAACCAATCCAGTGCCAGACCCACTACCCCCGCCTCCTCTAGGCGACGCAGGAGGATCTGATGGGAGACCGTGTCAAACGCGGCGCTGAGATCAAGCAGTACCAGAGCCGCAGTTTGTCCCTCATCCAGAATGGTCCGCAGGTGTTCACTCACTGCTAAAAGCGCTGTCTCGGTGCTATGACCAGGACAGAACCCATTCTGGGAGCGGTCTATGGTACCGCTGTTGTTCAAAAACCCCGAAAGGACTTTATTAGTGTGGGCCTCAGCAATTTTAGCGACCCAAGGCAGGAGAGAAATAGGTCGAAAATTTTCCGGCTTAGTGTGGTCCAATGAGGGTTTTTTCAGCAAGGGGATCACCCTTGCTTGCTTCCATGGCGAAGGCACCACCGCTGTGGTGAAAGAAAGGTTGATCATTTGACATAAGGGCGTGAGAAGTATTGGTAAGCAGTCTCTAAATTGGGCAGGCCTCATAGGATCCAGAGGGGAACCTGATTTGACCTTAGTGCTCAATGTAAGAAGCTCGTCCTGAGAGATATGGGGTATTACTGCCAAAGTAGCAGTAGAATGAGAAGCTAGTGGAGCCACGAGGTCCGTGGGACATATGGGGAAAGATTTATAGATGGCTTCTACCTTCTGAACAAAAAAGGTGGCCAGATCCTCGCATTGCTGCCCAGATGAAATCGTCGAGGTGGGGGGATCTTTCCTGTTTTTAAAGTCATTGAGTATTTTAAAAATGCTTTTCATAGGGTTTTTACTGGACTTGATCTCATTAGTGAGGTAAGCTGCACGAGCCAGATGTATGGCCTTATGGTAACGTTTAATCTCCTCCTGGTACAACTTTTTAGCCGCAAGGTCGTATTCCTTTCTCCAGGCCCGTTCTAGCTTTTTGCATGTGCTATGCAAAGCGGCTAGAGAGTCATTGTACCAGGGATTGGAACTCGAACAGCGACCTTTGGACCATTTAGCTGGGATAAGAGTGTCTAGTGCCTGTAGTATCCAGTCGCAGAGTGCTTTATATGATTGCTCTGGGTCAGTGTCTAGAATAGGGGGACAGGATGTCAGGCGGGCAAGTAGGTCCTCTAGTTTGAGTTTATGCCAGCAACGTCTGAAGGTGGCCTGGAGGTCAGTTCTGGGCACTGGCTCGGAGAGTGGGAGGGAGATGGAGACTAGGAGGTGATCGGACCAGCATACCGGGCAAGGTGTTTTGACCGTAAGAGAAGAGATGTTAGAAAAAACAGGGTCAAGTAGATGCCCAGCAGTGTGGGTAGGGCCCACCACTAGCTGTCTTAATTGACAGGCAGCAAAATCAGCGAGCAAGCTGCTGATATCCGGGTCGGAGGATCGGTCAAAGTGTACGTTAAGGTCACCAATAAGGCTAAAATTCGCAGCAGTCAACGCCAAGGAACTCACAGCCTCAATAATGGCTGATTTAAATTCCGAGATTGGTCCAGGGGGGCGGTAGACTAATAGACCGGTGATAGAGGAATGTGCACTAAAGGAAATAAAAAAACGAGCGCATTCGCACCCTGCTACATCCTCCTTAACAAATGTACAGTGGAAACGGGACTTAAAGATAACAGCTATGCCCCCTCCTCTAGTCTCCCTGTTAAGAGTCAGAATGCTGAACCCCGGGGGGAGTGCAAGGCCTGGTTCGGCCACTGTGGCGTCAGTTAACCATGATTCGGTTATAAAGAACACGTCAGGAGATTCATCCTCTATAAGGTCATAAATCTCCATGTAGTGTTTAACCAAGGAGCGAACATTAAGGTGTAAGATTTTCATAGTGGGTCTCGATGGGGTAGGGGGCAGAGAGGGGCGGAAGTTAAAACCACACCTGCGACAACAAAAAGGCCCTTCCACTGCAACCCCTAGGTGCAAGCCACATGGGCTTATCTGCCATTCTGAGACTTCTAGCAATTCATCTGAACCTATTGACTCAGTTAGACTGATAACCACTTATAGTTGCCAGGAGAAGCAAATAAGGAAGAATTTTTACAAGAACTGGCCTATAGTGTTGACAGACTTAACTTTGTCTCAAACTTTGCCAGAACTTCCTTCCCTAACCTTTAGACGTGCACCCTCTATGAGGGATGCACTTGTCAAAACAAACCCAGAGGTTAGTGCGTCCAGCACCTGGTTATCCAGAAGGACAGGATTTTTTAAATGCAGCTCGTGCCGAGCTTGTAAATTTAGAAAAAACACTACTGAGTATAATACTGCATTTGAGTCCAAACCCACCAAGATCCAGGGACATTTTACTTGTAGAACTGATTTTGCAGTCTACATATTAGAATGTACATGCCATCTTCAATATGTTGGCAGTACTAAATTGCAGGTGTTTAATCGGATACTCCAGAATCTCCGTGCAGTAGTTAACGCAGCTCCAAGTTATCCTGTCGCTCATCATTTTAAACTAGTTCACAACAACAATCTTAATGATTTGAGCTATTTGTAATAGGTTCAATTAGAGGTGGTAACAGAGAGAAGAAACTCCGTCAGTTAGAATCCCAGTTTATCCTGTTATTAGATACTAAGATGCCCAATGGCCTTAATACAGGAGAAGACCTGCACAATGTTTTATAGACTGGTGTTACTACGACTCTATGGCACTTTATGGCGTTCTGTATTGTTCTGGTCTAGGCTGGTTTTTGAATCTCAGTTTTCTAAGCTCAGTTTTTAACTTGGTTTTAACCTGGTTTTACCTGGTTTTACCTGGTTTTAGACGGTTTTAAACTGTTTTTTAGGCCCTTTCTAATTCATGTACTGTATCCTGTTCATATTTCCCATGACAAGCAGCATTGACATCTACTGATTTCCACTAGTAATATGTTTCAATATTGCACTTGCACTTTATTTGTACATATATTATACTAGCTGTATTATTCAGTTGGGTTTAATTTGCCATGATTTTGCACTTTGTCGTATGTTTACAGTGCACTTGCACTTTATTTACATATGAAATAGGCATGCCTCTGGCTTAGCTGCTATTTTCTGGTTGCCAATTATGGTGGACAATAGTTGGCAATATTTGATGATTTGCACTATTTTTGCACTTGTATTTCACTTTTAGCACTTCTCTTATGAGCTATTAATCAAGACATTAGTACTGATATAGGCTCTATATATTTGGTTTTGGATCATTTTACCATCATGCTGCTACATAGTTATTTCAGGATGGAACCGCAATTACCACTGGGTTTTGTATTGTTTACATTGTTTTTACGTGTATAAAATATAACTGTTTGTTGGTTTTAGCCTAATATTATGACTCTGTTGAAATGTTCCATCAATTTTAAAATGTTTTAGAGAAATTTTGAGGCAGAGAGTCTTTCTTTTAATATGTATAAGACTGTTTCAATGAAGTGCCTGTCCAGTATGTCTTTTAGCTCTATGATTTTTTAAGGGGGTGGTTGAACCATTTTCACTTTTGTCACTATTTAAGCGTTGCAATAGGTCCAGCGCGCCATGTGATCAAGACCGTGGTAACGCGATCGAAACGCGTCATGCTGGGCACTTGCCGACACATTTGATTGATGCTGAGGATTTCTGCAATAAAGCACTGCACTTGGAAAAACCCACGTTGTGGTCCGTACCTGTGTATCGCCGTGACGTTGGTGGTTCAGGATTGTGGCTTCTTAATATATATATATATATATATATATATGTATATATATATATATATATATATATTCACTGAAAAAACCATAGGTTTCAGGGGCGTTATAGTTAGTTGGACATTTCACTCGTACAAAACCATAGAAATTCCCCCGTTATAGTTAGTTCAGCTAACTATAACTCGCGCGCCTACAATGCACTGCTGATGACGTCACATATTACATCACTCATGACATGGTCAGTGACATCACTCATGACATCACTGATGACATCTCAAATGACATCACTGATGACATCATCCTTGTGATAGACTGGCAGACCTCCTCTCACCCTAATATAACCTTTGATACACACACTCAAAAATACAAACTAACATTTTCAAAACAATGGACATACCAATACCAGTTACAACACACCTATTCAGTAATTCCAAGATCTACACACACATCCACTCATTCACCAACAGTCCCTATACAGTCACTCATACATGTACTCACTCATCATATGTACTCATACACCTATACATCCTGTTACACACCGCCACTCATCCATAGAGTTACTCACACACATAGTCACACATGCAAACAAAGTATCAAACATCCATTTACTTGCATATACAGTTATACACACACTACCACACTTCTACAGAAACTTACACATACTTACTCTCTTAAACAATCACTTATAGAAACACCTACTTATTTGTACAGGAACTCTTCCAATCTCTCACTCTCACATATACTCACTTATATACACCAATACTCACATATACTAGTTTAAAACATATGTAGTTACTCATAAAGACACTATTGAGACAGTCATTCACTCACTAACACACCCATACACATACTCATCCACCTATACAGTCCTGCACACATGCTGTCTTCAACACATACAAACAGTGAGTCACTCATTCATGCATCTATGCACTAAGTAATACCCCCACCGAACCATACAGACACTCAGACACTCATACTGATACTCAAAAAACCAACTAATAACCCATATAGACACTCATGTAGCTACTCACCAACCCATGCAGCCACTTATACACAAAGTGAGAGACTGATACAGATATTTTCATATTTAAGCATTACTCACTAACCCATGTATTCACTAAGATACACTTAGTCAGTTATACAATCAATTTTACAAAAAAAATCATCCATTTAGACACTTATATACCCATTTATTCTTCCATCGACCTTGAGATATACATATATAAAACATATTTAATTTTCAGCAAAACACACATTCACTGGATGATGTCATCAGTGATGTCATCAGTGATGTCATTTGAGATGTCATCAGTGATGTCATTGACCATGTCATGAGTGATGTAAAATGTGACGTCATCAGCAGTGCATTGCGGGCGCGCGAGTTATAATTAGCTGAACTAACTATAACGGGGGAATTTCTATGGATTTGTACGAGTGAAATGTCCAACTAACTATAACGCCCCTGAAACCTATGGTTTTTTCAGTGAATTTCTAAGGTTTTTTAAATGCTAATTTCTAACTATAACGTGCCTGAAACCTATGGTTTTTTCAGTGAATTTCTAAGGTTTTTTAAATGCTAATTTCTAACTATAACGTGTCTGAAACCTATGGTTTTTTCAGTGAATATATATATATTTATTATACTATGTATACATGTGAAAATGTCTCGGTCCCCTGTTTGCCTCGGTGGCACGGACAAAATGGGTGGAACTGACGTCAGCAGGCCGACGAGGTCCTCTTATGGCTCCGATGACGTCATACGGTGTTGCGAGCGGAGCCGTGCTCGTTGACGTGGGAGAGCTAGGAAAGAATTTCCATGGAATGCTGGTGCAGGGGATATTCACCTAAGTGTTCAGGCTAGTCCTTTGGGAGCAACTGTTTATGTTGCCACTCCAGAAACCAAAACCAGTGATCCGAGGGCAGAGGCCCTGCAGATGGCACACGAGGTGGGGTGCCCAGTCGTGTGCACCGGCGGGGCAGCGAAGTGACAAGCACCACAACCCACAAAAAAGGTAACGAGGGCACTGAATAACACAGGATCTTCTCTTTGTATCTGGCAGGAACAACGAAGTTAAAATGCCCTAGTACCAAAATGTAGAATTAGTGCTACAACGGTCTTCAAGAGGACCTGCGATGCCGCTTCTGCCTCCCGTACCCTGGAGGCGGCACATGGGTCACGCAGTACGGTCATACTGCGGTGGGACGCACACTCGTTGACCTCTCATGGCACTGCTCCACACTTCAGGGAGGACGCTTTCCATTAGCTATGTTTTCTGATGACATGTCGCGCCGGCCCTGTCCAACAACAGAACTCCTTTAGATCCAAACAGACTCTTCCACTCTCTCACCGGAAGTGAAACCAGGCCACGCGGACACTTTCACAATACAACAGCCGGGAATGCACTTTCGGTAAAAAAAACACATTCCTTCCTCATAATTAATCAAATAAACGTCTCACTGAAGAACAGGGGCCAGATTCGATCGGTAAACAGCCGTTACAACAACTTTTTTACTTTGCGATACCATTACAACGCATGCATTACCACGCATGCGTTGTACATCACAAAGTCATTACTACGCATTTTTTTAGAACGCATGGTCATTTACCACGCATGCCTTTACAACGAATTTTGTTGTAAAGGTATGTATGGTAAATGACCATGCATTCTAAAAAACATGTAGACGATCCATGTCGTTGTAAGGAAACAGAGGCTGTTCCGTTTCCTCACAACGATGTGCACCGCCCCTCAGAGATGACGAGAAGCAGGAACCACGAGGAGAGAGGAACCATGAGGAGTGAGAGGTAAGGGGGATTGGGCATGGGGTGGGGGTTTCTTTTCTAGGGTTTAGGGTAGTGCAGTGGTATTTGGGTGGTGTAGGGGGTCGTGCTGGGGGTAGTGTTTTAGTGTTAAGGGTAGTGCAGTGGTGTTTGGGTAGTGTAGGGGGTCGTGCTGGGGGTAGTGTTTTAGGGTTTAGGGTAGTGCAGTAGTGTAGGGGGTCATGCTGGGGGTAGTGTTTTAGGGTTTAGGGTAGTGCAGTGGTGTATGGGTAGTGTAGGGGGTCGTGCTGGGGTAGTGTTTTAGGGTTTAGGGTAGTGCAGTGGTATTTGAGTAGTGTAGGGGGTCATGCTGGTGGTAGTGTTTTAGGGTTTGGGGTAGTGCAGTGGTGTTTGTGTAGTGTAGGGGGTCATGCTGGGGATAGTGTTTTATGGTTTAGGGTAGTGCAGTGGTGTTTGGGTAGTGTAGGGGGTCGTGCTGGGGGTAGATTTAGGGTTTGGGGTAGTGCAGTGGTGTTTGGGTAGTGTAGGGAGTCATGCTGGGGGTAGTGTTTTAGGGTTTAGGGTAGTGCAGTGGTGTTTGTGTAGTGTAGGGGGTTGTGCTGGGGGTAGTGTTTTAGGGTTTATGTTAGTGCAGTGGTGTTTGGGTAGTGTAGGGGGTAGTGCTGGGGTAGTGTTTTAGGGTTTAGGGCAGTGCAGTGGTGTTTGTGTAGTGAAGGGGGTCATGCTGTGGGTAGTGTTTTAGGGTTTAGGGTAGTGCAGTCGTGTTTGTGTAGTGTAGGGGGTCGTGTTTTAGGGTATAAGGTAGTGCAGTGGTGTTTGGGTAGTGTAGGGGGTCATGCTGGGGTTAGTGTTTTAGGGTTTAGGGTAGTGCAGTGGTGTTTGGGTAGTGTAGGGGGTCGTGCTGGGGGTAGTGTTTTAGGGTTTAGGGTAGTGCAGTGGTGTTTGTGTAGTGTGGGAGGTCGTGCTGGGGGTATATTTAGGGTTTAGTGTAGTGCAGTGGTGTTTGGGTAGTGTAGGGAGTCGTGCTGGGGGTAGTGTTTTAGGGTTTAGGGTAGTGCAGTGGTGTTTGGGTAGTGTAGGGAGTCGTGCTGGTGGTAGTGTTTTAGGGTTTAGGGTAGTGCAGTTATGTTTGGGTAGTGTAGGGTGTCGTGCTGGCGGTAGTGTTTTAGGGTTTAGGGTTGTGCAGTGGTGTTTGGGTAGTAGAGGGGGTAGTGTTTTAGGGTTTAGGGTAGTGCGCCCAACCAGCCACAATATCCGTGGACAAAGGGGATCCTGACTCTTTGGAACGCTCCGTCAATTGAATAATTTGGGTCAAGGGCCCTACCACGTCCAAGACCTATCAATTCCTTTCTTGGGATCCCTCATATACTTGGAGAAAAAGGTACATAGTTTCTCATCAATTTAAGGCATGTGTGCCACCTTCCCCTTCAGTGAGGGCCTGGGGCATTCTCCCCTCATCCTATTCTGACCTCCCTTTCAAGGGGTTGATGGATTTTCCCCACCACATACTCTGCCACTTTGGCATCAGGTGTCCACTTTGCCGACCTAGGATGGTAAATTTGGGTAGGCTCGAACATGTCCGAGTGGACCCCGTCCCCAACCGGGGACTGAGAGGAGTGGGACTCTGGACGCCAGGGACGCCCCGAGTCCTTATCCTCATCGGAGGAGAAGTCGTCCTCCGATACACCCTCTCCCTCTAAGGGAAACCCGCCATCGGGGTCTACAATAGTGGTGACAGTGTCGCAATTTTCTCCGGGCCCCTCCTCCTCCCGGCAGGGTGCATGTTTTAGCGTTCGCGCACTCTTGAGGAAGGTCTCCGTAAGTTTATCAAATCCTTCCAAGTGCCCCGCGTTATGCTTAACGGCCCTTTTATTCCCCATTTGGGAGCTACTTGGACCCGCCACCACCAGATCTGGGTCACTGAACACCCCAGGGATGCTTTTCGCCAGCTTATCAACCTGATCCCTAAGAGGAGCCAGCGCCCTAGAAATAGCCAGAGAGAGGGCTTGGTCCACTGCTGGAGGGAGAAGTTGGGGGCCATTCCTCCTCCACTTCCTGGTAGGAGGAGTAAAATTGGTCTTCTGGAGAAGACATGATAGCAGAGGGTGTGAGCACAGAACAAATGCCCTTAAAATCCTTAAGACAGCCCCCTCGCCGGTGCTCCAACAGCTGGGCTTTCCCCGAAGCTGTTATAAGAATAGACTGAGGCGCAATCACTAATGTGGCCGTGTGGGGAAATCACCGCGTAGCGGTGTCAAAATTAGGCGAGAGTTGGTCGGGAATCAAGCAGACACTAAAGGAGTGACCGGATTCCCAAACGTGCGTAAAGACCAGCGGGAGCGCTCGACGGAGCTGCCTCGCTTGGACCACACGCGCCTGACAGGATCTCACCGCGCGCAGAGCACCCAGCGGGAGAAACTGCGAGGGGGAGAACGCGTTCGGGCAAGAGCCAGCTGCGCAGGGAATATGAAACAATACCAAGGCAATAATGCTAATAACGTGCACAAGAAACCGCTATACAAACAGCAACAACGTCAGATTAAGCCAAGAATGTAAGGAATTCACTTAACTGACGAGCAGTGAAGAAAGAGGAAGCGGAAGGGACATCACGATATTATATACGATGGACTGTGATATGATTGGACTATAGTTGCCTTGGAGACTACCCCCCTAATGGTTCATGGGTTGTGTAGTCTTTTGTTTAATGATTGTTGTGTTATGTTTTCTTTGAACTGCTATGCAAATAAAGTGAGGAAAGATATGCATAATCCTCGCCTCCGTCCTGTCATAGAATTCATTAAACTTTATTTGATCTGATTTAGAAACATAGATCATAAAAGTGTACATAAAAACAGTAAATCCTCTTTCCTAATACAATACAGTGAGAATTAATTAAAACCAGTAGGTAAAAACGGGTGTTACAAAGCCCGGTTCAGAGCAACTTCAGGTTAACAGAATCGTAAAGTTCAATGATTCGCAAGATCAATCTCATGTACTTCGTGCAAAATACGCAATAAGGGGTCCAAGTAAGATGTAACGCTCCATTACCTTACCAGTTTGCACTATATAAAACTGCAGAAAAACTAAAACTAAAAAGTGTTTTGCACACTTCTGTCATTGGGCTATATGTGGGCTACATCTGGGTGATAGTTGTGCTACATTTGGGCTCTTTTTTCTCTGGTGGCCATCTTGGGAGACTTATTTGTTATGAAGTTTCCTAATTTCGTCATTTACTGCAGTCTCCTCAGTAGAAAATGCTTTCAGTTTTTTACTTTGATTCCATCAAGAAGGCATTCAGATGTGTCACACATTTGCCATAAATTCAGAATGTTAGCACTCTAGTTGTTCATTAGATCACTGTAGTAAAGCTACTGCTCACCAGGGAGTTAATTGGAAGTCTACTGCTGGTATTAAAAGTGATTGTTTCAGTCTGCATGTCAGAATTTTCTAATGAAATTGAAGAGGATTTGAGATCTCACTTAAAACATGCCCTAAATTTTCTTTCTGCAGCACTAACCATAATTTCTATGGCAAAATGAACGCCCTCATTTTGTTCCTTTTTAAATTAAATGTTTTAAGTGTTACCAGTTTATTCCAATCAAGATGGCTTCAGGTGTGCCATACTTTTGTCATAAGTAAGACTGTTAGCGCTCTAGTTGTTCTTTAGAACACTCTGGGAAGCTGCAGTAGAACACAAAGGCATCAACTGACAGGCTGCTCCTGTTGAAATATAACAGGAAGATATTTGAGATCTCACTTAAAACATGTCCTAATTTTTCTTTCTACAGCACTAACCATAATTTCTATGACAAAATGAACCCCTCATTTTGTTCCTTTTTAAATTAAATGTTTTAAGAGTTACCAGTTTATTCCAATCAAGATGGCTTCAGGTGTGCCATACTTTTGTCATAAGTAAGGCTGTTAGCACTCTAGTTGTTCTTTAGGACACTCTGGGAAGCTGCAGTAGAACACAAAGGAATCAACTGACAGTCTCTGCCCTTGTTGGATGTACATGTTTTACTGAGAATGTCAGACTTCATTCTCACATGACTGAGAAAGATAATGTGAATTTACAGAAAATATGCTCTCATTTTAGCTTCTGGAGCACCTTCCAAAACGGTATGGGACAAGCATGTGAAAATAGTTTTCTCTCAAACATGATTCATGATATCCCAGCAGAAGGTTTTTCACAGGGTAAAATCACCTTAGAACACACCACAATTCCTGAAATTAGTATAGTACCATCAACAAATGAATTCTAATGTAACTAAAGTCTGTTATCACCCTTTATAGTTCTCCTTTTGGTAACCCTCAAAATCTTCGATTCACTACAATGCATTTCAATGGGGTACTATCATTTATATTGGTCCCAAGATGGCTGCCAGCAATTCCAGGATGAAGTGCTGACAGCCAATCAGATCTCACGATGACATGTGTGGTTAGGCTCCGCCCAGATATATATGTGTTTTCTTTTTCAAATTTCTCAGGAACTACTGAACGGATTTACACCATTTACTCTGAACCAAGGGCTACCTTTTTTGCCAAATTTGGTGTAATTCCGTTCAGCAGTTCGGGCTGTAGCTGCGACTAAAGGTTCCAATGGAAAATTGCATGGGGAAAACACATTTTGGGACCCCCCTTTTTTCTCGGCCCCCACTTGACGAATCAACCGGAGACTTTCAGAATAGGAGCGGACCGGAGTGCCCCACGAGTTTTGAAACTTTCGCGAAGATTCATCAACCGGCACCAAAGTTATTGGAAATAGAATGTTGTGAATTTCCTATGGAAAATAGGTCCTAACTATAACTACCTACTGGCGACCGCCAGTAGGTAATATATATATATATATACATATATATATATATATAACGGTTACAGGGACGTTGTAATGAGGCTCAAGGTTCATGCATACAAAACCAGTGAAATTCAGCAGTTATAGTTAGCAGAGTTAACCATAACTCGCGCCCCCTCAATGCACTGCTTATGACTTCACATATTACATCACTCAAGACATGGTCAGTGGCATCACTGATGACATCACTGATAACATCTCAAATGACATCACTGATGACATCAGCGGTGACTGTGAGTGTTTAAAAGAAAGTTTATGAGTGTTAATTATATATACCAAGGTGTATTGGTGAATCAGTGGGTGTATGAGTGCCTGTATGGATGATTCAGTAGTTGTGTGACTGACTGTATATGTGAGTTATTAGGTGTCTCAGTGAATGTATGGGTGAGTGAGTATGTGAATGACTGCATCATCTGTCATTTGGTCTCTAAGTGGCTGTACGGGTATGAGTGGGTATGTGAGTGGCTGTATGGGTGAGTAATTGGTTGTCTGTGTACCTGTATGGGTGTCTGAGTGTCGGTGTGGGTGGGGGTGTATAACTGCCTGTATGAATGAGCGAGGGGGTGAGTCAGTGGCTGTATGGGTTAGTGAGTGTGTCTGTGTGAGGGGCTGTATGGTTGAGTGAGTGTGTGTATGGCTGTGTAGGTGTGTGAGTGGATATGTCAGTGGTATAGGGGTGAGTAACTGGGTATGTGAAAGGCAGTATAGGTGAGTGATGGGGTATATGGTTGAATGAGTGAATGTGAGAGTGGCTGTATGGGTGAGTGTGTGCTTGTATCACTGATTGTATAGGTGAGTGAGGATGTTTTAGTATCTGCATGAGTAAGTGGGTGTGTGTGTGTAACTGTATGTGTGAGAAAGTGGCTGTGTGATTGGATGTATTGGTGAGTGAGTAGGTGTGTGAGTAGGTCTGTGGGTGACTCACTCAGTGTGTGAGTAGCTGTATGGATGTATGAGTGGATATGTCAGTGGCTGTATTAGTGAGTGAGTGGGTGTATGAGTGGCGGTTTGGGTGAGTGAGTGGATGTGTGTATAGATCTATGAATCAATGAGTGGGTGTGTAAGTATTGGTATGGGTCTGTGAATGGTTGTGTGCAAGTAGGTGTATGGGAGGTTCTATGGGGGTGTGAGTGGTTGTGTTAGTGATTGTGTGGATGAAGTCCTCAGTGATGTCATTAGTGATGTCATTTGAGATATCATCAGTGATGTCATCAGTGATGTCACTGACCATGTCATGACTGATATAATATGTGAGGTCATAAGCAGTACATTGTGGGGACGTGAGCTTAAAAAAAAAAAGTATTTGAACAGGAAAATGCACAAGAACGAGAGTAAACAGTCAAGATATATAGCATCAGATATAGTACATAAATAATAACGAGCTACAAACTAATACCCAAACAACATAATTGTAAAATTACACTTAATAACAACTATAAAACTCACTCCGTAGCAAATTCATAATACATCTTATCCGAATAATTTGAAACATGGAGCCAAAAGGTCCACATTAAGGTGCCGCTAAAAGATATAGAAATTCCCTATAGTTTCTACATTGCATACACTCTAATCTAAAAAAAATACCAAAACCTAAGTAGAAATCATTCTTACTTGATTAAAGTGCATACAATCCTTGCAACAGATATCCCTCTAATCACTTAAAAAAGTGCAATGTGCAGAAGGGTAAAGTACCTACAAATCTAGCCGCAGATATACTTCTAATCGCTTCAAAAGTGCCATGTGCAAACATTTGTTGAAGGGTACAAGAGGGCCCTGTAATACTTAAAGTGCGTTGTGCTAATAGCAAGACTCACCTAGATCCTATAATCACCTTACGTCCGCGAGCCCATTAAAAGAAAAATTTTGCCAGATACCTCTGAATCTTGCACTTGCTCCTATACGTTTGGCGTAGGCCTCTTCTAATCTACAGATCCTGGACATTTTATTAAACCAATGTTCAATACTAGGTTGTTTATTGGTTCTCCAGTTTTGAAGGACAAGTGACCTAGCAACTGCAATAGAAATTAATATAAAATACTGCTGATGTTTTGTGAAACACTTCACTTCTCCTGATGAGCCAAATAACACCAAGATAGCTGATGGCTCAATTGGCAAGGACAAAATCAGAGACATCTCAGCAAAAATCGCCTTCCAGAAGTGCTGCAAATCATTACATTCATAGAATATCTGCACCCAGCCACCATTACCATTTTTGTTACATCGAAAACATTGATTCGGGCTCGTTTGAAACATTTTGGAGAGTCTTTCAGGTGTATAATATAATAACCATCTAGATAAAAAATGTATTCTCTTATAGTTAGCGCATCTAAATGCTTTATTTGCTAACTCACTAAGCTGTTTCCATTCTTTGACATTAAACTTACAGCCAGTCTCTGAGTAGATTTTTTGAAGTTCTTTTGTCAAGATCTCGTCAGAATGGGCCTTTTGATGAAGCAGCCGATACCAACCTCCAACCCCCACCATTTTATTTGCCATCTGCTTAGTGATTTGATGTGCCATTTTGCCCATCATAGAATAATTGATTTTAAGAAAATTAACTAGCTGTAAGAAACTAAGAAAGAGGCCAGTAGTCAGTGTACTGGCTCGGAGTCGAACCGTTTCCCAGGTAATTAATGTTTCATGATTATAAAAATTCCCTAGCTGGAGAAAACCTAACTCTTACCATATCTGATAAAGCCCTCTAGACAGTATGAGACCTTCTGCTTCACAATCCTGTATAGGGGTATATGCATGAAATATAGGGATATTTCGCGATTTAAAAAATAACTGAATTCTTTCGGCTAATGTCAGTATCACCTTGTACCTTGTTTTCTTCTGAAGTTTCGCCAAACGTAGAAAAACGGGGAGTGTTATAGCACTTTCCTTCAGCATGTGAGTTAGCAGAAAATTATCAAAAACCGGCTTTTCCTCGCCAAGTTGGGAGAGTAAGTTAGCTAAAGAAGCCTGGTAATACGTAGCAAAATGTGGAAGTGCCAAGCCTCCTGATGTTACATCTAATTGTAATGTAGCTATTTTAACCCGAGGATGTTTGTTATTCCATACAAACCTCCTGACTATTTGATCTAGCTCTTTAAAATATATATTCGGGATTTTCAAAGGAAAATTGTCAAAAAGAAACAAAAACAAAGGAAGCACCGACATTTTGACCATAGAGATCCTCTCTATTAATGATAGTGGGAGCATAGACCATTTGTCTAATAGCTTTTTCACTTTTGTGAGCATGCTGGTATAATTTAAGGAAAATAGTTGCCCATAATCATTTGTAACGTGTATCCCCAAATATCTAACTGGATGTGGTGGTTTTAACTGAATGGAAGATGGAATATCCGAGGGAAACACATTAAATGTTAGAATTTCAGTTTTTGCTTGGTTTACTTTATATCCGCCAACCTGTGTGAATTTCTGGATTTCATCAAGAGCATTCTGTATATTGACTGCCCCTGCTCTTAGATATAAAATAATGTCATCCGCACATAGCTTAATTTTTGCTATCCCCTCAATTGGATGCAAAATCATTAAGCTCTTCCGGATGCTGACAGCCAGGGGTTCAATAAAAACTGAAAATAAAAGGGGGGATAACGGACATCCCTGATGTGTGCTGCGTTTAATATTAACTTTGCCTGCTTCTGAGCCATTAATAATGATTTTAGCTTCAGCACAGCTATATACCTTTTTTAGCATCTGTATGAATTGTGACGGAAAACCAAGTTTAGCCAAAGTAAAAAATAAAGCTCTCCAATCTACCAAATCAAAAGCCTTTTCGGCATCCATCATCATAATCACCGCCTTGGTCTTATTAATAGAAAAATAATCAATAGCTTGCGTTAAAAATACGTATTAGAGGCCATGAGACGTCCTGGAATAAAACCATTTTGGTCACTATGAACTACTTGTTGTGCACAAGGTGCTATCCTTTTTGCCCAAATTTTCATAAGCAGTTTATAATCTGTATTTAGCAGACTGATAGGGCGATAAGAGCTGGGATCGGAGGGATCTTTATCTTTTTTAAGAAAATTATTAATACTGATTCCTTAAAACTTTTTGGGATGTCTATAGATTCTTTAATTTGATTAAACACTTTTGTTAAAAAGGAAGCAATTCTTCTTGAAATGCCTTATATACTTCCACCGGGATCCCATCCCCACCACAGGCCTTGGCATTGGGCATACTATTTAAACTGTTTCGGACCTCCGTAATTCCTATTTGGGCATTTAATGTCTCAGAAAGTTGTTGTGATAGTAAAGGTAATTCTAATTCTTCGAAATAACGCCTCAATGCTAGCTCATCTATTACTTGAGTTTCTGCGTAAATTTGATTAAAATGTATAAGAAACACCTCAGCAATTGCCTCTTTATCATCCTCTAATATACCCGTTGATGGATTTTTAATTTGGGTAATTAACTGAGCAGCTTTTTGACATTTAGTAGACCAAGCCAGAAATCTGCCCATCTGTTGGTTTTCCTCGTAGAGCTTCTGCTGATAGGCCCTACTGCCCATAATCTCCTCTAATAGAAAAAAATCCTTGAGCTTCTCCTTGGCTCTATCTAACTCTTGCTGTTGCGCTTTTATAATAGGCAATGGTGTATCCGTTAGAACTACAGTTAGGCTAGCTTTTTCTACGGCAGTCTGTAATGCCAGAATTTTTTGTTTCTGAATATTACCTATTTTTGCCTTATATGATATGATCTGGCCTCTAAAGGTGGCTTTAAATGCCTCCCATACCGTAAACAAAGGAGCCGTATTTAGATTAAGCTGGAAAAATTCCTTAATAAACCCTCTGGCTTCTGTCAGCCAAGTCATATCTTGTAGTAGGGATTTATCAAACTGCCATCTTGACCTCTTTTTTATAGTGCTTCCTAATTTCAATGTGAATGAAACTAATGAGTGATCTGAAAAAGAGTTAGCCAATATTTCTGTTGGGCCATTGGCAACCAACTTATCTACTAAAAAGTAATCCAAACGGGAGGCTGAGCTAAATCTTGCCGAATAACAGGTAAATTGCAAGAGACTAGGATGCCCTCGTCTCCAAGGATCTATTAGTGAGAAATCATTAGAGAGCCTATTTATTAATGTTGCGGTTTTAGGCTTTAGTTGGCGTTTTGCCTTGTTTGATGTATCAAGGGCCAAGTTCTGACTAAAATTAAAATCACCTCCAAAAATTAATATACCTTCCATTGGTACTACTAATTGATAGATGTGTGCGAGTGATGCAGTATCATCCTCAATAGGACCGTAATAGTTAACCAAATTCAGGACTGTTTCCTGCAGCTTTACTTTCACCCAAAGCCATCTACCCTTCCCATCTCGACGAACATCCTTAACCTGCCAATCAAAGGCATTAGATAATAGAATCCCTACTCCGCGAACTGCTAAATTAGCAGATGAGAAGTATGCCTGCTGATACTTCTTAGGAAGTGATATCTTTGGGGTGTCAGTCCTGAGATGCGTTTCTTGCAAAAATATAATCTCGGAAGAGAGAGATGTTATCCAGTTTAAAAGAGCAGCAGTTTTCCGGGGGTTAAGTAATCCCTTCACATTACATGTTATAATTTTTATATCCTGCATTTTTGAACCCATCTTATCTAATTTTCTCCCTCATTTCGTCTCAAGATCAATCTCTGAAGTTTTCTAGATGGGGACGTGAGTTATAGTTAACCCAGCTAACTATAACTGCTGAATTTCACTGGTTTTATATGAGTGAAACTTGAGCCTAACTATAAAGTTTCTGTAACCTTTGTTTTTTTCAGTGAATTTCTAAGGTTTTTTAAATGCTAATTCCTAACTTTACCGACCATGTAACCTTTGTTTTTTTAGGGAATTTCTACATTTTTTAAGTAGTTATCGCGTTTGTAGAGTAGTGGAGAAGGAGGCAGCCCTCTGACCAGCTCTCAGGAATCCTGCTATGTAGAACTTATAGGAGGTACCAGGAGGACTTCTTGGCCCTTAAGGTCCATCAGGATTAAAGTGGACTTCATCCCCTAACCAGTAGTGCACCAGGAGCCGCATTTGCAGAGTGGTGGAGAATGGGGGCATGGGCTCCGAAGACCTCTTAGCAATCCAGCTGAGTGGGACTTACTGGGGATAATAAGAAGGGTAGTTGCGACTTGACAGAGGATTTGTTTGTTTCTTTCGTTAAGGAAGTGAGCTGCGTGATCCCTCTTCCCTGGGTCTTTTTCGTCCCTGAGGACCCCATCCCCCATGGCAGAGCTTTTTTTTGTGATTGTTGTGGGGGCACGCAGCCCCCCTCCCAGGCCTAGTTTGGCCCCAGGAACCCCTTCCCCCAGGGCCTTTCCTACATTTTGGGTGTCCTGCTCCTGCCGTGGTCCAGGCTGGACTGTTCCCATAAGGAACAGGGTCAAGAATGATTTGCATATGGCTTGGTCCGAACTGGGGTGGTGTGGTGAGCAAAAGAATGATGGATTAAACCCAGATCCTTGTGACTGGGGGTGAATGTTTGCATTGTCCAGCATTCCGTCCATCAATTGTTTCTTTTGCATATGTCGCCCTAAGTGGGAAGGGTATGCCCAGACATGTGTCCCGTGCTCACTATACCACTAGATTCAAGCTAGCCTGGCTGTTGAAGGGTAATGCCCTGAAACCAGTCCCAGGATGCTTGTTTACGGTCCAGGGAGGACCAGGCTTGGCAGTTCGGGCTGGACTGTTCCCATAAGGAACATGGTCAAGACTGATTTGCATATGGCTGGGTACAAACTGGGGTGGTGTGGTGAGCAAGAGAATGATGGATTAAACCCAGATCCTTGTGACTGGGGGTGAATGTTTGCATTGTCCAGCATTCCGTCCATCAATTGTTTCTTTTGTACTGGTCCCACCCAGGGCATCCATTGACATTTGTTAGGGGCCGTGGGGGGAGCCTTAAGGCCCCCGCGATCCCTGCTGGCTTCCCACACCATGAGGGAGCCGGCATTGATTTTGCAGACAGGGAGCTGCTGGAAAGACAGCTCTCTGTCTGTGAAACCAATCCTGCTATGCTTTCAACAAGCAAGAGCATTTTTAATGCTCTCACTTGATGATAGTGGAGCAGTGTTTGCTATGGTCCCACCTAGCCATAGCAAACTGCAATGTCCCGGGGTGGGCACCCTGGGAAATTGCTGGAGCCGGCCCTGAGGGGTGGTGGGCCCCTGGGCCATCTAGGGCTGCACGAGTGGGCTGTGCATCCCCCCTCCTTAGTTCTAATTTTTCCCCGTGGAGGTAGTGGTCCTGGGGCCAGGGATTTGCAATGGACCCCCTGCATAAACATAATTTGAGCCCCAGGGAGGTGGTGGTCCCTGCGACTGGAGGTGGCCTAGCGAGCCCACCGCATTTCTTTTCGTGATTGCCCCAGAATGGTGGCAGTCCCCGGGGCTGCGGGGAGCCTATCAGACCCCCCGCATTAATACATTTTTAGCCCCGGGAAGGTGGCAGTCCCCAGGACTGCGGGGAGGCCATACAGGCCTCCCCCACATTAATTTCAATCAATAGTGTGGGCCCCCTGCATCAGTTTACCTATGTTTTCCCCAGGGAGGTGGCGGTCCCCATGGCGCAGGGGGTGCTGCATGAGCACCCCCTGCATTACTATAAAAACTGCCCCAGGACCTGGCCCATCCGGGGGTCTATATATAATGAAGAGCGGGAGACCGCACTTTGGTGTTCAAAAACATTTCATCTGGAGTCACGATCATGCCCTGGGCCTCCCAACCCCCAGAGGCCTAGAGGGTCAGGGTGATTCTACCCTGGCCCCTTTTATTTTTTTAAATCTTTTTTTCTGTGACTTGGTTCAACCGATCCACAAGATGGCTGCCAACACTTCCTGATTTGAAGTGTTGGCAGCCAATCAGATGTCAGTACGAGATCAGGAAGGGTCGTGGATCCACCGTGTCCCTATATATACCACAGAAAATTTCCTTACATTTCAGAACACGGAGGCAAGATGGCGTCCGCTGGGTCGGATGCGTAAGCCGGCTGCTCCTAGGTGCTAAACCCCCCACGCTATGCTAACGTACCTGTGAGAGAGGAGCTGAGGAAAGACCGGTACAGGACGGGATGCTGATTATCGCGGCCACATCATTCTTGGGAAAATTACGCCGCCTGCAATATTGCTGTTGCTGGCGGTACGCCCAGAGTTGGAGTCGGCGTTTTCTCCCGGTGTCTGCACATTACGGCGGCCGCAAAGGACTGGAGAGAGCCGCATCAACAATGCCTCCCAAGGGAGTGAGAGGAGGACTCGCCCTCTGGTGGACAACGTCGGAACTTCAATCAAGAATACATTAAGTACAGTGAGTGGTTCTAAATCGCCAAATAAAGACACTGTCTCTAAGGGAGGAAAAGGAGGAAAATCCATGGAGAATGTGGGAAAGTCTACTATACCCATACTATTCTCTGCTGGTAAAGTAAAAGATAAGGGGAAGCTTCCCAACTCCCTAAACCCCCTCAGGGTACATCTCCTGCTGTGGCAACAGGACACAGGCGCACTATGGACCCCACCTCAGAATCTGAGGGGAGAGATAGAGTCTGTGACCTTCATGATGCGGTCGCTGATAACTCCAACATGGGATCACTGTCCACACACAGAGCTGTCCAAGTCAGAGAAATCGTCGAGGAAATGGTTGAGGATGCAACCAGGGAGGGAACTTATCTATTAATCTATGCGAACCCCTACCTCAGTACCTTTGGTTGCTCTCGGTTCCAATGCCAATTTAACGGGTGCCAATGATTTTAAGTCTACAATGCAGGATATAGAGACTGGGGACTATTTTTTTTCACTATCTGACCACTCAAACTCTTCAAATGATGACCTCGAGTCTATTCCCGGGGCCTCAGCCAGGTCTGGTACGCAGGATGATGGAGGTAGTGATTCTAGTGTACATTTGGAGGATTCCGGTGATATATCAGACGGCAGTCCGCGCACAGTGCGTAAAAAATTAGATCTGAAAAGCGGTGCTAAGCCAAGGAATGGTGGCAATGGAAGTAATGTTCTGCAGTGGGACTATTCCTGCTCAACCGATTTAAGCATTGAGAATGGGCGAACCCTGGAGACTGGTACAGAACCGTCAACCAAGGCTTCTGAGGACATATCATTAACATTGATTTATCAAACCATGGTTACTCATAGAGAGGAGGCTCGAGTAGAGAACCAGAGAGTACAGGGTTCATGTCGTAAATTACAGAACTCTGTACGACGTATAGCCAAGACCTGCACAGAGTTCACAACGAGATTTAATGAAGCAGAAGCAAGAATCTCCTCTCTCGAAGATGAATTGGTTGCACAGAAGGCTCTAACTGACTCTCTACGGTCCCTAAAAGACGATACGCAATGGAAGTTAGCTGACATTGAAAATCGTTCTCGTAGGAACAATCTTAGAGTTTTGCAAATTCCAGAGGGGGTCGAAGGACAAGATCCTTGCAAATTCATTATTGATTTATTTGCAGAAGCCTTTCCAGAGCTGAAATGGGACTGGGCAAGAGAAGTAGAGAGAGCGCATCGTTTCCCATTTAATCCATGCCCAAGATCCGGTCAATACTCGGACAGACCCAGAGTGATTTTAATATCTCTTAACAGCTTTTTGGCCAGGGAAGATGTGTACTCTTTGGCACGCCCTGACAGAAAAAGGGCTAGAATTTTTCGTAAGGCCTGACTTCTGCCATTTTATGGTGGAAAGGCGCTGGCATTTACGTCAGCTCATTGCACCATTTCAGGCCAAAGGGGCTCAAGTTTTTTTGTTAAACCCAGCTAAGCTCAAAGTTATTGTTAAGGATCAAACCTGGTTCTTTACCTCGGAGATACTAGCGAAAGAGTTTTTGCAAACGCTGTAATGCGCTTAATCTGGCGGTTTTTGGTAGAATCAGGTAGAATGAGGATCAGGATTTCAATCAAGATGTCGATTTACAATTATGTCTGTCATCGGTCTCTACCTGTTCTCTCCCTCTCTCTTCTCTTTTTTGTTTATTTCCTTTTCCTCTCTCTCTTGTGTTATCTTACCCTATGTGTAAGTTTGGAGATATAATTAAGGATAAGTTGGCATCAGCACATGTTCATGGTCTAAGGATGTTCTGAAATTAATATGATGCCATGTCTGCTCCATAGGGTCGCGGTGTGGTGTGGGGGGGCTCACCTGGGTGGCGGGAGCTTGTCATCACAGGACTATCGGTCCCAAAGCCTCATGGACGGGTAGGGGTAGGGGGCGTGTGTGGGGACTGGGGGGTCAGGGGGGGTTTGGGTGGGGCAAAATAAAGAAAATAATCCACAGTATCGATATAGTTTTGAGTTTAAGTTTCACAGATCTTTTGCCTGTTTTCAGAGAATTCAATATCGGATCGACCCCTATTTATTTAATGGCTAGATCTGGGCTCAGAATATGCTCATTGAATGTATGTGGTCTAAATAGTTATAACAAGAGACAAAGGGTAGCTGCTGAACTCCGGGTGATTCAACCAGATGTGGTTTGTTTACAAGAAACTCATGTATCCTGGGGAAAGCGGAAAATCTTAGCAGAAATGGGTTTCGTGCTTTTAGCAGCTTCTCAGCAATCTGTAACGACTCGGGGAGTGGCAGTGCTAGCTAAACCTATCATACAAAATTCGGGACGGGTATTAGTTGATAAACTGGGGCGTTGGCTTATTGTAGAATGTATGATAGGGGTGAATAAATTTACGCTTTGCACTGTTTACGGCTCCAATCTTGATGAAGCTATGGTTTTGGAACAACTCAATGTGGAGCTCGCATCATGGCCCATCCCCTTGGTGCTATGTGGAGATTTTAATATTAGTTTGGTCAATAAGGAACTTCAATTGGGTATACAAAATTATAAGGGTAGGAAACCCAGAGTTTTTAAGGCGCTATCTCACTTACTGATGGATCATGGTTTGGTCGATGTATGGGATTATCTTTGTCCACATGATCCTGGGTATACATTTTATTCCCATCCTCATCAAAAGTTAGTACAACTTGATTATTTTTTTGCTTCACCTGTATTATTCACAGAAGCCCAAATCCATGTTTTTCCAAGAATTACATCTGATCACGCACCTGTAGTCCTGGATATACCCGCATTAGGCTCTCATGTAAATCCACAAATTTTTACCTTTAATAGGAAACTGCTTCTTGAAAAACCCTTTATAGATCATATTAAGAGCTGGATCAAGGTTTTTTTCAAGATAACCGGCACTCAACATCCGCTGGGGTTCTGTGGGATGCTTTTAAAGCCTGTTTTAGAGGGAGGTCCTGAGCTATGGTTTGTACCAGCAAAAGAAAGCTAAGCTTGCAATGCAGGAATTGTATACTAAACTTAAGACTGCAGAAGAAAACCTTACACAGGGGATCCTGGCTAAAAACGATATTGACGAACTACAAACTAGGGTCGCTAGATGCAAGGCTAACATTAATCTATCCTGGAGTAAGGAAATCGCAGCTAAATATTTGGTATACAAAAAGGAATGCTATGAGTATGGAGAAGCGGTAGGACGTTACCTGGCTAACAGACTACGCTCTAACGAAGCTGCTCACAGAATAGCCGGTATGAAGAATCAGTTAGGTGAAACGGTCTATGACCCTCAGGAAATTCTCAAGATTTTTTATGAATTTTATGAAAATCTTTATCTAGGCAAAGAGACAGGGTCGCATATAGGGGACACTGCAATACAACAGCTGGTGGAACAAGTCGGTCAGGAGGAGGTAGAGATTTTGGAAAGCCCTATTACTATGGAAAAGCTAGAACTAGCCATAAATAGCATGGCGGTTGGTAAGGCAGCGGGCCCCGATAGGCTTCCCTCGGAGGTGTATAGGACCTTTTTTCAGGAGATTAAAATAGATTTGTTGGCCGTCCTCCAAGCCGCCCAAATGGGAAGTGCACCGCAATCTTCGGACGAGGCCAACATTGTCATCTTCAGGAAAAAAGACAAGCCATCGGATCTGCCAGGGTTTCTCTCATCAACTGTGATGGGAAGATCTATGCCAAAATTCTTGCGAACAGGTTAGCAAAGGTTATCTCGCCCCTGGTCTCCCCAAAACAACATGGATTTATCCCTGGCCGGGGGACTGTGAATCACATTAGCAGAATTGTGACGCTTTTTGATATTGCTCAGGTCGAAGCTAGGGACCTGGGGCTGATCGTGCTCGATGCCGAGAAGGCGTTCGATCATGTGGCCTGGGATTTCCTTTCGGGGGTTATGCAGCGGATGGGGTTCGGTCAGGGTTTTATTCACGCTGTAAAAGTACTATATCGATCACCTTCGGCAAGTTCTGCTCTATGGGTCTGGCATCAGGCCCTATAAAAATTTCAAGAGGCACACGGCAGGGTTGCCCATGCTCTCCCCTCCTGTTTGCTCTTTATATCAATCCTTTTCTAAGAATGTTAGAGAGAAGTACCCAGATTAAACCCTTTCACGTTCTGGAAGACCAGTTTCGTGTCTTTGCATATGCTGATGACATTGCCATCATAACATCGGATCCTCTCACGGCTATACCTTAAGTAGAACGCTTAGCATGCAAGTTTGGCGTGGTTTCGGGCTATAAGATGAATACATCTAAAACCCAGATTTTGTGTACAAAACAGATCATGGCCAGCGATCCTAGAGTGGTTAAGGAAGTCACATATCTGGGAATTAAGATCCGAGAAAACTTGAAAGATCTGGTCGATACTAACTGGGGGATATTACTACCAGGGTAAAGCAATCGTTAGATAGTTGGGATTGCCTACATCTTTCTCTGGTAGGTAGAGCTAACATCCTCAAAATGAATATTCTCCCTAAGGTGTTGTATTTCTTCAGGTCTGTACCGCTGGAGGTATCCTGCGCCCAGTTACAACATCTGCAGGCACTTTGTGCCAAGTTTTTGTGGGCTCCAGGGAAACCCCGGAGAGCAACGCACTTTATGACTCTTCCTAGAGTCCCGACTTTACACTGTATTACTACTCTTGTCTCTTATTGAATATGCGGTTAATGTTGACTGGAGAAGAAGTTAGCAATACGGCTGAGGTTCCCTCAATTTATCAGATGGTGCTAGGTAAAGAGGTCAAGAATTGCCTGTTCAAGAAATTGGATAGGAGCTATTATAAAAGAACACGTTTTAGAATCTTAGGGGCAGATTTTAAAGTTTGGAATGTGGTCCGAAAATACTTACAAATTCAGGGATTACATTTGTATACTCCAACTACGGCCGTAGGCATATTGCCACCAATATTTCATGACCAAATCGTTAGTAGCTGGAGACGGAATGGCATCTCTCAAATAGGGATTTTTATGATGCTGGGGGGCTTTATGTTTCTTTTACAGATTTCGCAGCAAAATTTCTTCTCCACAAGAATCATTTTTTTAATTCTTACAAATACGAGATTTCTTGAGCAAATTATCCACGGCTATGGTACCACTTAAAATAGTCGAAGCTATTAGGGGTCAAGAAAAGATAGGGGCTCTTTATAAAATTCTATTAGAGTCAAGGAGGGATGATCTTGAAAAACACAATTGTAAGTGGGCAGCAAAAGTGGGAGAGCCAGGGGTGTCTATAGAGAAGGCAATTGCTGTTGCCGGGGAAATTTGTCTGTCGGCGAATCTTAAAGCCCAGTTTTACAAAACCGTATTTAATCTCTATCATACTCCCGCCAAGATGATGAAATGGGGGAGAGGTAATGATGGCAAATGCTTTCGATGTGGTACGGATAACGCTGATAGTCTTTATATTTTCTTTGATTGTGCCAAACTAGGGCCGTATATATGACATATAGAGAAATTCATGACAGAAATCTCGGGGGTCAGCGTTAAAAAATCTGCCTCTATGATGTTGTTGGGGACTGGCGAGGATCTCGAGCAAGGGAGACCCTTGTATAAACTCCGGTATCTGCTCTTTATTGCTACGGCGGTAGCTCGACTATGTTTAGCGTCTTCTTGGCTTCAACCGGAAGCACCATCTTTTGAAATCTGGCGAGCCCGGTTTTATAATATGTATACTTTGGAGTATAGTCTGTATTCTGTGAAAGGTTCAAGGAAACGTAAATTAGGTATATATATATGGGGGGCAATGGTCAATCATATGAATTGTTGAGTGGAATGATAACTCAATTTAATTTAATGCAACTCTGTTTTGTGGTATAATTGAATGAAATGAATTGCTGTTATGTCTTGTTATTAGATCTGTATGTATTTTTTGATATTTTGATACTGTGGATAATAAAAAAAAAAAAAAAAGAAAATGTCCTTACATTTCTGCGCAACTACAGAACAGATTTCCACCAAATCACAAACGGCACTTCCTTGGAACAACATCTACCTTCTTACCAAATTTGGTGTAATTCCATTCAGCAGTTCAGGCTCTAGCTGTGTCTAAAGGACCTATGGATATTAACATGGGGAAAAAACACTTTTAAGCACCCCCTGGTTCTCAGCCCTTGCTTGATGGATCACCCCAAAACTTTCAAGATAGCAGCTGAAGTGAGTGTCTTATCCGTTTTGCAAAATTTGTGAAGATTCATCAAACGGCGCCAAAATTATTGGCAAAACAAAAAACGTTCTTCCTATGGTAACTACAACCTAACTATAACTATCTACTGGCAAACGCTTTCCTATGGTAACTACATCCTAACTATAACTACCTACTGGAAACTGCCAGTAGGTAATATATATATATCTATATATATATATATATATATATATATATATATATATATATATATATATATTATCTACTGGCGGTCGCCAGTAGATAGTTATAGTTACAACCTATTATCCATAGGAAATCCGCGACATTCTATTTGAAATAACTCTCTTGCCGGTTGACGTATCTTCGCGAAATTTTCAAACTTCGTGGCCCGCTCCGGTCCGCTCCTACCCTGAAAGTCTCGGGGGATTCGTCAAGCGGGGGCCGAGAAAAAGGGGGTCCCAAAACGTGTTTTCCCCATGCACTTTTCCGTAGGAAACTTTAGACACGGCTACAGCCTGAACTGCTGAACAGAATTACACCAAATTTGGCAAAGAGGTAGTTCTTGGTTCAGAAAGAACCCTTTTGTTAAATGGTGTAAATCCGTTCAGTAGTTGCTGAGAAAATGAAAAGTAAAAAGTTAGTGATATCTATGGCCGAGTAGGGTCCGCGTACCCTCAGCGCACCCTGCGCGCACCGTCCCGATCACGAGCTGCATGTTAATTGGCTGTCAGCTGGCTGTCAACATTCCGATTCAGGAAATGTTGGCAGCCATTTTGTCCCTCGGTAGAACCGAGGGACAGAAACAAGTGCGCAAAGCGCACAAAGGGGGCAGGGTAGAAACACCCTGACCCCCTAGGTTTGCTCAGGGGGTCCCACAAGGACCCCCTGGGCAAAAAAAAAAAAAAATGTTTTTAAAAAAATCGGCAGGATGCGCTCAGGGTGCGCGAATCCTGCCGAAAAAAAAAAAAAATCGAAGCGCGGTCTCCCGCGCTTCGATGTTAATTGGCCCCCGGGTGGCCCAAGTCCCGGGGGCATGGTGGGGGGGGGGGATAATTTAATGGGTGGGGGGCCTCAAAGGGCCCCCCAAGCCCCGGGGACCGCCACCCCCCGGGGCTTCTTTTTTTTATTTAAAAAAACCTGTGTGGGGGGGCTCCAGCCCCCCCACACGCCCCGGGGACCGGCACCGCCCCGGGGCACTAACAAATTAAAATGGGGGTCCGTTTTGGACCCCCGAAGCCCCGGGGACCACCACCTCCCCGGGGCTGTGCTGATGTAGGGAGGGGGCCGCGCGGCCCCCATCCTGGAGCCCTTGATGGCCCTGGGGACCGCCACCCCCAGGGCCGGCTCCTGCAGTGTCCCGGGGTGCCTACCCCCGGGACACTGTAGTTGCTATGGCAGGACGGGAGCCTCGCGGCTCCCGTCCTGCCATAGCAAACTGCTTTGGATATTGGAAGAGAGAGCAGGGAAACCTGCTCTCTCTTCCAATATCCAAAGCCGATTGCTTTTCCACACGGGGAGCTGCATGTCAGCAGCTCCCCATGTGGGAAAGCAAAGCCGGCTCTCAAAGAACGCGGGGAGCCGGCGGGACCGTGGGGGCATTGGGGCTCCCCTCACGGTCTCCATCATTATGTATAAACCCCGGGGGATGGGGTCCCCGGGGAGAATACAAATTAGTGATAGGAGCTATCAAAATTTTTACGGGAAAATAAGGAGTCGCGCACCCAGCGCGCCGCTCAGCGCGGCCCTTAGTGTGAACGCGTTGGGTGCGTGACTCCCAGCACGGCCCCCTGGTGTAAACGCGTTGGGTGCGCTCAGGGTGCGCGAATCCTGCTGAAAAAAAAAAAATCGAGGCGCGGTCTCCCGCGCTTCGATGTTAATTGGCCCCCGGGTGGCCCAAGTCCCGGGGGCATGGTGGGGGGGGGGATAATTTAATGGGTGGGGGCCTCAAAGGGCCCCCCATGCCCCGGGGACCGCCACCCCCCGGGGCTTCTTTTTTTTATTTAAAAAAACCTGTGTGGGGGGCTCCAGCCCCCACACGCCCGGGGACCACCACGTCCCCGGGGCACCTATAAAATAAATGTGGGGGTCCATTACGGACCCCCAGAGCCCCGGGGACCACCACCTCCCCGGGGCTGTGCAATTTAAGGGAGGGGGGCCGCGCGGCCCCCTCCTGGAGCCCCTCCTGGAGCCCTTGATGGAACTGGGGACTGCCACCCCCAGGGCCGGCTCCTGCAGTGTCCCGGGGTGCCTACCCCCGGGACACTGTAGTTTGCTATGGCAGGACGGGAGCCTCGTGGCTCACGTCCTGCCATAGCAAACTGCTTTGGATATTGGAAGAGAGTCTCTTCCAATATCTAAAGCAAATTGCTTTTCCACACGGGGAGCTGCATGTCAGCAGCTCCCCATGTGGGAAAGCAATGCCGGCTCTCGAAGGACGCGGGGAGCCGGCGGGACCGTGGGGGCATTGGGGCTCCCCTCACGGTCTCCATCATTATGTATAAACCCCGGGGGATGGGGTCCCCGGGGAGAATACAAATTAGTGATAGGAGCTATCAAAATTTTTACGGGAAAATAAGGAGTCGCGCACCCAGCGCGCCGCTCAGCGCGGCCCCTAGTGTGAACGCGTTTGGTGCGCGACTCCCAGCGCGGCCCCCTGGTGTAAACGCGTTGGGTGCGCGACTCCAAGGTGAACGCGTTGGGTGCGCGAATCCCCCAAATATTTTTTGAAAAACAGTAAATATACATGAAGTATATATGTTTATATCTTGGGTGGCTCTAAAAGAGCCCTTGTGTTTATTGATACATTATGGTACCTACAAGTAAGTACCGATGCAGAGTCTAAAGTTGATGAGAAAGATTCGGTTACCCTCATCTGTAAAATGAACACCGTCTCTCCTATAGATGCCATCTATATTAAAACGCAGATTGTTGTTGAAAATGGACCCCATCCTATAATCTCTGAGATAAGCAGAAACAGCTTTATTGACATGTTTCCTAGCTTTCTCAAACTGTGGACAAAAATGATTGGACCACTGCCATTTCTGTCTTTGGCATATGTTCGAATAGACAAAGGCAGTTTGGGAAAAAGTGACATGAATTCTGCAAAGGTGTCCTTCATAAGCATTTCCAGACCTACCCCAGTCAAAGTGCCTAGGTCATTGCCACCACAGTGCACAATTATGAGGTCAGGGTGTTGGAGATGCAAAAGGATTTAACCAATGGCATCAATTGGTGCCACTTTAATCCTCTCTGACCAATCCATTTAATGTCTACATTTGGCAAAGCTAAATCTTTGTCAATACCTCTGCTTTCAGCATACCTTTTGCACCAGAAAACATAGCTGTGTCCCACAATCCACACTGAAAGCATCTTGAAGGGATCAATGTAGGTAATAAAAAGATGTCTGTACCTGAGGTAGGTAGGAGGGAAAATGAAATCTATCTAAAATGGTGGACAACATGCTGTTTTTAAGAAAGTAGAGATTTGATTGGCTGTTTAAGAACACTCTACATTCTAATATAGGGTGCATTTTTCATGGTTTAGAAAGCATGTTTTTTATTGGTTATAATGAAAAGTTTGCAAGGTACAGCAGAAAGGATTAGTGAATGCTTTGCAAAGCCAACCACACCTGCTGTTGTCATTTGCAACATTGTGTGGTGAACTTGTGACCTGGCAGCTAAGTTGAATGTTGCATGAGCTGTTGCTATGGAAACTGATATTCAGAACAAGGGGGAAAGATGTCAGTTGAAAAGTATTATTCTCTATGACCAATGGAAATTCGTTTTACAATTTGAAAAACACTGGAAAGTCATGTGTATATGTATGAGAAATTAGAGGGAAAGTTTGCCATTACTGATTTTATATTGGAGAGTGTGCTTATCTACATTCTGTGCGAAAAAGAAAATCCTGACTGAGTGTGTGAGATTTTTAATTGAACAGATTTATTTAATAGGTGAGTTATATATTTTAGATGTTTATTTAAAAAAGATTTCATACTTTAAGGAAACTGTCTTTTTTGAAATATATTATTAAATGTACTGATGTATAGTTTAATTATTTTTATTGTATTTGGTGTTTGTTTTAAAATAGTATGGGCCAGTTTTAGAAGCCTCTTGCGCCACTTTTGCGTCACTTTTAACATGGGAAAAGTGACGCAAATATGGCACAAGGGCCTTGTAAATTTGCCCCTTTGTATAGTAATATATATATTTTTAAATGAGTTGAAAGGAATAGTTGAATAATTATTTATTCTACTATCGTGTTGTCTACTTTCTGTAGTATTAGAACTCAGACACTGCTTATGGATTTGCAGAATAATTCAGGCATTCATACTACCAATGCTGTAGTGAAATATGTTGAATGTATGCCGTCACCTAACCTCTTCTAGAGTAGTGTGTCTCTTTTGCTAAAGCACAGGGAATAGTTTTGGTTCTCTAGAATCACACTGTGAGTATGTGTGCATTTCTGCAACCATTGTGACAGAAGCTTGTGATTACTTTATGTCTTTGCTGACACATAACTGCTTAAAATTCTAACCTGTTGTCAAGTTGTAGTAGTAGTAGAACTTAGTTACTGGTTATGGATTTGCACAATGACTCAGGCATTCACATTAGCACTGGTGTAGTGAAATGTGTATAATGTATGAAGTCACCTAACTGCTTCCAGGCTAGTGAGTTTCTTCTGATAAATTTCAGAGAATAGTTTGGCTTGTGTAGAATCACACTGTGAGTATGTCTGCACTTGTGTAACCATTGTGACAGAAGCATGTGGTTACTTCATGTCTCTGCTAACATATAACTGTTTAAAAACCTATCCTATTGTGAAGTTGCACTAGTATTAGAACTCAGTCAGTGCTTATGGATCCGCAGAATTATTCAGGCATTCACACTAGCAATGCTGTAGTGAAATGTGTAGAATGTATGCAGTGTCCTAACCTCTTCCAGACTAGTGCGTCTCTTTTGCTAAAGCCCAGGGAATAGTTTTGGTTTTCTAGAATCACACTGGCCTTAGCACATAGACTGCTTCAAACCCCTATCCAGTATGCATGTTGTTCTCTAACCACCTACACACTTGTCTTTCACACCTTCAAATCCCCAGTCACTATCCATACACTCCAGCAAACATCCTGACACTCCCTTTGCAGTCCTCTGTTGACTAATTGAGCAACACTGACAAATCCATTTGGTGTGCCAAAACCAAAACACTTATACATTCACCCAGGTACTCTTCTTGTAGTACTCTAATCATTCATTCAGTACCCAAGTACTGATTCAGTGACTCAGGCCTTAGCACATAGACTGGTTCAAACCCTTAATCACTATGCATGCAGTTCTCTAACCACCTACATACTTGACTTTTCACACCTTAAATTCCCCACTCACTAACCATACACTACAGCAAACATCCTGTCAGTCACCTTGCAGTCCTCTGTTGACTCATTCAGCAACACCTATAAAGCCATTTGCTGCGCCAAAACCAAAACACTTATACATTCACCCAGGCACTCTCTTTGTACTAGTCTAATTGTTCAGTCTATACCCAAAGAACTCATTCAGTGACCCAGGCCTTATGACATACACTGCTTCAAACCCCTATGCACTATGTATGCGGTTCTCTAACCACCTACCCATTTGTCTTTCACACCTTAAAATCCCCAGTCAGTATCCATACACTCCAGCAAACATCCTGTTACTCCCCTTGCAGTCCTCTGTTGACTCATTCAGCAACACCAAAAATCCATTTGCAGCGCTAAAACCCAACCACTTATACATTCACCCAGGCACTCTCCTGCTAGTATTATAATTGTTTAGTGAGTACCCAAGTACTCATTCAGTGACCCAGGCCTTAGCACATAGACTGTTTGAAACCCCTATACACTATGCATGCGGTTCTCTAACCACCTACACAGTTGTCTTTCACACCTTCAAATCCCCAGTGAGTATCCATACACTCCAGCAAACATCCTGTCACTCCCCTTGCAGTCCTCTGTTGACTCATTCAGCAACACGTACAAATCCATTCGCTGCGCCAAAACCCAACCACTTATACATTCACCCAGGCACTCTCCTTGCAGTACTCTAATCGTTCAGTCAGTACCCAAGTACTCATTCAGTGACCCAGGCCTTAGCACATAGACTGCTTCAAACCCCTATCCACTATGCATGCAGTTCTCTAACCACCTACACACTTGTCTTTCACACCTTCAATTACTCAGGTAGTAAATATATACTCCAGCAATCACCCTGTCACACCCCTTGCAGTCCTCTGTTGACTCATTCAGCAACACCTATAAAGCCATTTGGTGCACCAAAACCAAAACAGTTATACATTCACCCAGGAAATCTCCTTGTAGTACTCTAATTGTTCAGTCTATACCCAAGTACTCATTCAGTGATCAAGGCCTTAGCACATACACTGTTTGAAACCCCTATACACTATAACCACCTACACACTTGTCTTTCACACCTTCAAATCCCTAGTCAGTATCCATACACTACAGCAAACATCCTGTCACTACCCTTGCAGTCCTCTGTTGACTCATTCAGCAACACCTACAAAGCCATTTGCTGCGCCAAAACCAAAACATTTATACATTCACCCAGGCACTCTCTTTGTACTAGTCTAATTGTTCAGTATATATCCAAGTACTCATTCAGTGACCCAGGCCTTAGCACATAGACTGCTTGAAACCCCTATGCACTATGCATGCGGTTCTCTAACCACACACAGACTTGTCTTTCACACTTTCAATTCCCAAGTCACTATCCAAACACTCCAGCAAACATCCTGTCACTCCCCTTGCAGTCCTCTGTTGACTCATTCAGCAACACCTACAAAGCCATTTGCTGTGCCAAACCCAAAACACTTATACATTCAGCCAGGCACTCTCTTTGTACTAGTGTAATTGTTCAGTCTATACCCAAGTACTCATTCAGTGACCCAGGCCTTAGCACATAGACTGCTTGAAACCCCTATGCACTATGCATGTGGTTCTCTAACCACCTACACACTTGTCTTTCACACCTTCAAATCCCCAGTCAGTATCCATACACTCCAGCAAACATCCTGCCACTCCCCTTGCAGTCCTCTGTTGACTCATTCTACAAAACCTAAAAATCCATTTGCTGCGTAAAAACCCAACCACTTATACATTCACCCAGGCACTCTCCTTGTAGTACTCTAATCGTTCAGTCTATACTCAAAGAACTCATTCAGTGACCCAGGCCTTAGCACATACACTGTTTGAAACCCCTATGCACTATGCATGCGGTTCTCTAACCACACATAGACTTGTCTTTCACACTTTCAATTCCCAAGTCACTATCGATACACTCCAGCAAACATCCTGTCACTCCCTTTGCAGTCCTCTGTTGACTCATTCAGCAACACCTACAAATCCATTCGCTGTGCCAAAACCCAACCACTTATACATTCAGCCAGTCACTCTCCTTGCAGTACTCTAATCGTTCAGTCAGTACCCAAGTACTCATTCAGTGACCAAGGTCTTAGCACATATACTGCTTCAAACCCCTATCCACTATGCATGTGGTCCTCTAACCACCTACACACTTGTCTTTCACACCTTCAAATCACCAGTCACTATCTATACACTCCAGCAAACATCCTGTCACTACCCTTGCAGTCCTCTGTTGACTCATTCAGCAACACCTACAAATCCATTCGCTGCGTCAAAACCCAAACACTTATACATTAAGCCAGTCACTCTCCTTGCAGTACTCTAATCGTTCAGTCAGTACCCAAGTACTCATTCAGTGACCAAGGTCTTAGCACATATACTGCTTCAAACCCCTATCCACTATGCATGTGGTCCTCTAACCACCTACACACTTGTCTTTCACACCTTCAAATCACCAGTCACTATCTATACACTCCAGCAAACATCCTGTCACTACCCTTGCAGTCCTCTGTTGACTCATTCAGCAACACCTACAAATCCATTCGCTGCGTCAAAACCCAAACACTTATACATTAAGCCAGTCACTCTCCTTGCAGTACTCTAATCGTTCAGTCAGTACCCAATTACTCATTCAGTGACCAAGGTCTTAGCACATATACTGCTTCAAACCCCTATGCACTATGCATGCAGTTCTCTAACCACCTACATACTTGACTTTCACATCTTAAATTCCCCACTCACTAACCATACACTACAGCAAACATCCTGTCAGTCCCCTTGCAGTCCTCTGTTGAGTCATTCAGCAACACCAAAAAATCCATTTGCTGCGCTAAAACCCAACCAGTTATACATTCCCACAGGCACTCTCCTTCTAGTATTATAATTGTTTAGTCAGTACCCAAGTACTCATTCAGTGACCCAGGTCTTAGCACATAGACTGTTTGAAACCCCTATACACTATGCATGCGGTTCTCTAACCACCTACACACTTGTCTTTCACACCTTGAAATCCACAGTCACTATCCATACACTCCAGCTAACATCCTGTCAGTCCCCTTGCAGTCCTCTGTTGACTCATTCAGCAACACCTACAAAGCCATTCGCTGTGCCAAAACCAAAACACTTATACATTCACCCAGGTACTCTTCTTGTAGTACTCTAATCGTTCATTCAGTACCCAAGAACTCATTCAGTGACCCAGGCCTTAGCACATAGACTGGTTCAAACCTTTAATCACTATGCATGCGGTTCTCTAACCACCTACACACTTGTCTTTCACATCTTCAAATCCCCAATCAGTATCCATACACTCCAGCAAACATCCTGTCACTCCCCTTGCAGTCCTCTGTTGACTCATTCTGCAACACCTAAAAATCCATTTGCTGTGCAAAAACCCAAGCACTTATACATTCACCCAGGCACTCTCATTGTACTACTATAATTGTTCAGTCTATACCCAAGTACTCATTCAGTAACCCAGGCCTTAGCACATAGACTGCTTCAAACCCCTATCCACTATGCATGCACTCCTCTAACCACCTACACACTTCTGTTTCACACCTTTAATTAGTCATTAGAAAAGAAAGTGCTTACATGTTTTTTATATACAATGTATTTGTTTAGAAATATAAAAGTATAATTTATATTTTTTTTTCAATTAATGTATTTAAAATTATTTTTTACAGATATTCATTAGGATCATTAAAATAAACTTATCATGGCTAAAAAAAACGAAAAGAGAAAAGGAAACAAAAAGGGCTATTATTTGAAGAAAAATCAACACACAATATTGGATGAGCAACAACATGTGGGGAAAAACAATAAGTCTTCTGGTAAGAGAACAAAACAATTTATTCAAAAACTTTCAAAGCCAAGAAACAGTGTGCAAAATGTGGAAAATATGGAAAATCGTTCGACCACAAAAAAGAATATGAATAAAAACAAAAAAAAAAATGGGAATTTACATTCAAAAAACACAATGTATGGTAAAAGAAGGCAGAGTCAGTATAAAGAAATCAGAAAAAAGATTTTTTATAATAGAGTTGTTCTTAATTTGTTGAAAGATGTGAGGAAATCTAAAAAAAGAGCAGTATTTTATCGAAAGAAGAAGCATATTGAAACTGTAGTTGAAAAGACTTTTGCATTAAAAAGGAAATTATTCATTTTAGTTTTAAACAGAATTCGATCTCTAGATAAACCAATCCATTTATTAAAGGATAAAAGTAAGAAGAAAAGAGTAATTAACAGAACTAATTTTTGTGAATTTTTTTGGGGTGAATGGAAACACACTTCAAGTTCAGAGCCTTTCTTTAATGAAGAGAGTTATTTTCAGACCAATAATTTATTGCATACAGTTGATACAAGTGGTCGAGCTTATGAGGTTAGAAATGGTTGTCCAATTGAGAAAGAGAAGATCGTTTCCAGAAATGTAGAAGAAGTGTTAGCTGATGAAGTTGTAGGGAGACGACCTAAAGCCCCAGTGTATACTTGGGATTGCAGTAGTATTTGTAGTATACGACAAGAATCTATTGATATTTTACGCAATTTCTTACGACAGTATACTAAAAAAAGTGTTAAGCAAAAGATTAAGATGTTGCAAGGACTAGACCCTTGCAGAGTGAGAAAAAATACTGGTTTGCAAGGACATTCTCTTGCTTGTCTTTCTAGAAAAGTATGTCGAAGTGTTTTTCATCATTTTAGGATGTTAGCAGTACATCATTCTGAAATGCGAAAGTTAGTCAGAAGATTGTATTATGCAAAAAGTCCAGCACTAATGTTAAATGAGTTGAACAGTGCTCTTTTGCGTGGGTCAGTATCAGATGTGAAAAACGTTTGTGAAAAAATTGAGTTTTGTTACTTTGGTCCTGGAGAAGAGAGTGCAGAAACAGACACATTAATACAGGAAAATGTTGAGGAGAATGTGCAACATACCACTACAAAAAAATTTGAAGACGAAATTACAAAGTTTGAGGTGATTTCATGTGAAAGGCCAAATTATACTTGTATTTGTTGCCGACGAACTCACTATAAAATTCAGACTAGGACTGTTGATCTGTATTTACAAAGTGAAAGAGAAAATAATAATAAGTGGAAGGAATTTGCAACTTATTTGTTCGTAGAGGATTGTTTTTATTTGGGTTCTGATCAGCGTATTTGTAAATATTGTTATAACAAATTAAACGAGAATAAAATGCCTGCTAGAGCTGTCCATAATAATCTAGAGTTGGTAACTATTCCTCCAGAACTGATAGATTTAAATACGTATGAGTCTATTCTGATTCAATGTGTGCACCCATTTCAAGCTATTGTTCGTATGGAGCCTAAAACAGGTAAATTGCCTCCTACAGATTTACAGAGAGGATTAAAAGGAAGAGTTGTATATTTACCTCTAGATTTAAAGAAAAATATTGAAACTATTGGTGGAGAGAATGTAGAAAGTGAGCCACTACTTATTCTAGTTAATGGTGTTCCTACTAAGAGTAAGAAAATCTGGCAAGAATTAGTGGATGTTACGAAAGTGCAAAAGGCAACATTATATCTGATTCAAAACAATGATTACTACAAAAATGTACATGTGGAACAAGAAGAAATACTTTTAGGAGATGATACTGAAACGTCAAATGGACAAATTGAAAAAGTGGACATGACCAAAAGTGAAGAAATCTATGAACATTATAGTGTACATCCACTTCATTCGAAAGAAGTGATGGGGAATACAATTGAATTATTCCAAATGAAGAAAGCAAAGGGTACTCCCATGAGTGTATGGGAGAAAAGTTTGGAAGCTCGTTGTTTTCCGCAGCTGTTTCCAACTGGAAAAGGTGGACGATATGATGAACGACCAGTGCAGATTCCTGCATCTGAATATCGGACAACAAGATTGTATGCAGAAGACCCAAGGTTTCGACAATGTATCCCATATATATTTCATCTTTTGTTTGAGAGTGACTTGGCAGGACTTTCTTATGCAGTCAACCACATTTTGAAAACAGGAGTACATTTTCAAAATGTTTCTGCAAAGCAATTTATGGATAAAGTACATGAGAGAGACGATCATCTAGAATCTCAGTTGATTAATTTGATGGCATGTCAGCGTGGTACTAATGAGTATTGGTACCGTCGTCATGGAGAACTTAAATGCATGCTGAGGAACTTAGGAACTCCTACATGGTTTCTTACCCTAAGCTGTGCTGAATACGCTTGGGATGATTTACTTGAATTTCTTCGTGAGGCAAATTCAAATGTAAAAAATATTGAATACAAGACACCTGGAGAATTGTGCTCTTTGGATCCTGTTAATGTATGCAGGTATTTCAATCATAGGTTTGAAGCTATGATGTCTTTTATCTGCAATAAAAGAATCCTCCTCTTGGAGAAGTTTTAGATTTTTTTTGGAGAAAGGAGTATCAAGCTAGAGGTGCTCCTCATATACATATGCTGTTATGGATTAAGGATGCACCTAAATTTGGAACTGATTCGGATGATACCGTTTTGTCTTTTATTGAGGAATATGCGACATGTGCTATACCAAAAAGAACAGATGAGAACAGCTTAAGACAACAAGTGTTACGATTCCAACATCATCGATGTGGAAAATACTGCCGACGGAAGTACAAGTCTAAGGAAAAGTTTTACACCAAATGTCGTTTTGGATTTCCACGTCCTGTAATATCCAAAGGAAGAGTAAACAGTTTTATGTCAGCTATGAGACATACGATCAACAGAAAATCACCCAAAAATACATATAATTTAAGAAGAAGTGAAGAATCAAAATATATTAATGATTATAATCCAGTTATTCTCTCAATGTGGAATGCTAATATGGATATTCAGTATGTTGCGGATAATTCCATTGCAGTTGCCCGGTATGTGACATCTTATATAACAAAATCTGAAAAAACAGAGTTAAAAGAAATGTGGGAAGAAATTGCTCATGAGAAGAGTCTTAGTAAGAAGTTATACAGTTTCAGTTTGAAGATGTTATCCCATCGAGAAATTGGAGCATATGAATGCTCAGATCGGTTATCATCTGCAAGCTTATACTCAAAATCAAGATCAATTATTTGGGTGAGTCTAGGTCTTGCTGCAACACGAAATCGAGTACTTAAATCTGTACAAGAAATTGAATATTTAGCAGAAAAAGATCCAGAAAGTACAGATATTGTGAAAACAAACATGTTGGATACATATTATCCAAATAGAAGTCATAATCTTGACAACATATGTCTATATGAAGTGCTGCAATACTACAGTTTTAAACGGAATACTACAGAAAACATAAACGATGGAAAATATGCAGTTATTGGTTCTGAAGGATGTTTGGTGAAACAAAGGAAAGGAAACTTGATTAATCACAGAAAACTGAGTTGTGACACTGAACAGAAAAGGGAATTTTACTATTTAGCACTTTTGCAACTCTTCAAACCGTGGCGTACAGAATTGGAATTACTTGGGGATTTTCAGAGCTATGAAGATTCCTTCAATGCTTGTAAAGATACCATAGAATGTCCAGTTTTTGCTAACTATCTGAAAATGTTGAACGATGAAATGGATCAAGAAGCTACTATTGCAGCTGAGATTGCTAGAGACAGTTCTCAAGACAGTCAAAGTTCTGCTCCACTGAGTGAAGATCCACTAGGAGAACCAATTGTTCAAAATGAAGCAGCAATTGCAATGAATGAGGTGGAAACAGCAATGCATCAAGCTCAAGAAGATATTATGGACTTAGGAAACTTGGAAGAACAACTAAATATTGAACAGAAAGAAATATATCAGCAAGTGACACAACAGATTGACCATGGATTTCTTCATGAAAAGAAAGAATGCACATGCACATCATTTCAACCTATCCGAATGTATGTCAGTGGTCAAGCTGGAACAGGAAAAAGTTTCTTAATTAAAGTATTGACCAGTTATCTGCAGAAATCAACTGACTCACATTTATCTTGTGTTGTAACCGCTCCAACTGGGTTAGCAGCACACAACATTAAAGGGATTACATTACATCGTTTACTTATGCTACCTGTAGAGCACGAAAACAAATTGGAATATCATAAGCTATCAGGAGAAGCTTGTTATGAAGTTTCAAGAGTGCTAAAGAAAATGAAACTTCTAATTATTGATGAAGTAAGTATGGTCTCAAACTTAATGCTTGCTTTTGTGCATTTAAGAATGCAGCAAATTCTTAAAACAGAATATGATGTCTTATTTGGAGGTAAACATGTTATCGTTTTTGGAGATCTTCTGCAACTTACTCCTGTAAAAGGACAACCAGTATTTAAAACACTTGTGCATGAAGACACCAGAAAGTCTTTGGGAAGTGTTGGCAACGTTAATATTTGGTCTTATTTTGAATACAAAGAACTCATTACAAATATGCGACAGGCAAATGATGTTAATTATGGATCTATACTTCAAGATATAAGAATTGGAGTTCTCACAGAAGAAGGCAAACAAGCTTTGCAAAGTCGACTATTTAAGAATTTGTTTCCAAATGAAAATATAGTTCCAGAAAAAATGTATAGTAAAATTGCTGAAAGTAAATCTATAATTTGTTTAATGCCAACACTCCGTGAATGTTCTATTTTCAATGAACAACTTTTGAAGCTAGAAAATCAAGAAATCAAAAAAATGGAAGCCATTGATAAAATAGAGCACGAAGGAATTACTATTATTTTGACCGACAAATTGAAAAAAAAATTGAATTCTTTAGAAAAATCCATATCTAAAACTGCTGGTTTAGAAAAGAATTTATATCTATGTGTCAACTGTCGAGTAATTTTACGGCGTAATTTGGATGTGGAAAAAGGTTTAGTTAATGGAGCAATGGGGAAAGTTGTGAATTTTGTTAATTATCAAAAAAGAGATGGAATAGAATTTTTAAAAATTAAATTTGATCAAATTGAAGAAGTAAAAAAATTGGTTGTTGTTCTGTTCGTTTTTTGCTTGTTAAAGATTTGTATGTCCGTAGGAAGCAATTTCCACTTTCTTTGGCATATGCAGTCACTATTCATAAATCTCAAGGATTGAGTGTAGACAGTGCTTTGGTGAACATAGGAAGTAGCGTGTTTAAAGAAGGTATGGCATATGTTGCTTTGTCCCGAGTCAGAACTTTATCTGGATTGTTTTTGATTGATTTTGATGAGTCAAAGATTACTGCAGATGCAAACTGTGTAAAAGAGTATAATAGGTTAAGAAGAGCGTATACTCCAAATTTAGGTGAATATCCTGTATTTGAAAAGTCTGTAGTACATCGAAAAAGAAGATATGAGAATATCTGTAGTGAAGTTATAGAGAAGGAAAAAAATAAAGATAATGTTCATATTGCAAGCAAAAAGAAAAAGGATAGTATTGAAGAAATTGTTGGGTATCAGTTAGAAAACAGTTCAGGTATCAACTGCTATGCTAATGTAGTGGTCAATGTAGTCTTTTTTCTAGAAAGTTTGCAACAGCAAATTATGGAAAATCGTGAAAAAAGATTTTGTTCCATATTGCATTGTTTTTATGAAAAATTGAACACTAATAAAAGCAAATTACAAAGTGTTTCTCATATTCGTAATCTTTTGGATATATGTTCTGGTTGTACACAATTTACGCAGGATATTCAACAAGACGCTCAGGAATTTCTAATGTATATGCTTACAGTATTAGAAAATGAGGGAATACAAATTGAAAATCTTTTTGGCCTTCGTTATAAATGGGTACATGAATGTGAAAATTGTATGTTTACATGTACAACTAACATAGATACTGAAAGATTTATATATTTGACATTACCAGACTGTAAAACAGTGTCTTTCAATAAACTAGTTAAAGCAGCAAATCAAAACATGGAGTGTAGCCAATGCAAATCAAAAATGTTATCAACATTATTTATACAAAGATTTGGACAATACATAATTTTAATGATACAACGTTGTAGAGCTGATGGAAGAAAAATGGAAACTTTAATTAAAGAATTTGTAGCAAGTCAACTATCTATATCTGGAAGGACTTTTGTAGCAGTATCAATTATTTTCCATCATGGTCCTTCTACAACATCTGGACATTACACTGTGTATTTAAAATGCAATAGAGGATGGACATATTGTAATGATGCTCAATTGGATTTTAAACAACGTTTGCCTAGAGAATTACAAAATTCCTACTTAATATTTTTAAAACCAAAGTTTTAGGAACATAATTCAACCTGTGAAGAATTTATTGATATTTCTTAATATGATTACTATTGGACAATTTTAATTTAAAGGATTTCAAAAAAACTATTTGGCCAAGAGGAAAAGTATATATTTTAATTATGGACTTTTTCTTGCACATCCTCTCAGCATATATTTTGAAAGAAAAACATTTACTGTGTATACAATTTCAAGTTATAACATTTTCTTAGGAGAGAGCATTTTATATACCTGTAATTTGTATTATATGGTATGTTATTGAGCAGGAAGTTTTTATGAAATGTTCATAAATAGTTAAGTATATTTTAAATATTTTACAAGTAGTTTTGGGTTTTTTAAAACAATCTTATTGATTGTTTTATTTTTTTGCCCGCTGTTATGTGATGAGTAACATTGTAATCACTATTTGTAGTGAAATTCAATGTATTCTGAGAACAGCAAAAAAGATAAAGAAAATAATTTTTAAAATGTGAAAATTATGTTTTGTTATAAAAAATATAATATTATATATTATAACGATTTTTTCTTCTCTTTTACAGGTCCTAATTCTACAATTTTTAATTTTTCAGAAATTTTAGTTAAAAAACCAAGTGGGAAAATTAATTAGTGTTTTTTATAACTATTACTGTGAATGAAAAATTAACTAAGTATTAAAATAAAAAATGGTCTGTGAGAGGACACTGGTGAAGAAAGGGGGATGGACGGTGTAGATATCTCTGGAAAGATGCTCTGTTGCTGTTTTTATTTATATAATTAAGTTACCTTGTAGTACAACTAAATTACTGCTTATGTATTTGCACAATGAGTGAGGCTTTCACACTAGCAGTGTTGTAGTGAAATTTGTAGAATGTATGTAGTCACTTAACTGCTTCTAGGCTAGTGAGTCTTTGTAATTGTACTTTTCCAATCAGCCATCCAGCACCATGTACTAATTCATTCACTGTGTCAAAACCCAACCACTTATACATTCACCCAGGCATTCTCCTTCCAGTATTATAATCGTTCAGTGAGTACCCAACTACTCATTCAGTGACCCAGGCCTTACCATATACACTGATTCAAACCCCTATCCACTATGCATGCCGTTCTCTAACCACCTACACACATGTCT
The DNA here is from genome assembly GCA_963921515.1 of Calotriton arnoldi. NCBI lineage: Eukaryota > Metazoa > Chordata > Amphibia > Caudata > Salamandridae > Calotriton > Calotriton arnoldi. The sequence goes on from CAWUFW010001171.1 coordinate 1,003,306, forward strand.
TTCACACCTTCAATTCCCCAGTCACTATCCATACACTCCAGCAGACATCCTGACACTCCCTTTGCAGTCCTCTGTTGACTCATTGAGCAACACTGACAAATCCATTTGGTGTGCCAAAACTCAACCACTTATACATTAAGCCAGTCACTCTGCTTACAGTACTATAATCATTCAGTTAGTACCCAACTACTCATTCAGTGACCCAGGCCTTACCATATAGAATCCTTCAAACCCCTATCCACTATGCATGCCGTTCTCTAACCACCTACACACACGTCTTTCACTCCTTCAATTCCCCAGTCACTATCCATACACTCCAGCAGACATCCTGACACTCCTTTTGCAGTCCTCTGTTGACTCATTCAGCAACACTGACAAAGCCATTCGCTGTGCCAAAACCAAAACACTTATACATTCACCCAGGCACTCTCTTTGTACTACTCTAATTGTTCAGTCTATACCCAAGTACACATTCAGTGACCCAGACCTTAGCACATACAGTGCTTCAAACCCCTATCCACTATGCATGCCGTTCTCTAACAACCTACACACATGTCTTTCACACCTTCAATTCCCCAGTCACTATCCATACACTCCAGCAAAGATCCTGTCAGTCCCCTTGCAGTCCTCTGTTGACTCATTCAGTAACACCTACAAATCCATTTGCTGTGCCAAAACCCAACCACTTATACATTCAGCCAGTCACTCTCTTTGCAGTACTCTAATCGTTCATTCAGTACCCAAGTACTCATTCAGTGACTTAGGCCTTAGCACATAGACTGCTTCAAACCCTTAATCACTATGCATGCGGTTCTCTAACCACCTACACACTTGTCTTTCACACCTTCAATTCCCCACTAACTAACCATACACTACAGCAAACATCCTGTCACTACCCTTGCAGTCCTATGTTGACTCATTCAGCAACACCTAAAAATCCATTCGCTGCGCCAAAACCAAAACACTTATACATTGACCCAGGCACTCTCCTTGTACTACTCTAATCGTTCAGTCTATAACCAAGTACTCATTCAGTGACCCAGGCCTTAGCACATACACTGTTTCAAACCCCTATACACTATGCATGCAGTTCTCTAACCACCTACACTCTTGTCTTTCACACCTTCAATTCCCCAGTCAGTGTCCATACACTCCAGCAAACATCCTGTCACTCCCCTTGCAGTCATCTGTTTATTCATTCAGCAACACCTACAAATCCATTCGCTGCACCAAAACCCAACCACTTATACATTCACCCAGGCACTCTCCTTGTAGTACTCTAATCATTCATTCTGTACCCAAGTACTCATTCAGTGAACCAGGCCTTAGCACATAGACTGCTTCAAACCGTAAATCACTATGCATACGGTTCTCTAACCACCTACACACTTGTCTTTCACACCTTCAATTCCCCACTCACTAACCATACACTCCAGCAAACATCCTGTCACTACCCTTGCACTCCTCTGTTGACTCATTCAGCAACACCTAAAAATCCATTCGCTGCGCCAAAAGCCAACCACTTATACATTCACCCAGGCACTCTCCTTGTAGTACTCTAATCGTTCATTCAGTACCGAAGTACTCATTCAGTGACCCAGGCCTTAGCACATAGACTGCTTCAAACCCTTAACCACTATGCATGCGGTTCTCTAACCACCTACACACTTGTCTTTCACACGTTCAAATCCCCAGTCAGTATCCATACACTCCAGCAAACATCCTGTCACTCCCCTTGCAGTCTCTGTTGACTCATTCAGCAACACCTAAAAATCCATTCGCTGCGCTAAAACCCAACCACTTATACATTCACCCAGGCACTCTCCTTGTAGTACTCTAATCGTTCATTCTGTACCCAAGTACTCATTCAGTGACTTAGGCCTTAGCACATAGACTGCTTCAAACCCTTAATCACTATGCATGCGGTTCTCTAACCACCTACACACTTGTCTTTCACACCTTCAAATCCCCAAACAGTATCCATACACTCCAGCAAACATCCTGTCACTACCCTTGCAGTCCTCTGTTGACTCATTCAGCAACACGTAAAAATCCATTCGCTGCGCCAAAACCCAACCACTTATACATTCACCCAGGCACTCTCCTTGTACTACTCTAATCGTTCAGTCTGTACCCAAGTACTCATTCAGTGACCCAGGCCTTAGCACATAGACTGCTTCAAACCCTTAATCACTATGCATGCGGTTCTCTAACCACCTACACACTTGTCTTTCACACCTTCAATTCCCCACTAACTAACCATACACTACAGCAAACATCCTGTCACTACCCTTGCAGTCCTATGTTGACTCATTCAGCAACACCTAAAAATGCATTCGCTGCGCCAAAAGCAAAACACTTATACATTCACCAGGCACTCTCCTTGTACTACTCTAATCGTTCAGTCTATACCCAAGTACTCATTCAGTGACCCAGGCCTCAGCACATACACTGTTTCAAACCCCTATACACTATGCATGCAGTTCTCTAGCCACCTACACACTTGTCTTTCACACCTTCAATTCCCCAGTCAGTATCCATACACTCCAGCAAACATCCTGTCACTCACCTTGCAGTCCTCTGTTTATTCATTCAGCAACACCTACAAATCCATTCGCTGCACCAAAACCCAACCACTTATACCTTCACCCAGGCACTCTCCTTGTACTACTCTAATCGTTCAGTCTGTACCCAAGTACTCATTCAGTGACCCAGGCCTTAGCACATAGACTGCTTCAAACCCTTAATCACTATGCATGCGGTTCTCTAACCACCTACACACTTGTCTTTCACACCTTCAATTCCCCACTAACTAACCATACACTACAGCAAACATCCTGTCACTACCCTTGCAGTCCTATGTTGACTCATTCAGCAACACCTAAAAATCCATTCGCTGCGCCAAAACCAAAACACTTATACATTGACCCAGGCACTCTCCTTGTACTACTCTAATCGTTCAGTCTATACCCAAGTACTAATTCAGTGACCCAGGCCTTAGCACATACACTGTTTCAAACCCCTATACACTATGCATGCAGTTCTCTAACCACCTACACTCTTGTCTTTCACACCTTCAATTCCCCAGTCAGTATCCATACACTCCAGCAAACATCCTGTCACTCCCCTTGCAGTCATCTGTTTATTCATTCAGCAACACCTACAAATCCATTCGCTGCACCAAAACCCAACCACTTATACATTCACCCAGGCACTCTCCTTGTAGTACTCTAATCATTCATTCTGTACCCAAGTACTCATTCAGTGAACCAGGCCTTAGCACATAGACTGCTTCAAACCGTAAATCACTATGCATACGGTTCTCTAACCACCTACACACTTGTCTTTCACACCTTCAATTCCCCACTCACTAACCATACACTCCAGCAAACATCCTGTCACTACCCTTGCACTCCTCTGTTGACTCATTCAGCAACACCTAAAAATCCATTCGCTGCGCCAAAAGCCAACCACTTATACATTCACCCAGGCACTCTCCTTGTAGTACTCTAATCGTTCATTCAGTACCGAAGTACTCATTCAGTGACCCAGGCCTTAGCACATAGACTGCTTCAAACCCTTAACCACTATGCATGCGGTTCTCTAACCACCTACACACTTGTCTTTCACACGTTCAAATCCCCAGTCAGAATTCATACACTCCAGCAAACATCCTGTCACTCCCCTTGCAGTCTCTGTTGACTCATTCAGCAACACCTAAAAATCCATTCGCTGCGCTAAAACCCAACCACTTATACATTCACCCAGGCACTCTCCTTGTAGTACTCTAATCGTTCATTCTGTACCCAAGTACTCATTCAGTGACTTAGGCCTTAGCACATAGACTGCTTCAAACCCTTAATCACTATGCATGCGGTTCTCTAACCACCTACACACTTGTCTTTCACACCTTCAAATCCCCAAACAGTATCCATACACTCCAGCAAACATCCTGTCACTACCCTTGCAGTCCTCTGTTGACTCATTCAGCAACACGTAAAAATCCATTCGCTGCGCCAAAACCCAACCACTTATACATTCACCCAGGCACTCTCCTTGTACTACTCTAATCGTTCAGTCTGTACCCAAGTACTCATTCAGTGACCCAGGCCTTAGCACATAGACTGCTTCAAACCCTTAATCACTATGCATGCGGTTCTCTAACCACCTACACACTTGTCTTTCACACCTTCAATTCCCCACTAACTAACCATACACTACAGCAAACATCCTGTCACTACCCTTGCAGTCCTATGTTGACTCATTCAGCAACACCTAAAAATGCATTCGCTGCGCCAAAAGCAAAACACTTATACATTCACCAGGCACTCTCCTTGTACTACTCTAATCGTTCAGTCTATACCCAAGTACTCATTCAGTGACCCAGGCCTCAGCACATACACTGTTTCAAACCCCTATACACTATGCATGCAGTTCTCTAGCCACCTACACACTTGTCTTTCACACCTTCAATTCCCCAGTCAGTATCCATACACTCCAGCAAACATCCTGTCACTCACCTTGCAGTCCTCTGTTTATTCATTCAGCAACACCTACAAATCCATTCGGTGCACCAAAACCCAACCACTTATACATTCACCCAGGCACTCTCCTTGTACTACTCTAATCGTTCAGTCTGTACCCAAGTACTCATTCAGTGACCCAGGCCTTAGCACATAGACTGCTTCAAACCCTTAATCACTATGCATGCGGTTCTCTAACCACCTACACACTTGTCTTTCACACCTTCAATTCCCCACTAACTAACCATACACTACAGCAAACATCCTGTCACTACCCTTGCAGTCCTATGTTGACTCATTCAGCAACACCTAAAAATGCATTCGCTGCGCCAAAAGCAAAACACTTATACATTCACCAGGCACTCTCCTTGTACTACTCTAATCGTTCAGTCTATACCCAAGTACTCATTCAGTGACCCAGGCCTCAGCACATACACTGTTTCAAACCCCTATACACTATGCATGCAGTTCTCTAGCCACCTACACACTTGTCTTTCACACCTTCAATTCCCCAGTCAGTATCCATACACTGCAGCAAACATCCTGTCACTCCCCTTGCAGTCTTCTGTTGGCTCATTCAGCAACACCTAAAAATCCATTCGCTGTGCCAAAACCAAACCACTTATACATTCACCCAGGCACTCTCCTTGTACTACTATAATCGTTCAGTCTGTGCCCAAGTATTCATTCAGTGAACCAGGCCTTAGCACATAGACTGTTTCAAACCCCTATCCACTATGCATGCGGTTCTCTAACCACCTACACACTTGTCTTTCACACCTTAAATTCCCAGTCAGTATCCATACACTCCAGCAAACATCCTGTCACTCCCCTTGCAGTCCTCTGTTGACTCATTCAGCAACACGTACAAATCCATTCGCTGCGCCAAAACCCAACCACTTATACATTCACCCAGGCACTCTCCTTGCAGTACTCTAATCGTTCAGTCAGTACCCAAGTATTCATTCAGTGAACCAGGCCTTAGCACATAGACTGTTTCAAACCCCTATCCACTATGCATGCGGTTCTCTAACCACCTACACACTTGTCTTTCACACCTTCAAATCCCCAGTCAGTATCCATACACTCCAGCAAACATCCTGTCAGTCCCCTTGCAGTCTTCTGTTGACTTATTCAGCAACACCCACAAAGCCATTCGTTGCGCCAAAACCAAAACACTTATACATTCACCCAGGCACTCTCTAAGTTATAAATATACATTAACCAACCTTTCACACATTAACATACAAATATAGTTCTTTCTTTAACCAGAGAAGTTAGTTCTGAAAAGAACTTTTTTTTTTCTTTTTTTGTTTTATATTTTTTTTGTATTTTTTGAACTATTATTTTTTTTTTTTGGTGTTTTTTTAGGAAATAATAAACAAAAAAAAGGAAAAAAACAGGAAACCTCAGGAATTACATTTCATTCCTGGAAAACACAAAAAAAAGAAAAAAAGTCTAACAGTGGTGATTGCGCTGTGCAGCACAAACAGCTTCCACGGATTGTTCGCCATAGGAGATCAGTTTGTTGCACTTGACACAGTGCTGTTTTAAGAAGGCAAATTCAGGACGTATGTCCAGAGATGTTGAAGGTGTAGCAGTGCCAGATGTAGAAGGAACTGGTTGTTGTTTCCTTGCAGCTCTACGAGACTCCTCCCGAGCCAGGTTCAGTGGGTGAATTGTTTTTAAATGCTTGTACATAGAGGCACTACCACAAGAATATTTCTTGTCGGCACTACCTCTAGACAGCACCCTCTCACAGATCCGGCAGCTGACTTTCGTGGCATTAACCTTCTTTTGGCCCTCTGGAAAAGTGAAAAACTTCCACACCACCGATACATGCCTTTGTGGACGTGGGTCCTCTTGCACAAATTCTTCTTATGAAGAATGTTCTGACTCCTGTTCTTGCTGTTGTGTAGAAGCCATCTTCTTATTTCAGCTATTCCAGTTCTTCTTGAATGCAGAGATGTGTCTCCAAAGAAGCTCAAAGAAGAATGATGGAAATGGGTGGGGTCCTTCAATAGTTACAATGGGAAATGTTATCAACCAATCAAAAGTTTTTTTTTCAAGTCACATGGGATCCGCGTACCGTGCGCACACGCCGCACGCACCCAACGCGAAGTAGCGAAATTGCATTTAAAAGTAAAATAACTTTATTACATGTAAAAATATATTATTTTTATGCATAAGTAAGATAATGTCTGGCCCTAATATGTGTATTAAAGACATATATATGTCATTTTAGAACATATAAAAATTCGCGGGAGTCGCGTACACAGCGCGTACAGCACGCATATGACGTCAAGCGGGGCGCGTGTCCGCGCAAGAGCCGCGTAGTATAATGCGCATGTGTCACGAATGTGTAAACGTAGGAAGCGCGAACCGGTCGCATACTAATCGCGCACAACACATAACATACGCATATCACGTAACTATAATACACGCATCCATCGCACACCCTACGCGGATCCTTCACGACTTTAAGAAAATGGCGGGTACAATTCGCGCACTGATCTTGTAAGGTACGCTGCCGGTGCGCGACTCCAAAAAAAAAAAAAATGTTTACATTTATTAACAAATTATAAAACAAAACAAAAAATATTTATGTTACAATATTTTCGAAAAATTTTTTGCGATTTATATTACAAATATATAAATATTTTTTTAAAAACAAAATATGTAAATTAAACAGATAAACATCAGTAGAAAATTAGTATCAAAACAATACATGTAAAAAATCTTACAACTAAATATTATCATTTAAAAAACCGTTGAAATTCACTGAAAAAACCATAGGTTTCAGACGCGTTATAGTTACAAATTAACATTTAAAAAACCTTTGAAATTCACTGAAAAAACCATAGGTTTTAGGGACAGTTATAGTTACAAATTAGCATTTAAAAAACCTTTGAAATTCACTGAAAAAACCATAGGTTTCAGGGACGTTATAGTTACAAATTAGCATTTAAAAAACCTTTGAAATTCACTGAAAAAACCATAGGTTTTAGGGACAGTTATAGTTAGTTGGACATTACACTCGTACAAAACCCGTGAAATTCCCCCGTTATAGTTAGTCCAGGTAACTATAACTTGCGCCCCGCAATGCACTGCTGATGACGTCACTTATTACATCACTCATGACATGGTCAGTGACATCACTGATGACATCACTGATGACATCTCAAATGACATCACTGATGACATCATCCACGTGATAATCTGATGCACCTCCTCACACCCTAATATAACCTATGATACACCCACTCTAAATTACAGACTGCCATTCGCAAAACCATAGACACTCCAACACCAATAACTACATACCCACTCACTGATTCTTAGGTCTACACACACACATCCACTAACTCACCCGTACAGTCACTCATACTTATGGTCACTCAGTACAGGACTATCATATGCACTCTTACTCCTATATAAACACTCAAACACCGCCACTCATCCATAGAGGTACTCACACACCTAGTCAGTCATGCAAATAATTAAACACAGTGCCATTTACTCACCTATACAGTTATACACACACCAGCTCACTTAATCATACAAATACTAGCACATTCTTACGCTCTTATACAATAACTGATACAAGCACACACGCATGCATACAGCCACTCTCACTATCACACACTCTCACTTATAGCCATTTAAATACTCTAACACACATATATACTGCCTTTCACATATGTAGTTACTCACACATGTACCACTGGGACATACATTCACTCACTAACACACTCTTACACACACTTACCCACCCATACAGTCTATCACAGATGCACTCTTGAAACTATCCACCCAGTGAATCGCCCACTCACACATCTATGCACAGAGTCGCACACACCCCTCCCACACAAACACTCAGGCACCCATACAGATACTCACACAAGCATTCAATAACTCAAATAGACACTCATGTAGCTATTCACAAACATATGCAGCCACTTACACAGCAACAGACAGACGGATACAGACATTCACCCAGTTTAGTCACTAACCCATGCATTCAGTAAGATACGTTAAATCACTCACTTATACAGTCAGTCACACACCTACTAAATCATCCATACAGACACTTACACACCCACTCATTCTTCAATACGTCTTTTCCTATATATATTAAAAATATTTAAACTTTACAGAAACACACAGTCACTGGATGATGTCATCAGTGATGTCATTTGAGATGTCATCAGTGATGTCATCAGTGATGTCACTGACCATGTCATGAGTGATGTAATATGTGACGTCATCAGCAGTGCATTGCGGGGGCGCAAGTTATAGTTACCTGGACTAACTATAACGGGGGAATTTCACGGGTTTTGTACGAGTGTAATGTCCAACTAACTATAACTGTCCCTAAAACCTATGGTTTTTTCAGTGAATTTCAAAGGTTTTTTAAATGCTAATTTGTAACTATAACGTCCCTGAAACCTATGGTTTTTTCAGTGAATTTCAAAGGTTTTTTAAATGCTAATTTGTAACTATAACTGTCCCTAAAACCTATGGTTTTTTCAGTGAATTTCAAAGGTTTTTTAAATGCTAATTTGTAACTATAACGCGTCTGAAACCTATGGTTTTTTTCAGTGAATATATATATATATATATATATATATATTCACTGAAAAAACCATAGGTTTTAGGGACAGTTATAGTTAGTTGGACATTGCACTCGTACAAAACCCGTGAAATTCCCCCGTTATAGTTAGTTCAGCTAACTATAACTTGCGCCCCGCAATGCACTGCTGATGACGTCACATATTACATCACTCATGACATGGTCAGTGACATCACTGATGACATCACTGATGACATCTCAAATGACATCACTGATGACATCACTGATGACATCATCCAGTGACTGTGTGTTTCTGTAAAGTTTAAATATGTTTAATATATATAGGGAAAGGCGTATTGAAGAATGAGTGGGTGTATAAGTGTCTGAATGGATGATTTAGTAGGTGCGTGACTGACTCTATAAGTGAGTGATTAAACGTATCTTACTGAATGCATGGGTTAGTGACTAAACTGTGTGAATGTCTGTATCCGTCTGTCTGTTGGTGTGTAAGCGGCTGCATGGTTTTGCGAATAGCTACATGAGTGTCTATATGGGTTATTGATTGGTTGTCTGAGTATCTGTATGGGTGCCTGAGTGTTTGTGTGGGTGGGGTGTGTGTGACTCTGTACATAGATGTGTGAGTGGGTGATTCACTGGGTGCATGGTTTCAAGAGTGCATCTGTGATGGACTGTATGGGTGGGTGAGTGTGTGTATGGGTGTGTTGGTGAGTGAATGTATATCTCAGTGGTACATGTGTGAGTAACTACATATGTGAAAGGCAGTATATATGTGTGTTGGAGTATATAAATGGCTATAAGTGAGAGTGTGTGATTGTGAGAGTGGCTGTATGGATGAGTGTGTGCTTGTATCAGTGATTGTATAAGAGCGTAAGAATGTGCTAGTATTTGTATGAGTAATTGAGCTGGTGTGTGTGTAACTGTATAGGTGAGTAAATGGCAGTGTGATTAATTATTTGCATGACTGACTAGGTGTGTGAGTACCTCTATGGATGAGTGGCGGTGTGTGAGTGTCTATATAGCTGTATGAGTGCATATGATAGTCCTGTACTGAGTGACCATAAGTATGAGTGACTGTACGGGTGAGTGAGTGGATGTGTGTGTAAACCTAAGAATCAGTGAGTGGGTATGTAGTTATTGGTGTTGGAGTGTCTATGGTTTTGAGAATGGCAGTCTGTAATTTAGAGTGGGTGTATCAAAGGTTATATTAGGGTGTGAGAAGATGCATCAAATTATTACATGGATGATGTCATCAGTGATGTAATCAGTGATGTCATTTGAGATGTCATCAGTGATGTCATCAGTGATGTCACTGACCATGTCATGAGTGATGTAATATGTGACGTCATCAGCAGTGCATTGCAGGGCGCGAGTTATAGTTAGCTGAACTAACTATACGGGGGAATTTCACGGGTTTTGTACGAGTGCAATGTCCAACTAAGTATAACTGTCCCTAAAACCTATGGTTTTTTCAGTGAATTTCAAAGGTTTTTTAAATGCTAATTTCTAACTATAACGTGTCTGAAACCTATGGTTTTTTCAGTGAATTTCAAAGGTTTTTTAAATGCTAATTTCTAACTATAACTGTCCCTAAAACCTATGGTTTTTTCAGTGATTTTCAAAGGTTTTTTAAATGCTAATTCCTAACTATAACATGTCTGAAACCTATGTTTTTTTCAGTGAATTTCAAAGGTTTTGTAAATGACAATTTTTAAATGTATTAATTGTTATATTTATTTTTTGGATACTGATTTACTACATTTTTTTAAACTATTTATTTTTACATATTTTATTTTTTAAATTACATTGTAATTACATTATACATTACATTACAAAATATACTTTCTCTGAATGAATTACTTTAGTTTAAATACTTTGCAAATAGGCAATAGACTTTTAAGTTCAGTAGTTACAGTTGTTGCAATGGGCAACACAATTTCAAACACAATGCAACATTGAGCTCAATGTGAATTTCTAGTTAAATGCAATTAGTTACTTTATGGATTACTTTTCTAACCACAGGACTGGATCCTATATTCAGTCCTGGGACATCTCCTGTAAACAGTTGAGTAAAAGTGTTTTGGTTACAGTAGTGATTTTTAAGGAATATTATTGTATTTTAAAAGTTGACACAAACTTTTTCACATAGAATCACCAATGTTATCCTATGGGAGGAAATTCACTTAGCAGGTAAGTAGTGTTATCGTTACTTTTTCTTACTCAGTGTTGGATCCTGGATCCAGCACTGGTGCATCTCCTGTAAACAGTTGAAAGAATGCGTTTAAGTCATACAGGCGATTTTTAAGGAATATTTGTAGTTTGTGAAAATCGACACTTTGAAACTTTTCTGCTGAAAACCAGACAATGGATTCCTATGGAAGGAAATATAAGTTACTGGTAAGTACGGTTAGAATTACTTTTCAGGGTCAGTGCTGGGCTAAAAGATGCAGCACTGGGTTCTCTCCTGATAACAGGTGAGTAAATCGGAATTCGTAGTTCGGTTGATTTTAGAGGAATATTATAAAGTTCCAAAACTCCACACTTAGAAGAATTTCCAAGTGAAACCAGTCAATGTTAGCCTATGGAAGGAAATTCAAGTTGCTGGTTAGTACGGTTAAAATTACTTTTCAGGATCAGTACTGGGCTGAAAGATGCAGCACTGAGGTCTCTCCTGATAACAGGTGAGTAAATCGGAATTCGTATTTCGGCTGATTTTAGAGGAATATTATAAAGTTCCAAAACTCCACACTTAGAAGAATTTCCAAGTGAAACCAGTCAATGTTAGCCTATGGAAGGAAATTCAAGTTACTGGTAAGTACGGTTAGAATTACTTTTCAGGATCAGTACTGGGCTGAAAGATGCAGCACTGAGGTCTCTCCTGATAACAGGTGAGTAAATCGGAATTCGTATTTCGGCTGATTTTAGAGGAATATTTGTATGTTTCAAAAATCGACACTTAGAAACTTTTTCAGCAAAAAGCAGGCAATGATATCCTATGGAAGGAAATTCAAGTTACTGGTAAGTACGGTTAAAATTACTTTTCAGGATCAGTCCTGGGCTGAAAGATGCAGCACTGAGGTCTCTCCTGATAACAGGTGAGTAAATCAGAATTCGTAGTTCGGCTGATTTTAGAGGAATATTATAAAGTTCCAAAACTGCACACTTAGAAGAATTTCCAAGTGAAACCAGTCAATGTTAGCCTATGGAAGGAAATTCAAGTTACTGGTAAGTACGGTTAAAATGACTTTTCAGGATCAGTACTGGGATCAAAGATGCAGCACTGAGGTCTCTCCTGATAACAGGTGAGTAAATCGGAATTCGTAGTTCGGCTGATTTTAGAGGAATATTTGCACAATGGTGAAGGAAGGGGTTGGGGCCTGAGGTGACATGTCTGCAAACACGCCCTGTGGCACATTTTAAGTTGGAGAATTAATTCCTCCTCAATCCTGAGGGTCCCTAGGGGCCAACTAGCCCACCAGGAACCTCCAGTATGCGCCAGGGGGCTGCGTTGCAGAGAGGTGGACAGAGGCCACGCCCCTTTTTACAACACTCTGCAACGCAGCTCCGTGGCGCTTACTTACGGGGCCTGTTTGCACACATGTCACCTGAAGCCCCGCCCCCTCCCTTCACCACTGTGCAAATGCGCCCCGTGGTGCGTTTTAAGTTGGGAGATTAAGTCCCCTTGAATACTGAGGGTCCCTGGGGGCCAACTAGCTCACCATGTACCTCCAAAAAGCGCCACAGAGCTGCGTTGCAGAGAGGTGTAAAAAGGGGCGTGGCCTCTGTACACCTCTCTGCAACGCAGCCCCCTGGGCATACTGGAGGTTCCTGGTGGGCTAGTTGGCCCCCAGGGACCCCCAGTATTGAAGGGGAATTCGTTCCCCATCTGCAAACGCGCCAGGGGGCGCGTTTGCAGAGTGGTAAAGGAAGGGGGCGGGGCCTGCGGCCCGATCGTTTTTTTTTTTTTTTTTTCCCCCCAAGGGGGGCTGTGTGGCCCCCCTTACTTTTTCCTATTTTTGGGCCCTGGGGACCCCATCCCCCAGGGCCTTATCCCTTTTTTTAAAATTAAACGGGAAGGGGGCCGCGTGGCCCCTCTCCCATGGCCGAATCCGGCCCGGGGACCCCATCCCCCGGGGCATGGCCACACTTTTAAATACATTTTTAAGGAGGGGGCTGCGTGGCCCCCCTCCTCAGGCCTCCTTTTGCCCCGGGGACCCCATCCCCCGGGGCAGGCCTTTTTTTTTTTTTTTTTTTTTAAATGATTATTTTTGGGGAGGGGGGCCGCGTGGCCCCCCTCCCGGGCCACTACTTGCCCCGGGGACCCCATCCCCCGGGGCTGGCCCTCTTCGTTGGGGACTGTGGGGAGCTCCCCAATCCCCCCACAGTCCCAGCCGGCTCCCCGCCTCTTGCACGAGCCGGCATTGCTTTTCCACATGGGGAGCAGCTAACATGCTGCTCCCCATGTGGAAAAGCTAATTGGGTTGCATTTTGAAAGAGAGAGCAGGTTTCCTGCTCTCTCTTTCAAAATGCAAACTACAGTGTCCCGGGGGTAGGCACCCCGGGACACTGCAGGAGCCGGCCCTGGGAGGTGGTGGTCCCCAGGGCCATTACAGGCTCCAGGAGGCAGGAGGGGGGCCATGCGGCCCCCCTCCCTCCATTGACAAAGCCCCGGGGAGGTGGTGGTCCCCGGGGCTCTGGGGTCCGTAATGGACCCCCATATTGACATTTTTAGTGCCCCGGGGAGGTGGCGGTCCCCGGGGCATGTGGGGGGGCTCGAGCCCCCCCCACACAGGTAAATTTATAAAAAAATATTTCAAGAAGCAACGGGGAGGTGGCGGTCCTCGGGGCTGCGGGAGGGCCGAGAGCCCTCCCGCACCATTTATTTTTAAAGCCCCGGGGGTGGCGGTCCCCGGGGCTTGGGGGGCCTTAGAGGCCCCCACATATTATAAATACCCCCCCCCATGCCCCCGGGACTTGGCCCACCCGGGGGCCACTAACAACGAAGCGCGGAGACCGCGCTTCGTTTTTGTCGGCGGGATTCGCTCACCCTGAGCGCATCCCGCCAATTTTTTTTTTTTTAAATGCTTTTTTCTGCCCAGGGGGTCCTTGTGGGACCCCCTGAGCGGACCTAGGGGGTCAGGGTGTTTATACCCTGCCCCCTTTGTGCGTTTTGCGCATTTGTTTCTTCTGGGGTTTTTTTCCTAATCGGCAGGATCCGCGCACCCTGAGCGCATCCTGCCGATTTTTAAAAAAACAAAAATGCTTTTTCTGCCCAGGGAGTCCTTGTGGGACCCCTGAGCAGACCTAGGGGTCAGGGTGTTTCTACCCTGCCCCCTTTTGCGCTTTGCGCACTTGTTTCTGTCCCTCGGTTCTACCGAGGGATAAAATGGCTGCCAACACTTCCTGATTTGGAGTGTTGACAGCTACTTGACAGCCAATTAGCATGCAGCTCGTGATCGGGAGGGTGCGCGAATCCGACGCGGCCATAGATATATATGTGATTTTCCTTTTGATTTTCACAGGAACTACTGAACGGATTTACACCATTTAACAAAAAGGGTTCTTTCTGAACTAAGAACTACCTCTTTGCCAAATTTGGTGTAATTCCGTTCAGCAGTTCGGGCTGTAGCTGTGTCTAAAGTTTCCTATGGGAAAATGAATGGGGAAAACACGTTTTGGGACCCCCCTTTTTTCTCGGCCCTCGCTTGACGAATCACCCCGAGACTTTCAGGGTAGGAGCGGACCATAGCGGGCCATAAAGTTTGAAAATTTTGCGAAGATTCGTCAACCGGCAAGAGAGTTATTTCAAATAGAATGTCGCGGATTTCCTATGGAAAATAGGTCCTAACTATAACTATCTACTGGCGACCGCCAGTAGATAATATATATATATATATATATATATATATATATATATATATATATATATATATATTCACAAAAAGGCCAAGGTTACAGAGATGTTTTAGTTCCACACACAAAAACATAGAAATTCAGCATTTATAGTTATAGTTATCTCAGGTAATTATAATTCATGCCCTAAGGTAACAATAACCTGCACCCCCACCATGCACAGTTTTCTCATCAATAATTGTGCAGCAAATGTTGCAGTGATATTATCAATGATGTCATAGACGATTTCATGACTGATGTTATATGTGGGGTAATTAGCAGTGTATCGTGAGGGCCCGAGCTATAGTTACCATAGGGCACGAGTTATAGTTACTTGAGATGACTATAACTATAACTGCTGAATTTTCATGGTTTTGTGTGTGTAAAACCTTAACCAAACTATAACGTACGTGTAAACTTAGGCCCTCGAGCCTGGTAACATATCTCAGGTGGAGGGGGCACTCGGCCCCCTCCCCTCCTCCCCAGGCCGATTAAGGCCCTAGGGACTCTATCCCCTGGCACCTTTTCTGGCAGAGGGGAGCACATGTCCCCCTCCCTTGACCGATTGTGGCCCCGGGGACCCCATCACCCGCTGCCCAGTGCATTTTTTAGGGGTTGGCTGCAGGACCAGGAATGGGGGCCCCCTCCCTGGACGTATTTTGGGCCTAGGGACCCCATATCAGGGCCCGGCACATTTTGTGGGGGAGGGAGGCATATGTCTCTCTCCTTGGGCCAAGTTTGGCCATGTATATTTTTAGAGAGGGGGTCCGTGGCACTCTTCTCCGGGCCATTTTTGGCCCTGGGGACTCCATCCCCCGGGGACCACTACTATATTTATGGGGGAGGGGAGATGCAGCCCTCCTCCTTCAGTTGATTTCTGCCACGGGGACCCCATCTTCTTGGGCTTGGTGATATTCTAAAGGGTAAGTGGTGCACACAGCTCCCCTCACCAGGCTGCATTCAGCTCCAGGGCCCTAGTCCCTGGTGCCCAGTACTTTTTAAAATGGGAAAGGGGCATGTAGGATCCCTCCCCTGGCCAATTTCAGCCCCAGGAACCACATCCACAAGGACCCGGCTAACAAAGGGTGAGTGCCCTGGTGCCTCATTGGGGCCAAGGAGGAGCTCCAAGGCCTCCGCCGCCCCAGCTGGCTCCTCACATCCAGCGGCAGCCAGCATTGCTTTCGCCCGCAGGGAGCAGCTAAAAATGCTGTTCCCTGCGGGCATGAGCCATATTCAGATTTGTTTCCCTGCCCGCAACACTGCTTTCAAAAGAGACCTCTGCTGTTTTCAACATTGCTGCAGTGAACATCGGCATGCCTCAAAAGGAGCAGTGGAATCGAGGTAGGACCACCATCTGAAGATGGTGGAAGTGCCCGGTTTTCGCTCAATTTAACGTATGACAGTCATAATGCAGCCAGTGTTTGCAGAGGTAGTCACCACAGCACAATGCTGATGTTCACTGCAGCGATGTTAAAAACAGTGGAGATCTCTTTTGAAAGGCAGGAAGCCTTATAAACAATCTTTAATTTATGGAGTGGCAGGATCGTTATTTATGCCTTATCTGCCAAGTAAGACACTAGCCCTGTGCCCAATATGACATTGAATTTGGGAGGCAGGGATGAGGCAGAAGAGAAATCGTAAGCCATTTTTTTTGGAGACAAGGACAATGGGATCATCATGAATGTACGCACATTAGATGGATAACGGATATTATGGATATCGAACCAAACAGTGTGAAAATTATTTCAAAAAGTATAGCGACTTTGAACATTTATATTTGGACAGTGTTTGTCCTGAAATGTGGAAATATTTCGAGTCAGGTGACCCCAAATCTCATTTTACTACTATGATCTCCTAAACAACCCTTTCTAATTTCGTCCCTCATGTGTCCCTCCTCTGACTCATTCCAAACCTCATTTTACTACTATGATCTCCCTAATCCCTTTCTAGAGACTCTTTGCTCCTCCATCTCTCCATTTACTCATCCCAAACCTCATCCTACTACTATGATCTGCCAAGTAACACTTTCTCAACACTTCCCTCTTCTATCCCTCCATTATCCTACTCAATCCAACTAACAGACTTGCATGTCCCGCTCAAATTAACTTATATTTCCCTATACTAATCCATCACTAATCTTTTTTGGGTTCCAGAGTAGTATGCTACTCGCCGAAAAGCAATTTGATACATCAGCAGGTGTAGTAAGCGCTATATAAGTACAATTACAATATGTATGTGTGTGTGTTTTTATAAGTATATATTTAGATTTAGTATTAAATAATATTTAAATGCATTTAATTTACATTATATTAATGTCATATATAGTGTTATATATTAAAATATTTAAGATTTCCTATTTTAAACTATATATATATATAAAATGTCGTTTTTTGATATATATGTGTGTGTGTGTATATATACGTATTAAAAACAATATTTTTGTATGTTTATTAGCGATATTAGTGTGAAACAATATCTTTTTTCTATATTTTCATCAATGTTTTTGACACAATATTTTTGTATCACAATCTTGTGGTTTTTGATATAGTATCAGTGATCCAATCAAGAAATAAGGCTCTCACACAACTGAGTGAGCTATTTCACTACAGTCTAGATTTGGGCCTGATCTGCAAAGCATGTGGTGAAGCAAAGATTGATTGGGACTTTTCCTTTGGGAAGACGTGGAGCAATGGCTGGAAACTGGATTACCTGAATATCCATCTAAACTGCAAAATATATGAATCTGCTTTGGTGATCATACACAACAAAACCGCAGCTGCCAAGTTGCCAAGTTGGAATTTGGAGTGCACACCATGCTGACAGAAACTGCTGCTGACAGAGCAAGCAGATTAAAGTGGTTGGATGGCAAAGGCCCTTGTCTGAAGAAAAAAAGGTTTTCATATAGTGTGTTGCTGGCAGCCAGGATGAACACTTCATGCTTGTCTGTCCAAGATATCCATGATCACCTATCATTGTATGTGAAGATACCAGACAGTTGGAGGAGGAAGAACTATGCCTTTGAATTTCTAGGAGCATTGACAGTGTGATATGCACTGAAGCCATGGCAGAACTTCACAATGCTCAATGTCACACATTGATAATTGATGAGAGCACAGATATTTCAATTATCAAAATTCTCATCCTATACTTCAAGTTCAGATCAGCAACATCAATGGAGAACAAAACAATGTTTGGATGAATAGTCAAGCTAAGCACTTGTAATGCAAAGGCAATCACTGCAGCTGTGAAAGACTTCCACCCAGTCAATGATATGGACATTTTGAAAATGGTACAGTTTACTTCAGATGGTGAATTTGTGATGCTGGGCAAAAACAATGGTGTTGCTGCTCGCCTTGAACAAGAAATTCCACATCTAGTTGAGCAGCATTGTGTTGCCCACAGGGAAGAATTTGGAATTGGTGATGCCTTGAAGAAGGTGCTGATGCTCAAAGAAATGGGGACAAAAAATAAATAAAGGCTGGCCAGGCCCCGGGAGATGGGGTCCCCAGGGCCAATAGTGGCCCAGGGAAGGGGGGCCACGAGGCCCCCCTCCCGTATACATAAAAAAAAAAAAAAAACAAGGCCAGGCCCCGGGGGCTGGGGTCCCCTGGCCCAAAAGTGGCCAAGGGAAGGGGAGCCCCCTCCGGTATAAATTAAAAAAAAAATACACAACACCATGCCCCGGGGGATGTGGTCCCCGGGGCCGAAATTGGCCTCGGGAGGGGGGCCGCGAGGACCCCATGCCATTTTTTTCATTTTTTTTTAACTAAATGGGTCAGGCCCTGGGGGATGGGGTCCCCAGGGCCCAAAAAATAGTAAGAGAAGGGGGGCCACACAGCCCACTTTCTAAAAATATCACAACAAATTAAAAGACGGCATCTCGCCGGAGGCCCCGCCCCCACCCTGCACCACTCTGCAAACGTGCCTCCTGGCGTGTTCTGGGTTGGGGGATTAAGTCCCCTTGAATCCTGAGGGTCCTTGGGGGCCAACTAGCCCACCCGGTACCTCCAGTAAGCCCCACACAGTGGGAGTGCTGAGAGGTGGTCCGAGGCCACGCCCCTTTTTACACCACTCTGCAAACGTGCCTCTTGGCACATTGCTGGTGAGGCAAAGAGGTCCTCTTGTGTCCTGAGGACCTCAGGAGTAAAGTGGACTTCATCCCCCGAGCAGCAGTGTGCCAGGAGGCGCGTTTGCAGAGTGGTGTAAAAAGGGGATGTGGCCGTGGACCACTCTCAGCAATACAGCTGTGTGGGGCTTACTGGAGGTACCTGGTGGGCTAGTTGGCCCCCAGGGACCCTCAGGAGACAATGGGACTTAATCCCCCAACCCTGAGCGCACCAGGAGGCGTGTTTGCAGATTGGTGGACAAAGGGCGTGGCCTCTGTCCACCTGTCAGCAATCCCACTATCTGGGGCATACTGGAGGTATCAGGTAGGCTAGTTGGCCTCCAAGGAACCCCAGCATTGAAGGGGACTTTAATCCCCATCCATGAGCGCACCGGGGAGAGTGTTTGCAGACTGGTGGGCAAAGGGGGCATGGCCTGCTTTGAGAACTTACCAATGTTGCTGTGTGGGACTTACTAGAGGTAATAGGAGGGGTAGTTGGCCACCAAGGATGTCCTCGGGGCCAACTACCCCTCCTGTTATGAACAGTAAGTCCCACACAGTGGTATTGCTAAGAGGTCTTCGGAGGCCACGCCACCTTTCTCCACCACTCTGCAAACGCGCCTCCTAGCACACTATGGGTTGGAGGATGAAGTCCACTTTACTCTTGAGGGACTTTAGGTGCCAAGAAGCCCTCCTGGTACCTCCTGTAAG
Organism: Calotriton arnoldi; assembly: GCA_963921515.1. Classification (NCBI taxonomy): domain Eukaryota; kingdom Metazoa; phylum Chordata; class Amphibia; order Caudata; family Salamandridae; genus Calotriton; species Calotriton arnoldi. The sequence goes on from CAWUFW010001171.1 coordinate 1,023,128, forward strand.
TCTTACGCAGCGGAATTTCTGAGTGCTGGTTGAAGGCCCAGCCCTTTTCTCAACCACTCTTCACACGCAACTACCAGTTAAAAAAGCATTTGTAATGTAATAGGTCTCGCATTTGCAAGAGTTAGAGCTACTGGCGTTGTAAATGTAAAAGTTTTTTACTAATGTTTTTTGGAGTGGAGTGGATGTACGTTGTGTGTAGTGGAATTATCTGGTATGTTGTGCAGTGAAATTATGTGGATAGAAAGTATGTGGTATTTAGTGTATAGAAATTATGTAGAGTGGGATTATGTGTCATGGAGAGTAATTATGTGGTATGGTAGTCTGTGTTGTGGAGTGGTAACCTCAGGTTTAGTCTTCCTCGTTTCCATAGAAGCTAAACTATGAACTCAATGAGACAAAAAAAAGAAGGAATCACTAAGGAGCACTTCTGGACCTTGTCAGAGGTATGAGCAGGGCCACTGGAATTATGCGACTGTTTGGCTGCACCGACTTTCGCACAATTATACATTTTCCGCATTAGCTGCATAATCCGTCATCTGCTGCCTAATCTGCAGATTTGAACAAAAAAAGCCTTGTTTCTAGCTCAAACGTTACCAAAAATGCAGCGACAAGTGTTAAAGTGTGGTGGAAGGTCATTTGCAAACCTAGAATGGTCACCTGTTACTTATTGCTCAATGTGAGTGTTAAATTGGTACTAATGGTGTGCAAGCCACTCTTGCTTCTTTCTTCGCCTCTCGTCTCTTTCTGCATTTCTGTTGCTTCTTTCTGCACCTTTCTTTCTTTCTCTGCACTTCTCGTGCCTCTTTCTGTAAATCTCTTCTACTTTCTGCACCTCTTTTGCCTCTTACTGCACCTCTGTTGTCTCTTTTGGCACCTCACTTGCTTCTTTCTGCACCCCTCTTGCCTCTTTCTGCACCTCTCGTGCCTCTTTCTGCACCCCTCTTCCCTCTTTCTGTACCACTCATGCCTCTTTCTGCACCTCTGTTCCTTCTTTCTGCACTTCTTTTGTTTCTTTCTGCACCTCTCTTGCTTCTTTCTGCACCCCTCTTCCCTCTTTCTCCACCCATCTTCCCTCTTTCTGCACCTCTGTTGCTTCTTTCTGCACCGCTTGTGCCTCTTTCACACCCCTCTTTCCACACCCCTCTTGCCTCTTTCTGCACCTCTGTTCCTTCTTTCTGCACTTCTTTTGTTTTCTTTCTGCACCTCTAATTTCTTTCTGCACCCCTTTTGCCTCTTTCTGCACCCATCTTCCCTCTTTCTGCACACATCTTGCCTCTTTCTGCACCATCTGTTCCTTCTTTCTGCACTTATTCTGTTTCTTTCTGCAGCTCTCTTGCTTCTTTCTGCACCCACTTGCCTTTCTCCACCCAGTCCCCCTCTTTCTGCACCCCTGTTGCACTTTCTGCACCTCTGTTCTTTCTTTCTGCACTTCTTTTGCTTCTTTCTGCACATCTCTTGCTTCTTTCTGCAACCCAAGTGCTTCTTTCTGCACCCACTTCACTCTTTTTGCACCCCTCTTGCCTCTTTCAGCACCTCTGATCCTTCTTTCTGCACTTCTTTTGTTTCTTTCTGCAATTCTCATGCTTCTTTCTGCAAACCCTTGACTCTTTCTCCACCCCTTCCCTCTTTCTGCACCCTTGCTGCCTCTTTCTGCACCTCTGTTTCTTGTTTCTGCACTTCTTTTGATTCTTTCTGAACGTCTCTTGCTTCTTTCTGCACCCCTCGTGCCTCTTTTTGCACCCCTTTCCTCTTTTTGCACCCCTCTTGCCTGTTTCTGCACCTCTGTTGCTTCTTTATGCACTCCTCCTGCTTCTTTCTACACCTCTCATGCTTCTTTTTGCACCACTCGTGCTTCTTTCTGCACCCCTCTTCCCTCTTTCTGCACCCTTCTTGCCTCTTTCTGCACCTCTGTTCCTTTTTTTTGCACTTCTTTTGTTTCTTTCTCCACCTCTCTTGCTTCTTTCTTCACCCCTCTTGCAACTTTCTCCACCCATGTTCCCTCTTTTTACATCTCTGTTGCTTCTTTCTGCACTTCTCTTGCCTCTTTCACCACCCCTCGTCCCTCTTTCTGCACCTCTGTTGCTTCTTTCTGCACCTCTGTTTCTTTCTGCAAATCTCTTGCTTCTTTCTGTATCCCTCTTGCCTCTTTCTCTACCAAGCTTCCCCCTTTCTGTACCTCTGTTGCTTCTTTCTGCACTTCTCTTGCGTCTTTGTGCACCTCTGTCTCTTCTTTCTGCAACCCTTGTGCCTCTTTCTGCACCCCTCTTCTCTCTTTTTGCACCCCTCTTGCCTCTTTCTGCACCTCTGTTGCTTCTTTCTGCACCTCTCTTACTTCTTTCTGCACTAATTTTGTTTCTTTCTGACACTATTTTGCTTCTTTCTGCACACCTCTTGGTTTTTTCTGCACCCCTTGTGCCTCTTTCACACCCCTCTTCCTTCTTTCTGCACCCCTCTTTCTGCACCTCTGTACCTTCTTTCTGCACTTCTTTTGTTTCTTTCTGCACCTCTCTTGTTTCTTTCTGTATCCCTCTTGCCTCTTTCTTTACCCCACTTCCCCCTTTCTGCATCTCTGTTGCATCTTTTTGCATTTCCCTTGCTTCTTTCTGCATCTCTCTTGCTTCTTTCTGCACCCCTCATGCTTCTTTCTGCCCCCTCATCCCTCTTTCTGCGCTCCTCTTGCCTCTTTCTCCACCCCTGCTGCCTCTTTCTGCACCTCTGTTCCTTCTTTCTACACTTCTTTTGTTTCTTTCTGCACCTCTCTTGCTTCTTTCTGCACCACTCTTGCCTCTTTCTCTTACACTCTTCCCTCTTTCTGCATCTCTGTTGCTTTTTCTGCACTTCTCTATTCCCTTTCACCACCCCTCTTCCCACTTTCTGCACCTCTGCTGCTTCTTTTTGCACCTCTTTTGCTTCTTCTGCACCCCTCATGCCGCTTTAACACCCCTCTTCCCGCACCCCTCTTGCCTCTTTCTGCACATCTGTTCCTTCTTTCTGCACTCCTTTTGTTTCTTTCTACACCTGTCACTTCTTTCTACAACCCTTTTGCCTCTTTCTGTACCCCTCTTCCCTCTTTCTGCACCCCTCTTGCCTCTTTCTGCACATCTGTTCCTTCTTTCTGCACTCCTTTTGTTTCTTTCTACACCTGTCACTTCTTTCTACAACCCTTTTGCCTCTGTCTGCACCCCTCTTCCCTCTTTCTGCACCCCTCTAGCCTCTTTCTGCACCTCTGTTCCTTCTTTCTGCACTTCTTCCGTTTCTTTCTGCAGCTCTCTTGCTTCTTTCTGCACCCCCTTGCCTCTTTCTCTACCCATCCACCCTCTTTCTGCACCCCTGTTGCCTCTTTCTGCACCTCCGTTCTTTCTTTCTACACTTATTTTGTTTGCTTCTGCACAGCTCTTGTTTCTTTCTACAACCCTTTTGCCTCTTTCTGTACCCCTCTTCCCTCTTTCTGCATCCCTCTTGCCTCTTTCTGCACCTCTGGTGCTTCTTTCTGCACTCCTCTTGCTTCTTTCTGCACTCCTCGAGCCTTTTTCACACCCATCTTCCCTCTTTGTGCACACCTCTTGCCTCTTTCTGCACCTCTCTCTTCTTTCTGCACCCCTCTTGCCTCTTTCTGCACCTATGTTCCTTCTTTCTGTACTTCTTTTGTTTTTTCCTGCAGCTCTCATGCTTCTTTCTGCACCCCCTTGCCTCTTTTTCCACCCCTCTTCCCTCCTTCTGCACCCCTTTTGCCTCTTTCTGCATCTCTGTACCTTCTTTCTGCACTTCTTTTGCTTCTTTCTGCACGTCTCTTCCTTCTTTCTGCACCCCTCGTGCGTCTTTCTGCACCCCTCTTCCCTCTTTTTGCACCCATCTTGCTTCTTTCTGTACCTCTGTTGCTTCTTTCTGCCCTCCTCTTGCTTCTTTCTGCACCTCTCTTGCTTCTTGCTGCACCACTCGTGCTTCTTTCTGCACCCTTCCTCGCTCTTCATGCACCCCTCTTGCCTCTTTCTGCACCTCTGTTCCTTCTTTCTGCACTTCTTTTGTTTATTTCAGCACCTCTCTTGCTTCTTTCTGCCCTTCTCTTGCCTCTTTCTCCACTCCTCATCCCTCTTTCTACACCTCTGTTGCTTCTTTCTACACTTCTCTTGCCTCTTTCTGCACCACTGTCCCCTCTTTCTGCAACCCTTGTGCCTCTCTCTGCACCCCTCTTCCCTCTTTCTGCACCCCTCTTACCTCTTTCTGCACCTCTGTTCCTTCTTCTGCACTTCTTTTGTTTCTTTCTGCACCTCTGTTCCTTCTTTCTGCACTTGCCTCTTTCTCAACCCCACTTCCCCCGTCTGCCTCTTTGTTGCTTCTTTATGCATTTCTCTTGCTTCTTTCTGCATCTCTCTTGCTTCTTTCTGCACCACTCTTGCCTCTTTCTGCACTCCTCATCCCTCTTTCTGCACTACTCTTGCCTATTTCTCCACCCCTCATCCCTCTTTCTGCACCTCTGTTTCTTCTTTCTGCACTTCTCTTACTTATTTCTGCATCTCTGGCCCTTCTTTATGCCACCCTTGTGACACTTTCTGTACCCCTTTTACCTCTTTCTGCTCCCCTCTTGCCTCTTTCTGCACCTTCTTTCTGTACTTCTTTTGTTTCTTTCTACAAATCTGTTGCTTCTTTCTGCATTTCTATTGCTTCTTTCTACACCCCTCGTGCCTCTTTCTGCAACCCTCATCCCTCTTTCTGCACTCCTCTTGCCTCTTTCTGCACCCCTCTTCCCTCTTTCTGCACCCCTCTTGCCTCTTTCTGCACCTCTGTTCCTTCTTCCTGCACTTCTTTTGTTTCTTTCTGCAACTCTCTTGCTTCTTTCTGTAGCCCTCTTGCCTCTTTCTCTACCAAGCTTCCACCTTTCTGTACCTCTGTTGCTTCTTTTTGCATCTCTGTCTCTTCTTTCTGCAACCATTGTTCCTCTTTCTGTACCCCTCTTCCCTCTTTCTGCACCCCTCTTGCCTCTTTCTGCACCTCTGTTGCTTCTTTCTGCACTCCTTGTACCTCTTTCACATCCCTCTTTCTGCACCCCTCTTCCCTCTTTCTGCACCCCTCTTGCCTCTTTCTGCACCTCTGTTCCTTCTTTCTCCACTTATTTTGATTCTTTCTGCACCTCTCTTGCTTCTTTCTGCACCCCTCTTTCTTCTTTCTTGACCCCTCTTCCCCCTTTCTGCATCTCTGTTGATTTTTTCTGCACTTCTCATGTCTCTTTCTCCACCCCTCTTCCCTCTTTCTGCACCTCTGTTGCTTCTTTCTGTACCTCTCTTGCTTCTTTCTGTACTACTTTTGTTTCTTTCTGCACCTCTCACTTCTTTCTGCACCCCTTTTCCCTCTTTCTGCACCCCTCTTCCCTCTTTCTGCACTCCTCTTGCCTCTTTCTGCACCTCTGTTCCTTCTTTCTACACTTCTTCTGTTTCTTTCTCCAGCTCTCTTGCTTCATTCTGCAACCTCTTTCCTCTTACTCCACCCATCCACCCTCTTTCTGTGCCCCTGTTGCCTCTTTCTGCACCTCTGTTCTTTCTTTCTGCACTTATTTTGTTTCTTTCTGCACATCTCTTGTTTCTTTCTGCACACTTCTTCCCTCTTTTTGCACACCTCTTGCCTCCTTCTGCACCTCTGTTGCTTCTTTCTGCACTCCTCTTGCTTCTTTCTGCACCCCTCTTGCCACTTTCTCCATCCCTGTTCCCCCTTTTTGCATCTCTGTTGCTTCTTTCTGCACTTCTCTTGCCTCTTTCTCTACCCTCATCCCTCTTTATGCACCTCTGTTGCTTCTTTCTGCACTGCTCTTGCTTCTTTATGCACCTCTGTTCCTTCTTTCTGCAACCCTTGTGCTTCTTTCTGCACCCGTCTTCCTTCTTTCTTCACCCGTCTTGCCTCTTTCTGCACCTCTGTCCCTTCTTTCTGCACTTCTTTTGTTTCTTTCTGCAACTCTCTTGCTTCTTTCCGTATACCTCTTGCCTCTTTCTCCACCCCACTTCCCCCTTTCTGCATCTCTGTTGCTTCTTTATGCATTTCACTTGCTACTTTCTGAATCTCTCTTGCTTCTTTCTGCACCCCTCATGCTTCTTTCTGCAAACCTCATCCCTCTTTCTGCACTCCTCTTGCCTCTTTCTGCACTTCTCTTCCCTCCTTCTCCACCCCTCTTGCCTCCTTCTGCACCTCTGTTCCTTCTTTCTGCACTTATTTTGTTTCTTTCTGCACCTCTCTTCCATCTTTCTGCACCCCTCTTGCCTCTTTCTCAACCCCTCTTCCCCCTTTCTGCATCTCTGTTGCTTTTTTCTACACTTCTCTTGTCTCTTTCTCCACCCCTCTTTCCTATTTCTGCACCTCTTGTTGTATTCCGCTTTAGGGGTCCGTATATAGGTTTTCCTGAATCATGTCCTTATATAGGCACAATATGCCTTGCCCTTATATAGGCATAGAATCCCTGTCCTTATTTAGGCATTAACCGTGCACTCCAAATACAGGCATGGTCACCGACATCCGTCCACCCTAACGTCACAACGAGTTCTTAGAAACCAGACCCATAAGCTTCGGGAGTTCCCCTAGCACAGGACTATTGATTTCTCCAAGAACTCATCAATTATGTATGAACCGTTATACCTTAAGGGTTCATTCCTGACGTTTTCCTCTGTCCGACCTCACGTCAATGCTAACATTCCTCGACACCTACCGGGTATAAATATACCTTCCCTTGCCCAAGCAAGTTAGAGGAGACCTCGACTTCAGAGGAGCCTGTATCCTGGCCTGACGCACTGAGAAGACGCTGTCATTCCTGCATGCAGACGAATCCAGCTTCCAGTGTTCTGACTCCCTTTGCGGGGTGTTAGAGTTCCAAGATCCGGCAGGAGATCCCCACCTCTCTCATTCTCAAGGTATGGAGCTGACTAGAACCTAGAGGGACTCTTGGCATACTAGACTTAACATACTCTTAGTCTACCATACTAGAGAATACTCCACCTACTTCTACTCTTCCCTACACCTAGACTAGGTTAGGTTCACTGGGGTAGAACTAGCTTAGAGACCCATCGTATGAGTACTCGCATTCTTAGCTCATGTTATTTATGTACGTGAATATATGCTAAAAGATAATGCTAGCGCAGTATTATTTATTTCTACTGCTTACGCTGTACATTATTTATCTTGCATACTGTCTTGTGATCGTAAGAGCACATATCTCTTACACGAGAAACAAGACTGTTCAATAAAACCCTTTTTATTGAAATGCCCGTCTTTCCTTTCTGTGTAACTCTAAAGAAACTAAGCATGCACGATTGAATGAGTGAACTGTTATCTATTGTTTCCACAATTCTGAGACATGTTCCGCTTCTAAAGGGAAACAAAGTAGTCATGTTTTTCGGTTGCCAGAAACTACTCCCTTCTTGTTCTCAAGGAGTTTCTAGTGGCCTCTGAGCTAGCTGGGCGATACCAAAGGGGATGATGGACGGAGCGTTAGAGCAAATCAAACACTCACCCCCAGTCAACTGATCTGGGTTTAATCCATCATCATTCTTTAGCTCACTCCACCACCCCAGTTCAGACATGGCCATATGCAAATCAGTCTGACCCTGTGCCTCATGGGAACAGTCCAGCCTGAACTGCCAAGCCATGTCTTCCCTGGACCGGAAACAAGCATCCTGGGGACCAGTTTCGGGTTCAAAACCCTCATCAGCCAGGCTATCTTGAATCCAGTGGCAAAGTGAGCAAGGGACCCACATCTGGGCATACCCTGCCAACTTAGGGCGAAAAAGCGATACCAAAGGGGATGATGGACGGAGCGTTAGAGCAAATCAAACACTCACCCCAGTCAACTGATCTGGGTTTAATCCATCATCATTCTTTAGCTCACTCCACCACCCCAGTTCAGACATGGCCATATGCAAATCAGTCTGACCCTGTGCCTCATGGGAACAGTCCAGCCCGAACTGCCAAGCCATGTCTTCCCTGGACCGGAAACAAGCATCCTGGGACCGGTTTCGGGTTCAAAACCCTCATCAGCCAGGCTATCTTGAATCCAGTGGCAAAGTGAGCAAGGGACCCACATCTGGGCATACCCTGCCAACTTAGGGCGAACAAAGCGATACCAAAGGGGATGATGGACGGAGCGTTAGAGCAAATCAAACACTCACCCCCAGTCAACTGATCTGGGTTTAATCCATCATCATTCTTTAGCTCACTCCACCACCCCAGTTCAGACATGGCCATATGCAAATCAGTCTGACCCTGTGCCTCATGGGGACAGTCCAGCCCGAACTGCCAAGCCATGTCTTCCCTGGACCGGAAACAAGCATCCTGGGACCGGTTTCGGGTTCAAAACCCTCATCAGCCAGGCTATCTTGAATCCAGTGGCAAAGTGAGCAAGGGACCCACGTCTGGGCATACCCTGCCAACTTAGGGCGAACAAAGCGATACCAAAGGGGATGATGGACGGAGCGTTAGAGCAAATCAAACACTCACCCCCAGTCAACTGATCTGGGTTTAATCCATCATCATTCTTTAGCTCACTCCACCACCCCAGTTCAGACATGGCCATATGCAAATCAGTCTGACCCTGTGCCTCATATTTCCAAATACTAGCTCGTATGAGAAACACAGACTCCTAACCATCTGTTTACCGATGGGGATCACACCACAACTGGAAGACTGTACCACTTTGGGCTCAGTCTTTGCTGCCATCTATACTAAAACACATGGTGTTCCATCAATTGCGGTAATACCTGATGTCCTGAAACAAATTCAAAATGAATACGGGGCAGAACCTGCTCTAAATTTAGGTATGAAATTACTGAAAAATTTCGACCAGGTCTCAACAATAATATTATCTAATATTAACCCCTTCGATGCGCGCGACGAGCTGAGCTCGTCACGACCGCACCCGCGATCGGAATGTCCAGCACACGAGCGGAATTCCGATCGCGGTCAAGGGGTTAAAGGGGCGGCAGCAGCAGTGGCGATCCGCCAACGATTAAGGGAATTTGATGTTACAGAACATCAAACTGAGCTACCCAGAATAATAGAACAATCTTATGCAGAATTAGGCAGAGATAGTTTGGGTGGAAGACCATTGAAACCAAAACTATCTGAAAGTCCTGAGAAGGACTCTATTAAACAAACTCCTACATCTTCTAAAAAGAAGTGGGAGACTAACAAACAAAATTCAAACGAGAAATGTTCTCAATCCCGAGGTAGGTCTCCTCAAAAGGAGCCCTCTGAAAGGAGGTATAACCTCAGGAATAGGGATCATTTGAAAAAGCCTGACAGGTATCAAGATACTGATACATGTTCCTCTCGTATCTTTCAGATCTCGTCACAGACATCGGAAAGAAGAGGACGGTCAGAACATAGAGAAGAACGCGTGAAATTGAAAGACGACAAACACGTTCCGAAAAGTAAATCAAAACCTCAATTCTCAAAGAAGAAAGTAGCAGGTCTGAAGGTCAGACATGCCGAGGATACTGAGAACACAACTCAAGAACGGAGAATGGGCTCAGACAATGCTGGACAGTGCAGCAGAAGTCACAATAGCTCGCCAGAACCTGAAGGAACTTCTGGAGATAGTGGACTTGAATGAGTACATTACAGTTGAGACTGTAGACACCAGGGTTAGTACTCCACAAAAGTTATATGAAATAACACTCCAGATGGAGTGAGACATACCTAGACAGGTGAAAGCGCTTTTTTGGGCTATGACATACTTCTAGCAGAAATAGACTGGCCACCACAATTTGTCAGGGAGTGCCCACATGGCGAGGACATTATTATGCCTGCCTTCTCTAACCATATTCCAATTAATCAAATATATACTTATGCCAGGAAATGGGCAGTTGCTCAGGCCCCAGCATTATACAAAAATGATGTAGGATGGGATGAGGACTCACCTCACCATAAAATACATCTAAAAATGAACCTACTGCACAAAGGCAGTACCCAATAAAGCAAGAAGCTAAAAAACAGGTCAGGGAGATCTTAGATCAACTTGAATACCAAGGGGTGATTGAAACATGCACCTCTTCAATGAACAATCCTTTGTTTCCTGTCTCCAAACCAGACAATTCATATCGTTTAGTTTTGGATTACAGACACTTAAACACTTGTTCAAAAACATTTGCAGTGCAAAATGCACATAGTACAGCATTAATGAATAACATTGTGCGTAAAAATATAAAACCACATTAGACATCTCAAATGGTTTCTTTTGTCAAAACATAGCACCTGAAAGCAGGTACTTAACAGCTTTCTCAATAATGGGGACACAGCGTCAATTTTGTTGACTCCCACAAGGGTTCAAGAACAGCCTGGGGTTATTCTCAGCGAGGGTAACAGAGTTACTACAAATTTATGATAATGAGGCATTGTCATATGTCGATGAGATTTATCTGACAGACGATGACCTGGACAAACACTTGAAAAGGGTTAGCACCATTATACTGTGCTTCGCCTCTGAGGGCTACAAATTCAACTTTAAAAAGTCCAGAATTGCCCATCTCAATGTCCTGTTTCTAGGATATGAGCTTTCAAGTGAAGGCAAAAACTTGGCAGCTAACTTTTTAGAAAGGTGTGCGCTGCTCCAACCTCCTAAAACGCTGAAAAATTTACAATCCATCTTGGGTTTCCTAAATTTTGGAAGAACTTACATTCTAAATTATGCAGAAAGGGTTAAACCTCTCTACGCGTTAATCAAACCTGATTTTTCAATCAAAAATTGGACACAGGAACACACAGACATCTTGCGTTCACTCCAAGCTAACATGTTAGCAACAAATCACTCACAGACATGCGTAAGTCAACGCAACTTAGTGATCCGAATAATTTCGGGTCAATGCGGATTCACCTACTTAACATTTAACGAGGGTGAAAAAGTACCAATTGCATACAAATCACACTTGTATACACAAGCAGAAATGCGCTTCACTTCAACAGAAAAAATTCTGACAGCAGTTCAAACTGCAGTAGCAAAAGAAAGAGCTCTAGCCCAAGGAAAACGCATTATTATCGTAACTCCCGTACCGGCCTTAGAGGCGGTCACAAAAGCGAGCATTCCAAATGCTAAAGCTTTACATCCTAGATGGATACAATGGGTTAATTCTCTTGCTGCAACAGATGTTGAATATGTTTTTGATCCATATCTAAAAACACAAGTGTTCCTGCAATATGAACATGAATGTCCTCTGCCTAGTGAGATTCTGCCTCTCGATCAGTACGAATTCATAATTTACACTGATGGATCCGCACAACCCGCAACAGGGAGTAAGCAAGCTTACAGTGCAGCGTGTCCAATCGTTAAAGGTCGCATGCGCGATGGCAAATTCAGACCTATGGTCACAAAAACTCAATCTCTAGGAGATTGTACAGCTCAGCGAGCTGAACTACAAGCATTCAAACTGGCACTTGAAAGTACAGATCGAGAATTCCCCACACTCATAGTGTGCGATTCTTTCTACTGTGTACAATCGTATAATGAATATATACAAACTTGGCTTGAAAATGGGTTCAAAGATGCAAAAGGTGGCACAATAAAGCATAAAACGCTTTGGGAACAAGTAGTTCATTTAAAAAGCGAACTACCAAAGGCTCACGTGATACACACACTGAGTCATCAGCGTGATGGCGTTCACGTTGCAGGGAATTTATTGGCTGACGAAGCCGCAAAGGGGGCTTTTCGGACGGCTTCCGTAGCTGCGATCACTCGTTCAAGAACGAAAATAGACAGTGAGATAATGTTGGCTGTCAATGCTACAAGCAAAGGCAGTGGTGCAGCGTTACCAAAAAAGTTTCCACTCAAGTACTCTTATGTAATTGATGTGAACAACGTTCCTTTTGCTCGAATCCCTGGAGTGGGGGATAGGGTAATTCCAAACATGGAACGTAGAGCAGCTTTGATTTATGAAACACATCTGGGGGAGGGTCTGTCACATCAAGGGATCTCTAAAACAATATTGACATTAAAAGAGATGTACTGGTGGCCTGGAATGAATACAGAAATACACAAATTCATCAATAGGGGTGGGCGGAATTTGCGTAGTCGCGTTACGCAAATCTCCGCGAAATTGTTCAAAATCTCCGCGAGCACGTAGAAATTCTGCGAAGTCGCGGAATTGCTTGTCCCGCCCGTTCGCGATGTGTTCTTGCGTGCTCGCGGGGAAATATATCGCTAACTTGCCCATGCGGTCGCTAATGGGCGCGGCCATCTTGTTTTTCACTTGTCCCGCCCGCTCGCGATGGTTATTTCCTGTTCCGGGTCGCGTATTTCATGCTCCCGCCCGCTCGCGATGCTTATTTCCAGTTCCGGGTCGCGTATTGCATGCTCCCGCCCGTTCGCGATAAGTATTTCCTGTTCGGGAACACGCATTACGTGTTCGCGACGCTTTTTGCGTGCTCGAGGGGGAAATATCGCACGAACTTGCCCATGTGGTCGCAATGGGCGCGGCCATCTTGTTTTTCACTCTATTGCTATGGTTCTGGGCCTGCTTTTCAATCCTCCCTCTATCTTTTCAATCCTTTGTTTCTGGAAACTTTTTTTTGATCTTTTTTATTTATTATCTATCTCTCTATTTTCCTGATTTTATATTTTGAGTTTTTTTCTACTTTTTGTGTGTTTTTCACTACTTTTTCACTCTTTTTCTATTACCTGCTTTTTAATTTCTTTTACTTACTTTTTTAATTCCTACCTTTTCTTTTCCGCCCCCCCCGCCTACCCAGAACCATGGCAAAGTGCTCGTAGCCAGAGCCGCGACCTCCTTCCCTGCAGAAGCCGGCGCCAAAAAGGGGTGCAGGCACGGGCCTTATTCGGTGAGGCGGAGGTGGCTGCACTTGCTTTTTTTGTTCAGCGCCACCCCCCCTTAACCTTGGCAGCAGGCGGCAGGCCTGGGTCCGGGTACGGGCTCCGGGAGCGTCGGCAGCGGTGGGGCAAGGTGCGTCGGGCAGTGTTTCGCTGCTCTGGTGTCCGGCGCACCAATAATCAGCTGACGCACCGGTGGTCCGATACTCTGGACCGGGAGCAGGACCTGCTGGACCTGCTAGGAGTGGAGGTCCCGGGGCTTGGTGAGTAGCTATTTAATATTACTACTTTGTGTTCTTCTGCTCTGTGTTATATATTGCGAATATTTATTTTTTCCGACCAGCAAGAATGCTGCTGCTTATATTGCAGGTAAATTACGTTTAAAAATCTGTGATTGTTATGACACAGGCGCTCGGCGCTAATATTCTTACTTGTTTGCAACTTTGCGCTCGCTTGGCCTGATGATTATGTAAGAATTTACTTTAGAGAACTTAAGTTAGGTAATGCTAGAGAGACTCTAGTCCTTCCTTTGTCCTCCTGCCACTAAGAAGGGATAGTGGTGGATTGATAGGTTTAGTTACTTATTAGTTGGAAATTTTTAAGTGGTGTGCGTGACGCATCCTCTGTCACGTCACGTGCTGCTGAGTGCTGCTTACCCCAGTCCTTAGAAGAACCTTTTGTAGTTTGTTTAGTGGGTGTTAATAGGCTTATATCATCACTAGCAGAACATCAGCAGCAACCAGCCAACAATTTGGTGTATGCAAAAATGTATGCATGTGTCCTCCATCTATGCATTTTTGAGGACTAAAATAAATGGAAATGCAGACTTACTGAACAATTGGCCCGTCTGGATTGGAATAGGTGGGTTAGGTCAGGTGGTAGTTAGGCTTACTAGATGGTCCGTGAATCTCGCAATACTACTAGTCGATCAGATTAGATAGGTCAATTTTATTGCAATTGTTGTTCACAAAAATGTTTTTGGAGCGTATTTTAAAATATTTTATTTGTTTCACACCAAACTTTAATTTTTGTCTCTTTCTTTATGAAATCTTACATGATCAGCACCCAGGGGCAAGAAGACGGGGTCACAGGCGGCGGGACAAGAACATCATCAAGATGCCTCCCAGGGCCAGGACCGCTCCTCTACCGAGGGCTCTGCTGCTGGCCCCAGTAAGTCCTCCAGTGGTTAATATTAATAATTATATTTCCCTAACTTTTCCTGCACCTTATTTTTTCCGAACTATTATTTCGGTATCCTAATTCTATTTTTTACAAATTCTTCTTTGATCTATACTATCTGTTTCTAAATTCTTGTTATCCCTGCCTCTAACTGCGTCTGCTATGACTCTCTGTACTACTACTATTAGTCTGTCTGTAGCTAAGCTTGCCCAGTTGGCCACTCTTTATTTAAAATATTTTAAATAAAACTCAGATTCACCAATAGCTCTAGCCATTGAGTCCAGTCCTTTGGGTTGTCCTCTTCTACTACTTCTAGTCTTCTTAATCTTGAGGCTTTTCGACAATTCCCACCAAGAAAATGCCCAACCAGATTTTACTATTTTTGATAGGATAGGACAGGACATACTACTACTGTTGTAGGGATTCTGCACATACAGAACTTTGCACAAGAAAATAGGACGTTGGTGATGGTAGGTTGGACCTTCCTCACACCTCAATCAGAAGCCACCACAATCCCCTGACCGACTAGTTATAGTGTCTCATTAGGTCTCCGAAACCCCCCCAAGATACCCAATGAGTAGACAACCCAGAACATAACACTCCCGACCTCTGTCGCGGAAGCAATGCACACCCTTTCGCTCACTCACTCGTGTAAGTCCACACCAAATACCACCGAGTCTATGTAAGTTCAAAAGGTTTATTTTCAACTGACAAGCTCTGTACGTTGTTCTATAATGCAGCAGCAACAGCAAAATGCATAAGATTAAAACAATAAACATTGTTACACATTTACAACTACAAGTCCATAGAAGACAAAAGGCGAAATCATGATAACTGAACAGTGGTGGAAGAACCACCCTCCCCTTGGTAGGAATATAGTTTATATAAAATTATAAATGGAGATCTGAGAATTCTGGGGACCCCTCACCTTAGAAGAACCTAGTACTGGTTACATCATAAGCTCTGCAAAGCTCTGGTTCGTATAAGGGAATCTTCCGTCTGTTATGAGAAAAATGGTGCGCGTTAGTATAGTGCAA
Source organism: Calotriton arnoldi (assembly GCA_963921515.1). Classification (NCBI taxonomy): domain Eukaryota; kingdom Metazoa; phylum Chordata; class Amphibia; order Caudata; family Salamandridae; genus Calotriton; species Calotriton arnoldi. The sequence goes on from CAWUFW010001171.1 coordinate 1,038,137, forward strand.
GCATTTCTCAGTCGTGCCAAAAAGTGTAGTATTTTTATGGATAAGCAATATGGACTAACACCAGAACTCCATAACAAAGTGGCTTGTTTTTCGACCTTGTACGCAGTGCTCAGACAGTAGCAGTATGAGCTCATGTGGGCTCAAAGGCGTCTTACACAACAAGCTGCGAGGTAACTTGCGCAAAAATAAAAGACACAAAGCTAAAATGGTTGCATGGCTCGGGGTAACTTAGCAAAGACTAGTATGACCCTAGGGACCATATAACACTACTAGTGTCTACTCTACTACCTGATTTGTACTAGTGATGTATGTTGTATATGTATTATGTATGTATTAACTTTTTTTTCAATCTTGCTAGTGAAAAATAGGGGGAGGTGTATATGGCATCTGAAAAATGTGTAATGTTTTTTCTAGGCGTACTACCGACCACCAGTACCGGGGCCAGCGGCGAAGGTGACGCGGCCGCTGAGGGTGCAGGAGATGTGGCAGTTGCAGGAGGAGCTGCACGGGGTGAGCCAGCAGCAGTGGCGGGCGGTGGTAAGTTATATTCCTAATCCTTACTTATTGACATTACACTCGCTGCAAGGGTGTAATGTATACTGTACTGTTGAGACTTAAGTAAGAAGTTGTTGTGAACGGTTGAAGAAGACACCCTTTACTTAGCATCAGCAATAGCATTAGCGACGGGAGTGTTCTGTTGAGTAACCAATGGCCTCTTCTATCGGACTTCAACTCAGCTGTGTAAGTTTTATGGAGAAGACTAAAAGTCAGATCAGATGACCTTGATGGATGGGTTGAACGAAAAGGGAAAGAAAGGTGGAAGGAGGAAGGACGGGCGAGATTTAATATTTATGACTGGCAGAGAAGGATACGTGGGATGCATGCATAGGTGTCTGATAGGAATCAGATGCATGGGTGGTGGAATGCCTGAAACTCCCACAAATGTTAGAGGCCGGGGTAGTGGGAGGATAGGTACATACCACAAATGTTATGTACTGTGCTTGCTAGTGCTACTGTGCCACTATGTGTAGAATTAATTTGTCTTACTGCTTTGCTAAGAGTATATTTTACAATAGTCTTGTTTTTTCTTCTTGATATAGCTACTCCTTCCAAAGTGAAAGTCGACAGGAAGGAGTTGCCAGCCAAGGCCCGGCGCCGGAAGCTGGAGGCCATACAAGCTGAATACCGGCGGCTGGTGGTTCTAGAGGAGGAGGAGGAGGAGGCGGCAGCAGCTGCAGCCTCCTCCAATGCCCCAGGCCCCAGCCACCCCCTCCAGTGTTACGGTGCCACCGCCTGGCAGCCGCCCGCCGCCACACTACATTAAGCACTGCTGCCCCCCCCTGTGGATGCAATTGCCACGCACTGAAGCGCTGCGTGGCCCGTCTAGAGGAGCGCATTCGTGTCCTGGAGAGGCGAGCCCGCTGAGACCCCGTTTATTTATTGCCCCTTTTTTATTGCTTATTTTGGTGGGTGGGAATCGGGCGTTGGGGTTTTCACTTTTGGACAATTGGACATTTAATTTGTTGGACTTTTTCGTTGCGGGAAATGGACATTGGTTGGGGTTAGGGAGAGGGGTGGGTCAGGTGTTGTGGGATTTTCTTTACATAGTTTATTTTTGTTAGGGTATTAAATTATATATTTATACTTTATATACGATGTTGTTAATGTTTTGTGGGTGGGGTTACTGTTTTACGTCACACTGTTTCCTTGCTGGTGCAGGGCCACAGCCAGTGTTTGATTTAAATAATTGGCTGAGTTACTAAGACACAAACAGATAGATGCGGTACCCCTCACTGAGGGACTTGTCCTACTAGTACTGTCAGTCTCTCCTCCTAGTCTATGCATTCTGCAACTGGACTCAAAGGGGTGTGTGAAATAGAATTAATGAAAAAAATTCCATTATTAATTATGCCTCCCCCAAACTTCTTCTCTTACCTGTGCTTGATGTCCCATGAGGCACAGGGTCAAGACTGATTTGCATATGACCAGGTCTAAACTGGGGTGGCATGGTGAGCAAAAGAATTATGGATTTAACCCAGATCTCTTGACTGGGGGTGAATGTTTTGATTTGTTCTGCATTCCGTCCATCAATTGTGTGTCTTTTGCTTTCTCGCCCTAAGTGCGCCAGGTATGCCCAGACGTGGGTCCTGGGCTCACTGTGCCACTGGAATCAAGCTATCCTGGCTGAAAAGGGTGAAACCCCGAAACCGGTCCTAGGATGCTTGTTTCCGGTCCAGGGAGGACCTGGCTTGGCAGTTCGGGCTGGACTGTTCCCATGAGGCACAGGGTCAAGACTGATTTGCATATGGCCAGGTCTAAACTGGGGTGGCATGGTGAGCAAAAGAATGATGGATTTAACCCAGATCTCATGACTGGGGGTGAATGTTTTGATTTGGTCTTCATTCCGTCCATCAATTGTGTGTCTTTTGCTTTCTCGCCCTAAGTACGCCAGGTATGCCCAGACGTGGGTCCTGGGCTCACTGTGCCACTGGAATCAAGCTATCCTGGCTGAAGAGGGGTGAAACCCCGAAACCGGTCCTAGGATGCTTGTTTCCGGTCCAGGGAGGACCTGGCTTGGCAGTTCGGGCTGGACTGTTCCCATGAGGCACAGGGTCAAGACTGATTTGCATATGGCCAGGTCTAAACTGGGGTGGCATGGTGAGCAAAAGAATGATGGATTTAACCCAGATCTCTTGACTGGGGGTGAATGTTTTGATTTGTTCTGCATTCCGTCCATCAATTGTGTTTCTTTTGCTTTCTCGCCCCTAAGTGCGCCAGGTATGCCCAGACATGGGTCCTGGGCTCACTGTGCCACTGGAATCAAGCTATCCTGGCTGAAGAGGGGTGAAACCCGAAACCGGTCCTAGGATGCTTGTTTCCGGACCAGGGAGGACCTGGCTTGGCAGTTCGGGCTGGACTGTTCCCAAGAGGCACAGGGTCAAGACTGATTTGCATATGGCCAGGTCTAAACTGGGGTGGCATGGTGAGCAAAAGAATTATGGATTTAACCCAGATCTCTTGACTGGGGGTGAATGTTTTGATTTGTTCTGCATTCCGTCCATCAATTGTGTGTCTTTTGCTTTCTCGCCCTAAGTGCGCCAGGTATGCCCAGACGTGGGTCCTGGGCTCACTGTGCCACTGGAATCAAGCTATCCTGGCTGAAGAGGGGTGAAACCCCGAAACCGGTCCTAGGATGCTTGTTTCCGGTCCAGGGAGGACCTGGCTTGGCAGTTCGGGCTGGACTGTTCCCATGAGACACAGGGTCAAGACTGATTTGCATATGGCCAGGTCTAAACTGGGGTGGCATGGTGAGCAAAAGAATGATGGATTTAACCCAGATCTCTTGACTGGGGGTGAATGTTTTGATTTGTTCTGCATTCCGTCCATCAATTGTGTGTCTTTTGCTTTCTCGCCCTAAGTGCGCCAGGTATGCCCAGACGTGGGTCCTGGGCTCACTGTGCCACTGGAATCAAGCTATCCTGGCTGAAGAGGGGTGAAACCCCGAAACCGGTCCTAGGATGCTTGTTTCCGGTCCAGGGAGGACCTGGCTTGGCAGTTCGGGCTGGACTGTTCCCATGAGGCACAGGGTCAAGACTGATTTGCATATGGCCAGGTCTAAACTGGGGTGGCATGGTGAGCAAAATAATGATGGATTTAACCCAGATCTCTTGACTGGGGGTGAATGTTTTGATTTGTTCTGCATTCCGTCCATCAATTGTGTGTCTTTTGATGTTTAACTTGGGCACGGCGTGGCTGCATGGTGATGATGGTTTTCTTTCCCAACATGCCATGGTTGTGGTGGTAGTAGTAGTAGACCCTGGCAGTAGCATTTGCAAAAAAAAGAAAATGAGACAGTCAGTCGCCTGAGAGAGACTGTGGGAGGTGTAGTAGAACGAAGTACAGTACGGAACTTACTGCCAAACAATAATATGCCAAAATACAATAAAACATAATGGTGGCGGGGATAGCCTAGTACATAGAGTTACAAACTCTAGCTGTGTCGAGTCACTCGACTAGGCCTACAGTACACTCGACACAAGCGTAACCGTTAGTGCTGTGTAGGAGGATGACAACACATCCAATCGATGCCGGCAATTAATGCTGATGGATTAGGTTCCTTTGGTAAAAAAATTATCTTGCAAATATACTGCTCATGGGTGGGCAAGCAGAAGAAGATCCTCGCCCTGCCTTGAAATTGAATTAGTGTTGCTTTTGCCACATCCGCCCCAGAAAGCGTGTGATAAATTATTGGTGTACATTTAATTTAGTCACACCTCAATAAGTCACACAGAACGGGGGAAGAGGGTTAGGGTTTGATGAATGGTTGGGAAGGGGGGTTTTGGGAAAGGTTTGACAAAGAAAAACAGTACGCATGGACAACAACAAAACACAATCTTGGCAGACAACCATATCCATAAATCTGTTAAGGGAGAAAAAGGAAATGCATACATGATGATGATAACTTGATGGTTAATGATAAGTAGTACTTACTAACTACTACTAGACAATTAGACAGTACAGGGCAGCAGTATATTATGCAATTTGCCTTGCCTGTCTGCCCTCCGAGAGACCCGAATTACATAGAGTTTCTGTTCTGTTGTACCGGCCCGGGCTTAAAGATAGCAAAGAAAATTCAAAAATAGCTGTAGGGATGAATTGAATTATAAGCAGAGAGCAAACATAACAACAACAACAACACACAGTAGTAATGATTGAAGACAAAAAATGAATCAAATTTAAAAGATTATGAAAATTGGTACTGTTACTGTATGTTATCCTGGTCAAAATGGGGAGTTGCATCTCAGCATTCCTCTTGGTCCGCCCTTCCATGGACGCTCCGGCCATCAATCTTGGGTGACGCCACTGCCTGCCTGGCAGATGTAGATTCATTGGTAAGGTAAGTGAGAGTTGTTTTTCCCAGTATAGCACAGGGTAAGGGCCGGCCTGTAATTGTAGATGGGAAAACAAAAGGGATATTGAAAAATAAAGTAGAAAAAAAATGCATACATTACGGTGGAGTGCAACAAGAACACTTTCAGAGGCGGCATGGATACATCATGTCTACTCTAGTCTGTTTCCAGCATTAACCTCCAATAACAACAGGACAGAGCAGGCCCACGGCACCCGTGACCCATCCTCCATTTAGCGTACATTTTTTGACAGAGGCAGACAAAGCAGATATACAGCAACATAGCATTTTACAAATTAAGTGACTAAATCAATGCCCCGCTGTCAGTCATACCACCACACTCGACTCCACCACTACACAGACATGTAGGTCTGCAGTGGTTGTTGTTGACTTGGTTACCTTTTATGGCACTCATGAAACGCCCTGAGTTATTCCATCAATCATCTTGGATCGTACTGAGTGACTGCGAAGATATTATGTCACTGTGGTCATCACCATGGTGTGTTGTCCAACTCAGTGTGCAGTGTACAGATTGAGTCCCCTTTCCATATTCAAAATGCAATGGATCGGCCTGCAGTAGAAGTAGAAATTTGTTATTAAAAAACAAGAATGGAAACAAACATTGCATTGAGTTACTTTTAGTGTGTAGATTAGATAATAGTACACAATGAATTAACTTCATGCACTACAAACAACAACAACACAAATCACTCAGTCAGCGTCCAATGCATGTCATCATTCATTACCTGTTCCTTCTCATCTTCAGTTAATGGGCAGTCTGTATCGGCTCGGAAAGGAGGATAGCTATAGTAGTCATCATCATCATGTTCCACTTCTTTTGGAGAGACTCAACGAGGCAAGATTTTAGTTTTTCTTCGATTATGCTACATCCAATCATCATCTGGCTTGAGGGCAATAGATTTAGGTCGATTCAGGAGGATGGAGGAGCAGGACTCGGAGGAGTGGACTGAAATGCAGACAGCTGAAACTCATATATGGCAATAAAAGACGAAGACGGTGGTGATGGATTTGTTGTGATTTGAAGTTTCCAACCAGAAAGACAGACACACAAATAAAAGTAAATAAGGGAGAACGACAGTAAGAAGTGGAAGCCTAGTTGTCAGGGAAGTATAGCTCGTCCTCAAACTCTGGGGTTCAACCAGAAGTAGGTAATCAGCATCTAACATGCTACTTCCATCACCTGAGCCGCTGTCCTCATCTTCCTGCGTTGATTCATGTATTGTGTAATTCGGTGGATAAATTGCTGATTCATTTTGATCATGGTTAACCTCTCCACGTTTTTTGGTGAGAGACTGGTCCTTTTCACTGTTACAATGGAACCAGCAGCACTGAAAACACGTTCATCAGACACACTTGCGATAGGGCAAGCCAGATAGTTTATCGCCAGCCTGCTGAGCACTGGCCATTGGCCCCTTTTGCCATACCAATACCGCAATGGGTTTTGATCAATGTAGACCTCTGTTGGGTCATCCAGGTAGACCTGGACCATCCGGTCAATGTTCAGGGGTGCTACACTTTGTTCGGCCTCTTTTGTCTTTGCATCAGCACAGGACCTAGCAAGTCCTTGCTGTAAATACCAATCCTGTGCCGATTTTACTGGGGCTGATGATCCGGTTCTTGCTGTTGTCGATAGTGTTGGTGTTGGTGACAGCTGTGAACCAAATGCACTGCCCTCAGGCTCTGAAGTTGAACTTGACGCCGGATGCCCTGCTGCAGTACTTGACGTGGGTTTGAGGCCTTTAATTACCAGCCGTTCCTTTTCCAATTTACTGGCTGCCTCAGCTATCCAAGTTTTGTACCGGGCAACATCCACTTCTGAAAAAGGGAGTAATGTCTTACTGTTCAATGCCGATTTGTACCGTGGATCCATAATTGTGGCACAAATGTAATGTTCTTGTGTCAAAATCTTAGTTTGCACCCTTGCTATTTCAGTTAAGCGACATGATAAGCTCTCCACCAACTCATATGCTTCTTTTTTTTCCTCCACACCTATGTACGCTTCAGACACCTCCTTCAGCTGTTGCTCTAGCATGTGCAACAATGGGATAGCTTGGCCCATAGTACAGTCCTCCTTGCTGACTTCACGTGTGAAGAGCTTGAAAGGAAGAAGCATCTCTGTAAGAGATTTAACTAGGCACCATTGGTCCATCTGAAGGGTCATGCCTTTCACAGTAGCATCCGCCCTTCGCATGACATATTCATTGATTGGTCTGTACTGCTCAAACAGACGGTCAAGCCTGTAATACGTTGAGTTCCAACGTGTTGCCGCCTCCTGGATGAGTGCTTTGACTGGCATTCTATAGTCACGTTGAATGATCCTCAGCTGCTTCCAGGCTTTAAAAGAATGGCTGAAATGAGTGCATATTCTGCGGCAGGTGGTCAGTAAGTTGCTGACTATGGGTTCTTTTTTCAGAAAGTCTTGAACTATAATGTTAATGCAGTGCGCCAAACACGGGGCCCTGAAATAGGCACCAACCTCCATGGCCTTAAGTATATTACTGCCATTATCCGTGGCAACAAAACCAATGTTAATCCCTCTTGGGCGCAGCCATTCAAAGACCTTGCTGTTAAACTTTTCCAAAATGTTTGCAGCAGTATGCGATTTCTCCATGGCGAACATGGCTACAGTTGCATGTTTCCGAGAAGCATTAAAAATCTCAGCTGTGTCAACAGCACCTACTTCAGATAGCTTTTCTCTAACCCCCACAAAAGAGACCCAGTGTGCAGTGATGCACATGTAATCAGTGGCTTGGCAACTGGTCCACATGTCTGTTGTCAGGTGGATTTTGTGAACAGCACTCTGCTGCAAAGCTTGTCCAACCAATTCCAGCACATCGTGATGTAGTGCTGGAACAGCAACTCGGGCGAAATAGGACCGGCTGGGAACCTTCCATTTAGGGCAGATGGCTGACACAAATTCAAGGAAACCCACCCCTTCCACAAATGAAAAAGGGAGAAGGTCCAGCGCTAACATTTTAGCCAGCTTCGCATTGTACAACCGTGCCGTTGGGTGGTTGCGTTGGTACTGCCCCTCCGACCTAAGCATGCTGTCAATGGTAGGCTGGAATATTTTCCTTTGTGGTGCACCTTTCTTCTTGAACCCAGCTAGGCTCAACGACGCCGCACTTTTGCTCATTGCAGTGCCCGGTTGCCTTGGTGTCTCAGGCTGACTCTTAGTACGGTGCCACTGAGATGTTGCTGAGGATGTGGGCGTTACCACTACACTGCTGGGGGTAGGGCTAGAAATGTCTCCCTCTTGTTGACCTTCCACCGCGATCATATCTTCCCCTACTTCTTCATCCCCAACAACAGCAATGGGTCCAGTTTTACTTTTTTCTAAGTGAAGTAGGTGAGCCTCCCACTTGATACTGTGGTGTTTTTTTAGATGACTTGTTTGTCCTCCGGTACCATAGTTTGTACCAAGCTTACCCCGCCTAACAGCCTGCCGACAAATTGAGCATATAGCAATGTTCTCCTCCTTACTGCTAACCGAAAAGAAGTCCCAAACTGGGGAGGAGAACTTTCTGGCGCTGCTGGAGGTGCCACTTTCAATACCAGATGAACTGGAGGGTGTGCCTGGAATTTGACTCTGTGCACTTACATTACCACCACCTACTGAGGTGGTGGTTGAGCTGGATGTAGGTCCCTGCCGGGCCTTTGCAAAGGCAAATATGGAAGCTGGAGGTCGTGTTGGTGTTACCAGTGTTGGTGGTATCCGTGCTACATCCCTTGCAGCGATTTTGGATAGTCTAATAATGTTGGTCTCCATCTCCGCAGGCCCAGGAGTGATGTTCATGATGACTGGCTCTTCATCATCATCACCCCCCTCGTCTACATCTACCTCCATAACTCTAAGGCTTTCTGGAACCTTCCTTTTCACTAGCCTTATCTTGTGGCGTGCATCACTCTCAGGCTGAGCTGGTGGCTTCCAAGTGGCATCTAGATCATCAGAAGCGGGGCTTGAAGAAGAAGTTGATGGACTAACCCTCCTTTTCCTTGCTGGGGGTCTGGAAGACAATGGATCTTCTGGAATAGTGGCTTGCTCCTCTTCGTCTGCAAAAAGCTCGATTTCCTGAACTGCCCCTACTTCAGGTGGAACAACTACTATTGTGGTCTGTGGTTCCGGCTGTGGTTCCGGCTGTGGTTGCGGCTGCGGCTGTGGTTGCGGCTGTGATTCCGGCTGCGGTTGCGGCTGCGGTTGAGGCTGCGGTTGGGGCTGTGGTTGCGGCTGCGGTTGCGGCTGCGGCTGTGGTTGCGGCTGGGGTTGCGGCTGTGGTTGCGGCTGTGGCTGGCGTTGCGGCTGCGGTTGGGGCTGTGGTTGGGGCTGTGGTTGCGGTTGCGGTTGCGGCTGGGGTTGCGGCTGGGGTTGCGGCTGCGGCTGTGGTTGCGGCTGCGGCTGGGGTTGCGACTGTGGTTGCCCACTTATCTGCTGAGTTTCCGCCTGCAAGTGCGTGGATTGGGTACTACTTTGCGATAAAGACATTTCAACATCACTGGTCATTAGTAGACTGGCTACCTCTGCCACACTCATGGGCTTGGGCCTAGGTTGCTGGGGTGGGCCCGCTGATGCGGAGGTGCTGCTCCCAGCTTGGTCCCCGCCGGACACCGCTGCTGCAGGCGTAAGTTTTTTTTTACCATAAAACACATCGGCCGGCACACCAGTCTTGGCAAGTGCCACTTCCTTCTTCTGTTCCTTCTTCTTCTCACTGGCAACTTTCTTGGTACTGGAGGACCTGGTACCTTTCTTTGGGGCCATCTTCTTCAGATGTCAGCAGGACGCAGGTGCACAAGTTTCAGAGATGTCTGTGGTCACACGTTGACGTGATGCGCAGCAGGACTTCTGTCTGGCAGTACAACGGGTGATGATGATGACACCTCCTCCTCTGTCTTTTTGTGCACCTAAAAGCAAAGAAGCCAGGAGAAGAACATCAGTGAAATGTTGCATTTGTTGTTGTGGTTCAATTACTAGTAGTACAAACAAACAAATAAAATATATAAGTTAGTGTAGCCATTTGTGAGACTGTCAACAAGGGATTTCATGGTATACTGTGTACACTGTCAGGAAGGATAGGAAAGAAGAGGAACAACAACAAAAATACAAATGTAGTAGAAGTGGACCCTGTTTGGCATTAAATTATTTGCTCATCACATCATTCAGGGAGCTGCAGCTGGCAAAGGGGATGGATGGAAGCAGTAAGCCAAGAGGAAAACCATGCAGGCCTAAATGGCAAAAGCAGCACACTTATAACTCCCACCAGAAATGGCCACCAGCCACATGGACACTCACAAATCACAAGCAACAAGCATGAGGCCTGGAAAACAATGTACTGAAAACAGGCCTATGATAGCCAGGCAAAGGCTGCATGCTAAACCACACTGCTTTGCCTGTAATGCAATAAAATGCAAAAACGAAAATCCACAGGGCTAAACAAGACCTGCAACACACCACACACAACTAAGGCATGTATTTAACACACAGCCCAAAAAACTGAAATACACCCAAAAATACACATTTTGCAATTCAATCCAATGCCATCCATGCCCCCTAAATGATGTTTAAATTCAACAGAACACACAGAAACAGTTGTTTCATGCACCCCTGACTACCTCTGCGCCTACTGGATGAAAGGCCTGTTGGCAGACTAGGCCACAAGCTTGCAGGACTATGGATAAAAACACACTACCGGGCTTCAAAATGGCCAGGCCCCCAACAACATGAAACTGAAGACAGACAATGCAGGCCTATGGCAAAAAGCACACTGCCTGGCTTCAAAATGGCCGCCAGCCTCATGGCCAGGCCCACAACAACAAGAAACTGAAGACAGACAATGCAGGCCTACGGCAAAAAGCACACTGCCTGGCTTCAAAATGGCCACCAGCCTCATGGCCAGGACCACAACAAGAAGCCTAGGCCACAAAGGAAACACATGCAGGCCTATATGGCAAAAGCAGCACACTTATAACTCCCACCAGAAATGGCTACCAGCCACATGGACACTCACAAATCACAAGCAACAAGCAGGAGGCCTGGAAAACAATGTACTGAAAACAGGCCTTAGCCAGGCAAAGGCTGGATGCTAATCCACACTGCTTTGCCTGTAATGCAATAAAATGAAAAAACGAAAATCCACAGGGCTAAACAAGGCCTGCAGCACACCACACACAACTAAGGCATGTATTTAACACACAGCCCAAAAAACTGAATTACACCCAAAAATACACATTTTGCAATTCAATCCAATGCCATCCATGCCCCCTAAATGATGTTTAAATTCAACAGAACACACAGAAACAGTTGTTTCATGCACCCCTGACTACCTCTGCGCCTACTGGATGAAAGGCCTGTTGGCAGACTAGGCCACAAGCTTGCAGGACTATGGATAAAAGCACACTACCGGGCTTCAAAATGGCCAGGCCCACAACAACAAGAAACTGAAGACAGACAATGCAGGCCTATGGCAAAAAGCACACTGCCTGGCTTCAAAATGGCCGCCAGCCTCATGGCCAGGCCCACAACAACAAGAAACTGAAGACAGACAATGCAGGCCTATGGCAAAAAGCACACTGCCTGGCTTCAAAATGGCCACCAGCCTCATGGCCAGGACCACAACAAGAAGCCTAGGCCACAAAGGAAACACATGCAGGCCTATATGGCAAAAGCAGCACACTTATAACTCCCACCAGAAATGGCTACCAGCCACATGGACACTCACAAATCACAAGCAACAAGCAGGAGGCCTGGAAAACAATGTACTGAAAACAGGCCTATAATAGCCAGGCAAAGGCTGCATGCTAAACCACACTGCTTTGCCTGTAATTCAATAAAATGCAAAAACGAAAATCCACAGGGCTAAACAAGGCCTGCAGCACACCACACACAACTAAGGCATGTATTTAACACACAGCCCCAAAAACTGAAATACACCCAAAAATACACATTTTGCAATTCAATCCAATGCCATCCATGCCCCCTAAATGATGTTTGAAATTAATAAATACATCACACAGCAAAGGAACAGTTGTTTCATCATGTTTCATCATGCACCCACTCATGACTAGCTCTGGGCCTACTGGCTACCCACAACTATTTATTTTTAAAAATGATGAAAAGTACAAAAATTGTAGTTGCAGCAACTGCAATGCCCCAATCAAACAACACCAACTTACTTGTAAAATCTCAAATCCAAAAATCCTCAAATCCAATGATAATGATGCAGCAGACACAAAGAGTGATCCTTCCAGCTCAAATCCAAGTGAAAAATGAACAGGAGATGGACAAAGCACTGGGAGGAGCCTGCTGGACAGGAACAGGAAGTTGGAGACTCTGTGGCACTTCCTCCCTCTCCCCCCAAAAAAATTTGACAAAAAAGGACAGCCAAATATCAATCTGAGGTTTTTTTTCCATCCAAATCATCAGTTTATAGAAGGTTTTATGCTGCTCGCGTTATTATTCTTCTCCAGATTGAAAATGTTGCGTTTTCGGGATCGCGAGCTTTACCAACATTCCGCCGGATGTCCGATGGCGCGCCCGAATGACGTGTTCGCGATCGCAATCTCTCTCGCGGTGCACGATGGCGCGGCAAATGAAGTGTTCGCGATCGCACACTCTCGCGTTGTCCGATGGCGCGGCGAATGACGTGTTCGCGATCGCAAACTCTCGCGGGATCGCCCGGCCGGCTACCGAAATCTCGTGGCGCACGCGAACGGATAGGAAAACCCGTCGGCGAACGCAGGAATCCCGGTAAGTCGCTATCGTGTGCGCTAGAACGCATTTTTAAAGCGCGAACAAGAAAATAATTCTGCTACGCCGCGGATCGCGGAATTGTTGGCAATTCCGCGTTCTCCGCGGAATGCGAAATTGCCTAAATTCCGCAAATTCCGCGAGCGGAGCGGAATTTGATGCCCAGGGTTATTCATCAACAACTGCTTAGACTGTAAATTACAGCGAGAAAGCCACCAGACACCATGCTACGAATGTAGCTGCCCAGTACAGACACCATTGTTAGACAGCATTAGACTATCTATGCGCAGGCGTCCCACTGGACAAATGCAATCCCACAAATACTGAATCAAGGTTCCTATGGATATGGCCTCAGCGCTCGGCTGACGCTCGAACTGTTATAAAAGATTTGCGAGTCTTTATCGGCACATACGCAATAGGCACGCTACATTCTGACCAGGGTCCTGCGTTTAGCTGTCAGGCTTACAAAGATGCCAAGGCCAGTCTGGGCGTTACATTGCGGTACTCCTCTCCGTTTCATCCTGAGGGAAATTCTGCAGTGGAAAGGAAAAACCGGGACATAAATCAGTCTATAACAGCTAGGGTATTAGGTTTGGGTGATGGGTGGGTCAAACATCTTTATGGGGTCCAACGCTCATTAAACAACTTGCCAAGAAGTTCTCTGGGGGGGTCACTCCATATGAAGTTCTATTTGGGACAAGAATATGGGTGCCCGATCTGGAATGCAGTGGCACAGTGGTGGAAAATAAACCCTTTGATATCAAAGATTGTTTGGCTGTTTTACAGGACTTAAATGAATTAAGAACGAAACAAAGCAACGTATCCCTGCAGCCAACCACCACTGGGGAAAAACTGGCGGTCCCAGCAAGGCCTGTCTGGATTCCAAAAGTTGGGGATCTAGTCAGAGAAAAGATTGCGGACAAGAAGGAATTTGGACCTTCTTACAGACAACCAGTACCTGTCCTAGCAGTTCAAGGAACAAGAACAGTACTTCTGCCGCCCCTTGCTGGAAAAAAAGGAGAAAAGATTTGTGTCCATAGACCTCATCAAACCACAGTATGTGGCCAATACTAAATAGTAGGCCTCGTGGACTCCGACCTAGTAGCAGACACACTCCTCTCGCTACTATCCAAGAGGTTCAGACTGAAAGACTGATAACTATCGAGAATTCCGCAGTAACAGATGAAGGACTAAGCAACAATGCCATGGAACTCATCCCTCTTGAAACACAAGTAACAGTTCGTCCAAATACACCTGTTTACATCAACAAAGCAAGTGATGAACTGGTTCCATCGATTTCAACAAATCCTGATGCAATTCCAACAATTGACAGAACTGCTTCTGGCTACTTCATCAACTTTGATACGTTTTCTGAGGATCCGAGTGAGCCCGAGACGTCGCCAGCATCAAAAACATTTAATCAGCAAGTACAAGACTTTTTGCATTTTTTGAAAAAGACTTATCTAGTTTCACCATGGATTGAACTTTGGGTTATTTCTGGAATATTTTTCTTCCTGCTTTGGCTAGCTTTGGTTATGACTATGCGTGTGCTTATAAATGGCAGATACATCCATTTGGACATTGAAAGAAAAGAAGTGAACTTACTTTTGTAACCTCACAAATCATCCCATCGTGAAACAAGAGACTTGTCTGCAGTGAACATCACAGCCGTTCCTATACAGGATGGTATAGTGTGGGACAAAATAGATTTCAATATTTTTGGCCCGACGGAACATTTGAACATTCCACATTTATTTAAGATCTCACTAAGTGATTTTGTTTCATCCAGTACCTATTCTGATGATTGGGACTTTGAGACTGTAAATGACATAATGTTTGATCTAGAAAAGACTGCTGCATTTTCTAATAATGAATATTTAGAGGGTTCATCAGACTATGAACAGCTGAATTGCTATAACCACTATGGTCATCATTTTTTGCATAAATCTGCAATGCCTAGAAATGTGTTTATGTTTAACCAATGGGAGCATTTTCCTACACCACCAAAAGGTAGTTCAAAAACATTTGCTAAAAAGTTTCCATATTTTTCAGGATACAATACAACTGATCCAGAAACATTCTATTATAGGAATGTAAACAAAACAGGACTGAAAATTATGTTAACTAATACAAAACAGATTTACTCTGCAGCATTTATTGCCCAACTGTCTAGACAGGGTTTCGACTTATGGAAAGGCACAATAGACACAAAATCTGTCTGGGGTACTAAAGATTGGCAAGTACAGGGGTTAGAAGCTTTGTTTAGAGCCTGTATCGTCCCTCAACAAATAATGTTTTTGAATGACACTGTCCAACAAACGTCTTGCCTTGGGTTAGCCAAGATCAAAGACATGAAAAATCCTTCTGTACCAACACCTGCAAGTGATAACAAAACACAGGCAGCGGTTACAGTTGAAACAATACTACAACTCAACAGAACAAATCCTGATTGGAGAAAATGGTTGGTCTGGCCCACAGACACAAACAACTGTCAAGATAGATTCCTGAATAAAACACGGGGGTTTACTATTCATAGGCCAGACCAAAGATACTTCCAAAGACAACATCCGGGGGTAGTAACAACATATAGTGTAGGGAAATTATGCCTCGATTGGCTGCAAACATCTACGCTTAAGGATGTGAAACAACACTTATCTTTACTTAAAGAAGACGCAGACCTTAGGGAATTCTTGCTTGGACCAAGAAAACCGCGTCAAAAACGTTTCATATATGCCGGCATCTATGCTGCTTATAATGAAGCATGGAAGGTGTCACAGATGGAGGCCGCAGAACGAATACGTGAACTTGATCGTATTAATTTAGAGAAAACTCTCTCTGTGGTCGACAATGGGTTAACAACGTTGTCCTCCAGAATTTATTCATTGGACAGTATTGTATCCTCTGCTATCGACATACTGGAACAAGATTTAGCCATGTTACAACAAGGCCAGTCTCAGTTACGTTCTATTATGTTATTAAGCTGGATGCTGCAATCTTTGCGTGCGGGCTATGTGCCTTGGCGTTTTATCAACACGTCGGCTCTGTTTGCAGAATACAATCTAACCGATAAACAGATCGAACTGGCACAAAGGGGAGCAAAGTATACAGTACTGAGCATTGAAAAACTTGAAAAATTACCATTCACAGTGGCAGAAAAACCAGCTACTGAATGGCTTATTCATTGCAAAATTAGTCTACATGTGACTACTTTTCAGTTTCAGTATTGCCTTCAACAGATGCAAGCAGGCAAATATGAAAGGTTGGGTAAAGAATACATTAAGACATCCTGGAATTTACCTTACACATATAGATGTTGGAGTGGGATCGTGAAGTGTTTCTAAGCGGTACACACTGTGAAAGTGCACTAAGCGGTTCACTGATTTGTCAGGACATTTCTTTACACGGGGCTTGTAATGGTTCTGTGGCAAATTTGTCCTGCCACCAGCAGGGTACACCAGCTGCTGTGATTAATCCAATGTTTGGACAACTTTCTAATGGGAGTTACCTCATGTTGAATGATCAGAGTTGCTGTGGCATGTTGCCAGGCATCCCATATCTAATAAGGGTCAACTCCAGGGTCACTTGCTGTATGCAAGTATTGTTTGCCCCAATAGACACAGTCAGGGAGTCGCCTCTATGGCCTTCGTTGAATGTCTCTTTTATACGATTTGATACTTTAAGCAGAATGAAAGCCATGCTTATACAACAATCAGTGCCTTTGACCTCGGCCAAAGAAACCTATGATCTACAAGTTGCAAGGACTTCGGCTGAGATACAAGCTTTAATTCGTACAAACTGCCCTATACATTTCGTGGAACTGATAGGACGTATCTTTAACATGTCAGATACAAGCGGAATTGTACATGTATTTAAGACCATCTGTTCCGGACTATTAGCACCTCTCCAGGCTGTCCTCGGAATCATCCCAAACTTCGCACATTCGGTGTTTGGTGGTGTGCCGTTAATTCTAGCACTCGTTGCAGGAATTCTGTTTCTATTCCTCCTACTACGCTATAGCAAGCCTCTTCGCCAACATCACTCCGAGCGATGTGGAGAGAGCCCTCCTTGAACGGAAATGCCGTGAGCGAATAGTACAGCTTTTTGGCATGCCTCGCCTACGGGAACTTAATACAACATGGTTCCTGTCATTCAGACCAATCTGGCAAGATTGCATCTTACCTGTTCTACGCTGCCTGTTTTGCGGTGAAGAATGCGTGCTAGACATCTGCTAACACTCCCATCAGTCATGCCAACGGATATCGATACTCTGCTGGACCTGATAACGGCCCATGCTGTGTGTTGTCCCCAGAGGCTTCCAATCCTGATGGCGGCATTCATTGAAATCTCACAGACACTTTCGGCTGCTGCTGAGGTACGAGATGGATCAACGGGCACACAGGTAACAACGGACGCGGACATTGCTGTGGCATCCAATGTTGACAGCGATGCTTCACATCTTTGTGCAATTAATCTTCTACACGAAGTGTTCCAACTGTCACCAACTTCGGTGGATGATATTTTGGCTACGGACATAGATGATCTAATGTTTACGCCAGACCCGTACACTGACTTTGATTCGGCTCACAGTGTACCAGGGCATCAATGAAAAATTGGCCTTCATAATTTTTCAAACTTGGAACTTTTACCAGAATTGAACTTTTTTAAAATTTTTGAAATGACATGGCAAAAGAACAATCTGTTTACAGTAGAACTAGTCTTATAAAACGGACTTCTTTGAACACTTGCAGGGACACATTGTCACCTTACTTGTCTAAAATGTCATTTAATTCCATGATATGCAATGGCTTTGATTTAAGAACTTATCGACCATTTCATCATATGTATATATTACTGTCTTATTCACGTTGCATATTACTTCCGTTATATGCTTAGAATGAAAACTATGCTTTGAATGTACAGTACCTATTGCATTTCAACTATTTTGAGCTTCTTTTAAAATGCTTTTAGAAATGTTTTTAGCAATATGTGGTACTCAATTTTATGTTTAGCATTTATAATGTTTAGCATTTTAGTATTATCGTTCATTCGAAGATGGAGTGGGTGTTGTATTCCGCTTTAGGGGTCCGTATATAGGTTTTCCTGAATCATGTCCTTATATAGGCACAATTCGCCTTGCCCTTATATAGGCATAGAATCCCTGTCCTTATTTAGGCATTAACCGTGCACTCCAAATACAGGCATGGTCACCGACATCCATTCACCCTAACGTCACAACGAGTTCTTAGAAACCAGACCCTTAAGCTTCGGGAGTTCCCCTAGCACAGGACTATTGATTTCTCCAAGAACTCATCTATTATGTATGAACCGTTATACCTTAAGGGTTCATTCCTGACGTCTTCCTCTGACCGACCTCACATCAATGCTAAGATTCCTCGACACCTACCAGGTATAAATATACCTTCCCTTGCCCAAGCAAGTTAGAGGAGACCTCGACTTCAGAGGAGCCCGTATCCCGGCCTGACGCACTGAGAAGACGCTGTCATTCCTGCACGCAGAGCGAATCCAGCTTCCAGTGTTCTGACTCCTTTGCGGGGTGTTAGAGTTCCAAGATCCGGCAGGAGATTCCCACTCTCTCATTCTCAAGGTATGGAGCTGACTAGAACCTAGAGGGACTCTTGGCATACTAGACTTAACATACTCTTAGTCTACCATACTAGAGAATACTCCACCTACTTCTACTCTTCCCTACACCTAGACTAGGTTAGGTTCACTGGGGTAGAACTAGCTTAGAGACCCATCGTATGAGTACTCGCATTCTTAGCTCATGTTATTTATGTACGTGAATATATGCTAAAAGATAATGCTAACGATAGGGGGTTAGGCCCAAAAGGACAAAAACCGGGTAGGGCCGCTTTATATTAGAAGAAGAAAGAGAAACCCGGTAATCCTGTGATTTACTGCAATTCATTTGAACAAAAACCAGAGTAAAAATTACTTTTCCGATTTGGTTATTTATTAAACCATATCCATCGAAGGATATTTTGAACTTATTATTTTATGTACATTTTGAAACATGAGGATAAGAATCACCAATAGTCCATCAACAGAGAACACATCACAACATCACATCACAAATTTACATACAATTAAAATACACAAGAAACGTCACATATATTTACATACAATTCAATTGGATTATTTCACAACATTTATCACAAAAACATATATTCATGATAACATCAATGACCAATGTATCGCAGCTAATCACTTCTTAGCCGGAATCTAAAGCCGAATTTATGTGTCAACATTCAATACTTGAAACATCTTCCAAAATTTTTTTTCGTCACATTGACACAAAGCACCAAAATTGCGCCTGTGGTCTCCAAATTCATTCAACTGCCTGTTAGTGCAACTGCCGATGCGTTTCAAGCCCCAGAACACTCAGGGGCTCTCATCAGGGCTTCTTAATTAAATAATAACATTGGTGTGATCTGATGGTAGACTTTTAATTCCATCAGTCTAGCTGTTGTCAATTCCTAAACAGACCGAAAGCCAACCTATTTAGACATTATTACGGGAGGAGAGCGAGACACGCCTTATTTCCTTATTGCAGAGGGAATACTGATCCGTTTTTCAATCTGGCTACTTAGTCTCGATATACCCAGCCATTCTGTTAGTGTATTTAAGCAACGCCGGGTTGCTTGCAGCGTGCTTAAACGGTACTTCTTTGCCAGAATTTCCTCGATTCTCCAAACCGCAACTTCCTTCACCTACCTCAACTCCCAACGGCTATTCGATCGACAGAGCGGGCCCGCTCTGTTGATCGAATAGCCGTTGGGAGTTGAGGAAGGTGAAGGAGTTGCGGTTTGGAGAATCGAGGAAATTCTGGCAAAGAAGTACCGTTTAAGCACGCTGCAAGCAACCCGGCGTTGCTTAAATACACTAACAGAATGGCTGGGTAAATCGAGACTAAGTAGCCAGATTGAAAAACGGATCAGTATTCCCTCTGCAATAAGGAAATAAGGCGTGTCTCGCTCTCCTCCGTAATCATGTCTAAATAGGTTGGCCTTCGGTCTGTTTAGGAATTGACAACAGCTAGACTAATGGAATTAAAAGTCTACCATCAGATCACACCAATGTTATTATTTAATTAAGAAGCCCTGATGAGAGCCCCTGAGTGTTCTGGGGCTTGAAACGCGTCGGCAGTTGCACTAACAGGCAGTTGAATTAATTTGGAGACCACAGGCGCAATTTTGGTGCTTTGTGTCAATGTGACGAAAACATTTTTTTGAAGATGTTTCAAGTATTGAATGTTGACACATAAATTCGGCTTTAGATTCCGGCTAAGAAGTGATTAGCTGCGATACATTGGTCATTGATGTTATCATGAATATATGTTTTTGTGATAAATGTTGTGAAATAATCCAATTGAATTGTATGTAAATATATGTGACGTTTCTTGTGTATTTTAATTGTATGTAAATTTGTGATGTGATGTTGTGATGTGTTCTCTGTTGATGGACTATTGGTGATTCTTATCCTCATGTTTCAAAATGTACATAAAATAATATGTTCAAAATATCCTTCGATGGATATGGTTTAATAAATAACCAAATCGGAAAAAGTAATTTTTACTCTGGTTTTTGTTCAAATGAATTGCAGTAAATCACAGGATTACCGGGTTTCTCTTTCTTCTTCTAAACGATAATGCTAGCACTGTATTATTTATTTCTACTGCTTACGCTGTACATTATTTATCTTGCATACTGTCTTGTGATCGTAAGAGCACATATCTCTTACACGAGAAACAAGACTGTTCAATAAAACCCTTTTTATTGAAATGCCCGTCTTTCCTTTCTGTGTAACTCTGCAGAAACTAAGCATGCATGATTGAATGAGTGAAACTGTTATCTATTGTTTCCATGATTCTGAGACATGTTCCGCTTCTAAAGGGAAACAAAGTAGTCATGTTTTTCGGTTACCAGAAACTACTCCCTTCTTGTTCTCAAGGAGTTTCTAGTGGCCTCTGAGCTAGCTGGCACAGGTAATTAAGTTTAATATAATCGATAGGAACATACCGACCTTAGTCCTATGTCAAACCTATAGGTTATATTATTCCAATGCGCAGAGCCTATTAGGGAAATAGGAACTACACTACACTCTGTTGCTTCTTTCTTCAACTCTCTTGCTTCTTTCTGCACTTCTTTTGTTTCTTTCTGCACCTCTCACTTCTTTCTGCACCCCTTTTGCCTCTTTCAGCACACCTCTCCCCTATTTCTGTACCCCTCTTGCCTCTTTCTGTACCTCTGTTCATTCTTTCTGCACTTCTTCTGTTTCTTTCTCCAGCTCTCTTGCTTCTTTCTGCAACCTCTTGCCTCTTACTCCACCCATCCACCCTCTTTCTGTGCCCCTGTTGCCTCTTTCTACACCTCTGTTTTTTCTTTCTGCACTTATTTTGTTTCTTTCTGCACATCTTTTGTTTCTTTCTGCACACCTCTTCCCTCTTTTTGCACCCCTCTTGCCTCTTTATGCACCTCTGTTGCTTCTTTCTGCACTCCTCTTGCTTCTTTCTGCACTCCTAGTGCCTCTTTCACACCCCTCTTCCCTCTTTGTGCACCCCTCTTGCCTCTTTCTGCACCTCTGTTCCTTCTTTCTGCACTTCTTTTCTTTCTTTCTTCTCCTCTCGCTTCTTTCTGCACCCCTCTTGCCTCTTTCAGCGCCTCTGTTCCTTCTTTCTGCACTTCTTTTGTTTCTTTCTGTAGCTCTCATGTGACTTTCTGCACCCCCTTCCCTCTTTCTCCAACCCTCTTCCATCTTTCTGCACCTCTGTTGCTTCTTTCTGCACATCTCTTGCTTCTTTCTGCACCCCACGTGCCTCTTTCTGCACCCCTCTTGCCTCTTTTTGTACCCCTCTTGCCTCTTTCTGCACCTCTGTTGCTTCTTTCTATACTTCTCTTGTCTCTTTCTCCACCCCTCTTCCCTCTTTCTGCACCTCTGTTGCTTCTTTCTTCACCTCTCTTGCTTCTTCCTGCACTTCTTTTGATTCTTTCTGCAACTCTCACTTCTTTCTGCACCCCTTTTGCCTCTTTCAGCACCCCTCTTCCCTATTTCTGCACCCCTCTTGCCTCTTTCTGCACCTCTGTTCCTTCTTTCTGCACTTCTTCTGTTTCTATCTCCAGCTCTCTTCTTTATGCAACCTCTTGCCTCTTACTCCACCCAGCCACCCTCTTTCTGTGCCCCTGTTGCCTCTTTCTGTACCTCTGTTCTTTCTTTCTACACTTACTTTGTTTCTTTGTGCACATCTTTTGTTTCTTTCTGCACACCTCTTCCCTCTTTTTGCACCCCAATTGCCTCTTTCTGCACCTCTGTTGCTTCTTCCTGCACTCCTCTTGCTTCTTTCTGCACTCCTAGTGCCTCTTTCACACCCCTCTTCCCTCTTTGTGCCCCCTCTTGCCTCTTTCTGCACCTCTGTTCCTTCTTTCTGCACTTCTTTTCTTTCTTTCTGCTCCTCTCGCTTCTTTCTGCACCCCTCTTGCTCTCTCAGCACCTCTGTTCCTTCTTTCTGCACTTCTTTTGTTTCTTTCTGCAGCTCTCATGTGTCTTTCTGCACCCCCTTCCCTCTTTCTCCAACCCTCTTCCCTCTTTCTGCACCTCTGTTGCTTCTTTCTGCACATCTCTTGCTTCTTTCTGCACCCCACGTGCCTCTTTCTGCACCCCTCTTCCCTCTTTTTGCACCCCTCTTGCCTCTTTCTGCACCTCTGTTGCTTCGTTCTGTACTCCTCTTGCATCTTTATGCACTCCTAGTGCCTCTTTCACTCCCTCTCTTCCCTCTTTGTGCACCCCTCTTGCCTCTTTCTGCACCTCTATTCCTTCTTTCTGTACTTCTTTTCTTTCTTTCTGCACCTCTCGCTTCTTTCTGCACCCATCTTGCCTCTTTCTGCACCTCTGTTCTTTCTTTCTGCACTTCTTTTGTTTCTTTCTGCAACTCTTTCGCTTCTTTCTGCATGCCTCTTGCTTCTTTCTGCACCACTCGTGCCTCTTTCACACCCTTCCTCCCTCTTTCTGCACCCCTCTTGCCTCTTTCTGCACCTATGTTCCTTCTTTCTGCACTTCTTTTGTTTCTTTCTGCACCTATCTTGTTTCTTTCTGTATCCGTCTTGCCTCTTTCTCTACCCCACTTCCCCCTGTCTGCCTCTCTGTTGCTTCTTTTTGCATTTCTCTTGTTTCTTTCTGCATCTCTCTTGGATCTTTCTGCACCCCTCATGTCTCTTTCTGCACCCCTCATCCCTCTTTCTGCACTCCTCTTGCCTCTTTCTCCACCCCTCATCCCTCTTTCTGTACCTCTGTTTCTTCTTTCTGTACTTCTCTTGATTCTTTCTGTACCTCTGTCCCTTCTTTCTGCCACCCTTGTGCCTCTTTCTGCACCCCTTTTCCCTCTTTCTGCTCCACTTGTGACTCTTTCTGCACCTTCTTTCTGTAATTCTTTTGTTTCTTTCTGCACATCTCTTGCTTATTTCTGCATCTCTCTTTCTCCTTTCTTCACCCCTCTTGCCTCTTTCTGCACCTCTGTTACTTCTTCCTGCACTTCTTTTGTTTCTTTCTGCAACTCTCTTGCTTCTTTCCATATCCCTTTTGCCTCTTTCTCTACCAAGCTTCCCCCTTTCTGTACCTCTGTTGCTTCTTTCTGCATCTCTGTCTCTTCTTTCTGCCACCCTTGTTCCTCTTTCTGCACCCCTCTTCCCTCTTTTTGCACCCCTTTTGCCTCTTTCTGTACCTCTGTTGCTTCTTTATGCACCTCTCTTGCTTCGTTCTGCACTCCTTGTGGCTCTTTCACATCCCTCTTTCAGCACCCCTCTTCCCTCTTTCTGCACCCCTCTTGCCTCTTTCTGCACCTCTGTTCCTTCTTTCTGCACTTATTTTGATTCGTTCTGCACCTCTCTTGCTTCTTTCTGCACCCCTCTTGCCTCTTTCACACCCCTCTTCCCTCTTTGTGCCCCCCTCTTGCCTCTTTCTGCACCTCTGTTCCTTCTTTCGGCACTTCTTTTCCTTCTTTCTGCTCCTCTCGCTTCTTTCTGCACCCCTCTTGCTCTCTCAGCACCTCTGTTCCTTCTTTCTGCACTTCTTTTGTTTCTTTCTGCAGCTCTCATGTGTCTTTCTGCACCCCTTCCCTCTTTCTCCAACCCTCTTCCCTCTTTCTGCACCTCTGTTGCTTCTTTCTGCACATCTCTTGCTTCTTTCTGCACCCCATGTGCCTCTTTCTGCACCCCTCTTCCCTCTTTTTGCACCCCTCTTGCCTCTTTCTGCACCTCTGTTGCTTCTTTCTGTACTCCTCTTGCATCTTTATGCACTCCTAGTGCCTCTTTCACTCCCATCTTCCCTCTTTGTGCACCCCTCTTGCCTCTTTCTGCACCTCTATTCCTTCTTTCTGTACTTCTTTTCTTTCTTTCTGCACCTCTCGCTTCTTTCTGCACCCATCTTGCCTCTTTCTGCACCTCTGTTCTTTCTTTCTGCACTTCTTTTGTTTCTTTCTGCAACTCTTTCGCTTCTTTCTGCATGCCTCTTGCTTCTTTCTGCACCACTCGTGCCTCTTTCACACCCTTCCTCCCTCTTTCTGCACCCCTCTTGCCTCTTTCTGCACCTATGTTCCTTCTTTCTGCACTTCTTTTGTTTCTTTCTGCACCTATCTTGTTTCTTTCTGTATCCGTCTTGCCTCTTTCTCTACCCCACTTCCCCCTGTCTACCTCTCTGTTGCTTCTTTTTGCATTTCTCTTGTTTCTTTCTGCATCTCTCTTGGTTCTTTCTGCACCCCTCATGTCTCTTTCTGCACCCCTCATCCCTCTTTCTGCACTCCTCTTGCCTCTTTCTCCACCCCTCATCCCTCTTTCTGTACCTCTGTTCCTTCTTTCTGTACTTCTCTTGATTCTTTCTGTATCTCTGTCCCTTCTTTCTGACCCCCTTTTGCCTCTTTCTGCACCCCTTTTCCCTCTTTCTGCTCCCCTTGTGACTCTTTCTGCACCTTCTTTCTGTACTTCTTTTGTTTCTTTCTGCACATCTCTTGCTTATTTCTGCATCTCTCTTTCTTCTTTCTTCACCCCTCTTGCCTCTTTCTGCACCTCTGTTACTACTTCCTGCACTTCTTTTGTTTCTTTCTGCAACTCTCTTGCTTCTTTCCATATCCCTTTTGCCTCTTTCTCTACCAAGCTTCCCCCTTTCTGTACCTCTGTTGCTTCTTTCTGCATCTCTGTCTCTTCTTTCTGCCACCCTTGTTCCTCTTTCTGCACCCCTCTTCCCTCTTTTTGCACCCCTTTTGCCTGTTTCTGTACCTCTGTTGCTTCTTTATGCACCTCTCTTGCTTCGTTCTGCACTCCTTGTACCTCTTTCACATCCCTCTTTCAGCACCCCTCTTCCCTCTTTCTGCACCCCTCTTGCCTCTTTCTGCACCTCTGTTCCTTCTTTCTGCACTTATTTTGATTCGTTCTGCACCTCTCTTGCTTCTTTCTGCACCCCTCTTGCCTCTTTCTCTACCCCTCTTCCCCCTTTCAGCATCCCTGTGGCTTTTTTCTGCACTTCTCTTGTCTCTTTCTCCACCCCTCTTCCCTCTTTCTGCACCTCTCTTGCTTCTTTCTGCACCTCTGTTCCTTCTTTCTGCACTTCTTTTCTTTCTTTCTGCTCCTCTCGCTTCTTTCTGCACCCCTCTTGCTCTCTCAGCACCTCTGTTCCTTCTTTCTGCACTTCTTTTGTTTCTTTCTGCAGCTCTCATGTGTCTTTCTGCACCCCTTCCCTCTTTCTCCAGCCCTCTTCCCTCTTTCTGCACCTCTGTTGCTTCTTTCTGCACATCTCTTGCTTCTTTCTGCACCCCACGTGCCTCTTTCTGCACCCCTCTTCCCTCTTTTTGCACCCCTCTTGCCTCTTTCTGCACCTCTGTTGCTTCGTTCTGTACTCCTCTTGCATCTTTATGCACTCCTAGTGCCTCTTTCACTCCCCTCTTCCCTCTTTGTGCACCCCTCTTGCCTCTTTCTGCACCTCTATTCCTTCTTTCTGTACTTCTTTTCTTTCTTTCTGCACCTCTCGCTTCTTTCTGCACCCATCTTGCCTCTTTCTGCACCTCTGTTCTTTCTTTCTGCACTTCTTTTGTTTCTTTCTGCAACTCTTTCACTTCTTTCTGCATGCCTCTTGCTTCTTTCTGCACCACTCGTGCCTCTTTCACACCCTTCCTCCCTCTTTCTGCACCCCTCTTGCCTCTTTCTGCACCTATGTTCCTTCTTTCTGCACTTCTTTTGTTTCTTTCTGCACCTATCTTGTTTCTTTCTGTATCCGTCTTGCCTCTTTCTCTACCCCACTTCCCCCTGTCTGCCTCTCTGTTGCTTCTTTTTGCATTTCTCTTGTTTCTTTCTGCATCTCTCTTGGATCTTTCTGCACCCCTCATGTCTCTTTCTGCACCCCTCATCCCTCTTTCTGCACTCCTCTTGCCTCTTTCTCCACCCCTCATCCCTCTTTCTGTACCTCTGTTTCTTCTTTCTGTACTTCTCTTGATTCTTTCTGTACCTCTGTCCCTTCTTTCTGCCACCCTTGTGCCTCTTTCTGCACCCCTTTTCCCTCTTTCTGCTCCACTTGTGACTCTTTCTGCACCTTCTTTCTGTACTTCTTTTGTTTCTTTCTGCACATCTCTTGCTTATTTCTGCATCTCTCTTTCTCCTTTCTTCACCCCTCTTGCCTCTTTCTGCACCTCTGTTACTTCTTCCTGCACTTCTTTTGTTTCTTTCTGCAACTCTCTTGCTTCTTTCCATATCCCTTTTGCCTCTTTCTCTACCAAGCTTCCCCCTTTCTGTACCTCTGTTGCTTCTTTCTGCATCTCTGTCTCTTCTTTCTGCCACCCTTGTTCCTCTTTCTGCACCCCTCTTCCCTCTTTTTGCACCCTTTTGCCTCTTTCTGTACCTCTGTTGCTTCTTTATGCACCTCTCTTGCTTCGTTCTGCACTCCTTGTGGCTCTTTCACATCCCTCTTTCAGCACCCCTCTTCCCTCTTTCTGCACCCCTCTTGCCTCTTTCTGCACCTCTGTTCCTTCTTTCTGCACTTATTTTGATTCGTTCTGCACCTCTCTTGCTTCTTTCTGCACCCTCTTGCCTCTTTCACACCCCTCTTCCCTCTTTGTGCCCCCTCTTGCCTCTTTCTGCACCTCTGTTCCTTCTTTCGGCACTTCTTTTCCTTCTTTCTGCTCCTCTCGCTTCTTTCTGCACCCCTCTTGCTCTCTCAGCACCTCTGTTCCTTCTTTCTGCACTTCTTTTGTTTCTTTCTGCAGCTCTCATGTGTCTTTCTGCACCCCCTTCCCTCTTTCTCCAACCCTCTTCCCTCTTTCTGCACCTCTGTTGCTTCTTTCTGCACATCTCTTGCTTCTTTCTGCACCCCACGTGCCTCTTTCTGCACCCCTCTTCCCTCTTTTTGCACCCCTCTTGCCTCTTTCTGCACCTCTGTTGCTTCTTTCTGTACTCCTCTTGCATCTTTATGCACTCCTAGTGCCTCTTTCA
Organism: Calotriton arnoldi; assembly: GCA_963921515.1. Lineage (NCBI taxonomy): Eukaryota > Metazoa > Chordata > Amphibia > Caudata > Salamandridae > Calotriton > Calotriton arnoldi. Next base: position 1,065,294 of record CAWUFW010001171.1, read on the forward strand.
CTCCCATCTTCCCTCTTTGTGCACCCCTCTTGCCTCTTTCTGCACCTCTATTCCTTCTTTCTGTACTTCTTTTCTTTCTTTCTGCACCTCTCGCTTCTTTCTGCACCCATCTTGCCTCTTTCTGCACCTCTGTTCTTTCTTTCTGCACTTCTTTTGTTTCTTTCTGCAACTCTTTCGCTTCTTTCTGCATGCCTCTTGCTTCTTTCTGCACCACTCGTGCCTCTTTCACACCCTTCCTCCCTCTTTCTGCACCCCTCTTGCCTCTTTCTGCACCTATGTTCCTTCTTTCTGCACTTCTTTTGTTTCTTTCTGCACCTATCTTGTTTCTTTCTGTATCGGTCTTGCCTCTTTCTCTACCCCACTTCCCCCTGTCTGCCTCTCTGTTGCTTCTTTTTGCATTTCTCTTGTTTCTTTCTGCATCTCTCTTGGTTCTTTCTGCACCCCTCATGTCTCTTTCTGCACCCCTCATCCCTCTTTCTGTACCTCTGTTCCTTCTTTCTGTACTTCTCTTGATTCTTTCTGTACCTCTGTCCCTTCTTTCTGCCACCCTTTTGCCTCTTTCTGCACCCCTTTTCCCTCTTTCTGCTCCCCTTGTGACTCTTTCTGCACCTTCTTTCTGTACTTCTTTTGTTTCTTTCTGCACATCTCTTGCTTATTTCTGCATCTCTCTTTCTTCTTTCTTCACCCCTCTTGCCTCTTTCTGCACCTCTGTTACTACTTCCTGCACTTCTTTTGTTTCTTTCTGCAACTCTCTTGCTTCTTTCCATATCCCTTTTGCCTCTTTCTCTACCAAGCTTCCCCCTTTCTGTACCTCTGTTGCTTCTTTCTGCATCTCTGTCTCTTCTTTCTGCCACCCTTGTTCCTCTTTCTGCACCCCTCTTCCCTCTTTTTGCACCCCTTTTGCCTCTTTCTGTACCTCTGTTGCTTCTTTATGCACCTCTCTTGCTTCGTTCTGCACTCCTTGTGCCTCTTTCACATCCCTCTTTCAGCACCCCTCTTCCCTCTTTCTGCACCCCTCTTGCCTCTTTCTGCACCTCTGTTCCTTCTTTCTGCACTTATTTTGATTCGTTCTGCACCTCTCTTGCTTCTTTCTGCACCCCTCTTGCCTCTTTCTCTACCCCTCTTCCCCCTTTCAGCATCCCTGTGGCTTTTTCTGCACTTCTCTTGTCTCTTTCTCCACCCCTCTTCCCTCTTTCTGCACCTCTCTTGCTTCTTTCTGCACTTCATTTCTTTCTTTCTTTCTGCACCTCTTGCTTCTTTCTGCACCCCTCTTGCCTCTTTCTACACCTCTGTTTCTTCTTTCTGCACTTCTTTTGTTTCTTTCTGCAGCTCTCATGCGTCTTTCTGCACCCCCTTCCCTCTTTCTCCACTCCTCCACCCTCTTTCTGCACCCCTGTTGCCTCTTTCTGCACGTCTGCTCCTTTTTTCTTTACTTCTTTTGTTTCTTTCTGCATGTCTCTTTTTTCTTTCTGCACCCCTCTTCCATCTTTTTGCACCCCTTTTGCCTCTTTCTGCACCCCTCTTTGCTCTTTCTGCACCCCTCTTGCCTCTTTCTGCACCCCTGTTGCCTCTTTCTGCACCCCACTTCCACCTTTTTGCACCCCTCTTGCCTCTTTCTGCAAATCTGTTCCTTCATTCTGCACTTCTTTTGTTTCTTTCTGCACCTCTCGCTTCTTTCTGCACCCTCGTACCTCTTTCTGCACCCCTCTTCCATCTTTTGCACCCCTTTTGCTCTTTCTGCACCCCTCTAAGCTCTTTCTGCACCCCTCTTGCCTCTTTCTACACCTCTGTTGCTTCCTTCTGCACTCCTCTTGTTTCTTTCTACACCTCTCTTGCTTCTTTCTGCACCACTAGTGCTTCTTTCTGCACCCCTCTTCCGTCTGTTTGCACCCCTCTTACCTCTTTCTGCACTGCTGTTGCTTCTTTCTGCACTCCTCTTGCTTCTTTCTACACCTCTCTTGCTTCTTTCTGCACCACTGGTACTTCTTTCTGCACCCCTCTTCCCTCTTTCTGCACCCCTCTTGCCTCTTTCTGCACCTCTGTTCCTTCTTTCTGCACTTATTTTGTTCCTTTCTGCACCTCTCTTGCTTCTTTCTGCTCCCCTCTTGCCTCTTTCTCCACCCCTCTTCCTCTTTCTGCACCTCTCTTGTATCTTTCTGAACTTCATTTCTTTCTTTATTTCTGCACCTCTTGCTTCTTTCTGCACCCCTCTTGCCTCTTTCTACACCTCTGTTCCTTCTTTCTGCACTTCTTTTGTTTCTTTCTGCAGCTCTCATGCATCTTTCTGCACCCCTTCTCTCTTTCTTCACTCCTCCACCCTCTTTCTGCACCCCTGTTGCCTCCTTCTGCACATCTGCTCCTTTTTTCTTTACTTCTTTTGTTTCTTTCTGCATGTCCCTTTTTTCTTTCTGCACCCCTTGTACCTCTTTCTGCACCCCTCTTCCATCTTTTTGCACCCCTTTTGCCTCTTTCTGCACCCCTCTTGCCTCTTTCTGCACCCATGTTGCCTCTTTCTGAACGTCTGTTCCTTCTTTCTGTACTTCTTTTGTTTCTTTCTGTACGTCTTTTGCTTCTTTCTGCACTAATCGTACCTCTTTCTGCACCCCACTTCCATCTTTTTGCACCCTCTTGCCTCTTTCTGCAAATCTGTTCCTTCATTCTGCACTTCTTTTGTTTCTTTCTGCACCCCTCGTACCTCTTTCTGCACCCCTCTTCCATCTTTTTGCACCCCTTTTGCCTCTTTCTGCACCCCTCTAAGCTCTTTCTGCACCCCTCTTGCCTCTTTCTACACCTCTGTTGCTTCCTTCTGCATTCCTCTTGTTTCTTTCTACACCTCTCTTGCTTCTTTCTGCACCACTAGTGCTTCTTTCTGCATCCCTCTTCCGTCTGTTTGCACCCCTCTTACCTCTTTCTGCACTGCTGTTGCTTCTTTCTGCACTCATCTTGCTTCTTTCTACACCTCTCTTGCTTCTTTCTGCACCACTGGTGCTTCTTTCTGCACCCCTCTTCCCTCTTTCTGCACCCCTCTTGCCTCTTTCTGCACCTCTGTTCCATCTTTCTGCACTTATTTTGTTCCTTTCTGCACCTTTTTTTGCTTCTTTCTGCACCCCTCTTGCCTCTTTCTCCACCCCTCTTCCCCCTTTCTGCATCTCTGTTGCTTTTTTCTGCACTTCTCTTGTCTCTTGTCTCTTTCTCAACCACTCTTCCCTATTTCTGCACCTCTGTTGCTTCTTTCTGCACCTCTCTTGATTCTTTCTGCACTTCTTTTGTTTCTTTCTGCACCGCTCACTTCTTTCTGCACCCCTTTTGCCTCTTTCTGCACCCCTCTTCCCTCTTTCTGCATCCCTCTTGACTCTTTCTGCACCTCTGTTCCTTCTGTCTGCACTTCTTCTGTTTCTTTCTCCAGCTCTCTTGCTTCTTTCTGCAACCTCTTGCCTCCTAATCCACCCACCCACCCTCTTTCTGTGCCCCTGTTGCCTCTTTCTGCACCTCTGTCCTTTTTTACTGCACTTATTTTGTTTCTTTCTGCACATCTTTTGTTTCTTTCTGCACACCTCTTCCCTCTTTTTGCACCCCTATTGCCTCTTACTGCACCTCTGTTGCTTCTTTCTGCACTCCTCTTGCTTCTTTCTGCACCTCTCTTGCCACTTTCTCCATCCCTGTTCCCCCTTTTGCATCTCTGTTGCTTCTTTCTATACTTCTCTTGCCTCTTTCTCTACCCCTCATCCCTCTTTCTGCAACTCTGTTCCTTCTTTCTGCAACCCTTGTGCCTCTTTCTGCGCCCTCTTCCTTCTTTCATCACCCCTCTTGCCTCTTTCTGCACCTCTGTTCCCTCTTTCTGCACTTCTTTTGTTTCTTTCTGCAACTCCCTTGCTTCTTTCCGTATCCCTCTTGCCTCTTTCTCCACCCCACTTCCCCCTTTCTGCATCTCTGTTGCTTCTTTATTCATTTCACTTGCATCTTTCTACATCTCTCTTGCTTCTTTCTACACCCCTCATACTTCTTTCTGCAACCCTCATCCCTCTTCCTGCACTCCTCTTTCCTCTTTCTGCACCCCTCTTCCCTCTTTCTGCACCTCTCTTGCCCCGTTCTGCACCTCTGTTCCTTTTTTCTGCACTTATTTTGTTTCTTTCTGCACCTCTCTTGCTTCTTTCTGCACCCTCTTGCCTCTTTCTCCACCTTTCTTCCCACTTTCTGCATCTCTGTTGCTTTTTCTGCACTTCTCTTGTCTCTTTCTCCACCCCTCTTCCCTCTTCCTGCACCTCTGTTGCTTCTTTCTACACCTCTCTTGCTTCTTTCTGCACTTCTTTTGTTTCTTTCTGCACCTCTCACTTCTTTCTGTACCCCTTTTTCCTCTTTCAGCACCCCTCTTCCCTCTTTCTGCACCCCTCTTGCCTCTTTCTGCACCTCTGTTCCTTCTTTCTGCACTTCTTCTGTTTCTTTCTCCAGCTCTCTTGCTTCTTTTTGCAACCTCTTGCCTCTTACTCCACCCATCCACCCTCTTTCTGTGCCCCTGTTGCCTCTTTCTGCACCTCTGTTCTTTCTTTCTGTACTTATTTTGTTTCTTTCTGCACATCTTTTGTTTGTTTCTGCACACCTCTTCCCTCTTTTTGCATCCCTCTTGCCTCTTTCTGCACCTCTGTTGCTTCTTTCTGCACTCCTCTTGCTTCTTTCTGCACTCCTAGTGCCTCTTTCACACCCCTCTTCCCTCTTTGTGAACCCCTCTTGCCTCTTTCTGCACCTCTGTTCCGTCTTTCTGCACTTCTTTTCTTTCTTTCTGCTCCTCTTGCTTCTTTCTGCACCCCTCTTGCCTCTTTCAGCGCCTCTGTTCCTTCTTTCTGCACTTCTTTTGTTTCTTTCTGCAGCTCTCCTGTGTCTTTCTGCACCCCTTCCCTCTTTCTCCAACCCTCTTCCCTCTTTCTGCACCTCTGTTGCTTCTTTCTGCACGTCTCTTGCTTCTTTCTGCACTCCTCGTACCTCTTTCTCCACCCCTCTAACATCTTTTTGCAGCCCTCTTGCCTCTCTCTGCACCTGTGTTGCTTCTTTCTGCACTTCTTTTGTTTCTTTCTGCACTTCTCTTGCTTCTTTCTGTACCCCTCTTGCCACTTTCTCCACCCCTGTTCCCCCTTTTGCATCTCTGTTGTCTCGTTCTGCACCACTCGTGCCTCTTTCACACCCTTCCTCCCTCTTTCTGCACCCCTCTTGCCTCTTTCTGCACCTATGTTCCTTCTTTCTGCACTTCTTTTGTTTCTTTCTGCACCTATCTTGTTTCTTTCTGTATCCGTCTTGCCTCTTTCTCTACCCCACTTCCCCCTGTCTGCCTCTCTGTTGCTTCTTTTTGCATTTCTCTTGTTTCTTTCTGCATCTCTCTTGGATCTTTCTGCACCCCTCATGTCTCTTTCTGCACCCCTCATCCCTCTTTCTGCACTCCTCTTGCCTCTTTCTCCACCCCTCATCCCTCTTTCTGTACCTCTGTTTCTTCTTTCTGTACTTCTCTTGATTCTTTCTGTACCTCTGTCCCTTCTTTCTGCCACCCTTGTGCCTCTTTCTGCACCCCTTTCCCTCTTTCTGCTCCACTTGTGACTCTTTCTGCACCTTCTTTCTGTACTTCTTTTGTTTCTTTCTGCACATCTCTTGCTTATTTCTGCATCTCTCTTTCTCCTTTCTTCACCCCTCTTGCCTCTTTCTGCACCTCTGTTACTTCTTCCTGCACTTCTTTTGTTTCTTTCTGCAACTCTCTTGCTTCTTTCCATATCCCTTTTGCCTCTTTCTCTACCAAGCTTCCCCCTTTCTGTACCTCTGTTGCTTCTTTCTGCATCTCTGTCTCTTCTTTCTGCCACCCTTGTTCCTCTTTCTGCACCCCTCTTCCCTCTTTTGCACCCTTTTGCCTCTTTCTGTACCTCTGTTGCTTCTTTATGCACCTCTCTTGCTTCGTTCTGCACTCCTTGTGGCTCTTTCACATCCCTCTTTCAGCACCCCTCTTCCCTCTTTCTGCACCCCTCTTGCCTCTTTCTGCACCTCTGTTCCTTCTTTCTGCACTTATTTTGATTCGTTCTGCACCTCTCTTGCTTCTTTCTGCACCCCTCTTGCCTCTTTCACACCCCTCTTCCCTCTTTCTGCACCTCTCTTGCTTCTTTCTGCACCTCTGTTCCTTCTTTCGGCACTTCTTTTCCTTCTTTCTGCTCCTCTCGCTTCTTTCTGCACCCCTCTTGCTCTCTCAGCACCTCTGTTCCTTCTTTCTGCACTTCTTTTGTTTCTTTCTGCAGCTCTCATGTGTCTTTCTGCACCCCTTCCCTCTTTCTCCAACCCTCTTCCCTCTTTCTGCACCTCTGTTGCTTCTTTCTGCACATCTCTTGCTTCTTTCTGCACCCCACGTGCCTCTTTCTGCACCCCTCTTCCCTCTTTTTGCACCCCTCTTGCCTCTTTCTGCACCTCTGTTGCTTCTTTCTGTACTCCTCTTGCATCTTTATGCACTCCTAGTGCCTCTTTCACTCCCATCTTCCCTCTTTGTGCACCCCTCTTGCCTCTTTCTGCACCTCTATTCCTTCTTTCTGTACTTCTTTTCTTTCTTTCTGCACCTCTCGCTTCTTTCTGCACCCATCTTGCCTCTTTCTGCACCTCTGTTCTTTCTTTCTGCACTTCTTTTGTTTCTTTCTGCAACTCTTTCGCTTCTTTCTGCATGCCTCTTGCTTCTTTCTGCACCACTCGTGCCTCTTTCACACCCTTCCTCCCTCTTTCTGCACCCCTCTTGCCTCTTTCTGCACCTATGTTCCTTCTTTCTGCACTTCTTTTGTTTCTTTCTGCACCTATCTTGTTTCTTTCTGTATCGGTCTTGCCTCTTTCTCTACCCCACTTCCCCCTGTCTGCCTCTCTGTTGCTTCTTTTTGCATTTCTCTTGTTTCTTTCTGCATCTCTCTTGGTTCTTTCTGCACCCCTCATGTCTCTTTCTGCACCCCTCATCCCTCTTTCTGTACCTCTGTTCCTTCTTTCTGTACTTCTCTTGATTCTTTCTGTACCTCTGTCCCTTCTTTCTGCCACCCTTTTGCCTCTTTCTGCACCCCTTTTCCCTCTTTCTGCTCCCCTTGTGACTCTTTCTGCACCTTCTTTCTGTACTTCTTTTGTTTCTTTCTGCACATCTCTTGCTTATTTCTGCATCTCTCTTTCTTCTTTCTTCACCCTCTTGCCTCTTTCTGCACCTCTGTTACTACTTCCTGCACTTCTTTTGTTTCTTTCTGCAACTCTCTTGCTTCTTTCCATATCCCTTTTGCCTCTTTCTCTACCAAGCTTCCCCTTTCTGTACCTCTGTTGCTTCTTTCTGCATCTCTGTCTCTTCTTTCTGCCACCCTTGTTCCTCTTTCTGCACCCCTCTTCCCTCTTTTTGCACCCCTTTTGCCTCTTTCTGTACCTCTGTTGCTTCTTTATGCACCTCTCTTGCTTCGTTCTGCACTCCTTGTGCCTCTTTCACATCCCTCTTTCAGCACCCCTCTTCCCTCTTTCTGCACCCCTCTTGCCTCTTTCTGCACCTCTGTTCCTTCTTTCTGCACTTATTTTGATTCGTTCTGCACCTCTCTTGCTTCTTTCTGCACCCCTCTTGCCTCTTTCTCTACCCCTCTTCCCCCTTTCAGCATCCCTGTGGCTTTTTCTGCACTTCTCTTGTCTCTTTCTCCACCCCTCTTCCCTCTTTCTGCACCTCTCTTGCTTCTTTCTGCACTTCATTTCTTTCTTTCTTTCTGCACCTCTTGCTTCTTTCTGCACCCCTCTTGCCTCTTTCTACACCTCTGTTTCTTCTTTCTGCACTTCTTTTGTTTCTTTCTGCAGCTCTCATGCGTCTTTCTGCACCCCCTTCCCTCTTTCTCCACTCCTCCACCCTCTTTCTGCACCCCTGTTGCCTCTTTCTGCACGTCTGCTCCTTTTTTCTTTACTTCTTTTGTTTCTTTCTGCATGTCTCTTTTTTCTTTCTGCACCCCTCTTCCATCTTTTTGCACCCCTTTTGCCTCTTTCTGCACCCCTCTTTGCTCTTTCTGCACCCCTCTTGCCTCTTTCTGCACCCCTGTTGCCTCTTTCTGCACCCCACTTCCACCTTTTTGCACCCCTCTTGCCTCTTTCTGCAAATCTGTTCCTTCATTCTGCACTTCTTTTGTTTCTTTCTGCACCTCTCGCTTCTTTCTGCACCCCTCGTACCTCTTTCTGCACCCCTCTTCCATCTTTTTGCACCCCTTTTGCTCTTTCTGCACCCCTCTAAGCTCTTTCTGCACCCCTCTTGCCTCTTTCTACACCTCTGTTGCTTCCTTCTGCACTCCTCTTGTTTCTTTCTACACCTCTCTTGCTTCTTTCTGCACCACTAGTGCTTCTTTCTGCACCCCTCTTCCGTCTGTTTGCACCCCTCTTACCTCTTTCTGCACTGCTGTTGCTTCTTTCTGCACTCCTCTTGCTTCTTTCTACACCTCTCTTGCTTCTTTCTGCACCACTGGTACTTCTTTCTGCACCCCTCTTCCCTCTTTCTGCACCCCTCTTGCCTCTTTCTGCACCTCTGTTCCTTCTTTCTGCACTTATTTTGTTCCTTTCTGCACCTCTCTTGCTTCTTTCTGCTCCCCTCTTGCCTCTTTCTCCACCCCTCTTCCCTCTTTCTGCACCTCTCTTGTATCTTTCTGAACTTCATTTCTTTCTTTATTTCTGCACCTCTTGCTTCTTTCTGCACCCCTCTTGCCTCTTTCTACACCTCTGTTCCTTCTTTCTGCACTTCTTTTGTTTCTTTCTGCAGCTCTCATGCATCTTTCTGCACCCCCTTCTCTCTTTCTTCACTCCTCCACCCTCTTTCTGCACCCCTGTTGCCTCCTTCTGCACATCTGCTCCTTTTTTCTTTACTTCTTTTGTTTCTTTCTGCATGTCCCTTTTTTCTTTCTGCACCCCTTGTACCTCTTTCTGCACCCCTCTTCCATCTTTTTGCACCCCTTTTGCCTCTTTCTGCACCCCTCTTTGCTCTTTCTGCACCCCTCTTGCCTCTTTCTGCACCCATGTTGCCTCTTTCTGAACGTCTGTTCCTTCTTTCTGTACTTCTTTTGTTTCTTTCTGTACGTCTTTTGCTTCTTTCTGCACTAATCGTACCTCTTTCTGCACCCCACTTCCATCTTTTTGCACCCTCTTGCCTCTTTCTGCAAATCTGTTCCTTCATTCTGCACTTCTTTTGTTTCTTTCTGCACCCCTCGTACCTCTTTCTGCACCCTCTTCCATCTTTTGCACCCTTTTGCCTCTTTCTGCACCCCTCTAAGCTCTTTCTGCACCCCTCTTGCCTCTTTCTACACCTCTGTTGCTTCCTTCTGCATTCCTCTTGTTTCTTTCTACACCCTCTCTTGCTTCTTTCTGCACCACTAGTGCTTCTTTCTGCATCCTCTTCCGTCTGTTTGCACCCCTCTTACCTCTTTCTGCACTGCTGTTGCTTCTTTCTGCACTCATCTTGCTTCTTTCTACACCTCTCTTGCTTCTTTCTGCACCACTGGTGCTTCTTTCTGCACCCCTCTTCCCTCTTTCTGCACCCCTCTTGCCTCTTTCTGCACCTCTGTTCCATCTTTCTGCACTTATTTTGTTCCTTTCTGCACCTTTTTTGCTTCTTTCTGCACCCCTCTTGCCTCTTTCTCCACCCCTCTTCCCCCTTTCTGCATCTCTGTTGCTTTTTTCTGCACTTCTCTTGTCTCTTGTCTCTTTCTCAACCACTCTTCCCTATTTCTGCACCTCTGTTGCTTCTTTCTGCACCTCTCTTGATTCTTTCTGCACTTCTTTTGTTTCTTTCTGCACCGCTCACTTCTTTCTGCACCCCTTTGCCTCTTTCTGCACCCCTCTTCCTCTTTCTGCATCCCTCTTGACTCTTTCTGCACCTCTGTTCCTTCTGTCTGCACTTCTTCTGTTTCTTTCTCCAGCTCTCTTGCTTCTTTCTGCAACCTCTTGCCTCCTAATCCACCCACCCACCCTCTTTCTGTGCCCCTGTTGCCTCTTTCTGCACCTCTGTCCTTTTTTACTGCACTTATTTTGTTTCTTTCTGCACATCTTTTGTTTCTTTCTGCACACCTCTTCCCTCTTTTTGCACCCCTATTGCCTCTTACTGCACCTCTGTTGCTTCTTTCTGCACTCCTCTTGCTTCTTTCTGCACCTCTCTTGCCACTTTCTCCATCCCTGTTCCCCCTTTTTGCATCTCTGTTGCTTCTTTCTATACTTCTCTTGCCTCTTTCTCTACCCCTCATCCCTCTTTCTGCAACTCTGTTCCTTCTTTCTGCAACCCTTGTGCCTCTTTCTGCGCCCCTCTTCCTTCTTTCATCACCCCTCTTGCCTCTTTCTGCACCTCTGTTCCCTCTTTCTGCACTTCTTTTGTTTCTTTCTGCAACTCCCTTGCTTCTTTCCGTATCCCTCTTGCCTCTTTCTCACCCCACTTCCCCCTTTCTGCATCTCTGTTGCTTCTTTATTCATTTCACTTGCATCTTTCTACATCTCTCTTGCTTCTTTCTACACCCCTCATACTTCTTTCTGCAACCCTCATCCCTCTTCCTGCACTCCTCTTTCCTCTTTCTGCACCCCTCTTCCCTCTTTCTGCACCTCTCTTGCCCCGTTCTGCACCTCTGTTCCTTTTTTCTGCACTTATTTTGTTTCTTTCTGCACCTCTCTTGCTTCTTTCTGCACCCCTCTTGCCTCTTTCTCCACCTTTCTTCCCACTTTCTGCATCTCTGTTGCTTTTTTCTGCACTTCTCTTGTCTCTTTCTCCACCCCTCTTCCCTCTTCCTGCACCTCTGTTGCTTCTTTCTACACCTCTCTTGCTTCTTTCTGCACTTCTTTTGTTTCTTTCTGCACCTCTCACTTCTTTCTGTACCCCTTTTTCCTCTTTCAGCACCCCTCTTCCCTCTTTCTGCACCCCTCTTGCCTCTTTCTGCACCTCTGTTCCTTCTTTCTGCACTTCTTCTGTTTCTTTCTCCAGCTCTCTTGCTTCTTTTTGCAACCTCTTGCCTCTTACTCCACCCATCCACCCTCTTTCTGTGCCCCTGTTGCCTCTTTCTGCACCTCTGTTCTTTCTTTCTGTACTTATTTTGTTTCTTTCTGCACATCTTTTGTTTTGTTTCTGCACACCTCTTCCCTCTTTTTGCATCCCTCTTGCCTCTTTCTGCACCTCTGTTGCTTCTTTCTGCACTCCTCTTGCTTCTTTCTGCACTCCTAGTGCCTCTTTCACACCCCTCTTCCCTCTTTGTGAACCCCTCTTGCCTCTTTCTGCACCTCTGTTCCGTCTTTCTGCACTTCTTTTCTTTCTTTCTGCTCCTCTTGCTTCTTTCTGCACCCCTCTTGCCTCTTTCAGCGCCTCTGTTCCTTCTTTCTGCACTTCTTTTGTTTCTTTCTGCAGCTCTCCTGTGTCTTTCTGCACCCCCTTCCCTCTTTCTCCAACCCTCTTCCCTCTTTCTGCACCTCTGTTGCTTCTTTCTGCACGTCTCTTGCTTCTTTCTGCACTCCTCGTACCTCTTTCTCCACCCCCTCTAACATCTTTTTGCAGCCCTCTTGCCTCTCTCTGCACCTGTGTTGCTTCTTTCTGCACTTCTTTTGTTTCTTTCTGCACTTCTCTTGCTTCTTTCTGTACCCCTCTTGCCACTTTCTCCACCCCTGTTCCCCCTTTTGCATCTCTGTTGTCTCGTTCAGCACTTCTCTTGCCTCTTTCACACCCCTATTCCCTCTTTATGCACCACTCCTGCCTCTTTCTGCACCTTTGTTCCTTCTTTCTGCACTTCTTTTCTTTCTTTCTGCACCTCTCTTGCTTCTTTCTGCACCCCTCTTGCCTCTTTCTCCACCCCACTTCCCCCTTTCTCCATCTCTGTTGCTTCTTTCTGCACTTCCTTTGTCTCTTTCTCTACTCCTCTTCCCTTTTTCTGCACCTCTGTTGATTCTTTCTGCATGTCTCTTGCTTCTTTAAGCACCCATTGTGCCTCTTTCTGCACCCCTCATCCCACTTTCTGCACTCCTCTTGCCTCTTTCTGTACCCCTCTTCCCTCTGTTTGCACCCCTCCTGCCTCTACCTGCACCTCTGTTCCTTCTTTCTGCACTTCTTTTCTTCTATCTGCACCTCTGGCTTTTTTCTGCACCCCTTTAACCTCTTTCTGTACCCCTCTTGCCTCTTTCTGCACCTCTGTTCCTTCTTTCTGCACTTCTTTTCTTTCTATCTGCACCTCTGGCTTTTTTCTGCACCCATTTTACCTCTTTCTGTACCCCTCTTGCCTCTTTCTGCACCTCTTTTCCTTCTTTCTGTACTTCTTTTGCTTCTTTCTGCAGCTCTCATGCTTCTTTCTGCACTTCCTTGCCTCTTTCTCAACTCCTCTTCCCTCTTTCTTCACCCCTGTTGCCTCTTTCTGCACCTCTGTTCCTTCGTTCTGCACTTCTTTTATTTCTTGTTGCATGTCTCTAGCTTCTTTCTGCACCCCTCGTGCCTCTTTCTGCACCCCTCATCCCTCTTTCTGCACTCCTCTTGACTCTTTCTGCACCCCTCTTCCCTCTTTCTGCACTCCTCTTGCCTCTTTCTACACCTCTCTTGCTTCTTTCTCCAGCACTCGTGCTTCTTTCTGCACACCTCTTGCCACTTTCTCCACTCCTGTTCCCCCTTTTGCATCTCTCTTGCTTCTTTCTGCACTTCTCTTGCCTGTTTCTCTACCCCTCATCCCTCTTTCTGCACCCCTCTTGCCTCTTTCACGCAGCTCTGTTCCTTATTTCTGCACTTTTTGTTTCTTTCTGCAACTCTCTTGCTTCTTTCTGCATGCCTCTTGCTTCTTTCTGGCACCCTTCGTGCCTCTTACTGCAACCCTCTTCCTCTTTTTGCACCCCTCTTGCCTCTTTCTGCACCTCTGTTGCTTCTTTCAGCACTCCTCTTGCTTCTATCTGCACCTCTGTTCCTTCTTTCTGTACTTTTTTTGTTTCTTTTTGCAACTGTCTCGCTTCTTTCTGTTTCCCTCTTGCCTTATTCTCCACCCCACTTCCCCCTTTCTGCATCTCTGTTGCTTCTTTATGCACTTCTCTTGCTTCTTTCTGCACCTCTCTTGCTTCTTTCTGCACACCTGGTGCCTCTTTCCACTTCCCTCTTCCCTCTTTCTGCACTCCTCTTGCCTCTTTCTGCACCTCTGTTGCTTCTATCTGCACTTCTTTTGTTTCTTTCTGCACCTCTCTTGCTTCTTTCTGTACCCCTCTTGCCTCTTTCCCCACCCCTCTTCCGCCTTTTTCATCTCTGTTGCTTCTTTCTGCACTTCGCTTGCCTCTTTCTCCACCCCTCATCTGTCTTTCTGCACCTCTGTTGCTTCTTTCTGCACTTCTCTTGCTGATTTTTGCACCTCTCTTGCTTCTTTCTGCACCCCTTGTGCCTCTTTCTGCACCCCTCTTCCCTCTTTCTGAATCCCTCTTGCCTCTTTTTGCACCTCTATTCCTTCTTTCTGCACTTCTTTTGTATCTTTCTGTATGTCTTGCTTCTTTATGTACCCCTTGTGCCTCTTTCTGCACCCCTCTTTTTGCACCCCTCTTGCCTCTATCTGCACCTCTGTTGCTCCTTTCTGCACTCCTCTGCCTCTTTCTAAACCTCTCTTGCTTCTTTCTCCAGCACTCGTGCTCCTTTCTGCACCCCTCTTGCCTCTTTCTGCACCTCTGTTGCTTCTTTCAGCACTCCTCTTGCTTCTTTCTGCACCTCTGTTCCTTCTTTCTGTACATTTTTGTTTCTTTTTGCAACTCTTTCGCTTCTTTCTGTTTCCTCTTGCCTTATTCTCCACCTCACTTCCCCCGTTTTGCATCTCTGTTGCTTCTTTCTGCACCTCTCTTGCTTCTTTCTGCACACCTGGTGCCTCTTTCCGCTTCCCTCTTCCCTCTTTCTGCACTCCTCTTGCCTCTTTCTGCACCTCTGTTGCTTCTATTTGCACTTCTTTTGTTTCTTTCTGCACCTCTCTTGCTTCTTTCTGCACCCCTCTTGCCTCTTTCGCCACCCCTCTTCTGCCTTTTTCATCTCTTGTTGCTTCTTTCTGCACTTCGCTTGCCTCTTTCTCCGCCCCTCATCTGTTTTTCTGCACCTCTGTTGCTTCTTTCTGCACTTCTCTTGCTCATTTTTGCACCTCTCTTGCTTCTTTCTGCACCCCTTGTGCCTCTTTCTGCACCCCTCTTCCATCTTTCTGAACCCCTCTTGCCTCTTTCTGCACCTCTGTTGCTTCTTTCAGCACTCCTCTTGCTTCTTTCTGCACCTCTGTTCCTTCTTTCTGTACTTTTTTTGTTTCTTTTTGCAACTCTTTCGCTTCTTTCTGTTTCCCTCTTGCCTTATTCTCCACCTCACTTCCCCCGTTTTGCATCTCTGTTGCTTCTTTCTGCACCTCTCTTGCTTCTTTCTGCACACCTGGTGCCTCTTTCCGCTTCCCTCTTCCCTCTTCCCTCTTTCTGCACTCCTCTTGCCTCTTTCTGCACCTCTGTTGCTTCTATTTGCACTTCTTTTGTTTCTTTCTGCACCTCTCTTGCTTCTTTCTGCACCCCTCTTGCCTCTTTCGCCACCCCTCTTCTGCCTTTTTCATCTCTGTTGCTTCTTTCTGCACTTCGCTTGCCTCTTTCTCCGCCCCTCATCTGTTTTTCTGCACCTCTGTTGCTTCTTTCTGCACTTCTCTTGCTCATTTCTGCACCCCTCATCCCTCTTTCTGCACTCCTCTTGACTCTTTCTGCACCCCTCTTCCCTCTTTCTGCACTCCTCTTGCCTCTTTCTACACCTCTCTTGCTTCTTTCTCCAGCACTCGTGCTTCTTTCTGCACCCCTCTTGCCACTTTCTTCACTCCTGTTCCCCCTTTTTGCATCTCTCTTGCTTCTTTCTGCACTTCTCTTGCCTCTTTCTCTACCCTCATCCCTCTTTCTGCACACCTCTTGCCTCTTTCCGCAGCTCTGTTCCTTTTTTCTGCACTTCTTTTGTTTCTTTCTGCAACTCTCTTGCTTCTTTCTGCATGCCTCTTGCTTCTTTCTGGACCACCCCTGCCTCTTTCACACCCCTCTTCCCTCTTTCTGCACCCCTCTTGCCTCTTTCTGCACCTCTGTTCCTTCTTTCTGCACTTCTTTTGTTTCTTGTTGCACGTCTCTTGCTTCTTTCTGCACCTCTCGTGCCTCTTACTGCACCCCTTTTCCATCTTTTTGCAGCACTCTTGCCTCTTTCTGCACCTGTGTTGCTTCTTTCTGAACTTCTTTTGTTTCTTCCTGCACCTCTCTTGCTTCTTTCTGCACTTCTCTTGCCTCTTTCACACCCATATTCCCTCTTTCTGCACCCTTCTTGCCTGTTTCTGCACCTCTGTTCCTTCGTTCTTCACTTCTTTTGTTTCTTTCTACACCTCTCTTGTTTCTTTCTGTATCCCTCTTGCCTCTTTCTCCACCCCACTTCCCCCCTTCTGCATCTCTGTTGCTTCTTTATGCATTTATTTTGCTTCTTTCTGCATCTCTCTAGCTTCTTTCTGCACCCCTCGTGCCTCTTTCTGCACCCCTCATCCCTCTTTCTGCACTCCTCTTGACTCTTTCTGCACCCCTCTTCCCTCTTTCTGCACTCCTCTTGCCTCTTTCTACACCTCTCTTGCTTCTTTCTCCAGCACTCGTGCTTCTTTCTGCACACCTCTTGCCACTTTCTCCACTCCTGTTCCCCTTTTGCATCTCTCTTGCTTCTTTCTGCACTTCTCTTGCCTGTTTCTCTACCCCTCATCCCTCTTTCTGCACCCCTCTTGCCTCTTTCCGCAGCTCTGTTCCTTATTTCTGCACTTTTTTTGTTTCTTTCTGCAACTCTCTTGCTTCTTTCTGCATGCCTCTTGCTTCTTTCTGGCACCCTTCGTGCCTCTTACTGCAACCCTCTTCCCTCTTTTTGCACCCCTCTTGCCTCTTTCTGCACCTCTGTTGCTTCTTTCAGCACTCCTCTTGCTTCTATCTGCACCTCTGTTCCTTCTTTCTGTACTTTTTTTGTTTCTTTTTGCAACTGTCTCGCTTCTTTCTGTTTCCCTCTTGCCTTATTCTCCACCCCACTTCCCCCTTTCTGCATCTCTGTTGCTTCTTTATGCACTTCTCTTGCTTCTTTCTGCACCTCTCTTGCTTCTTTCTGCACACCTGGTGCCTCTTTCCACTTCCCTCTTCCCTCTTTCTGCACTCCTCTTGCCTCTTTCTGCACCTCTGTTGCTTCTATCTGCACTTCTTTGTTTCTTTCTGCACCTCTCTTGCTTCTTTCTGTACCCCTCTTGCCTCTTTCCCCACCCTCTTCCGCCTTTTTCATCTCTGTTGCTTCTTTCTGCACTTCGCTTGCCTCTTTCTCCACCCCTCATCTGTCTTTCTGCACCTCTGTTGCTTCTTTCTGCACTTCTCTTGCTGATTTTTGCACCTCTCTTGCTTCTTTCTGCACCCCTTGTGCCTCTTTCTGCACCCTCTTCCCTCTTTCTGAATCCCTCTTGCCTCTTTTTGCACCTCTATTCCTTCTTTCTGCACTTCTTTTGTATCTTTCTGTATGTCTTGCTTCTTTATGTACCCCTTGTGCCTCTTTCTGCACCCCTCTTTTTGCACCCTCTTGCCTCTATCTGCACCTCTGTTGCTCCTTTCTGCACTCCTCTGCCTCTTTCTAAACCTCTCTTGCTTCTTTCTCCAGCACTCGTGCTCCTTTCTGCACCCCTCTTGCCTCTTTCTGCACCTCTGTTGCTTCTTTCAGCACTCCTCTTGCTTCTTTCTGCACCTCTGTTCCTTCTTTCTGTACTTTTTTTGTTTCTTTTTGCAACTCTTTCGCTTCTTTCTGTTTCCCTCTTGCCTTATTCTCCACCTCACTTCCCCCGTTTTGCATCTCTGTTGCTTCTTTCTGCACCTCTCTTGCTTCTTTCTGCACACCTGGTGCCTCTTTCCGCTTCCCTCTTCCCTCTTCTCTCTTTCTGCACTCCTCTTGCCTCTTTCTGCACCTCTGTTGCTTCTATTTGCACTTCTTTTGTTTCTTTCTGCACCTCTCTTGCTTCTTTCTGCACCCCTCTTGCCTCTTTCGCCACCCCTCTTCTGCCTTTTTCATCTCTGTTGCTTCTTTCTGCACTTCGCTTGCCTCTTTCTCCGCCCCTCATCTGTTTTTCTGCACCTCTGTTGCTTCTTTCTGCACTTCTCTTGCTCATTTTTGCACCTCTCTTGCTTCTTTCTGCACCCCTCGTGCCTCTTTCTGCACCCCTCTTCCATCTTTCTGAACCCCTCTTGCCTCTTTCTGCACCTCTATTCTTTCTTTCTGTACTTCATTTGTATCTTTCTGCACGTCTCTTGCTTCTTTATGTACCCCTCGTGCCTCCTTCTGCACCCCTCTTTTTGCACCCCTCTTGCCTCTGCACCTCTGTTGCTTCTTTCTGCACTCCTCTTGCCTCTTTCTACACCTCTCTTGCTTCTTTCTCCAGCATTCGTGCTTCTTTCTGCACCCCTCTTGCCACTTTCTCCACTCCTGTTCCCCCTTTTTGCATCTCTCTTGCTTCTTTCTGCACTTCTCTTGCCTCTTTCTCTACCCTCATCCCTCTTTCTGCACACCTCTTGCCTCTTTCCGCAGCTCTGTTCCTTTTTTCTGCACTTCTTTTGTTTCTTTCTGCAACTCTCTTGCTTATTTCTGCATGCCTCTTGCTTCTTTCTGGACCACTCCTGCCTCTTTCACACCCCTCTTCCCTCTTTCTGCACCTCTGTTCCTTCTTTCTGCACTTCTTTTGTTTCTTGTTGCACGTCTCTTGCTTCTTTCTGCACCCCTCGTGCCTCTTACTGCACCCCTCTTCCATCTTTTTGCAGCACTCTTGCCTCTTTCTGCACCTGTGTTGCTTCTTTCTGCACTTCTTTTGTTTCTTCCTGCACCTCTCTTGCTTCTTTCTGCACTTCTCTTGCCTCTTTCACACCCATATTCCCTCTTTCTGCACCCTTCTTGCCTGTTTCTGCACCTCTGTTCCTTCGTTCTGCACTTCTTTTGTTTCTTTCTACACCTCTCTTGTTTCTTTCTGTATCCCTCTTGCCTCTTTCTCCACCCCACTTCCCCCCTTCTGCATCTCTGTTGCTTCTTTATGCATTTCTTTTGCTTCTTTCTGCATCTCTCTAGCTTCTTTCTGCACCCCTCGTGCCTCTTTCTGCACCCCTCATCCCTCTTTCTGCACTCCTCTTGACTCTTTCTGCACCCCTCTTCCCTCTTTCTGCACTCCTCTTGCCTCTTTCTACACCTCTCTTGCTTCTTTCTCCAGCACTCGTGCTTCTTTCTGCACACCTCTTGCCACTTTCTCCACTCCTGTTCCCCCTTTTGCATCTCTCTTGCTTCTTTCTGCACTTCTCTTGCCTGTTTCTCTACCCCTCATCCCTCTTTCTGCACCCCTCTTGCCTCTTTCCGCAGCTCTGTTCCTTATTTCTGCACTTTTTTTTGTTTCTTTCTGCAACTCTCTTGCTTCTTTCTGCATGCCTCTTGCTTCTTTCTGGACCCCTCTTGCCTCTTTCACACCCCTCTTCCCTCTTTCTGCACCCCTCTTGCCTCTTTCTGCACCTCTGTTCCTTCTTTATGCACTTCTTTTGTTTCTTGTTGCACCTCTCTTGATTCTTTCTGCACTTCTTTTGTTTCTTTCTGCACCACTCACTTCTTTCTGCACCCCTTTTGCCTCTTTCTGCACCCCTCTTCCCTCTTTCTGCATCCCTCTTGACTCTTTCTGCACCTCTGTTCCTTCTATCTGCACTTCTTCTGTTTCTTTCTCCAGCTCTCTTGCTTCTTTCTGCAACCTCTTGCCTCTTAATCCACCCACCCACCCTCTTTCTGTGCCCCTGTTGCCTCTTTCTGCACCTCTGTCCTTTTTTACTGCACTTATTTTGTTTCTTTCTGCACATCTTTTGTTTCTTTCTGCACACCTCTTCCCTCTTTTGCACCCTATTGCCTCCTTACTGCACCTCTGTTGCTTCTTTCTGCACTCCTCTTGCTTCTTTCTGCACCTCTCTTGCCACTTTCTCCATCCCTGTTCCCCTTTTTGCATCTCTGTTGCTTCTTTCTACACTTCTCTTGCCTCTTTCTCCACCCCTCATCCCTCTTTCTGCAACTCTGTTGCTTCTTTCTGCACTTCTCTTGCTTCTTTCTGCACCTCTGTTCCTTCTTTCTGCAACCCTTGTGCCTCTTTCTGCACCCCTCTTCCTTCTTTCATCACCCCTCTTGCCTCTTTCTGCACCTCTGTTCCCTCTTTCTGCACTTCTTTTGTTTCTTTCTGCAACTCTCTTGCTTCTTTCCGTATCCCTCTTGCCTCTTTCTCCACCCCACTTCCCCCTTTCTGCATCTCTGTTGCTTCTTTATTCATTTCACTTGCTTCTTTCTGCATCTCTCTTGCTTCTTTCTACACCCCTCATACTTCTTTCTGCAACCCTCATCCCTCTTCCTGCACTCCTCTTTCCTCTTTCTGCACCCCTCTTCCCTCTTTCTGCACCTCTCTTGCACCATTCTGCACCTCTGTTCCTTTTTTCTGCACTTATTTTGTTTCTTTCTGCACCTCTCTTGCTTCTTTCTGCACCCCTCTTGCCTCTTTCTCCACCCTTCTTCCCTCTTTCTGCATCTCTGTTGCTTTTTCTGCACTTCTCTTGTCTCTTTCTCCACCCCTCTTCCCTCTTCCTGCACCTCTGTTGCTTCTTTCTACACCTCTCTTGCTTCTTTCTGCACTTCTTTTGTTTCTTTCTGCACCCCTCACTTCTTTCTGTACCCCTTTTTCCTCTTTCAGCACCCCTCTTCCCTCTTTCTGCACCCCTCTTGCCTCTTTCTGCACCTCTGTTCCTTCTTTCTGCACTTCTTCTGTTTCTTTCTCCAGCTCTCTTGCTTCTTTCTGCAACCTCTTGCCTCATACTCCACCCATCCACCCTCTTTCTGTACCCCTGTTGCCTCTTTCTGCACCTCTGTTCTTTCTTTCTGTACTTATTTTGTTTCTTTCTGCACATCTTTTGTTTGTTTCTGCACACCTCTTCCCTCTTTTTGCATCCCTCTTGCCTCTTTCTGCACCTCTGTTGCTTCTTTCTGCATTCGTCTTGCTTCTTTCTGCACTCCTAGTGCCTCTTTCACACCCCTCTTCCCTCTTTGTGCACCCCTCTTGCCTCTTTCTGCACCTCTGTTCCGTCTTTCTGCACTTCTTTTCTTTCTTTCTGCTCCTCTTGCTTCTTTCTGCACCCCTCTTGCCTCTTTCAGCGCCTCTGTTCCTTCTTTCTGCACTTCTTTTCTTTCTTTCTGCAGCTCTCATGTGTCTTTCTGCACCCCCTTCCCTCTTTCTCCAACCCTCTTCCCTCTTTCTGCACCTCTGTTGCTTCTTTCTGCACGTCTCTTGCTTCTTTCTGCACCCCTCGTACCTCTTTCTCCACCCCCTCTAACATCTTTTTGCAGCCCTCTTGCCTCTCTCTGCACCTGTGTTGCTTCTTTCTGCACTTCTTTTGTTTCTTTCTGCACTTCTCTTGTTTCTTTCTGTATCCCTCTTGCCTCTTTCTCCACCCCACTTCCCCCCTTCTGCATCTCTGTTGCTTCTTTATGCATTTCTTTTGCTTCTTTCTGCATCTCTCTAGCTTCTTTCTGCACCCCTCGTGCCTCTTTATGCACCCCTCTTCCCTCTTTCTGAACCCCTCTTGCCTCTTTCTGCACCTCTATTCCTTCTTTCTGTACTTCTTTTGTATCTTTCTGCACGTCTCTTGCTTCTTTATGTACCCCTCGTGCCTCCTTCTGCACCCCTCTTTTTGCACCCCTCTTGCCTCTATCTGCACCTCTGTTGCTTCTTTCTGCACTCCTCTTGCCTCTTTCTACACCTCTCTTGCTTCTTTCTCCAGCACTCGTGCTTCTCTCTGCACCCCTCTTACCACTTTCTCCACTCCTGTTCCCCCTTTTTGCATCTCTCTTGCTTCTTTCTGCACTTCTCTTGCCTCTTTCTCTACCCCTCATCCCTCTTTCTGCACCCCTCTTGCCTCTTTCCGCAGCTCTGTTCCTTTTTTCTGCACTTCTTTTGTTTCTTTCTGCAACTCTCTTGCTTCTTTCTGCATGCCTCTTGCTTCTTTCTGGACCCCTCCTGCCTCTTTCACACCCCTCTTCCCTCTTTCTGCACCTCTCTTGCCTCTTTCTGCACCTCTGTTCCTTCTTTCTGCACTTCTTTTGTTTCTTGTTGCACATCTCTGGCTTCTTTCTGCACCCCTTGTGCCTCTTACTGTACCCCTCTTCCCTCTTTTTGCACCCCTCTTGCCTCTTTCTGCACCTCTGTTGCTTCTTTCAGCACTCCTCTTGCTTCTTTCTGCACCTCTGTTCCTTCTTTCTGTACTTCTTTTGTTTCTTTCTGCAACTCTCTTGCTTCTTTCTGTTTCCCTCTTGCCTTATTCTCCACCCCACTTCCCCCTTTCTGCATCTCTGTTGCTTCTTTATGCACTTCTCTTGCTTCTTTATGCACTTCTCTTGCTTCTTTCTGCACCTCTCTAGCTTCTTTATGCACTCCTCTTGCCTCTTTCTGCACCTCTCTTGCTTCTTTCTGCACCCCTCTTGCCTCTTTCTCCACCCCTCTACCCCCTTTTTCATCTCTGTTGCTTCTTTCTGCACTTCACTTGCCTCTTTCTCCGCCCCTCATCTGTCTTTCTGCACCTCTGTTGCTTCTTTCTGCGCTTCTCTTGCTGATTTTTGCACCTCTCTTGCTTCTTTCTGCACCCCTCGTGCCTCTTTCTGCACCTCTCTTCCCTCTTTCTGAACCCCTCTTGCCTCTTTCTGCACATCTATTCCTTCGTTCTGTACTTCTTTTGTTTCTTTCTCCACATCTTTTGCTTCTTTATGTACCCCTCGTGCCTCTTTCTACACCCCTCTTCCATCTTTTTGCACCCCTCTTGCCTCTATCTGCACCTCTCTTGCTTCTTTCTGCACTCCTCTTTTCTCTTTCTACACCTCTCTTGCTTCTTTCTGCACCAGTCGTGCTTCTTTCTGAACCCCTTTTGCCACTTTTTCCACCCCTGTTCCCCCGTTTTGCATCTCTCTTGCTTCTTTCTGCACTTCGCTTGCCTATTTCTCTACCCCTCATCCCACTTTCTGCACCTCTGTTGCTTCTTTCTGCACTTCTCTTGCTACTTTCTGCACCTCTGTATCTTCTTTCTGCAACCCTTGTGCCTCTTTCTGCACACCTCTACCCTCTTTCTGCACCCCTCTTGCCTCTTTCCGCACCTCTGTTCCTTTTTTCTGCAGTTATTTTGTTTCTTTCTGCAACTCTCTTGCTTTTTTCTGCACGCCTCTTGCTTCTTTCTGAACCCCTCCTGCCTCTTTCACACCCCTCTTCCCTCTTTCTGCACCCCTCTTTCCTCTTTCTGTACCTCTGTTTCTTCTTTCTGCACTTCTTTTGTTTCTTTCTGCACCTCCCATGTTTCTATCTGTATCCCTCTTGCCTCTTTCTCCACCCCACTTCCCCCTTTCTTTATCTCTGTTGCTTCTTTATGCACCCCTCTTCCCTCTTTCTGCATCTCTCTTGCTTCTTTCTGCACCCCTCGTGCCTCTTTGTGCACCCCTCATCCCTCTTTCTGCACTCCTCTTGCCTCTTTCTGCAACTCTGTTGCTTCTTTCTGCACTTCTTTTGTTTCTTTCTGCAACCCTCTTGCCTCTTTCTGCACCTCTGTTCCTTCTTTCTGCACTTCTTTTGTTTCTTTCTGCAGCTCTCTTGCTTCTTGCTGTACCCCCTTGCCTCTTTCTCTACCCCTCTTCCCTCTTTCTCCACCCCTTTTTCCTCTTTCTGCACCTCTGTTCCTTCTTTCTGCACTTCTTGTGTTTCTTTCTGCACATCTCTTGCTTTTTTCTGCACCCCTCGTGCCTCTTTCTGCACCCCTCTTCCCTCTTTTTACACCCCTCTTGTTTCTTTCTACACCTCGGTTGCTTCTTTCTGCACCCCTCTTCCTTCTTTTTGTACCATTCTTATCTCTTTCTGCACCTCTGTTGCTTCTTTTTGCACTACTCTTCCTTCTTTCTGCACCTCTTTGGTTCTTCCTGCACCCTTCTTCCCTCTTTCTGCACCCCTTTTGCCTCTTTCTGCTCCTCTGTTCCTTCTTTCTGCTCTTCTTTTGTTTCTTTCTGTACCTCTCTTGCTTCTTTCTGCACCCCCTTGCCTCTTTTTCCACCCCTCTTCCCCCTTTTTTCATTTCTGTTGCTTCTTTCTGCACTTCGCTTGCCACTTTCTCCGTCCTTCATTGGTCTTTTTGCACCCCTCTTGCCTCTTTCTGCGCCTCTGTTGCTTCTTTCTGCACTACTCTTGCTTCTTTCTGCACCTATTTGCTTCTTTCTGCACCACTCGTGCTTTATTCTGCACCCCTCTTCCCTCTTTCTGCACCCCTCTTGTCTCTTTCTGCACCTCTGTTCCTTCTTTCTGCTTTTCTTTTGTTTTTTTCTGCACCTCTCTTGCTTCTTTCTGCATCCCTCTTGCCTCTTTCTCCACCCCTTTTCCCCCTTTTTTAATCTCTGTTGCTTCTTTCTGCACTTTGCTTGCCTCTTTCTCCGCCCCTCATCCGTCTTTCTGCACCTCTGTTCCTTCTTTCTGCACTTCTCTTGCTGATGTCTGCACCTCTCTTGCTTCTTTCTGCACCCCTTGTGCCTCTTTCTGCACCCCTCTTCCCTCTTTCTAAACTCCTCTTGCCTCTTTCTGCACCTCTGTTCCTTCTTTCTGTACTTCTTTTGTTTCTTTCTGCACATCTCTTGCTTCTTTCTGTACCCCTCGTGCCTCTTTCTGCAACCCTCTTCCCTCTTTTTGCACCCCTCTTGCCTCTTTCTGTACCTCTGTTGCTTCTTTCTGCACTACTCTTGCTTCTTTCTACAGCTCTCTTGCTTCTTTCTGCACCACTCGTGCTTCTTTCTGCACCCCTCTTCCCTCTTTCTGCACCCCTCTTGCCTATTTCTGCACCTCTGTACCTTCTTTTTGCACTTCTTTTGTTTCTTTCTGCACCTCTCTTGCTTCTTTCTGCACCCCTCTTGCCACTTTCTCCACCCCTGTTTCCTCTTTTTGCATTTCTGTTGCTTTTTTCTGCACCTCTCTTGCCCCTTTATCTACCCCTCATCCCTCTTTCTGCACCGCTTCATTCTGCACTTCTCTGGCTATTTTCTGCACCTCTGTCCCTTCTTTCTGAAACCCTTGTGCCTCTTTCTGCACCCCTCTTACCTCTTTCTGCACCCTTCTTGCCTCTTTCTTCACCTCTGTTCCTTCTTTCTGCACTTCTTTTGTTTCTTTCTGCACCTCTCTTGTTTCTTCCTGTACTTCTTTTGCTTCTTTCTGCACCCCTCTTGCCGCTTTCTGCATCTCTGTTCCTTCTTTCTGCAAATCTTTTGTTTCTTTCTGCTCCACTCGCTTCTTTCTGTACCCCTTTTGCCTCTTTCTGTACCCCCTTGCCTCTTTCTGCACCCCTCTTCCCTCTTTTTGCACCCCTCTTGTCTCTTTCTGTACTTCTGTTGCTTCTTTCTGCACTACTCTTGCTTCTTTCTGCACCTCTTTGCTTCTTTCTGCACCACTCGTGCTTCTTTCTGCACCCCTCTTCCCTCTTTCTGCACCCCTCTTGCCTCTTTCTGCTCCTCTGTTCCTTCTTTCTGCTCTTCTTTTGTTTCTTTCTGCACCTCTCTTGCTTCTTTCTGTACCCCCTTGCCTCTTTTTCCACCCCTCTTCCCCCTTTTTTCATCTCTGTTGCTGCTTTCCGCACTTCGCTTGCCTCTTTCTCTGCCCCTCATTGGTCTTTTTGCACCCTCTTGCCTCTTTACAGGGCTTCTTCCCATGCAGCCATTGCAAGGCCTGTGGCAACAGCCACATGAGGAAGGGGTTCTTTAATAATAGCACCAACAGTATGATACCCATCAAACAGTTTTTTACATGCAGTACCACTTTTGTGATATATGTTCTCGAGTGCCCATGCCAACTCAGATATGTACAGATCAATAAAGGGTTCTGGCCCGTAATCAGTAAGGCTGGACCAATCTATAATCAATACAACAACACAGCTGCCAATACTGATGATTCTTCACTACTTCACTCTTACCAATCACACGTGACACTCATCGTGATTGGAAAAACGTATAAATGTTTTATTTTCCTTTTTTTCTTTTTTTTCTTTTTTAGAGCATTATTTCAGAAAAGCAGTTCATGTAGTTATTTTCATGAACATTTGAAACGTTCTTAAGACCACAAAAAACAATACAAACATATAACACAAAATAAATCAATTACACATGAAACACTACAATACATTTCATAATTAAAAACATTTTACAAAGTGTGAGCAAGCTCATATTCCATCAAACACTAAAGAAGAGAAAGGAAATAGAAAAACCCAAGGGAAGGTCGAAAAGATACACTTCGTTATTAAAATGCAACATAGACTCAGGGAGAAAAAGATGGCCAAACAGTTTTGTATTCAGGTCATGAGAAAATCAATTTCATTAGTTATCATAACACACTGTAGACCTGATATGCAAAATTTGTCAAGAATACTTGTTTGGACACAACAAACGGTCAACGCGTTTCAAACCCAATTGTGTTTTGGGGTTATCCTCAGGACCTGGAAAATGAGCTAAAAACAAAAGAAAAGGGTGCATGTGTTACCATCCAGTCAAATCCATCTATAAGCACTCAAACTTGTCTCAGCTTTTTAAGGTTTTTCGATTTACCTTATAGAGTCTTTATCCTAGCACCAACTATGCCACTCGATGCTTTCACAACTGCCAACGTCAATACCAATATATCTATCTAAACCAAGGAGGTGGAGAGAAGAAGAACTTTTAATTTTTAAAAAACCTCCACATCTACAAAAGACAGCAAAAGAAAGACCTCATAAGGACTTACTTCAAAAATCACTAGTGGACCTCTAACGGTGTTTTTTTAGAAAGAACTGCCAAGTCAGGCTCCGGCGACCAACCTTGTGAACGGGGAAGAAAAAAGAGAGCGCGTGCTCAAGTCAAATGGAGATCGAGACACAAATAGTCAGGCCGAATAATATTTTGCCTAAAGTTTCAGAGTGCGTTCAACATACCTCTAAAACTTTTGGCGATGACTCATGGGCCACGCTGTCCAACTGTGTCAAGCCACGATGCATGTTTCTCAGTCTGCAAGAACAAAGCATGCGATGTCAATCCACTGCATTTTTTAATTGGTTGAACCAACGCACACCTGATATTCCATTCAGTTTGAACTCCAGCCCCAGTACCATAACATTTTTGGACGTAGAGGTGTACAGTTCCCATGGCACTTTGATGACTACATTATACACAAAACCGAGTGACAGAAATAAAGCCCTTCATTACAATAGTCACCATCCGTGCAGTTTGCGCGACAATCTTCCGGTAGGACAGTTCTTCAGGATTAAACGTAATTGTTCAACAAAGGAAGAATATATGTTTCACGCAAACAATCTTCTAGAAAAATTGAAGTCACAAGGCTACCTGAAAAAGCTTCTGCAACAAGCGATGAAACGGGCATCGTGGACACCAAGGGAAGCCCCCTTGCAGAAAAAGAAGAAAGAGCCCATAGACCGGTTGGTTTGTGTAACTACATTTTGCTCACGCACCAACTTTGTCAAAAGGGTGATCAACCAAAACTGGCACCTAATACAAAAAGTACATACTTCATGGAGCAAACCCTTGTTTGCTTTAAAAAAGGACAAGAGCGTGGGGAATTTAATTGTTCGTGCAGCAGCACAAAAAACACTAAACAGGAGCACATTGAGGTCACAGCTGAACTTACCTCCGATTACTGGCCACCATAAATGCTGCTTTATTTGTTGTTTTCTGAAGTAGTTCTACTCCTCCTCCAGAGCCAAAGAAGGCTGAGATTGTGTGGAAAACTCCATGTTGCGTTCTTCCTGGCATTCCTAAACAGTGTCTTGTACTACTTCAGCAATGGAACTGCAATAAAGAGAATTGATATTCATACTTTATTGATTGTCTTGTCTATCACCAAATTACAGCAGTGGTGGCTCCTCCGTTAAGGCCCCCTCTGAACAAAAGGAAAAATAAAATGATAATAACTATTGTTATTATCATTTTAGTTTTCCTATTTCAGTCAGTGGCTCTCAGAGCGGGGTTTACACTCCCTAAGTGCGCACGACTGCTTGGCCGGCCCTCTTGGGCCGGCCAAACAGTCCTGCGCACTTTCCATCTTCCCCACCAGGCTGCATTACACAGCCTGGTGAGGAACATGCAAAGCCTCCCATTCCCCATCTGAGCGCTGAACCAAGGCGCTCAGACCAATCACAACACTGCATTGCAGCACTGTGATTGATTCAGGGGAGCTTGAGAGCCAGGTGCTTCCTGCTGCCTGCCGGGACTGCAGGAAGAAGGAAGATGACAAAGGACAGAGGAGAGGAGGCGACCGGTCATTACAGGTAAGTGTTTTTTTTTTCTTTTTTCGTCGCCATTCCCCCATCCCCCACCCCACCACCCGGGTCCGGTAGCAGCCACTACTGAATTACAGTAGTGTGGGCAGCAGCATATCAGAGAAGCAAATAAGGGGAGATGCCTGACCTTCTGAGGAAAGGCCCAACCAGCATCTGCAGCAGTCAGGTGCATTCATACTCTCCAAGTACTCACAGCAGGGTGCATCCAGCGCAGAAACTCAACTGGACGCTGTTTGCTACAATTGTTCTATCCCATCTCCAGTGTGTCTTTGCAACATGTGTTTTGCGGTATACGGTTTTCAGGTTGATTGACACATTTGCCATGCTGTGTTTTGTGTATACTCCTACACTACTGCACTAACGGAACTGCTGTTAAAAAGCAAAACTCATTAAGTTATTGAATGAACCTGCCAGCAACAAATGACTGTAATGTGAGCTCTTCCAAAAAGTGAATAACATATCCAACAATCAGGCCCTAAAGGTGCTGACTCCAACAAGCAGTGGCTAAAAGCGACCGCCCCAATGCCCCTCTCAGTACTTTTATGTGTTGATTGTATCCGCTCTGTCTCTAAAATAGTCTTTAATTCAGACCTAAAAAAAGGTTATTATTTTTTTAGCGACGATTCGACAGGTGGAGCTGTTGGTGGTGGCAGAAAAGCAACTTTAAAATGAGAACTGATTTTACTTTGCCTTTGAAGTGCTCCACATTGGTTTATTTTAGTCGTACCTTGGTCTTATGATACTCTTCACCTTGCATAACAGCAGTGTCAGTTTCCCCTTGGTTTAACCTGAGGTAAGCAACAATTTTAACATATATTCAAATGCAGCCGTGCATAAAATAGGGATTACTTTCTGAAGCTGTCAAAAGAAACATCGTTGTCTACAGAATGAAGATCTAAATGCATTCACTCAATGCACATGCTATAAATATTAAGCTGGCATTGACAGTAATGATACAGATAGAATTAAATTGCAGGGTGTCAAGTACGGTTCTTTTTATAGGGGTATTTATACTGATTTCAAGTACCTTTGCACGAAGCCTCTATTTGCAAAACACATAAGGTAAAATCCACCTGCTTCACCTTTTCTTATATTCAAACTAAACAAATACAAGCAGAATTTTTATTTTGAAAACCTCTTTAATATGTAATCTACACATAACATGCTTTGTGTGCTCAATATTCTCAGGTTCCAACAAACAGAATACAAAGGGGCTTATTTACAGTGCCTTTGCGCCACTTTTGCGTCATTTTTAACATGGGAAAAGTGACGCAAAGTGGCGCATGGGCCTTGTAAATCTGCCCCATAGACTCTGGTTTCACAGACTTGTTACGGTTTTAATTTGTTAAGGACTTCACCCATAGATAAAGCTCTTGTATTATTAAATGTGGCAATCATGAACTCTGAGGTATATCTTTAATATTGATCATCTCTGAACTTTGGATTATGAAGCGCATTTCTGATTTTCGATACTTTATCCATTACAGGTATTGAACATTTGAGAAATTCAATAAAGTATAATATACTTCAAATATTAAATTAACAGTATTTTTTCTATGTCAACTTTACATGTAGCAATAATAGAAAAAATATGAATGATCTAAATAGGTTGGTCGGGGGGGCATGGCCAACCAACATGACCGCACAGATGTGATTCGGACGAGCTCCACAGCCTTCAAACATTAAATTAAATGTAACAGCCTCCAAAGTGCACATTTCTACCCCTCTGGAGCCCGCAGACATCAAGGAAGCTCAGGGGAGTGAAGATGGCGGTGAATTATATTCATTGAGAGCCGGTTGGAAGTAGATGGGGGGCTAAGTCGGGGTCTTCGACAGACGCCAGAGCCCGCTGCGCAGACTGACATGCACTCGGCCAGTGCTCTGCTTCGACAGCAGTGGATTGAACTTGCTCTTCCCCGCACCCGTGTAGCCCTCCCTAATGCCAGCGAAGCCCCGGCTGGTGTGAATGTCCACTGTCGGACCAGGGAAGGAGGAACTGCTTTGAGGGAGCAAGCCTGGACCCAGAAGCACTCAAGCTGACGGAGGGAGCAGATTTGCCCCATCCTGCAGTGGGTACGTGACCTTCCCTTGCAGCTTCCCTCACCCTCCACCAGTCGATCATCTTGCCTGGATAATCTTTCTCAACTCGTGAGCTGTGGGGGCCTGGACATCTATAGGGATCGAGTGGAGTTGGATTATCAGGGAACGTGCCTCTGAAGCTGGTGGTGGGAGCAGGCCGGACTGGTCCGCTTTCTGTCCTAGCTTAATAGGAGCCTTGATTTGGCAGCATGATTCATTAATTGATAATACTTAGTGTACAACAAGCAGAACATTGATCTCGGATCTGGCTGCAATGAATCTACTGCTTTGCAATAATGGTCCGACGCATACGGCAGGCCACTTATTAGATCCCATTTTTTCCAATTTATCTCACATTCAGTGTCCTCCTGCTCTTCCCTTATGTTGGTCAGATCACTTTGCGGTCAAGTTCCACTGTACAGCTCCAGTGAATTTGTTTACACCTGCATCTGGATCTCAATCACAATCCAGAAACTGGGGAAAATTGGATATAGAAGCCTTTAATCAATTCCTGTTCAATAGTGCTCCTATTATTGATTCAATGTCGATCTCTTCTTTGGAAACTATATATAATTGGATTTCTAATGCAATTAATCATTGCCTCCCACTTTCCATTAAAAACCGTACAATCATCGTCCCCCGCTCCTTGGTTTATGGAACAACTAAAAATTGAAAAAAGCAAATGCAAAGCACTAGAAAGATGTTGGAGGAAGAATTATACATCTGATTCAAAAACGACATATAAAAATGCTCTAAAAGAATACCAATGTAAATGTAAATCAGCTCGACCAAAATATGTTTCCTCCACTATTTCTAATGCACAGAATTGTTCACGTACTCTGTTTACAATGGTTAAAAAATTAGCTGGCTCAGATACACAGCCCACTTCCCCAATTTTTAATGAATTACAATGCAACACTCTTGCTAACTTTTTTATAAATAAAGTGGAGCAAATATACCTGACACTTGATAAAACTAGGCCAACGGCTCCTACTCAGTCAGTTTCCTCCCCCGAGTTCACTTTTATGGCTGAATCTTCCACTAAATTGGAAACGTGGGCACCTTTTAATATTAATTCTTTAAAAAAAATCTTAGGTAGCATTAAATCAGGGTCTCCCTGTGATCTCCTTCCTGCCCCAGTACTACAGCAACTTGAGTTGCCATCCATGAAGATTGCTACTTAATGTTTCACTCCAAGAGGCAATGGTCCCGCCTGATTGGAAACACGCCATGGTCCTTCCTCTTTTGAAAAAGGCTAATGCTGATCCTGCCCAGTCATCTAATTTTAGGCCTATTTCCCTGCTTCCAATTTTTTCCAAAGTCCTGGAAAAACATGTAAATTTACAATTAAAGTTTATCGAATCTTCTAACTTCCTACATTCTTCTCAGTCAGGCTTCAGAGCGGGTTTCTCGACCGAGACAACTCTTCTTGGAGTTACTGAAATGCTACGGCAACGTCTGGATACAGGAAACACAGTGGCCCTCATATTGCTAGACTTGAGCGCCGCATTCGACACGGTGTCTCACACTGTGCTAATTAAATCCTTGCAGTCTCTTGGCATTACCGGTACAGCACTTGGCTGGCTTTCTTCTTTCTTATCCAAGCGGACTTTCCAAGTTGTTTCATCTAGGGCTACTTCTAAAATCCATTCTTCTCCTTATGGGGTACCTCAAGGGTCGATTCTAAGTCCTCTTCTGTTTAATGTATTTTTACAACCTTTGGCAGCAATTGCAGAAGAGGCTGGGTTGTCTCTCTGTCACCCAAATCATTTTTTCCCTTTCTGCGGAAAAGCTGCCGGGACCATCAACTCTTCAAGTGGGTTTGAGTAACATTGCATCTTGGATGCAAACCAATCTACTCAAACTCAATGGTGAAAAAACTGAGGTCCTTATTCTGGGGAAAAATAAAGATCTCTGGGGCCCCCAACATTGGCCCAGAGTAATGGGCCCTTTACCTCTGCCCACCTCTCAAGTCCGCAACCTGGGATTTATCATTGATAATAAATTATCAATGAAACAACAAGCGGTAAAAGTTGCAGCCACCTGCTTCACCATTTTAAAATGGTTGAAGAAAATCATCTGGATGCTCCCTAGTGCTACCCAAAAGACCGTAGTCCAGGCACTTGTAACATCTAGACTGGACTATGGGAATATTCTTTACTTGGGAGCAAATAAGGATGTGTTACGGAAGCTTCAGGTGGTACAGAACTCTGCCGCCAGATTGCTTTGCAAAATCCCAAGAATGTCTTCCACCTCTAGTGCCTTGAGAGATCTGCACTGGCTTAGAGTTGAAAATCGTGCCAAGTTCAAAGCCTTGAACTATATGTTCAAGCTCAAGGCAGGTACTGCTCCTCAATACCTGCAAAATCTAGTCCATCCTTACCAGCCCTCTCGCCTGTTGCGCTCCACGACTCAGGAAAAATTTGTGGTTCCTAGGATCAAACTTACAAGAATGGGTGGTCGCTCTTTTTCCTATCTTGGCCCATTCTTATGGAATTCTCTCCCCTCAGCGATTCGCAAAGAAACGCGACACATGAATTTCCGTAAACTACTAAAAACCTGGTTGTTCAATCAATAATCTCTCACTTCTTTTTGTTCCTTCAGGCTTGCGCTGGGAAACCCTTTTTGGGTAGCTGTGCGCATTATAAAATTATTTTAACATAACATAACATAACATAACATAACATTTGCCTGGCGAGTCCAACATCGCCTTTGGGGATGATCTGGGCCTCCTCTTGCCGCAATAAAATAATCACTGAACCGCAACAGAGGACCTCCACTAACTGATAAAGACTGTAGCCTAGATCTCCCAGCCCCCTGCACAGATTTGGCCAACAATGATATTCTGCAATGGCAGCCCCATACTCCACCATCACCACATAGACTTCTTCCCAAATTGGTGAGGTGTGGTGGCATATTAATGCACACTATAGTGACCCAGCACTGTGTCCATTCACATTTGAGAAGACACACATCCATGCACCATACATTGGTTGTAGCAAGGGTTCGGGCCCCCTCCAAACCCCAACAATTACTCTAACTTCATGTGGAAGAGGTGGAGTTGGGAGAACCATTTGAGAGGTTGAAGGATGTAATCAGTCTTGAATTTCCCTAGCACTTGGTCTCAGATAAGCCCAGAATATATCAAGGCTTTTATGGTTCATAAACTGCTGATACTAATACATATTGCTTTGCAGAGGCTACTGCGCACTAATACTGACTTTTCCCATTGAAGAAAACTGAAGGAGGTGTCTTTTCAAGGAGCAACATGTCTGCTGTATCAAGCTACAGCTCTAGTGACATTAGCCAGGAGATAGCAATTTAGACCATTTATTGACCAACTTTGCCTAGACAATATTAAATATCGGTGGACATATCCATTTTTCATTGCCTTTTCCTATCACAATAAATCTTACCACTTCGTGGACCTAGCTGGAGCAGTAAAACTACTGGGAGGGAGGATCTCCGATCCAAAATACTCACTTGATCAAACGGAGGGCTCTCCTACAAGCTCCTCCACAGAAGCAAACTTTAAACTTTGGCTCCCGCAGCATCGACCTAGGAACATAGAAGGAGAGGAGCCCCCAGAATAAACATTTATCGCAAGATGCCAAAGACATTTGAGGCCTTTTAATGTCTAATTGTTAGTACTACGAAAGCTCAAATGATGTACTTGGAAGAGGCGGACCATATTCCATAGACCCATATATCCACTGTACAAGTGGTATTAGTTACATTACCATGGAATGTTAGGGGCTTAAACTCCCCAACAAAAAGACAAAAACTTTGGAAATACTTGACCGTCAAACATTATGACATAGTTGCGTTTGCTTTCTGTTTTGCCTGCTGTAAGTATGCCAGGGACTCAGTGTCCCAACATTCAGTACCCAAGCGGAAGGAGGAGAAGCCTGCTCTCAGCTGACCCGCACCGCACACCGTAAAGGCCAGGTCACCTCCCTCATGGCGAGGACAGCTAGGGGTTTACAACTTTTGTTGAATTTCTTTGTACATTTTATGGAGGACTTGGACCTATTAGTTAACCACAGTAAATCGTTTGTAATGCAGGTGGGACCTCGTACAGCTAAGCCCCATGTTTTTAAGGTAGGAACCACGTCAATTCCTAAGACAAATGTTTTTTCATATCTAGGAGTCGTGTTTGATGATGCCCTGAGCTGGTGCCCCTTGATCAGTCGTAAGAAAGGGGACCTGGCTAGAGCGACTGCTGCTGTTTTCAATTTTGCCTTTAGATTGGGCGGTAAACCAATCGGGGCTCTTCTGCAGATCTACAGAGCCAAATGTATCTCAAAGGTCATTTATGGGAGCGAGATATGGAGTTATACTGGACAGAAGGCACTGCAAATTGTCAAAAATACCTTCTTGAGATGGGTACTCTCTTTACCTCAGTGCATCCCGTCATATGTAGTGCACGAAGAATTGGGGATGGCCTTTCTCTCAGACAAGCTGACTTTCTGCCCCCTAGCTTTGTGGATGAAGATATGGATCAAGAAAGAAAATGCCCTTAGCAAGGACATTCTAAGAGATTGTCTTTCCCTTGATTACATTAATCGTATTTGTTGGATAAAGTATGAAAGAGAATGTCTTTGCAGTTTAGGAAGGGCAGACCTTTTTGACAATCTGCAAGCAATCTGTAGGAGAGATCTAACTTGGCTGAAAGAGTGTTTTTTTAAAAGGCGTTTTTGGGATAGAGAGAAAGTAGAGTTGAGAAATCCCAGCGCGTGCAGGTACATTGTATTGAAAACTGTGCCAACTACTGAACCATATTTTTTATGGGTTAAAAGTAATCATGATCGATTTTTATTGACTAGATTTCGGTTTGACCTTTTTCATTACTTTTTGGTCCAACCACGCAGCGCTCACAGAGGGCAGTGTTTCATACCCTGTGGCTCCGAAGGACAGTTTCCACAAGATATGATGCCATTTTTAATGTTTTGTAGCTTTTATGAGGTTCCCAGAAAGTCTTTTATTATTCCTATTCTTAAAAAAGCATGTTTTAAGAGGGTTAGGCCTGCTTTTATTTTCTTACAACTTCTTACAAGTGATTCAGTACTGCACATGCCTAGCTTTTTAAGGGCCGCTATCAGGCTTAGGTTCAGCTGTGATTAACCTTGATGGTGGGGCCTTTTTTTTTTTTTAAACATTTTTTATTAACATTTGGGAACTGGTAATCCGCATTACATATTAAGCAATTGTAATGGTACAGACATGGTGCAATAAGGAACCATAAAACACAGGTCTAGACAATTTCAATTCTTCATCATTTACATGTCTATTCTGCATTGGTGACATGGCTAACTCGTGTGATCACAATCATCATTATATCTGTTGGGCCCTGTTTGGTTAGTCACTGACATCTGATATCGGCTCCTCTCGTGGGGGTTCACATATATTGCCCCGATAGGCGTTCCACTTTCCCCATATCCGAGTCCATTTCTTGGGGCATCCTCTATGTACATAGACTGCTTTCTCTGCCACCATCACAACGTCCATGTCACAACACCATCTACGACATGTAGGAGTAAGCCCAGTTCCCCACTGTTGGGCTATATTTCGTTTCGCTATTGTCATACCTAACGTTACCCACTGTTGAGCCATTTGGTTCATGTCTGTAGGCTCCCAAATATTGAGAAGACATCTCTTTGGTTCGGTAGTACGTTCGTCCCACTGACCCGTGAGATCATGCGCATGACCGCCTCCCAATAGGATGTGATTCCTGGACATTCCCAGAGCGTGTGGTAGAATGTGCCCGGCAACCCACATTGTCGTAGGCAGAGTGGTGTGTCTGCCCGACCTAATCGGTGAAGAGTTATTCGTGTAAAATATATTCAGTGCAAGATTTTTAGTTGCAATAGCTTTAATTTGGAGGATATCGCAACCTCTCGCGGGGATGCCACCGCCTCCTGCCAGTCTGCCTCGTCCAGGACTCCTACATCAGTCTGCCAATGCTCCCTAAGGGTGATCGTGGGGTCTGGTTGATTGTTTACAATTTTTCGGTAGGTGAGGGAGATGTCTTTTTTATGCAGATAATCCGTTAAAAGTCTGTCCTCTAGTGGTGCGGTCTCTGGCAATTGCGTTCCTGGCGGGATTACCCCCATGAGTGCGTGTCTAATCTGTGTATAGAGAAACGTTTCCGTTGGTGCCAGCCCGTATGTTTTTTGAAGTTGAGAGAATTGAATGACCTCACATTTTTTCTACAGATCCCCTATCTTGGAGATGCCAATTAAGTCCCATTGTCTGAACCCTTTGGTGTTACGCAGTTTGCCTAACTTTCAGGTGTCCCAAAGTGGCGTGGCCTGTGTCAGAACCCCTTCCCATCCTAGCGCTCGTTGCGCTGTGAACCATATTCGGACCGTATGTGTTGTTGGGCCTGTAAGAGTAGTGTTCTTTGTTTTATTATAAAGTACACCCATAACTCCTTCCGTTTCAAGAACATGCCAATCCATACGGAAAGCTGGTTCCTCTTGGGGGGCATGAAGCCATTGATCAAGTACAATGAGCTGGGAGGCCCAATAGTACCCTTTTATATTCGGAAGTGCAATGCCCCCGTCGTACCAGCCCCTCACCAGTTTGTGCATCGCTATACGCGCTGG
Source organism: Calotriton arnoldi (assembly GCA_963921515.1). Lineage (NCBI taxonomy): Eukaryota > Metazoa > Chordata > Amphibia > Caudata > Salamandridae > Calotriton > Calotriton arnoldi. The sequence continues at coordinate 1,101,338 of CAWUFW010001171.1, forward strand.
TTTGCCATCCCACAGAAGAATTCTCACCTCGGCATCTATTGCTTTAAAGTAAGTGGGGGGAACTGCGAATGGGGTGTTTTGCAGGTCATACAGAAATCTGGGGAGCGCCATCATTTTGAAGAGGGCTGCTCTTCCTAACAGTGAGAGTGGCAGCGATCGCCAATATTTGACATCACGGCGAAATCGTTTCAGGGGTTCCATTAGATTTTCTTCGATGAATTGCGTGGGCTGGGGTGTTATAAACAATCCCAAGTATTTAAATCCACTGTCGGCGATCTGCATCTCGCAGTTCCGTGGGAGCCGTGGAGGGGAACCATGAAGTACGTACAGGAGAGATTTTGCCCAGTTTAGGGTGTATCCTGATGCTTTCCCATATGCAGCGCAAATGTCTAGTAACCAGTTTATGGATCGAGCTGGGGATGCCATATAGATTAGCACATCATCTGCATAAAGCGAGATGCGATCCTCCCAACCTGCTGTCCATTTTAACCCTCGGATCACCGGGTCCTGTCTTATCCATGTTGCCAGCGGTTCCAGTACCAGCGCGAATAGGAGCGGTGACAGGGGGCATTCCTGCCTCGTCCCCCTTCCCAGGGGGAATTCAGCCGAAATACGACCATTTACCACCACCTGTGCCAATGGCCTATCATACAGCAGTTGTATCCACGCACAGAATTTGGGGCCAAATCCCAGATGTCGGAGGGTGGCGAAGAGAAATGGCCATTCGACAAGGTCGAATGCCAAACGTGCGTCTAGGGAGAGAATAACTGCGTCTTCCTGTATTGTAGGTATACGCGACATAACGCCACATACTCGCCTCAGGTTGAGTGCTGTGCTGCATCCCGGCATGAATCCCGACTGATCCGGGTGGATCAATGTCGCAAGATTGGGTTGCAGCCTAATCGCCAATGCCTTCGCCAGTATTTTGGCCTCTGCATTTATCAACGAGATTGGCCGATAGGACGCACACTCATGCAGTGGTTTGCCTGGCTTATGTATTGCCACTATCGGCGCTAGACGCTGATCCCTGGGGAGCTCCCCTCTGTCTAAGCAGTCCCTGTACATACTAATCAGGTGGGGTACTTGTTGAGTCGCCGCTCTCTTATAGATTTCAACGGGTACACCGTTGGGTCCTAGGGCCTTCCCTGTATGCAACGCTCCTTTAGCTGTTGCGAGTTCGTCTGGGGTCAGATCTGCCTCCAGTTCTTGAGTCACAGTGGCAGCCAATGTTGGCATCTGGATATCTTTGAGGAGGGCCAGGTTATCGGCTAGAGTGGTCGTGGCTGTAGGCGTGTACACTGTCTCGTAATGGGCCGCTAATGCGTCAGCTATCTTCTGTGGGTCTGTGGTAGTTGTCCCATTTTCTAACCTTATTTGTGCCACCCATCGACTAGCCCTGTCTCGTCTATCTAACCAAGCAAGCAACTTACCCGCCTTATCCCCGACCTCATAAATGGTATGTTGTGTTTTGGTGATTCTTATTTTCGCCTCCTCCCATGCGTATGTTCTGTATTCTTGTCGGGCCATGTCTAACGCGTGGGCTGTGGTGTCACTAGTGTCTGTGGCATGTTTGTCCTCCGCCTGGGATACTCCCTTCTCCAGTGTCTCTATCTGTTGTCACTGTTCCCGTTTATGGTTTGTGATGAGGGAGATTGCCTGGCCCTGTAGTACCGTCTTATAGGCCTCCCACAGAGTCGTCGGGGATGCAACTGAGTGTTCGTTCTCAGCAAAGTAATGCCCTGTGGCTTTAAGTAATCCTTTTCCTATCTTGGGATTTTTAAGATATCCTGGGTGGATTGGAAAAATACGCTGTCGACCCATGATATGTGATGTGTATTTAAGTGACACAGGCGAATGGTCTGAAATACCCCTGGGCAGATGTTGGATTTCCAGCACTCTCTCCAATCCTGTCTCTAGTGTGAAAATATAATCTATTCTTGAGAGACTATTGTGGACTCCTGAGTGGAAGGTATACTGACGTTCTTGCGGGAACCTGGAGCGCCAGGTATCGATAAGTCCAATGGCGTTCATGAATTCTGCTAATTTGAGATTTGCGCTACTGGGGTCTCTGGGGGTTTTCGGTCCAAGCTAGCATCCATAGTGGCGTTGAAATCGCCTCCCAGAATTAGTTCGCCCTGCGGCAGTGTTAGTAGGAATTTCCCCAGTGCCGGGAGGGTCACCTGGTGGAGTGTCGGTGGGATATATACTGATACCAAATTGTATGACCGCCCCTCCCACTGGCACGATATTGCTGCAAAGCATCCTTTGTCATCTGTCCAAGATCCCGTTACAATTAGTGGGAAGCATTTGCTGATCAAAACCCCCACTCCTCTCGAGCCAGAAGTAAAATCAGAATGAGCCACCATTTTGAACCCCCACCTGTCTAAGGCCTTACAGGTCGAAACCACCAAGTGTGATTCCTGTATCAACACTACTGCAGGTGTCTTGCATTTCAGGTATTGTAGGACCAATCCTCTTTTTATTTTGTCACCCAGACCATTTACATTCCAAGATATCACAGTGAGAGGGGGCCCAGTGTGGCTGGTGTCAGGGATTGGGGGATCGCTGCCTCAAGCGGAGGTTCCGTGTGTGTCTCGTGCATCATCATCAATATTGAGATATGGAGCACATTGCAACATCAGTGCCCTGTTGTCATAGTGTATTTAGTCACTCAATGTACCGTATGCATGACCCAGTGAAAACAAAAACAATAAAACATAAAACCAATCCTTTCCCCCCTCCCTGCCTCCCTGCACGGCGGATCTAGAACTACCCACCACCCCAATTTAGCAGAGTGCTTGTTTCCCATAACTTGTACCTGCGTGAGGGGGAGAGTACTCCTATGATCTCCTTGAGTCGTCCCCTTGGATGCACAGTCTATCATGGCCGCTTAGTCTTACTAACATGTCTATGAGGCCCTCGAAATGGCGCCAGACGGTTCATCGCGCGTCCTTCAGTTCTATTCATAGCCTCGATCTGTTCTCGAGGACTCGGTGATCCCTCGGGCCTCCTTACCAGGTTCGCTGGAGCTCGTTTCCATTGGATTCAGGAGGAATTAGGCTGCGTGTTCGTTTTAGTTCCCATCTTTGTTCTGTCGCTACTCTCCTGTTGGATCTAACTCCCTCGGTCTTGAAGAAGTTGCTTCCATTAGTTGGTACTGCTGCCTCTGCCCCTCTCTTCTGGGCCCTGCAGCCGGACGCCACCCTTCCAGCCATTCGCGGGCCTCATCCGGCGTCGTAAAGAACCAGGCTTTCCCCTCGGCTTCCACCCGCAACTTAGCCGGGAACAGCATTGAGTATTTGAGTTTTCGGGTCTGCAGCTCCTTCTTGATATCTAGAAAGCTGTGACGCTGCTTGGTTACCACCGCCGTGTAGTCTGGATAGAGAGTGATAGTAGAGTTTTCAACACGTAGTGGGGGGGCTATGCGTGCTGCTTGCAAGATCACGAAAATCGCTCTCGAAAATTGAAAATACGTGCCAAGATGGGCCTGGGGGGGGCACCCGGCCGGGGCCTTCCTCCAGGCACGCGGTGTGCCCTTTCGACTGAGAAGAAACTGGATAACCCCCGCGGCTGCAGTTGGTTCTGGATAAGGTCTTCAACAAATAGATCTAAGGCCAGTCCCCCTGTTCCCTCCGGCACTCCAACTAGGCGTATATTATTGCGCCTCGAGCAGCCCTCCTGGTCATCCAGCTTGGCCGCCATTAGTTTATTGTTCGTTTCCAGTTGCCTCACTTGACGTTGCAGCGTGGCCGTGTCTTTGGAGAGTGTTGCGGTGGTAGTTTCAATTTCTGTCACTCTCGCGGCCATTTTTGACACGTCTGCATGTAAGAGTGAAATGTCCGTTGAGATCGTACTGATGGACGTTTGGACTTTGGCCAAGGCGGCCATGATGTCTTTCAAGGTGACCTCAGTAGCTTTTTCAGTCATCGGGCCCTCCGCTTGTTCCGAGTTCGCCACTGATTTGTCAAGCTGGTCCTTAGTATAGGTGTATTTGTCCAGCTTATTGGTTTGCACGGTACGTTGGCCCCAGACCCCCATCTTATTCAGAACCTCGGAGTGTCCCCCAGTCCACACAGGAGGGGGGGGCAGTAATCACTGGTGCCTGCCTGCGGGTTGTGACTCCACGCACGGCCTTTCGGTTTTCCTGTCCTCCTACCGTCCACGTAGCTGATGTGAGTACTACCTTATAGGGGGGGGGTTGCTACCCTGTCACGGTGTGTCATCCCATTGCCTCTACCACTCTCCACTTCTGGTTCACCACGAAGTTGCACAGTCCATTCGGGGGACGTCGGGCCCGTTCACTGCGTGGCCGGGGCCCCAGCTCTATGCGGGTTGTGCCTCTATTGTTCTTGGCCCCAGCTACTGCGCAAACCCAGATTTTCTTATGCCGGTAATGGCGCCGGTCTTGGGTAGGCCCAGACAGCCTTCCAGTGGAGCACCTCACTGGACCACACAGTGTACCCTGCCGATGCCCAGGAGAGACGGCAGCGACTCCGTGTCAGGAGTATGGAGCCACGCTTTAGCAACGTCTTCCGCCCCGGGAGCACCCTCTCTCCAGCTGCGGTGCATGGATGTGCCCCCTCGAGGCGCCGTCTCTTCGTTTCCTCCAAAGTTAAGCGCCGGATCTCCAAGGCCCCGGCAATCTGCGTGGTGCCAGGGGGGGCGGTATTGGGGGGGTGGGGGGGTCTTCTGCCGCTTAATTTGCTGGTGAGATGAGCGGATGCACAACACAGCGCCGCGACCGGGACTGCGACTCCGGCCGCGAGCCGCTGCCCGCACGCCACACACCACCCCGCGTCACTCGGCCGCCTCAGGGCTCGGTCCGCTGTCCCACTCGGGCTCTGGCACCCCCGTGGCTTTAACGATGCGTTCTTTCCCCCACCGCCGGCTTACTCCGCACCGCGTGCCAGTGTACTTGCGGTTCTGTCCCGCAGCAGCCGCCGGCACTGTTCATGCTCCTCGGGTGTCCTTGGTGACTTCGCCCGTTCCTGGCCGTCTCAGCTTCTATGCTGCTCCGCCCCCAGGTTACGCGAGGTCCAGGCTGCAATGTGCGTTTCAGGCCGCGTCACTGTACCTTCGCCTGTGTCACCCTCTTTATGACTCTCGAGTCACCGGGTCGGTTCACTGGAAGCACCAGTCTCTCTGTCGTTACCTCCGCCACTCCGCTTGTATTGGGCCACCGGATTAATGCCAGGATTGACGGGGGAATCTGTGGCGATCACAGAGTGCTCCTAGGCTGTGGCCATTTTCGTTGGCTGCTAGCCACGCCTCCTGAGGGGCCTTTCTTTTTAACTCTGTAAATATGGGCCTATAATGGTCTTATCACACTGTCCTTTGTATACTTGTTGGAGTTTTTATTGATGTCTGTTTGACTTTCATGGTTTTAACTTTAAAAACCGAAAAAGTATAATGATGATGATGATGATGACATAGTAGCACTTCAAGAAACTCACCTGAAATGCTCTGATGAAACCAGATTTTGCATTAAGATTTATCCCATCATTTTTTGCTTCTCAGCACCCACTAAACATTGTGGAGTAGCCTGTTGTTTCACTCACCCCTCAGCTTCCAACTACTAGGTAACAAAATAGACAGAGAGAGAAGAATTATAATGGTAAAAGGGGTGTTATCAGGTAAATTATGTACAATTGTTTCAATGTATGCCCCAAATTCGTCTCCAGCTACATTCCTCCACTCATTCTTAACACTATTAGGAGGGTTTTCTGAGAGAGAAATGATATTGATGGAGGATTTCAATCTCATTTGGTATTAGCAGCTTGATAGCACACACCCACATACTGAGGGCCAGATTTTGATCTTGTTCGGAAAGCATACCGACCGAATCGGTTCCAGAATGCTTTCCGTACAACTTTCGGGGGAGTCCGACAGAGCGAGTACGATGCATCAGGATACGATTCGGTCAGACTCCCATTTACTTCAATGGGAGCCTGCGTTCTGAACGTTAACACAGGCTCCCATTGAAAAAAGGGATGGCTGGGGAAAAAGTGCACCCTGTGGCGGGCACCCCATGGTGCCTGCCACATTGTGCATGGCTGGAAAGGGGGGTCCCTTTGGAACCCCCACGGGCCCGATTTGGAGGGCCCTGGGTGAAGGGGGGCCTGCTACGGGCCCTGAAAGACCGATTCCAGTAGCCTTTTTGTTCCGGGAAAACCGAATAGGAAAGGGTGTCCAAATAAGTCATTGTACTCGGTCGTTTGGAAACCGAGTTCATAGAGCTGTACGAATCGGCTCCGGAAAAGCTTGACCTCTCCGAATGCCTTTCGGAACCTATTCGGTCAGCCCTAACGGTTTCCAGGCATCGTACTTGGTCGTTCGGAACGGGGAACGAGTTGGTCGGAAACAAGGGCTCCGGATCGGTCTCGGCAAACCCGAAACCGATTCGGAGCCCTTACGAACGACATCGGAATCGACCCCTAAGTGTATGCCATTAGTACATCTATGAAATACAATCTATGAAAGTTTCATGAAGGCATCATTTATTAGGATTGTGTGGAACTTAGTTTTCTTTTGTGATTTTGGTGCACATGTTTACACAGAGAGAGATAGATTTTAATAAAAATGTGTTATCATAATCAGGTTAAATCTTAATGATACTAATTCCATTAGCTATGCACAAGCATAAATGAAAATAAAGTATGATTCTAGATAAGCTCCATAATGTGAAAGTTAACCATTTGCACATTTTCTAGCACATGTTAATAGAATATAGTTCTTTTCCCACAAATGATGTCGTCTTGACTATACCTTTTTCTGCATGCCTTTAAGATGCAGTAGCTAAAATTCTCTTGTTTTTGTCATCTTTTCTATACAGTGTAGTTGGTGCACATTTATAAATTTTCTCTCAGAAAGTGTCATAATCGGGTTTCTCATGTCTAAAGTTAGAATGAAATTTCTTCTCCAACAGTCCTGATCTATGTGTAAATTGATATTTTTGGGTCAATAAGATGCCTACAATCATCTGGATACCCATTTAGCTAGGATGGAATGAGTTTTTACTAATTTTTCATATTATTCCCCCGATTCTTTACAAAGCACTGGTCGCATCCTTAAGTGAAAGTAGGCAATAGAGCAAATAAGCTATGTTTGTGAATGAATAGACAATTTATTCTTCATATCTCAAACTACATCCTCCATCTGTACCTACATAATTGTATACCATGTGTAAGCTAACCATTCTTCCGGTGTATGTATTATTTACTCCTTCAAAAATCTCTTTGTGAATCCAGACCTGTCTCTAAATGATTTAGGTATTCTCAACGAAAACACACAAAGCTGGTACATAAAAAGTGAGTCAGGGCGCAATTAATTTAATGCAGATTTAATTCGCAAAAAAGGAAATGTACTCCTGTAAGTTTTCAGTTTTCAAGAAATTATATATACGGCATGTTCATTTTGAATTTTAAACATGGAAGTTGCTTTGTGAGTCACAAATAAAAGTAGGCATCTCCCATATGTTTCTCAGACATTTGGAGTGGAGCACGCTGTGTACCTGCATTTGGGATAATGGTGCCTATGTTATACTAAGAGACGTGCTAATCCTTTCAACAATCATAATGTTAGCTACAGTTTTGTTGCCTTTTACTATGACTGTTTGAATATGCTAAATAAAGTAAACATAGTTTGACAGAAACTCAAAACTTCATTTAGTGTGATGATTTGAACACTATTTTGTCCAAAAATGTATGTATTTACAAAAGAACTTACCTTCTAGATCATTTGGCTAACACTGATATGAAAAAAGGTCTTAAAATAAATCACTACATTTCATAGATTAAAGAGAGAATACATTATCTACAAAACAATCAACCATAATGAATGAATGAATGACATTTTATAGAGTGCAGCAGCTGCTTCAGCTAGTTGTAGTCGAAAGGTAAGCAGAAAGAACAGTGGCGGCTGGAATGTACAGAGGGTGATGAGGCGGGTGGAAGAAAAATAAAGGTAAATAAGAAAAAAATAACGACACTTACCTTACTGGCTCGACGTCCTCTTCGCTCCGGTCTTATCCAGGCAAACTCCAACGCAGGACCAAGGAAATTGCACTAACCAATCCTGGCACCGCTCTCATGCAGCATGTAAGCAGCGCCAGGATTGGAGGGAGTGGCCTCCTTTGATGCTTCCGAGGACAATGGAGCCCTATGCTTTCTCTAACCCAGCTGTCTTAGACATCAGGGTTAGAGAGGTTTAAGATGTGCATGTCCGGCTGGCTGTCGCAAGTGCCCTGACCATCACTGCTTTCTGCTGCTGCCTGACTGGCAGCAGCAGAAAGTCCCGCCCCTCGCCCTAACACTCTGTTCGGGACGGGGTTCTGAAAAATAAAATGGTAATAAAATTCATTTATTACAATTTTATTTTTCATCTCTGAGGGCAATTTGATTGGCGAGGTGAAGCTCCTCTGCCTTAACGGAGGAGCCGCCCCTGAGAAAGACTAATTAAACTGACATAGAAGAGGCCAGGGGGGGCAATCACAGTTCTTTAAAAAGATGAGCTTTTAGCTGGGCTCTAAACATGGCTTCTGTTTGTATATTTCTAAGATAATATGGAAGTGAGTTCCACAATTTGGGTGCTAGATACGAAACTCTGCATCTATGAATTTTTGGGACAGCTAGCAAATTTTGGTGAGCCGATCATAAACCATACGAACAAATATATAAACATATGTTAGTATGAAACCGTTATGTTTTATTCATAGGGCATAAAGATGGAACAATCTTGTGGCAGCATTAATTGTTTTTTGTTTCAGATTTCTATTGGACATGGCTCTATTTGTCAGAATTCTCTAATTTTGTACACTGGATCCCACTGGAGTGATGTACTCTTCAGTCTCTCACCACCTCCAGTTACCCTCTCCAGTGAGGCTATGCGGGCCAGTCGTAGAAATTGGTAGCAGGGCTGGGATGAGAGCGAAATCAGTGACATCCAACACCACCACTCTGACTTATTACTACTACTGGTACAATGAGAAAATATCCCAGTGGAGAGCAAATAAAACAGATGAATCAAATGCAGGAATTAATCAGTTGTATCTAATCAAAGTTAGGCACCACCATGCAGTCTTTCCAACAATGGATGTGATTTTATTTTATCACAATATTGAAATTAATCAATTTACAAAGTACAAAACAAATCCTACATGGATATTTTTAGAAAAAACACAGGTGCACAGAGGGGTGAGGTGAGAAGTGTTGACGTTTCGACCCCTAGATGAAATAGCCAATTCTGCGCATTGTGGGTGGGGTCTTCATCAGGACCAAGGTGACGGTGGGGGAGTGAGCACCAGTAAAAACAGCTATATTGCTTCAGGCTGTGAATAGGAAAACTGGGCTTTATAGGCTCTCAGACTTCTTCATAGATGGTCGTAGTACTCAAAAAGACGAAGGGCCCAGGTTGATCAGTAACCTGTGGCTTCGGGCTGCTGGCAAGACCGGTGAATCAGCTAACCAGACACTTCTTTATTATTTTGTCAGACATATATGACAGAGAATGTATATCTGCAATTATGTTATGATTTGACATTTTAATGCATCTGGCAGGAAACTGTCGGGATAGTTCGCTATATATTGATGCATATATATGCGCACTACTGTCCTTTCTCACAATCCTTCCCATGCACTTATCACCTCACCCCTCTGTGCACCTGTGTTTTTTCTAAAAATATCCATGTAGGATTTGTTTTGTACTTTATAAATTGATTAATTTCAATATTGTGATAAAATAAAATCACATCCATTGTTGGAAAGACTGTATGGTGGTGCCTAACTTTGATTAGATACAACTGATTAACTCCTGCATTTGATTCATCTGTTTTATTTGCTCTCCACTGGGACATTTTCTCATTGTACCACTATTCACCCAGGCCCAGTGGCTATTGGGTTGCCCCATTGCTACATAACTCTTATTACTACTACTGGGCACTAACTTCCGCAGGCAATAGGAGATAATTTAGTAAGCTACCATTTAAATCCTGCATCTATTTGTAACAGTGTAAAAAGTATATGATAAATGTATTAGTGTGTAACCAACTCTATGTGTTCTGATATGAAATGTGTTATTCCTGTCACTGAAGCATAATAAGAGATGAAAAGATGTATATGTGTTCACTAAACCCTTCTCCCCTATTGGTTAGATGACTCCCTTACGCTTCATAACTGCACTTTCTGATGAAGATAAGCTTAGTTCCCACTTAACTCGCATGCAAATTATGCATAAGCATATACACAGTTCATGTACAATCATTATCTTGATACAAGAATGCTCCCTGTTCAGTCACAGGATCAAATCTCAAAAACGCCAACTTTTTTGTTAATCTGTATTGATGCGTTACTTGGCCTTATAAACAGAGGAATATTGGAACATCAGGTGCAATCTGCCTTTATAAACTGTTCTGGTAGATATTAATTAAATAGTATTCTACCAGAACGTTATGTTTTATTTCGTGTGATTCTTTTTCTTATTCTGGAATTAGGTTTCAAGTACCTCGTGGAGAAAAAGATACACTGTTTTACATCAGTCTTCCAGACAGAACATTTCTCCAGTATTTTAGCTTGCTGTCAAATGCACGTATTTGCAGCAGAGTCTATGTTACAATTGACAGGTGCAAGAACATATCCTCGAAAAGTAAACTGGAAAGCCTCTTCTATCTGAAATCATATAGTAAACGCTACTATTTTACATGTCCTGATTTTTCAAATTTCATACAGACTTTATAAGTTAATTTAACCCTCATTCAGTATCTATAGTTCTTAACACCAAGCATGTCTGCTTCCTAGGTAAAGCTGTTCGTTTGACAGATTTTGCATTATTTTTGTTGTGGTCCCATACTTCATGCATGTATTTTCAGTTTTTATTGTTATGGGTATACAGGAATATTTTTGAAATTGTTTTGTGAATTCCTGTTTACCATTCACTGTAGGCATGAGAGTCTTGAGTGCACATATTGTAAAAAGTTACAAACTGGATTTCAATCATGCATGACATTTACTAATGTGTGAAGAAGTACACTTACTTGTGGAATAAATTCAAGCATAAAGCTCAATTTCAACCTTGAGTTTTATTTTATTTTATACTGTCACCAATTCCTGGATATTCACTTCCTACTTCTACCCCCTGGGTAACAGATTTACTCACTTTAACTGAGTAAATCTATGATTTTTCCAGGGTAGGATTTGACTGAGAAATTATTTGTGAATAGAAGTACATTTGTGGCTTGCCCCAGTCTATCAGGGCACCCACCAAGGCATATACAATATCTGCCCCATGAAAAGATTTAATCCTATGAAAAATGCAAATGGGTGTGAGAAATTGGGTTGTTGGTCGAGTGGGGTGTTAACACTGATCAAGAAACAGCCACAATCCCTGCTAGGGTGAACCACAAAAGTGACTTAATTAACCTGTGGTTAATCCTCTTGTAGCTTGGCACAAAAGCAGTCAGCCTTACCTTAGGGCCTGATTTAGATCTTGACAGTCCGAACCCCAACCCGCTGAGGCGGTGGGCTCCAGTACTCTTTCAGGTTCACGGAGTCCCACCCACCGTATTCAGATATATATGCCAAACACAGAAGACCGCTGCGGTGGCAGTATTCTGTGCTGGCGACCTGCTCTCCATGGCAGTACTGCTGGTGGGGCCCGTCCAGCCAATTTGGATGTTCCCGTTGGGCTGGCAATATTCTGTTAGCAGAGTGAAGACAGGGGTGACCGAGGTGGTGGGTAGGCAGGTAAGTGACATTTTATTCTTTACGTATAACATATATATGTTGTGTATGTGCCCATATGTGTATGTAGATTAAGTGTAGTGACCCCATGTTGTACATTCTGCCAACATGCACATGCCATGCACTGTATACCCCACACACCACGTACACTGACCTTTGAGTATGTCAAAATGGGGTGAAGGTCCATCACGGTCACAGTGCACCAGCATAGGGGGGACCTGGATGAAGAGGAAGAGGAGGAAACAGCAGCCTGTTCCCTGAAAAAGGTGCGTATTCGTCCATTTCTGCCGACTCAAAGTAGGAGGGATTCCCATCGGAATTCCCTTCGAAAAAAGCCAGAACCAAATACAGACAGCGGAAATCCTGGCTGGAGTCCTGCCGCTGCCTGCTGCAGCCCACCGAAGAGGCGGGGAGAAAAGTCCTGGCAAAGTTGGCGTGGCTGCGTCGGTCTTCTCGCCCATTACACTCCAGCATCTAACTCAGGCGGGCGGACCGCCAGGAAGGCAGGCAGGAAGACTGCCAAAAAAGCCCACCCTGTTGCAGTTCTGCCAAGATCTAAATCAGGCTCTTAGAGGCAATGTGTAAAGTATTTATGCAGCACACAAACAGTAATAAAGAGAAAACATAATAAAAGAAAAATCCCACACCAATTTAGAAAAATAGAGTAAATATTAGTAAATTATTTGACACCAAAATGAAAAAAATTCAATCTATAGAAGCGAAGTTATGAATTTTTAACGTTGAAGGGAAAAACTTGGGCCTAAAAGATCAAAGCGCCAACCGTGCATTGAAGAGTGGGTCTGAGGGCCCTATTCTTATACCTGGTGCCTTCTTTGAAATAGTAGTAGAAGTTTCTGGAGAATTCCCTTTGAAAGGCTTGAAGTTTCCTGCTTTTCCTGCCTTTGCTCCTGACCGTCAGCTTGAACAATGCAGGGGTGACAAATCCTTTGTGTGAAGGCAGGGCACAGCCTGTTCCGTTGCAAGTGGGGCTGTGCCCAACCAAGTCCGCCCCATCATGCCAGTGATGGCCTATCCAGGCACACTTAATCTTTCTATTGTGTGCCTGTCTGGGAGGAATAAACAAAGTCCAACTGCCAACTACACCTAGTCATGTGTCCCAAGAACAGGATGCAGACACCAAATAGCTAGGGCAGGAAAATGCCAGATATCTAAAAACAGAATTTTCTAAATTGTAGCTTAAAATCTGACTTTAACATTAAAGAGGATTTTAAATTATAATTTTTCAGACACCAAACATGAACATTTTTCCTGCTCCCAATCACACGTTAGGCCTATTAAATGTAATAAGGCAACCCAATGTTATCCTATGGGAGAGGTAGGCCTTATAGTAGTAGGCCTGGGCGTAAAACTCCGCCCCACTCATGGAGTTTGCAGAGTTTGGCAACTCTGCATTCCGTGGAGAACACGGAGATACTGATAAACTCCGCACCCTGCAATGGAGCAAAGTTTTTTTTTCATTGGCATGCTCAAAATGTTGTTTTCAATCTCACCTGGTATTGTCGCAGGAGCGAGATGCAAGCAGTGATGCTGAGTCCTAACTTCACTCCCCCACCTCGATGCCCAACAAAATCAAAGCAAAAAAGGTGTAATGGAGGAAGAGGGGAAGACAAGGGAATAGAATTTCCTGTTCCACGCGACCATCAGGAGGATAGGTAAACTTCAGAAAACTTCCTAATGAGTGTCTAAAATTATAAAAGAGATATGTGTATCAGTTGTGTAAAGAAATAAGTGTACTTCAAGGGTGACACACTGTAAATAATTCTATATACATATATGACACAGTAAACTACTTGTAAATTTCCCCTCTTCCACTCTGTATGAAAAATGATGATCGATGCAGACCAGAAGATTACCTAAGCAATCAAAAGAAAGCAATCAGGTGATATGTCTTAGGACAGAATCCTTATATATTAAAGGCAAATGTAACAAGCACTAACCTCTGTGTGGGTATGATAACGTAAATATAAAATGCCCCATAATCAGAAAGCTTAAAATAATAGATGAACTAATTAAAGCATTAGTCTCTCAAAAAATGGCACAAAAAGGTGTGGGGGTAATGGAAAGTGTAAGTTCCGTAACTTCAGGAGCTCACTTATCCTTACTCTATTTCCTTTTTGTCTTACAAGCAAAGGCACAGGAAAAAACAGATCTCCAACTCATTGGGACCCAATCAATCAGATAAGTATATGTCCCTTTATTTTGTATTTAAACAAATAATGTTACGACATTAGCGTTGATCCATGTCTCTGTTTATATTCCTTTTCAGGTATTTATGGGACTGTGAGAGGTGAGCTCGTAGAATACAGGCCGTCTGGGAATGGCGTTGTGGGCAGGATCGGGAGCTAAAGTGGGAGCAGGAGCCGGCAAAGTGGCAGGAGCCAAAGATGATGCAGGATGTGAGAGCCGGCCTACTGCAAACCCGACAGTAATCCAGCAGACGTGCCCCGCAAGCTGAGTGATCCGTAGGAAGACACAGGCATCAGCTAACTAGAACGTGAAGCGCTCTTCCGCCAGTGACACAATCTGGAGTGGAGCAGGCCCGACAGTTGTTTCGCAAGTGTGGGAGGGACTTTCCAGGCGCTCGCGAGCATCCACAAAACTTTCTAGCTATTTTCGAGTGCCACGAGATTTGCAAGCTGCCCACAAGCTCTCGTGAGATTTGGTGGTCGCTAACACAGCTTTGGGCTGCACCAATGACTTGTGGCGCTTCTTTTTCGACATATGCGATCACAAGTGAGCTGCAACTTGGGTAAGATTTTTCCCTCAAGAAGCAGCTCAATCTCCACAAAAAGACAATTTGGAGTTAAAAACCTTCTCAAAATGACTGTTCATGATGTTGTCTTGTGTGAGGAGTCCTATGTTTTTTGACTTTTTTTTAACAGGAAGGAAGTGCTCCAGATTCTCCAAATTCCTGTTCCTGTGCAGCAGGCACCCCCCCAGTGCTTTGTTCATCTCCTGGTAACTTTTTGTTTGGATATGGAGCTGGAAGGATCACGTTCTGTGGCTGCTGCATATATAACATTGGATTTAATGACTTTGTATTTGAGATTTCACAACTGAGTTAAAAACCTGTCCTATAAGAGTTTCTTTTGGTTGAAAGAGGGCATGCACCACGATTGTCTTGTATTTTATTTTATTTTTACAAGTTATTGTAGTGGGGGTGGCCAGCAGTTTCAGTAGGGGCCTACCTTTCTATTTGCTTGTAACTTTTCTTCTTTGGAAAGGAAATAAGTTGAACAGTTTAGTACATTCTCTCCATGTTTTTCAATACATTTGCAATATTCTATTAATTCACTTTATAGCCTAGTTTGCATATGGGCCTTCCAGCCAGTAGGTCCAGTACTAGTCATGGGTGCATGAAAAGACTGTTTCTGTAGTGTCTGTTGAATTGAAACGTCATATAGGCTATGAATGGCAATGGATTAAAATACAAAATGAATTTTTTCGTGGTATTTCACGTTTTTGTTTTCTGAAAACAGTGTATAGGTGGGATAATGCCATTGGAGGATGTGTGTTGGTGTAAATAGTTTTAGCCCTGTTAATTTCTGGTTTTTACATTGCTGAATTAATGATGTGTTCTCTATGTTCCCATGCCTGATTTGTCTGGCCAGTGTATGAATGTGTTTGCCATAGGCCCCTATTTGACTTTGTTCCCCATGCCATGTGCATGTGTTCTTTGTTTTCCATGCCTCCTGCTTGTTGTTGGACCATGTAGCTGGCGGCCATTTTGTGTAGGTAGCCAGTGTGCTTTTGACATAGGTCTGCATGTGTTCTTTGTTTGTGGCCATGCTTCCTTACTTGCTGTTTGACCATGTGGTTGGTGGTCATATTATGTAGGCAGCCAGTGTGCTTTTGCCATTGACCTGCATGTGTTCTTTGTTTTCCAGGCCTCCTGCTTGTTGTTGTGACCATGTGGCTGGTGGCCATTTTGCGTAGTCAGCCAGTCTGCTTTTGCAATAGGCCTGCATGTGTTCTTTGTTCGTGCCATGCCTCCTTGCTTGCTGTTTGACTATGTGGAGGGCTGCCAATTTCTGTAATATGCTTGAGGCTCAGTAGCTCAATGCTCATCCTAATGTACTGTATGAACAGTGTGTTATATATTAAATACATACTTTTTTGTATTTTTCATCTGCACCACTCCTTGCCTCCCAAATCCCAGTGGGTTCCAAATTAATTTGTCATGGTAGAAGGTAGAAGTCAAACACAAGGAGATGACGGACGGAGCGCTGAAACTTTTCAGACACTCACCCCCAGTCACAGATCTGGGTTCAATCCATCATCGTTCTTTAGCTCACTTCGCCACCTCAGTTCTAACCCAGCTATATGCAAATCAGTCTTGACCCTGTGTCTCATGGGAACAGTCCAGCCCGAACAGTCACGCCAGGGCTTCCCTGAACCGGAAACAAGCATCCTGGGACCGGTTTTGGGGTAACACCCCATATCAGCCAGGCTAAGTAGTAAATAGTAGTCCCCTTTCCCTAGTACTTCAGCAATTGAATTATATTTTTTAATGTTTCTTTTTTTATAATTTTTTCACAAACGTTTTTATTTAATTTAAATTTATTTTATTTATTTTTATTTCTACTTGTTAATTTTGAGAAATTTGTTTATCATTTTTTTATTCTTTTAATTAAAAAAAATATTTATTCTAATTTTTTTTCCCCATTTTCCTAACATCCGGCGTCAACCTCATGTGCTATTGGCGGCGCACAGCCACACAACAGCATTCATTTTTTATTCCATTGTCAGTTTTCTTTTGTCACCTGCACCTCCCTGAGTGCTACATTCCCTACTTGATACACATAAAGCAAACAGTTACATCTGTGTGTTGTTGTTGCTCTTTCTTATCCTTCCTGAGTGTACATGAAAGTTTATGTTGGTGTGTTTTTTCAATGGATACACTGTGGGGCATATTCTCAAGGAGCCATCGCCAATTTATCGGCACTTTAGCACCGCAAAAGTAGCGATAGTCTTATCTCCCCATTCACAAACTGGTGCAAACTGCCGACATTGCCAGTTTTCCCGCGATAGCTGCCGCAAACACATCGCCACGGTTGAGAGCGACAATTAACGCTAATGACATGCAGAGTAGGCGTTTCTGTGCAAAAACACACGAAAACACCACTTTGCGACATCCTCAACAACCAGTCAGATCTGCGATGCCGGACAAAAACAGGCGATAAGGCGCGTTAGCAGCAGGGACTTAACATCTGCTCATTACTGGTCTTAAGTAGGACGAAAACACGCAGAACAGAGGGAGCCCAGGCCAGAGCCACATCTGAAGACCAACAGATGCCATGGAGCTACTAATCATACAGCTTGGAGACCCAAGAGGGCAACAACACCCACCGCCACCACACCCAGCACCCCCCCCACCCCCAGCACCACCCCCCCGGACCACCACCGAGGCAGCGCAGAACAAGACAGTGGACCTTCCGAAAACGCATCAGCCTCACAGACTTAACGCCAGAGGATGTCATTGCCCACTACAGGCTCAAAAGGACAACCATCCTCCGCATCATGACCCACATTGCCCACAGGCTGACGGCACCAACACAGCGGACAACCAACATCCCTCCGCAGACAAAGCTGCTGGCTGTGCTGCACCTGTTGGCCTCTGGTACCTTCCAACCAACAACCGCCAGAGTCGGAGGAGTCTCACAGCCAGCCCTATCAAAGGCCATCACACCTGTCCTGGATGCCATCATCAGTTTCATACCCCAGCACCTTCACTTCCCCCACACTGCGCAGGAACAGCTGGAGACCAAGCAAGGCTTCTACGCCATAGCCGGATTCCCGCACGTGTTGGGGGCAATCGACTGCACACATGTCCTACTTGTGCCCCCTGCCGACACAGCACACAATTACCGCAACAGGAAGCACACGCATTCCATCAATGTGCAGGCAATAGTGGACCACCGGGGACTGTTCACCAATGTCGTCACCAACTACCCAGGCAGTGTGCATGACTCATACATCTTCCGACAGTCCATCATCAACCAGCGCTTCCAGGATGGCACCTATGGAAATGGACTGCTCGTTGGTAAGTACCAACGGAACACACCACACACCTCAATTCCACAATCACACAACGCACAACTGTGGGAATGGACACGTAACAAAATCACATCCAACATGCCAAACAACATGCACACCTGCCAGACATGGCAGCACAAGTAACCGTGGTAAGAGGGGCCAGAAATGTGGACAAACCATATACTAAGGCACAGCCCCTCTGCCACACATTTGCAGAATGTGGGGAGAGGAGGGAACCACGATTGTGCGAAGGAGGCAATGGACCCATGAATAACAATCTACACAATGCCAAGTATGGCAGTGATGTACTGGACAGTCTTGAGTATGCAGAGCACAGACATGTCCATGTGGACACATACTGCTGGAGTCTGTAGTGTCGTGGACAGTGGACGCAACCATGTCATCACAGGCAGTGGGGAACACCTTGGACAAGTAGCCATGTTGGCCCCCCTGTGAGCGTAAGTGTAGTGGGCAGGCCCGACACACACCAGTCCAGCGTAGGGGAGTGACTAAATAGGCCGGGGCTCAGGGAGTGGTTCACTTCCGAGACGGCCACCGAAGTAACTACTGCGTGTGGCTCTAAGTCCGCCATATCCTGGCCATAGGCCTACACACACATGGCCGACCACCTGCAACGGGCAAAGTCACACCGGCGACGAGGTGGCTACATCCCACGCCACCCGGCGCACATCTCGTCATCGCATGCAGTGGCGTGTCTGCCAGGGCGGCGTCCCTCACCCTGCCACGAGGCCACCGTTGTGACTGGTGGTGCCTTTGCGATCCTGTGCGCCTGCCGCACCCCAGCCCGCTGATCCCCAGACCCGACCTGCGCCCAGCGGTCAATGCCTGCCCCAGCGCACCCAGGCCTCACTGCTCAACTGCCGCCACCCGAGTCACTCCAAGAGGGCCCACCACGTGCTGTTGCAATCTCCAAGGCCGGGCTCCGCGGGCATGGCAGCCTCCTCAGCCAATCACTGGCTTCTGCGCAACAGGCCCCCAGCGCACCCAGCAGCACCGCACCGTGGAGTTGCGAGTTGGCTACTGCTGCCTTCTAACCACACTGCGGTACAGCAAGTAACATACACATCCTTTCCAGTCCGCCCCTCCAGGCCTGCTGCATCATCGCAGGCTGCACACTCGCTCAGCTCTTCTGGTGGGCCGAACTCAGTGCACCACAAGTCACCGTCCAGCCTCCAGCATTATAGCATGATGCACACCCACTCAGCTCTTCCGGTGGGCCGAACTCAGTGCACCACAAGTCACCGTCCAGCCTCCAGCATTATAGCATGATGCACACCCGCTCAGCTCTTCCGGTGGGCCGAACTCAGTGCACCACAAGTCATTGTCCCGAGGGGCTACCCCACAAGTCCGCCTCCAGTAGCCTACAGCATGTCCTCGGTAACGCCACTAGAGCCCTTCACAGTCAAGGGGCCACCCCCGTCCCAGGCAGGCCGCCGGTAAGCCTGGGCAGATCGTCTGGAGACGTACTCCGAAGCGCACGACATCCCAGCGCCGCGGCGGCGGCGCACGCTTGTGAGGAGTGTGGAGAAATGGCCCGGGGCTCTGGGCGTGGTTCAGTTCTGGGCTCTGGGCGTGGTCCAGTTCCGGCCTGGCCACAAAAGTGACTATGGCGTGTGTCTCCGTAGTAGTGTCTGCGCTACCCGGCCTGTAATCGACAATGTTGCAATGTAGCATGCACCAGGAGGGCGGCCTCGCCCGAATGGATTAATAAAGGAGCGCGAGACCGCTCGGGGTCTCGGCTCATACATGCCAACTGTTGTGTGTGTATCTACATAGCCACAGCCTGAACCGAAGGCCTAGGCTCAATATCAGCGCGAGTTCAGCCAGGCCAGAACTCCACATCTGTGTCCGCCCTATCCTTACCATAGGCCTACACACACGTGGCCGCACACCTTGAACGGCCAACATTACAGTCTTGCTGTCAGTCCTGCAGACATGCACAGACAGGCATGACAATGGTGTGCCGTAGGAGTGCAAGTGATGCAACCGAGCAGCACACACAAGTAAATAGGCTCGGTGGGAGGGAGGATCAGCTGTGAGGCTACGTAATACACATTGTCCTACCACATTTGCCAGCAGCAATACATGGCTAACATGTGTCCCAAGGTCGCACAAATCACACACCACGAAACTTGTATGTCTGCCAACACAGCATGCAGAACCACCAGTTAACACTGACCTCACTTACCTCTCACAGGTGATCAAGGATATGCACTCTGCCTGTGGATGATGACACCCCTCCGAGACCCGAACACCCCGGTCCAGAGGCAGTACAATGTGGCCCACAAATGCACCAGGGGCATTGTTGAACGCACGTTTGGCGTGTTGAAATCACGTTTCAGGTGCCTGGACATCACCGGTGGAAGACTCCTGTACAGCCCAGAAATAGTGTGCAAGATGATCACTGCATGTTGTGTATTGCACAACCTATGTGTACGCACCAATGCCCCATGGATCCAAGACCCAGAAGCACCGGACGATGATGAGGAAGATGATGCAGGTGGACCAAACCCCACTGCAGCCGCAGCAGGAATAGCTCGAAGGAACACAATCATCAACAATTTCTTCGCATGAGCACGTCACACTGTGACTGTCCACAGCAATCATGGCACAGTACAAGATGACCACATGACCAGCATGTGCAAAGGAAATCTTAGCAACACACATTCCCCTTGTGCATGTCAGTCCTCTGCATTAGCACATTAATCTGACGGGTGTAAGTGCAACATTGAGTGCTTACATTCGCATATGTTGCAAGAAGAGATGGTGTGTATGTCACCTCTGTGCCGAGAGGCTGTTCATGGCATCACGTATTCGACATGCCATATCAGGGTGTCACATGTAGTACATCATGCCACTCATCAGCATCCCACGTGTACATGAACGTGACATGAAGGCCGTCATTGGTGTTCAGGAAAAGACAACAGGGTGCCATTTGTGGTCAGAGATGTACCTGTCTGATGCAAATATACACCCTGTGTGTCGAGTCCCACACCATGAACAACATGGCCGTAAGGGTGATGTGGGCACAGTGGACTCCTCAGCAACATTGGGAGATGCACACCAGCCTAGAAGCCAGCAGGTCCACCTTGCGTGGAACACACCAAGGTGTCCCCTGGTCAAATGTGTCATGTACAGGTCACATGTGTACACGGACGTCATCCATCAAGAGAAGTGATCAGTGCCAGCTAATAGGTGCAAGGTGAGTGGTCAACCGCCTCCTCACAGCTACCTGCACCCATCACTGTCAGACTGCAGCAACACAACACTGCTACATCAGAGCATGCAATACTGACCGTGAGGGCACGTACATGCCGGAAGGCGAAGCAGTGACATCCCCCCACCCAATCCCAATCACATTTCCAGAATGCAAGCAGATGACAAACTAACATTGTGTGTGACAGCCCCTCTGTCTGAACTGGAAGGCGGTAGCACATCTGCACCTCCGACCTTGGGAATGCATGTGCCCGGCACACCCTGAACAATACCATAGCAGCTGCTAACAGCTCCCACACTACGCACAGATCGAACCAGAGACCAACGTATTCACACCCCACACACAGGAGTCCTTGCTCGTAGTTCACTTGCATGGTATGTCCTTCACACTTACGCACCGACCATCCCAGGAGTCCAAGCGCTCCACACTCAGACCAATCATTGCCCTGAGCTGTGGCTTCCACATAACTGTGACTTTGCCTTTGTGACACACAGCCCTATTTCATACATTGACGTGGGGCTAAGTTTGGAAATAGCGAGATTGTTGTTTTGGAGCAATGAGGCCACAGCTAGTTCACACATTCCCAGTCATCTCACTGCCTATCTGGGTCACGGACATACATGCACATTGAAATCAGTTCCCAGGGAGCACCGTTGTTTGAAAACACTGCCCCTACATACATCCATACTTTCATACTTGCTTGATCATGGACATGACTCTTCTGTGTGAATTATAATGTCTTATTCACATTCGGTGGAGTGGTGAAGGTGGACCAGTACCTGGCCATGCACACGCTACTTTACAATTTTGCCCCGTGGAGGGCCAGCCAGGGTCCTTTGGGGAGGGAAAAATGCATCGTAGGAGAGGGAGTTCAGTCCGTAGTCTGATTTCTGTGTCATTGGTTGCCTAAACAAATGTGGCTGTCCATGTCGGGGGCCAAGGTGAGTGTCGCAGAGTGTTAAGGGGGACAGTGGAGGGTGTTATTCCTGGGCATGATGTAGAGGGCAGAACCAAGCAGAAAGAGGCCATATGGCAGAGATGAATGCTACCGCTTCCTACTTAGCCCAACAGCAGATTCATCCTCATCATCGTCCTCCTATGTGTGCTGTGCCTCACATGTGGGTGGTGGTGTTTTGTCAGCGGCACTGTGTGGCAGTGACACATCAGGGCCCGGAGGTGCATTGTCAGCCGCACTGTGAGGCACTGACACATCAGGGGGCGGTGATGTGGAGGGAGTAGTGGCAGCAGCATTCATCTGCGCCAGGCCTTGGGGCAGCACTGCCATGATGTGGTTCTGCAGGGCATGGTAGATCCCTGCTACATCTCGCTTTTG
The DNA here is from genome assembly GCA_963921515.1 of Calotriton arnoldi. Taxonomy (NCBI): domain Eukaryota; kingdom Metazoa; phylum Chordata; class Amphibia; order Caudata; family Salamandridae; genus Calotriton; species Calotriton arnoldi. The sequence continues at coordinate 1,123,698 of CAWUFW010001171.1, forward strand.
TGCAGCCATGGCAGCCATTCTTCCCACCTGCATCCGCTCCATGTTCTCCATGTTCCTCCCCATGTTGGCCAACTCACGGCTGAGGTTGCTGTAGCCACTCTGACTAGTCAGTTGTTCTTGTCTATGAGTCATGACTCCGGCGATGTCAGCCATGGATTGTTGGAGACCATGGAGCGGACTGTGGGTGTCCGTTAGGGCCTGTAGGTGGTCCCTGATGGGACTTGGACACCCACGTATGGCATCTAGTTTGGCTGCCATGAGGTCGAACCCCACCCGCACCTGCTCTGACGTCCCCTTCTGGCCCTGCGACACACGGCGTTGGAATGCCATGTGTTGGTCGTGGGGATCCTGGGAGACAGCCGGGGTGGTGGGTGCTTCCTGCTGTGTGGTCTGTGCAGGGGGTGGATTCGCCTCGATGCAGCTGGGCTGACCTGCTCCTGGGGTTGGAGTGCTGAGAGTGTCCATGGGCTGTTGGAGGGCGTCGGGGTCGATGGTGTGTAGGTCCTCTTCGTCATCGGTGATGAGGAGTACGGTCTGCTCTGCAGGAGGTGATGACTCTCCCTCTGCAATGTGGAGGGGAGATGCAGTTTGACATTGTGTTCACATGTATGTTGACGCATTGGCCAAGTTTACAGACAGACTGCATGTCAATGTACATTGTGTCTGTTTGTGTGGAGATGGCTATTTCATGCTGGACAGTTGGAATTTCACCACCATCACGGATGTGAGGTTGTATTTGTCCATTGTCATCTCACAGTTTCCTGCTATGCCAAATGCGAATGGCCATTTTCTACACACGAGCGGCAGCAGTTGTGTCCTCTGTTCTGTTGTGGAAGTGTTGCAGTTTGGTCCACTTTGTTGTACATGTTGAGGTGCTCTGAGTGTTGTGTGTGTGCTGCATTGTGGGTGATTTGCCCCTTCAGCTCTGCTTTGGCTGGCCCTTATCCCTTTCAGGTGGTGTGCCTTTCACTTCTGTGCTTATACAGTGCTGAGCTGTTGCAGACTTGGGTAAATTGGGCTCTTGGTCGGAGTTGTGACTCTTGGGCATGATTTGTCCGCAGATGTGCTGTACTTGCTTGTGCATGTGTGCCATTGTGCCCATCTCCCCCCGTCCCCCCAGTCCCTGGTGGTTACGCACCCTGTTGCTGTTGTGTCAGGTCATGTTGAGCAGTGTCCGGTCCTCCGACTCCTGCCACCTTCTCCTCACTGATGACTGTGGACAACACTTCCTCCATCTCATCCAACTCCTCCTGTGGCGCAGGACTCCCACCCCCAGTCTGCATTGCTGCTTTGCGGTTGTTGGCGAGTTTCAGCTTGTTTTTGCACTTCACATCATTCCAGCGCCTCTTGAGCTCTTCCATTGTCCTCCTCAGTACTCCGACTGCATTCTCCTTGTCCACGATGGACTGCCATATTCCATTTTTTGTTGCCAATGACACAGTGGAGGTGACGTACAGTTGTTGATGGTGTTCTGTCACCTCCGTAATCAGGATCCTGTTTTCCTGTGGACTGAACCGTGTCTTCCTCGTCTTCTTCTCCTTGCCCTTCCCTGACCCCGAGGTCCCGCGCTGGTCCTCCGTGGGGCTTGTGGGGTTTGGGTTGTCCTCTGTGCTTGCTCCGGCTACCTCCATGGTGCTTCGCAGTTGTTTGTGTTTTATTTGTATTTCATTTTTGACGCTTTTATAGTGTTTGTTCCCGCCTTACTTGTGGGACTTGCGGGCCTGGCGCTGCTTTTCGCTGGATTTTTATCGCAGTTGGGCCCATCACATCTTTTTTCATGTTCGGGTTTCCTTTTTTATCACCGTCGCAGTAGTTGTATCACGGACATTTGTGGCGTTCTCGGGAAACTATCGCATGTTACCGCCGTGTTGGGAATAGGACGTTGACACTGAGTTATTTTCCAGCGATAGGCGGCGATATGAAAAATTGCGTTAGCCTATTTTGGCGATGTTTATCGCACGTTCTTGTGAATATCCCCCTGTGTTGTTCATTATTTATAACTTAAGTTACCACACTAAATGATACTACTAATTCAGCTGCAACAATGCCACATTTCACTGATGTTCTTCTTGCTTGTTTGCTTTTAGGTGCACAAGAGACAACATCACCCACAGTACAGCCAGACAGAAGGCCTGTGCATGGCATGATGTGTGACCACACAACACGGACATCACTTCAGCTTGTACAGCTAAGTGCCACTGCCAACTGACAGCTTCAAGATGGCCCCAAAAAAAGGTGCTGCCAAGAAAGTGGCAAGTGGGAAAGAGTAGAAGACGATTTCCACCACTGGCATGCCGGACAGGGCCTTTTTCGGCAAACGTGTGCCTGCCACACCAGACTCCAGGGAGCAAGCTGGGAGCAACACTCCAGCATCAGAGGACCCACCCGAACCTAGGCCCAAGTCCATGTCTGGCACAGAGGCAGCCAGTCTAATCATGACAACGCCGACGAGCAGTGATGCTGAAATGGACTTATCCCTTTCGCAAAGTAGTTCCCAATCGTTGCAGGAGACTCAGATAAGTGGACAACAACAGCCACAGCCAGCAATAGCAGTTCCTCCAAAAGCAGGAGCAGTTCAGGAGATTGAGCTTCATTCTGAGGAAGTAGCAGAAATCACTTTTTAAAAATATCCATTCTCTTCCAGATCTACATCAAGAAAAAGGTGGGTTACTCCACCATCTTCGTTTCCAAACCCTCCTTCTGATGACCAAGACTCAACTTGGATCTGGCCTCAGTCTGAGACACACCAGGAGAGGCTAGGGAAAAGGAAGGTTCTTGAAAACCGTAGAGTTACGGATGAAGTGGAGGATAACGTTGAGGAAGTCATCATAGATATTATCCCAGCCCCAGTTAAGAGACCAACATTACCTCATCTCAACCTGCAGTTTGGGACTTCTTTACAGTTAGCAAGAAGGAGCCAAATATTGCTGTGTGATTGATTTGGGGAGCAAGAGTTAGTCAGGTTAAGTTTGGTACAAACAATGGTACCGGAGGCTAAACAACACATTTGAGAAAACATCACACAATCTAGTGAGAGGAGCATCTTAGCAGCCAAAAAATGCAAGTGGTGTTGGTGAAGGGGGTGAAAGGCTGAGCAGGGAATCCGATCCAATCATCGTAAAAGGTGAAAAAAAGGAAGACATTTTCCTTACGCAAATCAGCCCTGCTCCCAGCAGAGCAGTAGTATCACCCTCATAAGCAACATTGCAATGGCACAAGATTCATGGCCAAGACACCAAGGCAAGAGCATACAGTGACTGCCCGCTTAGACGCACATTGAGCCTACCACCATCTGCTTTCAAGAAGTCACCTGCATCAGTGGAACAAGAAAAGAAAAAAATCCAGGCTACTATTCCTGGCATGTTTATGCAGGAGGGGTAGGAAGAACGCAACCACCCAACGGCATGTTTGTACAACGCAACGCTGGCTAAAATGTTAGCACTGGAAGTCCTCCCATTTTATTTTGTGGAAGGGGTGGGTTTTCTTGAACTTGTGGCAGCCATATGCCCGATATAGAAGGTTCCCAGCCACTCCTATTTAGCCAGAGTTGCTGTGCCAGCACTACATCACGATGTGCTGGAATTGGTTGGACAAGCTTTGTAGCAGAATGCTGTTCACACTATCCACCTGATGACAGACATATGGACGAGTTGCCAAGCCAAGGATTACATGTGCATCACTGCACACTGGATCTCTTTTGTGGGGGTTATAGAAATGAATTCTGCAGATGTTGACACTACTGAAATTTGTAATGGTGCTCGGAAGCATGCAACATTATTCATGTTCACCATGGAGAAATACCATACTGCTGCAAACATCTTAGAAGACTTTAACAACAAGGTCTTTGAATGGCTGCAACCAAGAAGGCTTAACATTGGATTTGTTGCCACGGACAATGGCAGTAATGGCCATGGCAGATGGTGGCTATTTCAGGGTCTTGTGTTTTGTGCACTGCATCAACATCATTGTATAGGACTTTCTCAGAAAAGAAGACGAGTCAGCAACTTACTGTCTACCTGCAGAAGAATCTGCACTCATTTCAGTCATTCATTTAAAGCCCGTAAACAGCTGAGGGTCATTTAGCGTGATAATAGAATGCCAGTTCAAGCACTTATACAGGAGGTGCCAACACGTTAGAACTCGACTTATTACATGTTGCAATATCTGTTTGAGCAGCACAAACCGGTCAGTGAATATGTCATTCAACGAGGCGATGCAACTGTGAAAGGCAGGATCATTGAGACGGACCAATGGGGCCTAGTCAAATGCCTGACATAGATGCTGCTTCCTTTTGAGGTTTTCACATGGGAAGTCAGCAAGGAGGACAGTACCAGGGCAAAGCTATCCATGTTGTTGCATATGCTACAGAAACAGCTAAAGGAGGTGTTTGAAATGTACACAGGTGTGAACAAAAAAAGATGTGCATGAGTTGGTGGAGAGCTTAAGCCTTCACTTATCTGTTAATGCAAGGGTGCAAAGAGACAGTGTGTCATCCAAACATTACATCTGTGTCACAATTCTTGATCCATGGTACAAACAATTACTGGCCACTTTCATTCCTTTTTCAGATGGGAATGTTTCAAACTACAAGACCAGGATTGCTGAGCAAGCCAGTGACCTAGAAAAAGAACAGCTGGGAATTAGAGGCCCACTCCTCCAGGGCACAAGTTCTTTGGTTCAGCTTTTAACTTCAGAGCCTGAGGGCAGTGCTGTTGGCTCACAACAGCCAAAACCAACAAGAAAATCAGCAACAACAGGAACAGGAGCATCAGCCCAAAATCTGCATTTGATAGGTTTCTAAAGGCAGGACTTAAGTCCTGTGTAGAAGTGAAGGCAAAAGAGGTCAAGCAAGGTGGAGGACCAATGTCTATTATGAGGATGGTCCAGGCCTATCTGGATGACCCAACAGAGGTCTATCTTGATCAAAACCCATTGGTGTATTGGTATGGAATGAGGCGCTAATGGCCAGTGCTCAGCAGGCTGGCAATTAAGCAACTGGCTTGCTCGGTGTCCAGTGTCTCTGCTGAGAGTGTGTTCAGTGCAGCCGGTGCAGTTGTTGCAGTGAGAAGGACCAGTCTCTCCCCTAAAATGTGGAGAGATTAACAAAGATCAAAATGAATCAGCACTTTATACCCCGAATTACACCATACATGAAGTATGACAGGAGGATGAGGGTGATTGATCAGACTCAGGTCATGGCAGTAAGCCGACCTGCTACTGGGTAAGCCACCTGAGTTTGAGGATGAACTCTACTTCCCTTACTACTTGGCCTGGCCCACCAACCATAGAACTTTCTATTTCTATCGCCGAACTGCATTGACAAAAAAAATAGATATAGCCAGAGGAACATTATATGTTTTTGTTTGTTTGTGTCTGACTGACTAATGTAGCCCCACCGTTTTAGACACATTGTATTGTTAGATTGGAGTTGGACCAGTGTGCAGTGAAGAAGCCCCCCTATTCCCATCAAGGACACTGGAGAGACAAATGTGTCCCTGCCTCTATCCCGTGCCTATCTATCCTTGCTGTATTCCCTTAGCCAGACTTCCCCGCAATATTTGATTTTCAAGACTGGCCAATGTGTGTTTCGTGAAACAAAGAGGATTGGCAATGTACCACATGCACCACTCTTGAATTAGGACAGCTAATTTGCATGCACGCACCAAAGGTTTATATATATTATGAGTGATTGTTGTTTGTGAGTATGTTGAGATAATTCATTTGGTAGCAGGCAGTGAGGCTGGATGTTTAACTATAACTATTAAGCTTGATTGTGTTTGTGATGATTTGCAATGGAGGTGGCTTAATGACGTGTGATAATTTTTTTTCCTAAAGGTGATTTATTCCTTCCCCTTTGACACTCAGTGAGATTTGTTTGTGAGGTTCACACTGCTTTATTTTCTGCTTCACACTCCTCAAAGACCCGACCAGTCCATTTAGCTAACAAACACAAATCTACTCTACACAGAAACATTACTCAATGTTCTTCTTGTTGTTCATCAACAGCATTGCACTACAGGTTGATCAATTGCATTTGAATCGGGACTCAGTCTGTACAGATTTCGACACGTTACTCGGAGTCAGGAGGATGCTGAAAGGACTCAGGGTGTGACTACTTCAGCAACTACCAGAAGAAGGAGGTTATCAGCTTCACAGAAACCAATATTTGGTGATGATTCTGAAAGGCCTACTCAACTCTGTGGACTAGTGGTGAGAGAGGTGCATTGATATTACTTGATTTGGGAAATGCAATGTTGCTTAGTGTGTGTGCTGCCTGGCTTAAATTTGAAACTATGTGGTAGTTGTGTGGGGAACCTGTTGTTGTAGATAACTGGAGACAGACATGTGGTGATCATAACATTATGCATGTGCTAGGATATATATTATGATGATGATTATGACAGTTGTGAGTTGAATCAGTCCGATACATGTGGCCTCTTGTCTGTGATTGTTGGTTGTTGTAATTGCTCTCGCCTAATTGATTGCACATCAGTCATAAAATAAATGATTGCAAAAAGGACTATTCTTATCTCTTGCACTGCCTCTGAGTCTTCTTGGTGCACTCCTTATGAAGTTTACCTTCTGTCCTTCTCCTTAATTCTACAATATCATTTTACAATCCGCAGGCTTTCTCTTCTCCTGCACAAAAAGGCAAAAGCACCATAACACTCACGCTTACCTTACAGGACTGCATCAGCCATGCACCCAAGATTGAGAGACAATTCAAGAAGAATGCAGATATACCTCTCAATTTGGCAATACATTATAATTTTTATTTTAATAATCATTTTTTAGAACTGTGTGTATTGTTCGCTTCACTCCTACATAATTTGTGTTTACTATTTTTTAAACCTAGGTGACAGAACATTTAAATATATATTAATATAACTTGGGTCTCTCTGGGGCTGACGGACAGTTTGGTTTGCATTGCATTTAAGGTAACTGTGTCATAGTCATTCCTTTGTTTCCTTTTCTTCCTACAATAGTTTGATGATGGTTGGTCTGCTGGTTACCCAGATAAATATTGTCTTTGTGTAGTGTTTGTCTTTGTCACACCTTTCCCCAAAACCTGTTTCCCATCATTCTTCAAATCCCTAACTCTCTTCCCCCGGGCTGTGTGATTTATTGAGGTGTGACTTTGTAATTTACACCATTAATTGATCATACTCTTGGCAGGGTGGATGTGGTGAAAGCAACTCAAACTCAGTGCAGGTTCTTCAGCTCTACTTCGATTACAGAAACAAAAGCCCACACTGGCCCCATTTACCCACCCATGCATAAAAGTGATCAATATTTTAGATATAGAAGAACATCATTCATCAGCATCATCATTCAGGCATTGTGTTGTGTAAACGCTTAACCTTGTCCACTCCACAATTCAAATATTTACTGCTTTAGTTTTAATTAAAATACTAGTTCACCATTGCTCTGAATAATTTAGTACTGCATGTTATATTTCCACTATCAGGTATTCTTTGTTGCGTAGTAGTCCGGCCTCAATTGTTTGCAAAGCTATCATATATTAATATATATAACCCACTAACTCAGTTTATTAAAATGTTGTTGCCTGCAATGAATAATCCTTTCATTTAATCCTACAGTTGGAGTTCACCTAGGTGGGAGTGGGACTTCGCTTCACCTTCACTGTTAGTGCACTACCCACTACCACTACCATGGCACCTTGGGAAACTATGCAGCCCTTGCTTCATCTATTCAGGTAAGAGAACTAAGGAGTGTGGTTATTGTAGGCAATATAGACAATGGAAAGTGGAAAGTGTGAAACCCCCTCCACCTTCTCTTAGTGGTCAATATAGTTGCAGACTGCAGAGATGAGGAGAGTAGTAGTAGGACAAGTCTACCACATAACTAATTGTTATACACTATCAGCAGATTTTAAAAACAGGCTGCTGCTGAGCTAAAAGGCAGCAGTGCAACGTAAAACACCCCCAAAAAGATTTGAAGCATAAATAATGATGTTTATTACCCTAACAACAATAATATTACAGAAATTCACCCCTTCAAACAGATACTGGCCCTAACCCTCGCTCCAAATAATTCTCTCCACCCCTCGCCCCAACCACTGTCCAGAGTCTTGAAAAAAAGGAAAACTAAATTCCATAGTGTCCCAGTCTAAACTCCCATCCCACCCACAACAAGTCTCACCCACCAAAACAAAGGTTAAAAAAGGGGCAGAAGAGGGCACTAACGGTGGGCCAGGAGCTTTTTAAGGTGCCACTCCATCTTGATTTGCCCGACTTCCATGTGGTCCAGTCTCTGCATAATGTGACAGAAGTTGTGGTCAGAAATTGAGGGGGGGCAGCAGTGATGGAATGCCGGCGGGCAGCTGCTAGCGGACTGCAGCACTGATGTTGAGAGGCTGGAGGCGCTGGGGGCTGGCTGGGGCCCTGGGGAGCTGCCTCCTCTTCCTTCCTTCTCCTTGGCCACCAGCTGCAGGTACGCAACATGTATAACCTCCAGCTTCTGCTACCGCAGCCGGGCTGCTACATCCTGCCGATTTGGATGACCATTGACAGCTGGAGTGGCTAGAAAGAATAAAGAGACATTATAAACAATGCTCTGGGCATAACACTTGTTTAAAAATATATAGTGGGTGGCACGGTAGCAGTATATTGCTGGTCCCATAGGGCCATTTGATTTTGTTGTGATTAGAGTCACAGCCATTACCCACACATGTCTGCCATAAAACTAAGGGCAAATGCACTAACTGTCTGAACAGAATTAAGCCAGAATATAAACACAGCATACCAGTTTAAAAAAACTATTTTTTTTTCAAGGATTTCCTAATTTAAAAACACTAAATAGACACTTTGTGTGGAAAAATAAAAATCAATTACCTTTCATTAATGAATAATGCATTATGCACTATGGACTAAAAGTATTCTCTCTCTGCTTGTGCTAAATTAATGGAGGCATGCTATCTCAGCTTGCACCCTCGTCGTACTTGTTATTACTAGTCATACTTTGCTACTCTCTGCAGTCTGCAGCTGGGGCAGCTGTAATAGACAATTATCTTATTCCAATGGCCCTGCTCTTCTCCAAAATGCCTTTCAATGTGATCCTGTCCGCAAGGCCGATGAACATTGATACATGTCACATATCAAGCATGCGGACATCCTGTCAGCTGAAGAAGGTGGTGGGAAAAGCAATGCACTGCAGTACAGGGAGAGGATTAAGGAACAGGATATAGACTGTATTTGACATGTTAATCACAGACTGTCCCATCTGCAAAAGTCAAGCCCCACGTTACTCCCAAGCCTCACCTTCCATCACAAATTATAATTTATTTTTCCAACAAATATATTTGCTTGGCAGTAATGAAGGGAAACTTAAATTACTTTACTGAAGGGTATGTTAGAGGGATTAGGCCGAGTAAGTAGACATTTTGCTGATCATCATCATCTGCCTAAGCTTTGGCTACTGAGCAACTTTTATTGACAATGTTGAAAGGGAAGAATTTGAACAGGCGTAAATCCGTTATGGAAGCCATGATGAAATATATCACTTGGCTAGAAGAATATGGTTCATGTAAAGAATGAATTTTTTAAATTTTTTGGGAGGCTGGGGGGGACAGAACTTGCAAAAGAATAAAGGAGTGAAGTACTGGTAGGAAGAGGCTGAGTGGGCACCGGGAGGAAAGGGAAACACATCTTCTTTTGACATTGCCATGCATTGAAAACTTTCTAAATGCCACATTAGCTCAAGCAGAAACACACTTTACAGCCAACACTGCAGTGACAAATTGAACCATGCAGTGGTTAGGTCATCAAGGTTGGCACTGGCAAAATGCCTGGTAGGGAGGGAGGTGATGCTTGATGATGGATGGGATGCAAATATCTGCCTCACTTAAAAATTACTGTGAGTCAATGGAGTAGACAGAAATACCACACTAACCCTTTGAATCCCAGCTTGGATAAAGCCATTCCAAACAAGTAAAGTAGGTGAGCACGACTCGGTCCAGAAGAGCTCCCTTGTTTCTTCAACCAAGCAATTATCCATTCATCATTTCCTTGCTCTAGTATTCCTCACCCTTGGCTACATACCATTTAAGTTTTACATACGTTTTTTCATCCAGTCTTTCACCATTGAAAACCATCCATCCACATATATCCATCCATCCAAACATTGCTCTCAACGCACCTTTCACCGACATCCTTTTGCCCACCCATGTCTCCTTTCATCCATATACCCATCCTGCTTTAATCCACCTGAGTATTCCTATCACCCATCCAGGCAGGTATCCTTTGACCTATACCCTGTGACTTCCCCAGGCATGCATCCTTTCACAGTGTATACTTCACCAACCCATGCATCGTATCACTCACCTATATGCATCCTTTCACCCATACATTCCCCATGCATCCTTTCACTCATTATACATTTCACCCATCATTTCTCCTTCCATTCTTTTTTTCCTTTTCTATCAACCCATTGTTGTTAAACTTCATTATCAACCTTTGTCTGCTGAGTTCCAGATAGAAGAGGACATTAACTTCTCAACTCCCACTGTATCTGCAGAAGCGGGATGTTCACAAGTTAACAGCCTTGCTGGGAGTATATGTTAGTAATTGTCAATCAGCACGCAATGTGACTTACCTACGCCCGTCCCTGCCACCGCTGTACACCCCTTCAACTGCTGGTGCCGCATTCTCTCCACTGGCATCCTCGCTGCTGGCTCCGGCACTGGCATTGTGTGTGGCTAGAAAAATCATTACACATTTTAGATGCCAGATACATCTCCCCCTATTATTATTTTTTTGAAAATACAACCACAATACATCACTACAGTTTGGTTACAGTATCTTCTATTCAAAATATCACATTGACCATTTTGTTGGTTGGCAATGTTTGAAAACCAGGTAATCAAGCCAACCGGAAACGTTTTGTAATGGAGGGGCAGACATTTGATGAACCTGAGTCAATGAAGCGCAATGAAGGGGTGGAATAATTGATCAACGAAGAACATATGGTCTTGGTTGGCAAATGCAATGGGTCCGTCCTCATACTTCCAGTCATGCTGTACTGTCTTCAACCTTTTTTGCTGTTTGAGCATGAGCAAGAAAAAGAAAGCCTTCACATCAAACATGCGTACAATACCATACTTGGGCATGCAATCTTCACAGTGGAGGACCTGACCTAAAGTGGGTTCCTTGAGTCTTACAGTACCACCAGTCCACAAGATATATAAGGAGAGAGGGAAAGCTTACTGACAAAGCAGAAGAAAGGAAGCTACAGAACAAACAGACTAGTTCAGAAAGTTTGATTCAAGTACAGTATCTTGAAATATAGAAAATGAGTAAATAGGATAATGCAGGGATAAGAAGAATTTAGGAAACAAACAAATAGAATGAAGAGGAGTTGAAAAAAAGATTAGGAGGCAGGCCCAGCAAAAAGGAAAAACAATTCAAATTGTGGAGCGGTAAATGTTAGGGAAATAATAATATTAACAACAGGAGGATCTACTGGAGCAAGCAGAGCCATCTGTGGAGGCACTTATGGAGGCAGTGGCACCTCCAGCTCCCTCGTCCCCCTTGCTGGATCATCCAGGCCCATCCCTCTTCTTGCCCCTAGATGCTAATGTAAGAAATAAATTTAAAAAATAGAATTAGTGGTACAGTTAATAATAATCTCCACAAAACTATTTTGACAGGGAAAGGCAAACACAGTAACACTGAACTTTTCTAAATCAGATTTCCTATAGTACTACTAGTATTGTGGACCTATTCCTAATTTCCTGAACCTAACCCTATTCCAAATTTCCTAAACTACATTTTGGAACTACTAATAAATTACAACAAATGACCTTTGCTTCTCAATCTCAATCTCTCAGTCCCAACCCACAGTCCGCAATTTCTTTCAATGCATAGATGCATGCATACTAAACATCACTAGAAAATTGCTTGGGTTTGGGACTGTCAAAGCTATAAAAAATGGCTCAGAGAAGTGAGGGAATGCGCTGACTCACTAAAACAAATAACTAGACTATCTTAGTGACAGGACATCGGAGTCTCTGCATGACTTCCTGAATAAACACCCCAAGCGAGCACCAACGAGTTGGATTAGGTAGGTAGCGCCGCCGAGCACCTGCCTAGTCTAGATGATGAGCACATAATATTTGTAACATAAACTTAACTTACCTGAGTGTGAGCAGCATGCTTGCTATTTGGGACAAATTATTGGCATAGATAGAACACAATAAATAAATAATTATTACTCACCGACCCCCGCGACCCCTACACCCAACAGGTCGAGCAGGTCCTGGTCCCTATCCAGGATGTCAGGCCACTGGTGTGTAAGCTATTGTTGGGTGTGCCGGACCCCAGAGCAGTGGCGCATAGCCGGCACACCCTCTCCCAGTGCTGCCTATGCTCCCAAAAGCAGTACTCACTGCCAGGCCTGCATCCTGTTGCACATAAAATCTAGTGCAGCCAACTCTGAGAAAATGACACGGGGCTGCACCCCTTCACGGCACGGCCGACTGCAAAGTCGGTAGCTGCGGCTGGTGGTGCTGGTTCGGGGGGGCCTGGAGCTGCTGCTTCCTTGTTCTGCCATGGCGCTGGGTAGGAGGAAGAGAAGAAACCGGAAGGAAAAAGAAAGAAGGAAGGAAAAAAATAAGAAAATAAAGCAAAAAATAAAATAAGTACAAAAGTCACACAAAAACAAAAAAACTTGGAAAAAGCGTACAATAAACAATCATAAAAATACAGGGTTAGATAAATAAAAATGAGAGGTAGATAAGTTAGAGAGAGGTAGGATTAAACAGATTAAGGAGGGATTAAAAAATAGGCAACAGCATCATAACAGAGCAAAAAACAAGATGGCCACGCCCATGTGCACGGTGTGGTGCAGTTCACGAGTGATTTCTGGCGTGAGAATGCACTTCATGTTGTGTATGAGGTAAAATACTGTACAAATGGGTGCGGCAAGCAGCTCCGCCCGCTCTTGGAGCGCGGCGTATCACTGCAGATTTGTTTTTACACTTCACAGAGTTCCGCATGCCGCAACTGTGCAAACTCCGCCCGAGCTTACAAATGGGGTAGCAGTTGTGGTGTATATGGGGAGCGCATGGTGTGTTCATGGGGTCGTTCCCCACCTCCTGCTGGAAGTGCGTAAGTAGGGTGGCCCACTGGGGAGGAATAGGTTGTTTGCACAGCTGGCATACCTCCTCATACTGGAGGGCATCTTCTTAAGTCATGCCCCATTTGCGCACCGCTCCATGTCATGTGGCCACTGGGGGGGATGTGGCAGATCCCCAGTAAAATGCAAATGTGTGCTTGGCAAGTAGAAGTGCTAGGGCCGCGAAGTGGGCGCATACTTTTTGTTGTTTCTTGCACTTAAAAATGCCTAGGGAGCATGCTTCACATGTGAAAATGTCTGGTAGTTCTGTGACCTTGCAAAGGTTGGTATTGACCCAGTGCTAATAACCCTTTAGGGCAGGACCACAGCATGAGCATAAGGTCTGCGTCAGGTTCTTGGTAGTGTGGGATTCGGTTAGTGACTTGGGAAAGTAGCGATTTAGTTGAACCAGGGTTTAGTATGCCCTAAGGAGTATCAAAAGCAGTATATATTTACAATAGGAGTTGCAGGAGACCAGTTTGGGAAATTTGAGTGCCCAATCCCATTCCCTGTCATGCAGCACCCTCTCAAAGTCATCCTTCCATTTTTGGGTCAGTGTAGGGAGGGGGGTGATCCAGTTCACAAATTTATTAAATCTTATTAAACACATTTTAAAAGGGGGAAGTGTCCCATACTGACTTGCTTTCCAAAAAATGACAAAAATCTAGAAGACAAGCTAATGCAGGTTATACAATCTTGATGACAATTATAACACTAAGAATGGCTTGGGTAATTCCGAGTCTGATAAAAGACAATCAGAATGAGTTTATTCCTGCTCACCACATTTTAATAATAAGTGAGAGAATTAAAGCAGCAATCCTCATGCTCCTAAACTGAAGTTCTATGCCGATGATTTTGCATTGCTACTCCAATTGGAAAATCGCATCCTTAATTATCATAGACATTTTTATATATTTTCTTATTTTCCATCCCTTTAAGGGCCTAAGGTTAATATCTCTAAAAAAAGAAATCCTGCTTTTTAAAACTAATGTTAATGCAGTACCTCAATCTCTACAGCCTTCCTGTCAGGTGAAATTAATAAGGTACTTAGGATTTAAACCATCTAAGAACTGTAATGACATTTGTAGATTGAATTATGCCCCCATTATATAGATTAAAACTATGCTATGTAAGTGCAATCTCCATAATAGACAGGATAGGAATGGCTAAAACGCATATACTAACTCTTTTAACTTTTTTATTCACAGCCATACTATGCTACTTAGCCAATCGGTTTTTTCAAGAAATCAACTCACAAATCAATGATTTTGTTTGGAATCAAATCAACATTGCTAAAATCTACAAAAATTAAACTTGACTTGCGAAGAAGGTAGGCTCCCCGATTAGAAGACATATTACCTTGCAGCTTTCTTAATACTAAATGCCAGGTTCTACAATATTGCTGATTCAAAGGTATTTAATATTTAGTTTTAGAAAGGATGAAAGCTGGCAACTTTCCATACCTAGACCTCTTCATCTCCCAATTTCAAAGACCAAAACAAAAACAAAAACAACTTTGTTGATACTTGATGATTTCTGGTATTCACATATCAACCCCACTCATACTGTTATGCCCTCAAGATATGCAAATTCACTTAGGTGATGGGAAATACTCAATCTTGGAAAAGTTGAGGATTGGATTATAAATAATGAATGAATTCCCTGGGAAACTGCCCAAACTAAACTTCTGTGGTCAGAGGCTCAGAATAAACTTTCCTATTTAGAAATCAGCAGTATTATGCATAAATAACTGCCCCTCCAAATCGAACCCATGAGGGAAGTCGTTGTGTTGTATTTAACCTTGTTAATGTCTCTAGAAAGATCTGCCATTTGTCCCATTGAATGCAGGCATCACAAAATGACTTAAAACTGTCCTGAGTCATACAGAATAAATTGTTAAAGGAAACAGGCACAAACTTGATGCAAGAAGAATGGGTAGAAGCTTCTCTTCTTAAATGTAGTGGGCTAAGAGGACTGAATTGTAGGAAAATGCAGCTTTATGCGCAGTGCTTGGAATTTTCTACTCCAGCATCATTACATAAATGGAGTCCAAACATTTCCAACCACTGCCATACATGTCTCCAACCCAGAACATGGGTCAACATGATCTGGAGATGTCAGAGCAGAAAAGAAATTTGGGGAAAGGTTTGGATAAGCGTGAAGGCCTCATTTGGAGCTGTGGTATCTACGGGCATATGCTCCAATCTCCTTGGCAGTTCGAGGCATCTGGGGGTTAAAACAAGAGGCGCCCATACCTGGTGGTTTATTTTGATATTATTAGTAAGCTCTGTGATTACAACTTACAGGAAATCAAACGAACCTGCAGAATTTTAAACATGGCTTACTATATTGACTAAGGTTTATATGAAAGAATGCCTCTATGTCAAAATTGTTGGAGGGGGCGAAAGTTACTCAAGATCTGGAAATTTGCTAAGCATCTTATGGAAGAATAAATTGGTGAATTTAACAGGCCCATGCATTATTTTACCTACTTTTTGCGCCCCTTGTGATCTGGAGAGATTCATGATCCTTATGAATTCAATGAAATGTTAAATATAGAAATGATATCTGCAGATGTTGACACTGCTGAAATTTGTAATGGTGCTCGGAAGCATGCAACATTATTCATGTTCACCATGGAGAAATACCATACTGCTGCAAACATCTTAGAAGACTTTAACAACAAGGCCTTTGAATGGCTGCAACCAAGAAGGCTTAACATTGGATTTGTTGCCACGGACCATGGCAGTAATGGCCATGGCAGATGGTGGCTATTTCAGGGTCCTGTGTTTTGCGCACTGCATCAACATCATTGTATAGGGCTTTCTCAGAAAAGAAGACCGAGTTAGCAACTTACTGTCTACCTGCAGAAGAATCTGCACTCATTTCAGTCATTCATTCAAAGCCCGTAAACAGCTGAGGGTCATTTAGCGTGATAATAGAATGCCAGTTAAAGCACTTATACAGGAGGTGCCAGCACGTTAGAACTCGACTTACTGCATGTTGCAATGTCTGTTTGAGCAGTACAAACCGATCAGTGAATATGTCATGCAACGAGGGGATGCAACTGTGAAAGGCAGGATCACTGAGACGGACCAATGGGGCCTAGTCAATTGCCTGACAGAGATGCTGCTTCCTTTTGAAGTTTTCACATGGGAAGTCAGCAAGGAGGACAGTACCAGGGCAAAGCTATCCTTGTTGTTGCATATGCTACAGGAACAGCTAAAGGAGGTGTTTAAAATGTACACAGGTGTGAACAAAAAAAGATGTGCATGAGTTGGCGGAGAGCTTAATCCTTCACTTATCTGATAATGCAAGGGTGCAAAGAGACAGTATGTCAGCCAAAAATTACATCTGTGTCACAATTCTTGATCCATGGTACAAACAATTACTGGCCACTTTCATTCCTTTTTCAGATGGGAATGTTTCAAACTACAAGACCTGGATTGCTGAGCAAGCCAGTGACCTAGAAAAAGAACAGCTTGGAATTAGAGGCCCACTCCTCCAGGGCACAGGATCTGTGGTTCAGCCTTTAACTTCAGAGCCTGAGGGCAGTGCTGTTGGCTCACAACAGCCAAAACCAACAAGAAAATCAGCAACAACAGGAACAGGAGCATCAGCCCCAAAATCTGCATTTGATAGGTTTCTAAAGGCAGTACTTAAGTCCTGTGCAGAAGCGAAGGCAAAAGAGGTCAGGCAAGGTGGAGCGCCAATGTCTATTATGAGGATGGTCCAGGCCTATCTGGATGACCAAACAGAGGTCTATCATGATCAAAACCCATTGGTGTATTGGTATGGAATGAGGCGCCAATGGCCAGTGCTCCGCAGGCTGGCAATAAAGAAGTTGGCTTGCTCAGTGCCCAGTGTCTCTGCTGAGTGTGTGTTCAGTGCAGTTGGTGCAGTTGTCGCAGTGTGAAGGACCAGTCTCTCCCCTAATATGTGGAGAGATTAACCATGATCAAAATGAATCAGCACTTTATACCACCGAATTACACCATACCTGAAGTATGACAAGAGGATGAGGGTGATTGGTCAGACTGAGGTCATGGCAGTAAGCTGACCTACTTCTGGGTGAGACACCTGGGTCTGAGGATGAACTCTACTTCCCTTACTACTTGGCATGGCCCACCAACCATAGAACTTTCTATTTCTATCGCCGAACTGCATTGACAAAAAAAATAGATATAGCCAGAGGAACATTATATTTTTTTGTTTGTTTGTGTCTGACTGACTAATGCAGCCCCACCGTTTTAGACATATTGTATTGTCAGATTGGAGTTGGACCAGAGTGCAGTGAAGAAGCCCCCCCATTCCCCTCAAGGACATTGGAGAGACAAATGTGTGCCTGCCTCTATCCCGTGCCTATCTATCCTTTCTGAATTCACTTAGCCAGACTTCCCCGCAATATTTGATTTTCAAGCCTGGCCAATGTGTGTTTCGTGAAACAAAGAGGATTGGCAATGTACCACAGTCACCACTCTTGAATTAGAACAGCTAGTTTGCATGCACTCACCAAAGGTTGATATATATTATGAGTGATTGTTGCTTGTGAGTATGTTGAGATGATTCATGTGGTAGCAGGCAGTGAGGCTGGGTGTTTAACTATAACTATTAAGCTTGATTGTGTTTGTGATGATTTGCAATGTAGGTGGCCTAATGACCTGTTATCATTTTTTTTCCTAAAGGTGATTTGTTCCTTCCCCTTTGACACTCAGTGAGATTTGTTTGCGAGGTTCACACTGCTTTGTTTTCTGCTTCACACTCCTCAAAGACCCGACCAGTCCCATTAGCTAAAAAACACAAATCTACTCTACACAAAAACATTACTCAATATTCTTCTTTTTGTTCATCAACAGTATTGCACTACAGGTTGATCAATTGCATTTGAATCGAGACACAGTCTGTACAGATTTCGACACGTTACTCGGAGTCAGGAGGATGATGAAAGGACTCAGGGCATGACTACTTCAGCAACTACCAGAAGAAGGAGGTTATCAGCTTCACAGAAACCAATATTTGGTGATGACTCTGAGAGGCCTACTCAACTCCGTGGACTAATGGTGAGAGAGGTGCGTTGATATTACTTGATTTGGGAAATGCAATGTTGCTTAGTGTGTGTGCTGCCTGGCTCAAATTTGAAACTATGTGGTGGTTGTGTGGGGAACCTGATGTTGTAGATAACTGGAGACAGACATGTGGTAATCATGACATTATGCATGTGCTAGGCTATATATTATGATGATTATGACAGTTGTGAGTTGAATCAGTCCGATACATGCGGCCTCTTGTCTGTGATTGTTGGTTGTTGTAATTGCTCTCGCCTAATTGATTGCACATCAGTCATAAAATAAATGATTGCAAAAAGGACTATTCTTATCTCTTGCACTGCCTCTGAGTCTTCTTGGTGCACTCCTTATGAAGTTTACCTTCTGTCCTTCTCCTTAATTCTACAATATAATTTTTGTTTTACAATCCGCAGGCTTTCTCTTCTCCTGCACAAAAAGGCAAAAGCACCATAACACTCACGCTTACCTTACAGGACTGCATCAGCCATGCACCCAAGATTGAGAGACAATTCAAGAAGAATGCAGATATACATCTCAATCTGGCAATACAGTATAATTTTTCTTTTAATAATCTTTTTTTAGAACTTTGTGTGTTGTTCGCTTCACTCCTACATAATTTGTGTTTACTATTTTTCAAACTTAGGTGACAGAACATTTAAATATATAATAATATAACTTGGGTCTCTCTGGGGCTGAAGGACAGTTTGGTTTGCATTGCTTTTAAGGTAACTGTGTCATAGTCATTCCTTCGTTTCCTGTTCTTCCTACAACAGTTTGATGATGGTTGGTCTGCTGGTTACCCAGATGAATATTGTCTTTGTGTAGTGGTTGTCTTTGTCACACCTTTCCCCAAAACCCGTTTCCCATCATTCATCAAATCCCTAACTCTCTTCCCCCGGGCTGTGTAATTTATTGAGGTGTGACTTTGTAATTTACACCATTAATTGATCACACACTTGGCAGAGTGAATGTGGTGAAAGCAACACAAACTCAGTGCAGGTTCTTCATCTCTACTTCGATTACAGACACAAAAGCCCACACTGACCCCATTTACCCACCCACGCATAAAAGTGATCGATATTTTAGATATAGAAGAACATCATACATCAGCATCATCATTCAGGTATTGTACTGTGTAAACGCTTAACCTTGTCCACTTCACAACTCAAATATTTACTACTTTAGTTTTAATTAAAATACTAGTTCACCATTGCTCTGAATAATTTAGCACTGCATGTTATACTTCCACTATCAGGTATTCTTTGTTGCGTAGTAGTGCGGCCTCAATTATTTGCAAAGCTATCATATATTAATATATATAACCCACTAACTCAGTTTATTAAAATGTAGTTGCCTGCAATGAATAATCCTCCATTTAATCCTACAGTTGGAGTTCACCTAGGTGGGAGTGGGACTTTGCTTCTCCTTCACTGTTAGTGCACTACCCACTACCACCACCACCACCATGGCACCTTGGGAAACCATGCAGCCCTCGCTTCATCTATTCAGGTAAGAGAACTAAGGGGTGTTGTTATTGTAGGCAATATAGACAATGGAAAGTAGAAAGTGGAAAGTTGGAAACCCCCTCCACCTTCTCTTAGTGGTCAATATAGTTGCAGACTGTAGAGATGAGGAGAGTAGTAGTAGGAGAAGTCTACCACATAACTAATTGTTATACGCTATCAGCAGATTTTAAAAACAGGCTGCTGCTGAGCTAAAAGGCAGCAGTGCAACGTAAAACAGCCCAAAAAAGATTTGAAGCATAAATAATGATGTTTATTACCCTAACAACAATAATATTAAAGAAATTCACCCCTTCAAACATAAACTGGCCCTCCCCTTGCCCCAAATAATTCTCCCCACCCCTCGCCTCAACCACTGTCCAGAGTCTCAAAAAAAAGGAAAACTGAAGTCTATAGTGTCCCAGTCTTAACTCCCATCTCACCCACAACAAGTCTCACTGTTAGAAATGGGGGTCTCTAGTTGGCAGTGGTTTGCACCTTGTCCAGGTAGGGACCCTTCGTTCTAGTCAGGATAAGGGAGTTACACTCCTAAAATAACCCCTGCTCACCCCCTTGGTAGCTTGGCACTAGCAGTTAGGCTTATCCTATTGGCAGTGTGGAAAGCATTTGCACATAACCAACAGTAATACAGTGTAAGCACTATAAAAGGACCCCACACCAGTTTAGAAAAATATCCAATATTTTTATATACTTAAGACAAGACCAAAAATTATACAAAATCCACAATACAGTACTTACAAATTCTCAGTTATCAAAATAACCTTGAAAAACAGTTCCTTGAAGTCAATAGCTCCCTCTGGGGCTATCACGGCGCCGTGAACAAACAAATCCAAACAGTTCTGGCTGACTGTGGCGTCACGGGAGCTAGCTACTGTGTCGGGAAGACCCGCAAAACAGTACCTTTAGAAATGCAGGGCGTCGGCGACCTCTCATTGAGCTTCCGAAAGCACGGCGTCCGCAGGCGTAGGTTCCGGAGGTCGGTGCAGGAGTCGTCGGGCCCTTGAAGTCACACGTGTTGCAGATCGATCTCCTCGCCGTTGAAGTCAGGAGCGCTGGCGTCGGCAGGCGTCGGGTGCTGCGGTGCGAAGTGCAGCGGTGTGGCTTGCAATGCCCTCAGGTTGCGGTGCGAGCAGCGGCTCAGTGGCGGCGTCAGATGGCGTCGTCGGTGAGACCAGAGTTGCAGTGCGAAGTGATGGGGTGCTCGTCGCGGTGCTGACAGGTCACGGTGCAAGCAGCGGCGTCGTCGTTGCAGAAGCACTGTTGTCGGCTGATGTACTTGAGTCGATGGCGCCGGCGTCAGTAGGCAAGGCTGCGGTGCGGGATGAGGATGGTACATCGTGTAGCTTTACAAGCCGTGCCCCCGAACCACGGTACAAGCAGCGGTGTCGATTTTGGCATGGAGCGGCGTCGTCGAGGATATCAAGGTGGCATCATGAAGCAAGGCGATGCGGAGTGCGGTGCCCACAGGTCGTGGTGCGAGCAGCGGCTCAGTGGCGGCATCAGCAGGCGTCATCGGTGAGACCAGGGTCATGGTGCGGCGTTGCGGCAGTGCCCTCTGCAGTGCCTTCAGGACACGGAGTCGGCAGCGGCGTCGTAGACAGCGTTGGGTTGCTTTTTCTTCTTGTTGCAGCACAATACACACAGTTCCCAGTGCTGAGGGCAGAAGAACTTGAAGTCTTTGCTGTTCCGTAGACTTCTTGAACAGGGGGCAAGCTCTACCTCAACCCCTTGGAGAAACTCACAAAGATAGATTGCAGAAAGTTCAGTCCAGTCCTTTCACTGCCCAAGACAGAAGCAGCCACTGCAGGCCAACACAGCAAAGCACTCAGCAGAGTGGTAGTTCCTCCTCACAGCTTCTCCAGCTCTTCTTCTTGGCAGTCTTCTTGGCCCAAAAGAGTTCTAAAGTTCAGGGGTTTGGGCTCCACTTTTTATAGCCCAAAATCCTTTGTCCTCTCAGGCAGAGAGTGCCTGTGCCCAGCCAGAACCAGTTCTGCCCTCTCTGGTGTGGCTTCCTGGCAGGAGGTGGAGACGGCATTGTCAGAGGCAGACCAGGCCCATTCAGGTGAAAGGAAATTTCCTCCCCCTACTCTAAATGCAGCCCAGGTCTATTCAGCCCTTTCCTGACCCACCTAGACTATCTGGAGCCACTGCTGCTCCCCAGCCCCTGTCATCCAAAACCCAGACAGTCAATCCACAAACCCAGCAGAGGCCTGCTGGATGGCTGGGCAAGAAAATACCTACTTTCTAAAAGTGGTATTTTCAAACACAGAATGTAAAAATCACCTTCACTAAAAAGATGCATCTTTAGATTCTGAGTTCAGGCATACTAAGCTTTATTTTTCTACCTAGTTCCCAGGGCCAGTTATGTTTATGGGATGTTATAAACAAACTGCCAATTCTGTCCTATGGGAACAGGTAGCCTTGCAATAGTGAAAAACGAAATTGGCAGTAATTCAGGACATGCCACACACACCAGGGCATGTCCTACCTTTCACATACACTACACCCTGCCCACAGGGGTACCTTGGGCCTACCTTAGGGGTGACTGACATGTAAGAAAAGGGAAGGTTAGGGCCTGTGAAGTGGGTCCACTTGCCAAGTCGACATGGCAGTCCCAGACTGCACACCGGCTCTGCAATGGCAGGCCAGAGTTATATTTACAGGCTGCTGGAATGGGTGGCACAATCCAGTGCTGCAGCCCACTAGCAGCATTTGATTTACAGGCCCTGGCACACTCAGTGCACTTTACTAGGGACTGACAAGCAAATCAAATATGCCAATCATGGAAACACCAATCCATAACACAGTTTACAACAGGAGCACTTGCACTTTAGCACTGATCAGCAGTGAGAAAAGTGCACAGAGACACTAAGTCAGCAAAAACAGAGTCAAAACCGGGAGGTCAGAAAGCAAAAACTCAGGGGAAACACGCCAAAAGATGCAAAGTCTAACACTCACCCACCAAAACAAAGGTTAAAAAAGGGGCAGAAGAGGGCACTAACGGTGGGCCAGGAGCTTTTTAAGGTGCCACTCCATCTTGATTTACCTGACTTCCGTGTGGTCCAGTCTCTGCATAATGTGACAGAAGTTGTGGTCAGAAATTGAAGGGGGGCAGCAGTGATGGAATGCCGGCGGGCAGCTGCCAGCGGACTGGGGCACTGATGTTGAGAGGCTGGAGGCGCTGGGGGCTGGCTGGGGCCCTGGGGAGCGGCCTCCTCTTCCTTCCTTCTCCTTGGCCATCAGCTGCAGGTACGCGACATGTATAACCTCCAGCTTCTGCTACCGCAGCCGGGCTGCTACATACTGCCGATTTGGATGACCATTGACAGCTGGAGTGGCTAGAAAGAATAAAGAGAAATTATAAACAATGCTCTGGGCAAAACACTTGTTTAAAAATATGTAGTGGGTGGCACAGTAGCAGTATGTTGCTGGTCCCATAGGGCCATTCAATTTTGTTGTGATTAGAGTCACAGCCATTACCCACACATGTCTGCCATAAAACTAAGGGCAAATGCAGAACATCTGAACAGAATTAAGGCAGAATATAAACACAGCATGCAAGTTAAAAAAACTATTTTTTTTCCAAGGATTTCCTAATTAAAAAAAACTAAATAGACACTTTGTGTGGAAAAATAAAAATCAATTACCTCTCATTAATGAATAATGCACTATGCACTATGGAGTAAAAGTATACTCTCTCTTCTTGTGCTAAATTAATGGAGGCATGCTAGCTCAGCTGTCACCCTCGTCGTACTTGTTGTTACTAGTCATACTTTGCTACTCTCTGCAGTCTGCAGCTGGGGCAGCTGTAATAGACAATTATCTTATTCCAATGGCCCTGCTCTTCTCCAAAATTCCTTTCAATGTGAACCTGTCCACAAGGCAGATGAACATTGATACATGTCACATATCAATCATGCGGACCTCCTGTCTGCTGAAGAAGGTGGTGGGAAAAGCAATGCACTGCATACAGGGAGAGGATTAAGGAACAGGATATAGACTGTATTTGACATGTTAATCACAGACTATCCCATCTGCAAAAGTCAAGTCCCACGTTACTCCCAAGCCTCCCCTTCCATCACACTTTATAATTTATTTTTCCAACAAATACATTTGCTTGACAGTAAGGAAGGGAAAATTAAATTACTCTACTGAAGGGTATGTTAGAGGGATTAGGCCTAGTAAGTAGACATTATGCTGATCATCATCATGTGCCTTAGCTTTGGCTACTAAGTAACTTTGACTTTAACCATATGCAAATCAGTCTTGACCCTGTTCCTTGGAACTGGATTCAAGCTAGCCTGGCTGATGAAGGGTGATGCCCTGAAACCGGTCCCAGGATGCTTGCTTCCGGTCCAGGGAGGACCTGGCTTGGCAGTTCAGGCTGGACTGTTCCCACAAGGAACAGGGTCAAGACTGATTTGCATATGGCTGGGTCCAAACTGGGGTGGTGTGATGAGCAAAAAAATTATGAATTTAACCCAGATCCTTGTGACTGGGGGTGAATGTTTGCATTTACCAGCATTCCGTCCATCAATTGTTTCTTTTGCATTTGTCACCCTAAGTGGGAAGGGTATGCCCAGACGTGTGTCCCGTGCTCACTACACCACTGGATTCAAGCTAGCCTGACTGATGAAGGGTGATGCCCTGAAACCGGTCCCAGGATGCTTGTTTCCGATCCAGGGAGGACCTGGCTTGGCAGTTCAGGCTGGACTGTTCCCACAAGGAACAGGGTCAAGACTGATTTGCATATGGCTGGGTCCAAACTGGGGTGGTGTGATGAGCAAAAAAATTATGAATTTAACCCAGATCCTTGTGACTGGGGGTGAATGTTTGCATTGTCCAGCTTTCCATCCATCAATTGTTTCTTTTGCACTTTAGATGATGAGCACATAATATTTGTAACATAAACTTAACTTACCTGAGTGTGAGCAGCATGCTTGCTATTTGGGAAAAAATATTGGCATAGATAGAACACAATAAATAAATAATTATTACTCACCAACCCCCGCGACCCCTACACCCAACAGGTCGAGCAGGTCCTGGTCCCTATCCAGGATGTTAGGTCACTGGTGTGTAAGCTATTGTTGGGTGTGCCGAAACCACAGAGCAGTGGCGCCTAGCCCGCCGCACCCTCTCCCAGTGCTGCCTATGCTCCCGAAAGCAGTACTCACTGCCAGGCCTGCATCCTGCTGCACATAAAAAACTAGCGCAGCCACCTCTGAGAAAATGACATGGGGCTGCATCCCTTCACGGCACGGCCGCCGGCAATGTAGGTAGCTGCGGCTGGTGGTGCTGGTTCGGGGGGACCTGGAGCTGCTGCTTCCTTGTTCTGCCATGGCGCTGGGTAGGAGGAAGAGAAGAAACCGGAAGGAAAAAGAAATAAGGAAGGGAAAAAATAAGAAAATAAAGCAAAAAATAAAATAAGTACAAAAGTCACGCAAAAACAAAAAAAACTTGACACAACGTACAATAAACAAACATAAAAATACAGGGTAAGATAAATAAAAATGAGATGTAGATAAGTTAGAGAGAGGTAGGATTAAACAGATTAAGGAGGGATTAAAAAATAGGCAACAGCACCATAACAGAGCAAAAAACAAGATGGCCGCGCCCATGCGAACGGTGTGGTGCAGTTTGCGAGTGATTTCTGGCGGGAGAATGCACTTCGTGTTGTGTATGAGGTAAAATACTGTGCAAATGGGTGCGGCACGCAACTCCGTCCACTCTTGGAACTCCGCGTAGCACTGCAGATTTTTTTTACACTTCACAGAGTTCTGCATGCCGCGACTGTGCAAACTCCGCCCGAGCTTACAAATGGGGTTGCAGTTGTGGTGTATATGTAGAGCGCATGGTGTGTTCATGGGGTCCTTCCCCACCTCCTGCTGGAAGTGCATAAGTAGGGTGGCCCACTGGGGAGGAATAGGTTGTTTGCACAGCTGGCATACCTCCTCATACTGGAGGGCATCTTCTTAAGTCATGCCCCATTAGCGCACCACTCCATGTCATGTGGCCACTGGTGGGGATGTGGCAGATCACCAGTAAAATGTAATTGTGTGCTTGTCAAGTAGAGGGGCTAGGGCCGCAAAGTGGGCGCATACTGTTTGTTGTTTCTTGCACTTAAAAATGCCTAGGGAGCATGCTTCGCATGTGAAAATGTCTGGTAGTTCTGTGACCTTGCATAGTTTGGTATTGACCCAGCGCTAATAATCCTTTAGGGCAGGACCACAGCATGAGCATAAGGTCTGCGTCAGGATCTTGGTAGTGTGGGATTTGGTGAGTGCCTTGAGAAAGTAGCGATTTAGTTGAGCCATGGTTTAGTATGCCCTATGGAGTATCAAAAGCAGTATATGCTTACAATGGGAGTTGCAGGAGACCAGTTTGGGAAATTCGAGTGCCCAATCCCATTCCCTGTCATGCAGCACCCTCCCAAAGTCATCCTTCCATTTTTGGGTCAGTGTAGGGAGGGGGTGATCCAGTTCACAAATTTATTAAATCTGAGTAACCAATTTTTAAAAGGGGGAAGTGTCCCATACTGACTTGCTTTCCAAAAAATGACAACAATCTAGAAGACAAGCTAATGCAGATTATAAAATCTTGATGACAATTATAACACTAAGAATGGCTTGGGTAATTCCGAATCTGATAAAAGACAATCAGAATGAGTTTATTCCTGCTCACCACATTTTAATAATAAGTGGGAGAATTAAAGCAGCAATCCCCATGCTCCTAAACTGAAGTTCTATGCTGATGATTTTGCATTGCTACTCCAATTGTAAAATCGCATCTTTAATTATCATACACATTTTTATATATTTTCTTATTTTCCATCCCTTTAAGGGTCTAAGGTTAATATCGCTAAAAAATAAATCCTGCTTTTTAAAACTAATGTTAATGCAGTACCTCAATCTCTACAGCTTCCTGTCAGGTGAAATTAATAAGGTACTAAGGGGCAGATTTACAAGCCCCTTGCGCCACTTTTGCGCCGCCTTTGCGTCACTTTTGTGACGCAGCGGCGGCGTAAACCATGCGCCACGTTGCGCATTATTTACAACGTGACGCATCTAGGGAGATGCGTCACGTTGTAAAGCCCTGCGCCACATGAAACCTGCGTCAGGTTTCATGTGGGCGTTCCTCCGCAGGGTGGGCGTTCCGTCGAAGGAATGCCTCGTAAAAGTGACGCAGTGAAATCTACAAGATTTCACTGAGTCACTTTTCCGACGCCGCTGCGACGAATCCTTACGCCTGCTTCAAGCAGGCGTAAGGAGTGGCGCACCACGTTAGGTATGGGCGGCCCACGAGCATTGCTGGAGTTGCGTCGCGCTTGCGACACGACTCCAGCAAAGCGCCGCCCTTGCGCCACAGGATGCGACACGCATCGGCCTTTCCTTGCGCCACGGTGCGCCGCATTGTAAATGCGGCGCTTCCGTGGTGGCGCAAGGAGAGAATTGCGTGTCGCAACTATTCTGGCGCATCCCTGCTGATTTGCAGGGATGCGCCAGAAGTTGTAAATCTGCCCCTTAGTATTTAAACCATCTAAGAACTGTAATGACATTTGTAGATTGAATTATGCCCCCGTTATATAGATTAAAACTATGCTATGTAAGTGCAATCTCCATAATAGACAGGATAGGAATAGTTAAAACGCATATACTAGCTCTTTTAACTTTTATTCACAGCCATACTATGCTACTTAGCCAATCGTTTTTTCAAGAAATCAACTCACAAATCAATGATTTTGTTTGGAATCAAATCAACATTGCTAAAATCTGCAAAAAATTAAACTTGACTTGCGAAGAAGGTAGGCTCCCCGATTAGAAGACATATTACCTCGCAGCTTTCTTAATATTAAATGCCAGGTTCTACAATATTGCTGATTCAAAGGTATTTAATATTTAGTTTTAGAAAGGATGAAAGCTGGCAACTTTCCATACCTAGACCTCTTCATCTCCCAATTTCAAAGACCAAAAACAAAATCAAAAACAACTTTGTTGATACTTGATGATTTCTGATATTCACATAGCAACCCCACTCATACTGTTATGCCCTCAAGATCTGCACATTCACTTAAGGTGATGGGAAATAATCAATCTTGGTAAAGTTGAGGATTGGATTATAAATAATGAATTAATTCCCTGGGAAACTGCCCAAACAAAACTTCTGTGGTCACAGGCTCAGAATAAACTTTCCTTTTTACAAATCAGCAGTATTCTGCATAAATATCTGCCCCTCCAAATCAAACCCATGAGGGAAGTCGTTGTGTTTTATTTAACCTTGTTAATGTCTCTAGAAAGATCTGCCATTTGTCCCATTGAATGCAGGCATCACAA
Organism: Calotriton arnoldi; assembly: GCA_963921515.1. NCBI lineage: Eukaryota > Metazoa > Chordata > Amphibia > Caudata > Salamandridae > Calotriton > Calotriton arnoldi. The sequence continues at coordinate 1,151,751 of CAWUFW010001171.1, forward strand.
AATGACTTAAAACTGTTCTGAGTCATACAGAATAAATTGTTAAAGGAAACAGGCACAAACTTGATGCAAGAAGAATGGGTAGAAGCTTCTCTTCTTAAATGTAGTGGGCTAAGAGGACTGAATTGTAGGAAAATGCAGCTTTATGCGCAGTGCTTGGAATTTTCTACTCCAGTATCATTACATAAATGGAGTCCAAACATTTCCAACCACTGCCCTACATGGCTCCAACCCAGAACATGGGTCAACATGATCTGGAGATGCAAGAGCAGAAAAGAAATTCGGGGAAAGGTTTGGATAAGCGTGAAGGCCTCATTTGGAGCTGTGGTATCTACGGGCATATGATCCAATCTCCTTGGCAGTTCGAGGCATCTGGGGGTTAAAACAAGAGGCGCCCATACCTGGTGGTTTATTTTTATATTATTAGTAAGCTCGGTGATTACAACTTACAGGAAATCAAGGGAACCTGCAGAATTTCAAACATGGCTTACTATATTGACTAAGGTTTATATGAAAGAATGTCTCTATGTCAAAATTGTTGGAGGGGGCGAAAGTTACTCAAGATCTGGAAATTTGCTAGGCATCTTATTCTTATAGAAGAATAACTTGGTGAATTTAACAGGCCCATGCATTATTTTACCTACTTTTTGCATCCCTTGTGATCTGGAAAGATTCATAATCCTTATGAATTCAATGAAATGTTAAATATAATAGGGTTAGGCTTTAAATTAAACTGGTATGAAATATCCACATGCTGTTTTTAATTAGATTACCACATGAAACGTTCTCCTTTTCTGCTGCGCAGGCACCTGTATCAGAGCATGGAGTGTTGGCTCTGAGGACCCTCTTGTGTGGGAATATAGCATGCTACAACGCATGCTTTTACTTCACGTTCCACCCTGCGCAACAGTAGGCAAGGTGTTGGAATGGTAAATTGCACTATTTCTTAGGTTGGAGCGCCATCTAGAGCAAGTCGGTCTAATGACTTGCGTGGTAAAGGCATCGCGTTATAACAACGTGGTCATTGTAACAACCGTGTTGTAACAGTAACGCGATGTAGCAGCCGCGTTGTAAAGGATGTTTCCCCTTGTGGGGTGGTGTCAGTCTGGGATGGGATGCGTAAATGTGGATGGGATGATACCCCTACCACATCCTGTGTCTTTGGACATGCCCAACTCTGTAGGTCCTCCCATAATTTTGGGGCACTTGCATATTCAATTTTCTGGTATGGACACCCACTGCACTTCAGTGTATGGTGATGTCCTGTGATATCTGCAACTGCACTGCATTCCTAAGCAGGTTTTCAGGCCCCTATGAAACTGAGGAAAAAGGTTTGGAGACCCCATTGCAAATGATGCTCAACTTCTCTTCGAAATTCCAGGGGCCCTATCATCACGATCCTCAGCCATTTTGGGGGGAAAGAACCAATAAATGGAGCAGTGGGTTGTAGAAGAATTCTGTTGTGATAGGTGGATGGCTCAGAATAGGGCTGCTTCCTGTTACTGTACACCATTTCCTGTTTGTTGCAGTAGGCGAAGATCTTTGTGAGTGCACAGATCTCTCCTCCAATTCCCTTGATCTCCACCCCAAGTGTAAAGATCTTCTGTTACATAGTAAAGAAATAAAAATAAAAGGAAAACGTATTGATAAAAATGTGAATTTTTACAGACAGAGTAATAGTCCACTATTTTTCAATGACTGAGCACTGTGTAAGCACTGAGATGCATCAGCTAAAGTAGCAGCTCATGTCAAAAGGGACAATTAGTTGGTCTAGCACCTGTAAACCATGTCCTCTATTATGTTTCCCACCCCTGAAAGCAGGATGGTGTCATAGTTTAGGGGTTATGTCGTTATGTAAGCCCTCTTACATTACTAGGTTGTGCAACACACAACATGTAACTACAATCCAACAACTTCAGAGAAGTACTGGTTCACATTCTGTATAATCCATACATCTGAAGCACAACTTGAGGATTCCAAAACTGCACTCAATTATTCCTTTTGTACATGTGCATGCCCTGATATATATTTGTTGAGGCCACTTGATTGAATAAGTGTTAGATGTTGACCTCTTTGTCATGCCTCCCCACAACATTATTTTGACTTTGTATTTGCATATCTTGAAGATGTTCTTTGTTCAACATTTTTCCTGTCTGATGTAACATGCACTGTAAGGATTTATTACTAGAGGGAAGCAAAAGAGAATCACCAGCATGGAGTACCACATGGACAGTCTTTCTTTGAATTTATTGTATATTAAAGGCTCCAACCAGGAACTCTTCAGGAAGGTTTTTTGTATGTGGATATTGAAGAGGAAAGGGGCAAGCAAATACCTTGGGGCAGATTTACAAGCCCCATGTGCCACATTTACGTCACTTTTCCCATGTTAAAAATGACGCAAAAGTGGCGCAAGGGCCTTGTAAATAAGGCCCCTTGTTTTAGTCAGGTGAACATTTGCCCTGTACATCATCTGTGAAATTTAAATGTGCAAACAGCAGCATTCATAAGCGTTAATTCAGCATTGTGCATTATAGGTTTGTGGGCATTCACAAGTCTGTCTCACACAGTTTTCCACCCACACGCTGCCTGAAATTTACACCTCTTAAGGGCAGTTGGAAATACATTTTCATTGTAGGAAAGTGGTTTCTGTTTATGGATATAAAGAAAACAAGAAATACATTTCAAGAAGTACCAATGCTTTCATTTATAACTCCTCACCTTTCAGAAATATATTCTTGATACATAGCCAGGCATAAGAGTTTTCTGGGGAAGACGCGATAGTAGCAGCTGCTCAGACCATTTCTCGAAGACAGAAAATTGTTCCAAATTTCAGGCCTGATTTAGAGTTTGGAGGGTGGTGTACAGTCTGTCAAAGTGGAGGAGGACATTATCTCCACCATCCTGACAGACTACTACCTGCCAAATTTGAGATGACCACTGGCCCAGCAGTTATCATTGTACATTGAAGGGAACTGCCTTCATAGTTGTCCCTTTCAATGTACTAAATGTTTGGTGGACGGCTGCCCTCAGTTTTGATGGCGATCCACTAAACTTTTAACTATTTTTTGTTTTTCAGAAAAATAAAAAAATGAATGTCCTCACCCAACTTGGGGATTTTCACTGAGGTTGTGCAGGATATTATAGTTTATTTTCTGTCCCTCACCACCAGGAATTTCCTACCAGTATTGGACAGAAAAGTAAGACATTACACCAGCCACCCTAAATAAGACAAGCATCATAATGTCCTTCCTCCGACGGCCCCTACTGCTTTGATATGGTGAGGCAGTATTCCATCGATGGAGTCAATAGGGCCTTTGTTGACAGAATACTTAAATTCTGGCCACCTATAAATGAGGAAGGCAGAACAAGTGTTTGGTGGGCGAGGTACTCCGTCATGTTTGACAGAGTACCCTATCCACGAACTCAAATCCAGGCCATTAGTACTTAGGAACCACATTTTCAACTTTCTTTGTGAATTATGTTGGATGTAAATAAGAATGAATGATCATGAGCTTTAAAAGGTGTGTATGAAAGTGGATTATTAAATCTCTGCAGATCAAACACATAGGGCCTGATTATGATGTTGGTCACAAAGCCTCCGAACGACAGTCTGATTCCCCTAGACTGTGCGGGAACCCATCATAATCGGTCGGTCGGAAACAATTCCGGCCTACTGATTACGATGCATGGGAACCGTTTGGTCATTCCGAATCAGTTCCGATCGGCATTCAGAGAATCCGAGTCGGTGGAAGCCGATTTGTGCAGCTCTATGGACAGCGTTTCTGACCGACTGATTACGATGTCGGATTTTAACAGCCTTTCCAACTCGGTCTGTCCAACACGAAATGACTGTCGGAAACTGAATTTGGGGGCCCCTAGCAGGCCCTCCTTCATCCTGGGTCCTCCGGTTTGGGGCTGAAGGGTACCCAGGGGACCCTTCTGTAAAACCATGCACAGAATGGTGGGCACCATGGGGTGCCCACCACAGGGTGCTAGGTTTTCCGCAGACACCCATTTTCCCCATAGGAGCCTGTGTTGTCGGTCAGAACACAGGCCCCATTGAAGTCAATGGGAATCCTTCCGAATGGTGTTTGCAAGCATCATATCTGTCGGGAGGAACCACTGACTACGAGTCGGTCAGAACCGAATCCGACAAGGAGTCGGGCGGTTTAGTTTCCGACCAACATCGTAATCAGGCCCATTATGTTAATAGCTAATTCTGGGCTCAAACCCTTGTTGCTATGGTACATCCAGACTTAACTTATGGAAAAGTGCTTAGCAGTACCAAAACTGTTAAAACATCAAAACATACCATATTACAAATTCCAAAACCAATTAAAAAAAATCAAGAAAAATGTAAAAAAGATCAATGATTGAGTTACAATCAGTTGAGTTGGGTAAGATTGAGCAATGTATCTTATGAAATCCTCTTGCAGCTGAATACGTGTGGGGTGAGGTCCCACTGATGCTGCTAGTTTTGGCAAAAAAAACTCTAAGCCAATTGTTGGCCTTATACCTGGACCACCTTAGCACAGCCCTGATTTCTGTCTTGGGACGTAGGGCCAGTGTCAAAGCCAAGTACTAACCTTGTGAGATTGTCCTGTGAGAGTGCGGTGGATGGATCAAATTGCCTGTTTCCAATCTCCCTTCTAGCTGACCCAAAACTGTGTTCACTTTCTCAAATTCATGGAAAGCAACTAAACAGAGAACGGGGAGTAGGAAGAACGACATCATTTGTGGTGATGTGAAAGCTCTTAGTCCATTTGAAATCTCTGGTAACTGGCTAAGTTAGCTGTGGGTTTGGAAAAGTCACTTTCTCCCCATGAAGTTCTGTTTGCACTGTGCTGAAACAAAATAAATACATGCTTACTATGCCCAATCTTTCCTCTTTTAGTTTTTATTAGTTCTCAAATATTCCAAACTATTACAAATTTCTTTTGTTTCCCAACTTTAAATGTGTAACTTATAATTTCCCTTGTTAACATGCTTCCGACATCAGCAAACATTATGTGCTTAAATAGCTTTCCCTCCCATATAATTATCGTTCAAAATAATCAGCTACATTACCACTGTTACCTGTAACTGTTATCTGACAAGTCTCCAATAGCAAAGAAATAACTTAGTAAATACATAAAACACTTTGCCTCATTTGCTTAAAAGACACCTCCATTTTACTGAAACATTCCTTTTCTCCTTGTTACCCAAGTTGCTGTGCAGATGCAATGAGGTTACAAAAAAAGGTGTGGTGCTTACGGGATGTAAGCTCAAAAACATAAATGCATCCATGAAAATCCTTGCTCACAAGCAAGGTCAACAGAACTGAATGCGGCTAAAATACTAAGCCAAACACAAGATGGCATCTTGCTATTGTAGGATTTTGTTCAAAGTCCAAAGAGAACAAGTTGATCGAGAGAACCACGTGGAATACCTGTGGCCACAATATTAAGTCCCTACATGCCCATTGCTAGTTGATATTGTTGTATTTACAGCCCTTTCATTCAGTAGGTGATTCCTCATCGAAGAGGGCAGGTACATGGTTTTCCAGGTTTGTTTGTGGGGCCTGATACCCAGGACCTCAGGAACATTACTTTGAGACCAGGACTCACCCCTGCAGACTGTGGCTAGACACTGGTGGCAGGAAAGACCTCATGCAGTTTGTTTTGTCTCTCTAGCCACATTGCTGGTCTGCCAACTTACCCTTTGAGCTCAGCCCTTCAGGCTTCCTCATGGATCAAAGACAGCATCTGTCTTCTGCTTCTGTTCTTCAACAGGCCCAGATGAGTTCTTAACAGTTGAGGGCAAGATAACTTGTGTAAAGGTTATTTGCAAGTGGCTGGGGATGTCTTGGACTTTTTTCCCCTCCTGTTTTTTAGAATTTATTTTTGTTGGCCTTAAGACTTTGTGACTTTTACCACTGCTAACCAGTGCCAAAGTGCTTGTGCTCCCTCCCATAAACATGGTAACTTTGGCTTAAACCCTATTGACACATTTCATTTGCTTATAAGTCACAAGGAATGGGGTAGTAGATGTACCCAGATTCTGTAAATTAAAGGCTACTAGTGGACCTACAACACTTGTTGTCCCACTTAAGTGTACTTTTAAAACATGTCCCAGGCCTGCCATTGCAGCCTCTATGCAGTTATAAACTGGTAATTGAACCTGGCAAAAAACCTTTTGCCAGGCCCAAAACTCTCTTTTTAATACATATGTCACCCGGAGGTAGGCCCTAAACAGCCCATAGGGAAGGTGGAGTGTATTCAAAAAGTTGGACATTTACATGTCCAGGTACAGAAAGACTCCTAAATTGGTTTTTCACTACTGTGCGGCCTACCTCTTCCATAGGATAACGTTGGGCTACCTTATTACATTTATTAATTGATATATTTTATTTAGGAACAAGTAGAAATGTCATGTTTGCTCTCTAAAGAATAGCAATTTAAAATCCTTTTTAATAGCAAAGTTGAATTTTAAGTCACAATTCTGAAAATGCCACTTTAAGAAAGTTGGCATTTTCTGGTCCTGACGACTTGATGCCTACAGCCTGTGTCCTGAGTGGCAGTTGGCCTTTGTGTATTCAGCTCAGACCTGCAGGTTGGGAGGGGCTGTACCCTGCCCGAGTTACATTTCAAAGAAGATGCCTCAGCACATTCACAAAGAACTTCACATTAGTCTTTTGTCACCCTAGACCTCTTGGGGCCAGGGCAGGGAGCAAGGAAATTCCAGAAACATCTGTAGTGGAGGGGACTCCAAAGGTTTCTTCCACTTCAAAGCTGGAACCAGGTATAAAATTAGGACCCTCAGACAACAACTTTTCAGTTCACTCATGGACCTGAAGAGAACCCCTAGAGGACTGTCCTACTGTTTGAGTCCTGCTTTGTACTTCATTGAACTGGCCTGCTGCTAAAAGAGTACTACCCAGTTGCTTGAAATCTGCTCTGTACCCTCAAAGGACTGCCCTGCTGCTTGTGGTCTGCCGTGCAGTTTGATCCCAGGACTACTGGAGTAACTACAAGGGCTAGTTGGCTGGCCTCCTGTTGTGAGTAACAGGGGCATAAAAATACAAGGAACCTTGAATCCGCACCTGTACCCTGCCTGAAGTGATTCCTGCCCTCCAAGTGATGCCCACCCAGCCCTGAACCCTTGGACGTGGTGCCAAATGTGCCCAAACAGCCAAAAAAAGAAAACTTTGGACGTAGATATTTTTTCATCAAAAAGTGCTTTAAGAACTGATGGGATACTGAAACATACCTGCTCACCGATCCACTCAAAGATATTCACCGGTTGGCCTGATTTCATGGTAGTTCCTGCATCATCTGTGTCAACACCTTTAACCCCAGAAGCAACGAGATCAAGAAAATTGTAAAGAAGTATTGGAATCTAGTGGCCAGTGAACTTGGCACCACTGAGGAACCGATCTTTGCAATCAAGAGAGGCAAAAACATCAAGGACTTAGTAAAAGCTTATCTAGAGCCACCCAGACCACCTGACATCAGGAGTCAGTTGAACTTACCACCTCTCCTTGGACATTATAAATGTGGCCAATGCAAGGCCTGTTCCCTAACCACTGAGGGTACCTCGTTTGCACACCAGAACAGGACATATAACCTCTCATAGCACACGAACTGTAATAGTGAAAATCTAATATATGCCATCAAATGTCCGTGTGACAAGTTATATGTGGGGCAGACTACACAAAACGTGAAGGCTAGAATCTTGCAACACCTCAGCAGACTGAAATGTAAAGTGCAGGGTGCTCCCCTAGTCGAACACTTTAGCAACCAAGGCCACTCACCGGACAGTCTTAGATGGTGGGTACTGGAAAAAATCCACCATCACCCCAGAGGGGGCAATATTGTCACAACTCTAAATCTCAAGGAGTGTAGGTGGATACACTCCTTGGACACCGTGGGGAACGGATTAAATGAAATGGAGGAGACTTTCAGACAAATGGGCCAACTACAATATGGCTGATGCATGTTGACCCTCATGTTCTGCCTCGGCCCTCATTTTAGTACAATATGACAAGTTCAATAGTTTTGTCTTATATCTCCCTCCCAACTGTTTGAAACATGTCAACTGTCTTGTAACGCTATGGACATGTTAACACAGTGAGTTTACTAAAGATAAGGCCTAATAATTGTAAAATGCCCGCATTTTACTATACCCTACCTGCAACCCGCTCTGAAAAACCAATGTATAACGCGCATCCTCAGTTATTCCATCCATGATTCGGTGACCGCTCTGGTCCTCATTTCATACAAAATTGTAAAATGTTGTAATTGTAATTATGTTGTTTCCTTCCAATCTCTTTGAACACTTATGGTCCACCACTGAGGCCAGTAGTCCACTTTGTATATACCCTATGAGTTATTGATTATTGAACACGTAATGTTTATGTTCACAGAAATGTGTACTTTCGTCCTTCTAGAATTACTGGGGACTTTAGACCGGAATTAGTGTATTTATTAAGTTGGCACAGATGTCTGATTTCTTGGGGCACTCTGTTTTGTTTTTTATGTTTTTAATGTGCAACTTGTTGGTCTAAATTCCTTTTGACATCGGAGTACTCATTAGAGTAAAATAGTACCCAACACAATGCCTATCCCAAGGTACATATACAACAAGAATTTCTCACGAAGCCTCTCCCAACATTGCAGGCAGGTGAGCGCGACAGCTCAACAAGGGCCATACATCATATCCTTGAAGTTGAACTTGACACTGAGGATCCGCAGACAGCATCCAGCTGCTGCGAAGCATCGTGCACATTCCCCTGCACGTCAAGCTGACGTCAGGCTTTCCCGGTTCCGCCTCTACTTTACCGTCAGTCCAGCAGATTCCCTCGAGACTGCTAGATGTGACTCATGAGCATCGTATCGCCAGGTAAGTGGAAGCTCTGCACTTTAGCCCGGTTGTTGGTTGTTCTCTGAACGCCCCTCGCAACAGCCGTCTAAGTCATTTGCCATCTATTTCATCACACAGGATCCAGTTTGGATTGAATGGACCGAGTATCGAGGACTAAATTAATTAAGTTCCTCTTGAGGGCGGATTGATTCCCACAGCAGCAATACCCCACAGTAATCTAATTAACTTGCCTAGGCAAGGCCTGGCCTCGATTTGGCCCTGACGCACCATTTACATTTTTTGACAACCCGCATTATTCATTTGAGTCTCTTTCTTGTAGATTGAAACGGCTATTAACTCCAGATTCATTTTGAGATGCAATACATTTGGGAGTCCTCCTGAAGCTTCCAGGTAAGACCAACTCACTGCCTTGCACTACGCTGTCTCCCTTTATCTCCTTCTTACCGGTAGTAATGTAAGGAAATTTCCCCTCCTTAATCCCTTTAGATACCCGGCCAGTCTTTGATATCCCTCAAGGCAGTTTTAGGAGAATTGTCCCCACAAATGGGTGAGTATCATGAATTTGGTACCACCTTCAATCTGTTTAGTTTTTGATAGTTTGAACCCACCTGACACATATGAATCCATTTTCATTTTAGGCTGTCTTCCCCTTTCATCTTTTACCTTGTCCTGAAGAAGACCCGCCATGACGCTTTCTTAAATAATGCTTACGTCAGGGTTGAAACGTCGACGTTGGTTTTTGGTTCAGTTCCATCAGGTCTCCTGGTTCTAAATTAGCAAGCAACCGTGTATTTACCAGGAGACATTGTTCTCTTTGTTATACTGACCAGTTTTAGCTCATTTCTTTCTTGTAAATTTTGTGCATAAAGTTTGCCTCACTTCACCCATGTCACTGAGCACCTTTCCTCACTATATTGAATGTCACTCCAATCTTGAATTGAATTATTGACAGCCTGCTCACAAAATGCATAATAACACTGCTGTATAGAACGAAAAGTAAATACTTTGTTCATAGCATAAAATTGTCTGTCTTTTTGTGTTCCAACTTTGTTGCTAAAAACCAAAATGTATGCTTTATGATTGAGCTCATAACTTTGAAGTAATTGTTCTTACCCGACAGAGCCAACTGTAGCTTGAAGTAAATCCTGGCATTTATAGGGATCCAGTCCAGTATTTTTCAGAATAGGACACCCATGAGCAAACTCAGGTGCACCCTTAACTAATTGGGCCATATATTTTTGTATTGATTTAAGATGTTAAAGCAGACCACAACATCTGCAATGGTAGAAGGTGCTACCATAGTCCAACTGAGATCTTATAGGGACTCTTACAGTGGTATTTATATGTCCTTCGGATGGTAGGGTAGAATTTTTTATAGTCTCTTAATCTAAAGAGAACAAGCAAAAACTACAGCCACGACTCAGGGCCTAATTCTCAAAGGTAAGCTTACACTTTGCTTTAATTTTACTAGTTCTTGGAGCTCACAAACTTGTGTGGAGTTTTACGAGTCCGTATTCCCTTTACTTACTTGTGCTGAGCTCTCCACACTCAGAGACTCAGCAATCGGGGCAGAGAACTCCACACACTTAACTATAGGGAGTGCAGAGTCATAAAACTCAGCACGTTGCTTGAGAACTGCTTTTTTAATACAATTTGTAGTACCACCAGTTGTAACATTCATGTCCCTCACAATTAAGGCGGACGTGTGGCTAGTATCTTCTCAACGGGCTAATATGCTGTCACCAGGTAACCCCACACTTCCAACTACTGCCAACATCTTGTTTTAATTCAGTTTCAAAAGTATTTTCTCATTCAATCTCTGGCCATTTACTGAATTCAGCAGAAATTAATTGTTATTCAGGCACTGATCTCAGGTACAAATTAAGCTCGACAACATCATAATTTCAAGGCCCTCATTGCACATGTGGGTAGCTAAAGGGGCCACATGAAGATTGAAAAGGTATGGTAAGATGGTTGATCAATCAGGAACACCATTAGATATGGAGTGAATTTGTGAAAAACAAATACATATAGACCACCAGGGAGCAATTCATAAAAGATCTAAACAAAGTGAATGCTACCTTCAAACCATTTTCTTGGATCCTAATTTTGAAAAGGAGATGGTCAAGAGTGTCAAATACTCATGTATAACCAGGATTATTTGTGAATCCCAAACGTCTTCAATGAATAGGCATGAGTAGGCAAGGTACATAAATCTGGTGTAAGAAACATCTACTTTTTGAAAATGTTTTGCCAACCAGGTCTGGCTAGCAAGGTGAAAGCATATTAAAAGGACCTAACTCTACTAAAAAAATGTGCTTTGCGCTCAAACTATTTAAACATCCCTAGCATTAATTGAACTGTTCCAAACATCGTCAGCATTGGTTATAAAGAAAGGGGTATATTTATGAGCCCCTTTGCGGATCTCTTACACCACGTAAGAGTGACGCAAGTTGAAAATTGGATTTATGAAGCCACACAAAGCCACCTTGCTTGGCCTTGAGTGGTTCCATAAATCTTGAGAAATGCAACACAGCACAAATCGCTGCGCTGCATTACCCTGTGCAAGGGAAGCGTTTCAATGGGTGTTACCTGGGTGTTCCCACACAACATCCATGGATTTTGGTGCATTCTTATACTTACCGGAAGTGGTGGACCTGGGGATGCGCCAAAAACATGCGCCTCCCCAGGTGAGGCGTAACAATGAGAAGGATATTTATCTTTTCTAGTTTTTTCCTCTTTCTATGTGTGCTTCATTGTAAAGCAAACAAAGAAAGAGGACACAGTCTTAGAGGATTATTTATGTGCAGGAAGGTGCCTCTTCCTACACAAAAACAATCCTCCTTTCAAAACAGACACCCTTACACAAGGGTGCCTGCATTGGTGCTAGGCAGCCAAACGGATTCCAGCGAAAAGGCAGGAATGTCCCATATTGACTTAAATGCAGTGCATTCCTGGCTTTTGCCTCTCACGCAGCACAGTGAGGTGACTTGCTGTGCTGCACTGCGTGACTTGGCCCTAAATATGACCCAGCATTTCGTATACTGCTTGGTAAATCATTTTAAAATTGGTGAATACACAATTGGCATATTTAATTTACTTGTAAGTCCCTTGTAAAGTGGCATAACATATACCCAGGGCCAGTAAATTAAATACTACTAGAGGACCTGCAGCACTGATTGTGCCACCCACACAAGTAACCCTTTATACATGCCTCAGGCCTACCACTGCAGAGCCTGTATGTACAGTTTTACAGCCACTGGCATTTAAACCCCTTTGCCAAGCCTTAAACTCCCCTTTTATTTCGCACAAGTCACTCCTACGGTCGGACCTAGGCAGCCCATGGGACAGGGTGCTGTGTAATTAAAAGGTAGAACATGCACTTTTAAGTTTTGTATTCCCTGGAATTGAAAACACCTACATTTGTTTTTGACTACTGTGAGGCATACTCCTCTCATAGGTTAATATTGGAAATTCCTTAATACTTTAAAGTTGTAATTCCTGAATAGCAAGAAGTAGCTGTGTCATGTTTTATATCTTTGGAATGATAATGCAAATCCTCTCTATTGGTAAAGTTGGACTTGGCATTACTATTTTAGAAATGGCACTTTTAGAAAGAGGGAATTTCTCTGCTCTTACAGCTCTGTGTGCCTAAAGCCTGTCTCGAATTCATGTCTTGGGTTACAGTCACACTTTGGGCATTCCCTCTAGACAGCGACAAACACAAGAAGGTTAGGTGTGTTTGAGTATACATCTGCATTTTGATGAAGGGAGAGGCTGACACTTTCACCTGAATAGGCAGTGCCCTGTCCCCACACAAAAGGTGTATTAAGCACTACAGATAGTCTGGAGCCAGGGCTGGGAAGAAAGGACCTCTGTGCACTTCAAAGACTCTTCTTTCAAGTCACCTCCACTTCAAAGGTACAACTGAGTATAAGTACTGGGTCTCCGACTCCACCATAACAGATACTACTGGACCATTGAAAAACTCTGCCAGGTGGAATGACTGCTGTGCTGCTACAAGGACTGCCACTCTGCTGGACTACTGCTCTGGAAGAGATGCCTTTCTACTTTGCTGTGCTGCCTTGCTGCCTGCAATGCTCTGGCCTGCTGAGGAAAATTATTGGACCCATCTCACGTTACCCACAGAGACTCCAAGGGCATGCTGGCTTGCCCCCAGTTCTGAAGTCTCAGGGACATCGAAGACTTCCTACAACCCTGCAAAAGCACCTGGACTCTACCATCTGTGAGTCCTGCTCTGCCAAGTGGTGCCAATCCAATTCTGGGCCTTTGGAAGTAATGTTTTTTGTGATGCAACTCTCAATGGTGATGCATCTTTAGTGATGGTCAATTCTGAAGCTTGCCCGAGTGCACGGCTCAATGACGAGGCATCACCTACAAATCCGTCGGATTGACGATGGTGCATCACCTCCCTGCTTCTCGCATCTTGACGGCGATGCTGCCCCATCTAAAGATACTGGGGCATATTATCAAGCCCAATTTCGCCGCTTTAGCGGCCGTTTTCGTCCGAAAAGCGGCGATTTAAATATCGCTCTATCATCAAGGACACGCTAACGCATGTTTCCTTGAGTTAGCAGCCGTCTTTTCTCCACTTTGCATGTCAGCGATTATTATCGCTAATGACATGCAAAGTGGGCGTTCCTCGTAGAACAACATGGGTAAACATCGCTACAACTGCATCGCGATATTTACAAGGATGCCCCAGACCCGTGAATCGATGATCAAAGTCGCTCTAAGGCCCCTTTATCGCAGGATTTTAACACCTGCTATTAATCCGACTTAGCCATCTGTAACATGAGAGGTGGATCTCAGGGCTAAGTCCACACCTGCCTATTATCAAGGTTTACATTATCGCAGGTCATTTTTCGCTGCTTTTCTCACGTTAATGCATGTTATCACCCCCTATCGCTGGATTTCACATCGCCTGGGTGAAAAGCGTTAATAATACGTCGCTAACCCGGCACTGAAATCCAGCGATAGACGGCGATAATGAAAATCGCGCTATGCGCGATTTGCGATAATTATCACATGTGCTTGATAATATGCCCCACTGTTTTTAGCAGATCAAGGCAGGTCCCTGTATCTGACCTGCGCTCCATCGCAGTTGGCCTGATCTTTTGAATTTGCCCCGGTCAAGAGCAGCCAGATTTCCCCTGTTAGCACTTTATGACTCTAAGCACTATATTTTCATTTTATCTTTAAAAATTCATAGCTGCAGTTCTACTTATTGGATTTTTGTTGTTTTGGTCTCGATTTATTTATAAATTATTGTCTATTTTTACAACCTGGTGTGGAGCCTTTTTGTGGTATTTTCTTTGTGTTACTGGGTGTGTGTGTGTGTTTTGCACAAATAGTTTACACATTGCCTCTTCAGATAAGCTTGGCTGCTCTGTGCCAAGCTATCAGATGGTGAGCACAGGTTATATTTTAATGTGTATCTAGCTTACCCTGGCTCGGATTGTGGTCCCTACTCGGACAGGGTGCATACCTCTGCCAACTAGAGACCCAATTTCTAACATTGGTGATCAGCGGTGAGGATAAGACTTGTGGTTGTGGAATACCATACAGTAACTCATTATTCACCATAACTCTGTACTAAGATCAATTCGAACCCTTTTCAACTCTCCCTAATTGGCTTTTTGATTTTTTTGCTAAACCTACACTGTGGCCAACTTAAGGACTTTTGCTAGGGTTTTCAAGTGTTTGTCATAACTTGCTGATGTGCACTCTGTTTAGTAGACCTAGCATGCATGGCTCATGTTGTATTACCCCTGTGGTGTTTTATGGCATGCTATGATACCATGACTGATGTTTCCTAGAGCCCGTGATTCCATTGCACTTGAAGTCCCTGCAAGCATCCCTAGGAACCCATCAACCAGTAGAGTAACAGGCACCTGCTGTTATTAGGGCCTTGGTGTGGTTTCCCATTGAGTCTCTGCAAGCCTCCCCCAGAATCCCATGAACCAATAGAGTACCTTGCACTCACGGTTGCTGGGGCCTTCATGTTGTTTTCCATTATGCACGCTCCATCAAAAATTATACACTTGTTTCCTGGCTATTTGGTTTCTGCTTTCAAGTTGCACCTACATTTCCTGTAAGATCAAAGCGAGTGTACTAACGCATGTTTTCTTATAGGGTCATAGAGAACCTTCCAGACATCCATGTGCCCGACATGCCACATGTGATCCAGCTACATCCGTTGAGTCTTTGAGAGGGCATATAAACCCTGCCCAACCCTGAGTTGGGGCTTGGTCTCGCTCCCTGTGGAACAAGCTTCACCCTTTCCACTCACCTGAAGAATCCAGCCGGAACAGAAAAGCTCCTAAGTCTCCATCTAGCCCAAGTTGAACCGGTGGTTCCTGTGGCTCCAGCTCCCTCGATGCCTCCTTCATCTCTTCCTCCTGCTTGGTCTTCTGACTGCAGAGGAAAAAGAACGAAGAAAGAAATTAAACATGTGATTTTATTGCAGTAAAGCAGGGCATTTTGCATGGTAATGTTCTGCCAAAACAAAAGGAATTCAGAAGACTAGTATCTTGACATCTGATCTGGCTCAGGAAACCAGAGAGCCCGGCTAACAGAGGGGTCAATTAGTCGGGTGTGGTTCTTGAACCGACCCCCCATTACTTGGCTAATACTTCACATAAGGTTCCACAACATTTAACAATTCCAATCACCCTTATCATTTCAACCCAACAGAGGCAGGTTCTACCAATGCTCCTAGATTCTGGGGCTACAGGAAACTTCTTAGATTTAGCATTGGCCAGTTCTTTACATATCCCATAGGTTAGGAAAGATGAGCCAGAGCATGTTAGAGCCATGGATGGCTCCCTGCTCTCTTCTAGGATGATTGTATATCAACTGATTATATTATCTTTAGTATGTGAAAGTGGGACTACCCAGACTTTAAACTTTGATCTCATAGACACACCTACCTTTGGCACTATTTTAGGGATCCCTTGACTTCAACTGCACAACCTTGTAATTGACTGGCTCCTCCAACTAGTCACCTTGGGATCTCATTACTGTCAAACTCATTGCTATAATAACACAGAGGGAGCTCTGTCTCCCTTGCCATGTGCAGCTTTAAAAACAGGCCCTTTGAACCAGCTTCCAGTTGAATTCCAGGACTTTCAAGACATCTTAGACAAACAGAGAACTACACCACCACCTTCCCATAGGGAATTTGATTGTCTTATAGACTTAATTCCGGGTGCTGCACTACCCTGCAGCCATGTTAATGCTATCTCGGAGACAGAGATGGAACATTTAAAAAAATACCTAGATGACATGATAGCCTTAGGGTTTATTTGACATTTGACCTCTCCTGCGACACCAGCGATCTTCTTTATTTCGAAGAGGGATGGCGATTTTCAGGCACGCATAGACTACAGAACATTGAACAAAGTGACCGTAAAGAACAGATATCCACTGCCATTAATCCTAGACTTGTTAGAACAGGTTCAGCAATCCACTGTGTACACAAGACCTGACTTGCGTGGTGCATACCACACCGTTTGTGTAAAAGAGGGTGACAAATGGAAGACTGCCTTTCCAACTAAGCTCGCATGCCATTTGGGTTGTGCAATGCCCCATCAGCCTACTAGTACTTTATCAAGGATGTTCTGTAAGATTTGCTGGACATTTCTGTAGTTGTATACATGAATGACATCCTGATCTATTCGCAAAACAATACTGAACACAGAGACCATGTCAGGACAGTCTTGCAATGACACCGAGTACTTGCCCTTTTTGCCAAGCTGGGTAAATGCACGTTCCATACCCAGGTTGTTGAGTTCCTGGGATGTATCTTGTCCCCAGAAGTTGTGACAATGAGGCTTATAGCTTACTGAAGGACAAATTCACAATGGCCCCAGTACTCAGACATCCAGATCCAATGCAGCCTTGCGTTAAGGCGGGCCATGCCTCCCATGTGGCTGTGGGAGATATTTTATCACTCGATAGCACAACTGGACATATGCACCCAATTGCCCTTTTTTCCAAGAAAAAAATATTGCTGTTGGAGTAGAATTACACAATTGCCAAACAAGAGTTATTGGCAATTAAACTATGCTTTCTAGAACGACGACACTACCTATTAGGGGTCCAGCATATTAACACAATATACACAGATCATAAAAATCTCCAATTCCTCAGGTCTTTGATAGCCTTGATCCCTGGACAAGTAAGGATGTGGCCTTAACCTCAGCCCAAGAGACTTTTGATCTCCAGGTTGCAAGGTCTCTTCAGTGAATTTCATTTTGTTATCACTTATCGTCCAGTCACATAACAGATTAAGGCTAATCTACTCTTTAGATGGGGTTACACAAATCAGGGCGCTCAGGGACAGACACCTCAGTACATACTAGTCTCAAAACACATCGTAGGTCTATGTGACCAAGAATCTTTCTTGGATAAAGTCAAGCGGAGTATGAGTCAAGAAGAAATAAACTCTGAAAAAGACTGAAAAAGATGATCATGTACACAATGAGCTTCCTCGCCATGGTCCCACCTTATATGTACCCATGAAATAATTAAGACAGGAAGCCTTAAGCCTATGTCATGACACTCCATTAGCAGGTATTCCAGGAATCCAAAAGTCTTTAGCAAACTGTCAGCAAGGGTTTTGGTGGCCCACATTGCCCAAGGATGTGCATGACTACATTCAGACTTGCCCAATATGTTCTCAAAACAAGGCATCTCATTCTGCCCCGTCCGGCTATTTACGAACCTTGCCAGTGCCCACACATCATTTGCACACCATAAGCATGGATTTTATTACTGACCTTCCCTATGCCAATGGCTAAACAACAATTTGGGTGGTAGTAGATATTTTTTCCAAGATGGCGCATTTTATTGCCCTTAAAGAAATTCCCACTGACTCCCTTCCGTCATCATTTCAAATAGGGGCCTGCAATTGATTTCCCAATTTTGGTGCAGTCTTTGAACATCATTGGACATTGATGCTCAGCTCTCATCTGCCTGTCACTCACAAACTGATGGCCAGATGAAGTGGGTAAATCAGGTTTTGGAATACACACTGCGATGTCTACTCCTGAAGGTTGGAAATCCTTGTTACCTTTTGTTGAAGTTGCCTAAAATAACACATAGCATTCAGCCACTGGGGTTGCCCCCCCTACTGTTTAATTGGCATGCATCCACGTATGTTACCCGAAAATGTTATAATGCATTCCAAAAATGTACATAACATACAAGACTTTGTAAATGATCTAGCAGATTCACAACAGCGGCTGTTATCACACTTGCATCAGGCTAAGTTGAGCATGGATAAACATGCTAACAGACATTGACAACAACAGCCAGACTACAAGGTTGTCCACTAAACACCTGCGATTACTGGGACCACGTAAGCTACAACCCAGATACATGGGTCCCTTTTCTATTGAATAAATCATTAGCCCAGTAGCTGTGAAATTACAGTTGCCAAAAGATTTACCCGTTCATCCAGTGTTTCATGTGTCCCTATTGAAGCTCGATTGTGCCCAAACCCATTCTGCTCCCCCTCCCACACCTATAACACTGGATGGTCATTTTGAACTCAAGGTACAGAGAATCCTTGATTTTAAGCGTGAGAACAGATGATTGTTTTACTTGATTGCTTGGAAAAGGCATGGTTGTGAAGAGCAGTCTTGGGAACCAGTCAGCAATGTTTATGCCCATCACCTGGTTCGCTCCTTCCATGCTCGTCACCCAGACAAATAACGCCCTGTAGGTCATTCCTTGGGGGGAACTGTCACGAACCCCTCATGTGCCATCTGTGCAGTAGGCCTGTTGTGTAGTTCCTACAAATCTATATAGGATCATTGCATTTAGACAACATAAGCTAAGGGATTGGTGTCCAGACTGATTCCAGACACCCCGAAGGATATGTTAGTCTGTAGACCAGCTACCTCACAGTGCCATTATAAGCCCCACAACCTTACCAAGGAGTGAAAAGTTTCTGGCAACTACCAAACAGTACAACCCTGATCCTTGAGGGATCGTGGAAACAGTACAGTACTTTTTACCTAGTCACTCATGCTCACTTCTTCTCAGAGCGATATACAGAATAAACGAAGGGGAATTTTCCAATAAGCATTTTTTGAACCAGTGTAATTCTAGTATAAAATACGTGTGCTGCGACAACCATTAGACAGAACCATATATATACGATTGCAAGCACAGACAAAGTAAACAAAAGGTAGAATTCTACCATGGTGCTAAAACAGTGAATATACGCAGGCATATAGATACATGGCAGTAATCAGTAGTACTCCTAAGATGCAAACCCTAACTAGGTGTACCTAATTGTGCCTAGAATGTATGTAGGTGTGAAGCCAAGAATCCCCCTAGGAAAGAACCAACCCCATTACCTGGTGGGAGAGAATTAAGGACCCCGTCTTGCTCTCCAGTCGGACGCCCCACAAGGGATGTCAGACCTCTGTGTACTGGAGTTTCTGCGTGTAGGGACTCCAGCGTCTCATGTCAGCATGGAAGCTTCTCCTCTTATTTGCCCAGCGAAGATTTTGTGCTTATATACCCAAAAGGTACCCTCAGGGGTTCTTTCTAGATGTGTGATGATACTGTGGCCCTGTTGCACAAGGATAACGATAGCGGTGACTTTTGTACAGAGTTATTACACAGAATATATTAATCTTGCTGTGATACTAAGAATCCTCATGCATAATAAATTAGGCTAGTTTTTGAAGAAAACCACATGACATTTATTCAGCACATAACTAGGCGAAAGGTCAGTGCCAGAGCCGTTATTAGGAGCAAGGTAGGACAAATGTAGTTAAAAGGTCGTGCAGCTACCTAGGCCTATATTGGGGTACATTGGGGCTCATAACATCCACTCCTCATCCTAAGGATGATAAGATAAAATAATGACAAAATATGTCTATCTAAGAAGCATAAAAACATTTGTTAAAAAACTGAATGTAATAACATCTAAAAACATGGTATATGTAAAAAATGCTAAAAAAGCTCTATAAGTCCTCTGGAAAGTCAATATACTGTTTAGATCAACTGAGCACATCGAAAGCCATGGATCTCAGTGAGAGCAGGAGAAAAAATAAAACCAAAAATTATGTTTTCGAATTCCAATTTGGGTTGTTTTCGAAAAAGGCCGTGTGTGTGCGTGTGTTTGTGTGCCCATCACACGGAGAGCCAAATGTTTATGTGTCCTGTGTGGGAGACGCAACAACACTGTTGCTTGCCTTTGCAGATGACGGTCCCTGTAACACCTCTCGGATCAGGTCAATGGAGCAAAGGTGATCTTCTCCAGTTACCACAGCAGCCGCTGAGGAAGCACTCAACACCTGTGAGCCTGTTGTAGAGCCAGTGTCCATTCTGACATGAGCTGAAGCATCCTGTGGTGGCTCTAAGAATGTCAACATCAACATAGGAATATGCTGAGGACACTGTAATACGTGGCCCTTTAAGCGGTCCAGTAGTACGTCTACGTCTGGAGGCTCAATCGATGGAAGTGTTAGACATATGTCCAACATGCATTTGTATCTGCAGAATAGGCACCGGAGCACAGGCAAGGCGCAGTCAACCCAGACTGATCCGAACGATAGCAACCAATGCTCGATAAGCTCCCGAAGCCGAGGTGTGCCCAGATGGAGAACCAAGCGTTCATGACAACGTCGCACCAGAAGTGCTTTTTCCATCTCTTTGGAGGCTGGGACGTCCATTGCGTAGCAGGAAAATGAAAACCAGGATACCCACTACAAGTAGTAGGCCCAGCGGACGCCCTCCAAAAACCGGGTGTATAAATGATGGAATAACTCCAAAGATCGTCTGAAAGGTGCTCAATAGTCCAGAACCTATGCTCTCAAATATGTGTACTATCCCACCCGTATCAGACATGTTAAAGAGACGATGTACCATTTCTCCAAAATGGAGCAGGAAGTTAGTTCGGACTAGTGCCTGTATCACAGCTGAAGACCATGCAACCTGGAGATCAAAAGTCTCTCGGGCTGAGGTTAAGGCCACATCCTTTTGTAAAAGCATGGCTTTCAGTCTGCTCAGAGAATCAAACTGTATAAGGGAAACATTCAACGAAGGCCATAGCGGCGCCTCCTTGACTGTGTGGGTCAGTGGAAACAATACTTGCATACAACAAGTAACCCTGGAACTTACTGTGACTAGATATGCGATGCCTGGCAGCATCCCACAACAACCTTGATCATTCAACATCAAATAACTCCCATTTGAGAGCAGTTTGAACACCGGATGAATCACGGCAGCTGGGGACCCTTTTAAGTGACATGATAAGTTTCCAACTGAAGCATTACATGCTCCGTGAATCATAATATCCTGACAAATTAGAGGTCCACTTAAAGAATTATCACAGTCAGAACCACTCAGTGTCTCCATTCCTGCATCTAAATCTGTACGGGAATTCTCAAGATTCATGTATATATTCCTTACTCAATGCTTCATACCTGCCTACCTGGTGGTACTGTAGACAGTATTGAAATTGGAATGTCATGACTGATAGTGTAATATGGCCATGGATTAACCATTCTGTGGAAGGTGACTCAGCCATGGTAAAAGGTAATTGGTCTAGTTTTTCAATGTGCAGGATTGTATATTTGGCATCTCTTCATGCCATTGTTGTCTGTATTTCTGTTTGATTGTAAGCAGAAAACAGAGACCTACTGTTGATATACCGCCAGGGCATGTGACCAGAGAGCAATGAGTGTAGTGTCCAGCTTAATACTAGGATGGATCGCAATTATGATTGCCCATGTTGAAGAATAGACAAATCATGTTCTATTATATCTATATCAGAAGACACAATGTTGCCTAGTGAATAAAACCTGGAAGTCAGTGTGGTCATGCCGTTGTCGACCACAGCCAAAGCCTTTTCTAGGTTAACACTGTCAATCTCATGCAATCTCTCAGCAGCCTCCTGCTGGGAGATCTTCCATACCTTGTTGTAAATCATGTAAGGAATCACTTCTGACGTGGTTTCTGGGGACCTAACAAAAAACCACTGAGATCCATGTCTTCTGAGAGTAAGGACAAGTTTTGTTTCACCTGGGACAGTGTTAATGCTTTTAGCCACTCTAGTCATAACTTCCCAACACTGTAAGATGTCACCACCCCCGAGTGTTCCGTTTGTATGTAGCGTTGGTCAGGCCTATGGATACTAAACCCTTCAGCAGTACCCCTGAATCTTGACTGACACCTATTCGTCTCAATAGGCCAAACCAACTATCCCTTCCAATTGGGGTCTGAAGAATTGTATGAACCATCATGTATAATGTCATCTAGCGTATCCTTACTATGTTGTGTACAGTTTCGCCACCCCTCCAAGAGTGTAATAGAGGGAATCCGAGGTATGTTCAAGTCCTTTATCTTGGCTAACCCAAGACAGGAAGTCTGTTGCACTGTGCTGTTCAGGAAAATAATTTGCTGTGGTATGAGGCATGCTCTAAATAAGTCCTCAGTTCCCTGAACTTGCCAATCTTTTGTCCCCCAGACAGAATTTGTGTCTATGGTGTCCCTCCAAAAGTTCAAGCCCTGTAAAGACAGCTGGGAAATAAAGGAAGCAGAGTATATCTGTTTCATGTTGGTGACCATATTTTTCTTTGCAGGTGTAGGTGCAACCTTATATTAATAAGAGGTCGAGTCTGAAGTGTTAAACCCAGAAAAATAAGCAAACATCTGTGCAAACATTTGTGAACTACCTTTCGGTGGTGTTGGGCAATGTTCCCATTGATGATAAGTGAAAACATTACGTGGGATACTTGCTTTGTGCAAGAAGTGATGACCAAAGTGTTGGTAACAGTACATGGTGTCAAAATCAGATGTATCATTATGCAATTCACTACTGGAAAATGGAGCAGATTGTTCCCAATCAGACTGCATATTATTTACAGTTTCAAAGTCCCAATCATCAGAGAAAGTACTGGAGGTGATGATATCATTCAAAGAAATTTTAAACAAGTGTAGTATTTTCAAAGGTTCAGTTGGACCATAAACATCATATGCAACCCTATCCCAAACTGTTCCCTCAGGAACTGGAACTTCTGTAATGTTCACTAAGGGCAGGTCTCTTTGTTCACGATGGGATGATGCATGCAGTTTCAGGACCAAGTTCACATGTTGTACTGCAGAGCGTTCTCTTTCTTGCCGGCAAGAGGCGGAAGAAGTACTGTTCTTGTTTCTTCGACAGCTAGGACAGATAGATGGCCCAAACTCTTTTTTTGTCCACAATCTTTTCTCTGACCAGGTCCCTAATCCTCCGTAACCAAGCAGGTCTTGCCGGAACAGATTTCATTTCCCCAGTGGCAGTGAGTTTTACTTGGGCGTTGCTTTGTAAAGCCCGGAATTCATTGAGTTCCTGTAAAACAGCCAAACGATCATTGATGTCAAATGCTTTTATCCGCCACTGTGCTGCCACTATTGAGGTTGGGTACCCACATTGTGGTCCCAAACAGGACTTCATATGGATTACAGCCTCTAGGGAACTTCTTGGCATGTTATTAAGTGCCCTCTGGACCCCATATAGGCGATTGACCCAACTGCCACCCGAGCCTAAAACTATTGCTGTTAAGGACTGCTTTATGTCCCGGTTTTTCCTCTGCACAATCGAATTTACCTCAGGATGATACGGAGAGGAGTACCACAAGACCATACACAACCTTCCCATAGCCTCTTTGTAAGCCCGAGAGCTAAACGCAGAGCCACTGTCAGAATGTAATGTGCCTATTATGTATGTCCCTATAAATATTCGCAAATCCTTTATAACAGTTTGAGCGTCAGTTGAGCGCTGGGGCCCAACCCACAGGTATTTAGAGTATGATTCCACTGCCTCCAAGATGTACTTGTAAGCCTGTTTAATTGTAAGGGGCCGCAGTGGTCCAAATAGCACATGCAAGAGGTCTGTCTAATGTCAGTAATGCTGTCTGTGGCGGACGTGCTACAGTGGAACCCTTCATCTGCTGACAGATGTCACACTTAAGGACAAAGCCCTTGGTCTGTTTGGTAAGACCTGGCCACCAATAGTGTTGTTTCAATAGAGAAACTGTTGCAGTAATACCTCCCTGAGCTGAACCCAGACACTCGTATGCAGATAGAATTAAACATAATCTGCTGTCCATGTTTGGTATTACTCTTTCCCCTACTTCTGGAATTTGAGCATACAGAATATTTTGTGCATCTAACTTGGAGAAGTACTTGAGTGGAAAACCTTTTGGCAAGTCTGAGCTGCTGTCACACGTAGCGTTCACAGCTATCATTATCTGTCCATCTATCCTCGTGCTAGAACGAGTGATTGCAGCAACTGCAGCAGTTCTAACTGTCGCCTTGGCAGCTTCATCAGCCAGTGAATTCCCTTCAACGTGCACGCCAACACACTCGTTACTCAATGTGTAAATTACATGAGCCCGTGGCAAGCCATTTTCAGCTATGCCTCTTGTTCACAAAGCAACTTGTGCTTTTCTGTGCAACCTTTGGAATTTTTGAACCCATTCTGGCCCCAATAGTGAAGACATTTGTTGTATGACTGGTCACAGTAAAATGAATCACACAGAATAAATATGGGGGGTTCCCAATCTGTATTTTTCAGGGCCAGTATCAGGGCTTTTAGTTCTGCCAGCAGTGCCATGCAATCTCCTAGAGACTGTGTCTGCGTATTGCTAAGATGGATCTTGTTATCCCACATACGTCCCTTTACAATCGCACATGCGGCGCTGTATTGCTGTTTACTTCTTACAGCAGTCTGAGCAGATCCGACAGTGTAAATAATGTATTTATACTGATCTAGAGGCATTATTTCATTCGGGAGAGGATATTCTTGTTTGTACTGCAGAAATGCTTGTGTTTTTAATGTAGAATCAAATTTGAAGACTAAATCTGGTGAAGAATTAGCCCAGTGTATCCATCGTGGATAATGTGCTTTTGTGTTTAGAATGCTTGCTTATGTAACAGCCTCTAAGGTCGGCACTGGAGGCACGACAATTATGCGTTTCCCCTTAGCTAGTGCTCTTTCTCTAACTACAGCAGTCTGTACTGTGGTCAGTATTTTTTCTGTGGATGCAAAACGCATCTCTGTGTTTGTATACAAATGTGATTTGTATGCAATCGGTACCGTTTCACCTTCATTGAAGGTTAGGTAGGTGTATCCTGATTGTACCACTATTACATGGATCAACAAGTTTGTGGTGTTTACACATGTGTGTAAGTGTTTGGAAGCTATCATGTCAGCTTGTAAGGAACGAAGAATTTCTGTGTGTTCCTGTGTCCAATGTCGGATTGAAAAATCAGGTTTAATTAAATCGTAGAAAGGTTTGACTTTTTCTGCGTAATCCAAAATGTATATTCTGCCAAAATGTAGGAATTGTAAAAAAGGACTGTAAATTTTTCAGAGTCTTTGGAGGTTGCAGCAGCACCCATTTTTCTAAAACAAATTGCTGCTAGTCTTTTCCCTTCACTTGAGAGCTCATATCCTAAAAATAGGGGCATTGAGGTGGGCAATTTTTGATTTTCTAAAGTTATTATTTTTGATTTTCTAAAGTTAAATTTGTAGCCCTCAGCTCCAAATCCCAGAATTATGTTGTTCGCCCTGTTCAAGTAATCCAATAATTCATCCGACAGATAAATATCCGTCAGATAAATATCATCTACATAGGACAATGCCTCTTCATAACAATTTGGAAGCAACCCTGATACTCTTGTTGAGAACAACCCAGGGCTATTCTTATACCCTTGGGGCAGTCTACAAAATTGGCGTTGAGAGCTTAAGGCAAAAAATGCTGTCAAATATCTGCTTTCAGGTGCTATATTTTCGCAAAAGAATCCATTTGAGATATCTAGAGTTGTTTTGTATTTCTTCCGCACAATGTTATTCATTAATGCGGCACTGTGTGCATTTTGTACAGCAAATGTCTTCGTGCATGTGTTTAAATGCCTGTAGACTAAGACTAGATGGTATGAATTGTCAGGTTTCATTACAGGAAACAAAGGATTATTCATGGAAAAGGTGCAATTTTCAATAACACCTTGATATTCAAGTTGATCTAAGATCTTCCTGATTTGCTTTTTTGCATCATGATTTATTGGGTACTGTCTCTGAGGAGTCGGAGTAGTTTTTACTGGGATTTCATGGTGAGGTGACTCAGCTTCCCACCCCATATGATTGCAGTATAATGAAGGAGCTAGGGCTACTTCCCAATCCTGCTCGTATGTGTGTTTAAGTGATTCTGGAACGAGGTCAGAGAAGGCTGGTAAAATTACGCCTTCTCATTTGGGAAGTCCATAATGAACTCAGGTGGCCAATCTCTTTCAGCCAAAAGGATATCGTATCCAAAAGTCAGGTACTCCCAAAAGAGACCTTTCACTTTTCTTGGTATGTCCCCCTCAATTTGGAGCATAATTTCGTATAACTGATGTGGGACCCTTACCCTTGTATCAGGTGTTTCCAACGTGATATGTTCATTCAACGCTGCTGTCACCAGAAATTCCATCAGGTTCTGGTGAGCTATTGTTACTTCTGCTGCGCTGTCTAGGCGAGCCCATTCCCCATTCAATAGTTGAGTCCTCTGTATTCTGGGCATTTCTTATTTTAAGACCAGCTACCTTCTTCTTTTTAAATTGAGGTTTAGATTTTTGTTTCTCTTCTTCTTAGATAATATAGTCTGAAGTGTGATGTGTGTCTCTTGGCTTTACTCGCTTTTCTGATCTGCGTACTGACTGTCCTTCCCTCTCCAAGTTTTTTTATGAACCCTGAAAGGAAACAGAGGAACATGTATCAGTATCCTGATACCTGTCAGGTTTTTTTATATTGTCATCGTTCCTTAAGTTATATTTTCTATCAGAGGGCTCCTGTTGAGGAGACCCACCCCGTGATTGTGGTGAATTATGCTTGTTTTTTGATTGCTTGTTATACCATTTCTTTTTAGATGAATCAGGTGTTTGCTTTGAGTGATCCTTTTCAGGAGTATCCATTAATTGTGATTTCACTGGTCTAGCTCCCAAATTATCTCTACCCAGCGCAGCATAGGTATCTTCGATAATTTTAGGTAATTCTCGGTCCTGTTGTGTGGGAGTGCACTCCCAAAGGCGTTGGCGTGTAGCCACAGCTGATGCCTCCCCTTTTACATGTGTTAACATAATCATTGCTACCTGGGCAAAATTACCCAACAATATCATCTCTAAGTCCAACGCGGGTTCTGCCCCATACTCATTCTGTATT
Source organism: Calotriton arnoldi (assembly GCA_963921515.1). Classification (NCBI taxonomy): domain Eukaryota; kingdom Metazoa; phylum Chordata; class Amphibia; order Caudata; family Salamandridae; genus Calotriton; species Calotriton arnoldi. The sequence goes on from CAWUFW010001171.1 coordinate 1,178,839, forward strand.
TGTGTTAATATTTCTGGTATGACTGCTATTGAGGGGGTACCATGCATTCTGGTATAAACTGCAGGGAAAACTGTACCCCAAGTGGTACAGTCCTCTCTCGGGAGAGCTATCCCCATCAGCAAGAAAATTGTTAGTATTCTGTGTTTTTCTTGCTGGCCTGTATGAGGAAAAACTGCCTTAAGCTGTGCTATTTTCTGTGCTATCCAGAATATCAGTTGCTCATGTTCCCATAATCGCGCTTAGCGTTTGTGTGGTGATTTTAGTTGCGGTCCTTTGTAGTTGACCTGCTTGAGTGTACCTTGTAGGTTGAATTGTGAGTGTTCGCATTATGAACTGTGTAAGATTTCTGTATAGCTTTATTATTTCTTTGTGAAGCGATCGCAAGTCTGCTGCTGGCAATGTGTCAATCTCTGGATGCGGTGTGTAAGCAGCTAGGACTGGCCAAGTCGCTCCATCTCTGCTGAGGGTACCGAGTCTCACTTTTTTTGTGGTATGTGGGAGGGTACCTTTAAACCAATTTATATGCTCTTAGTAAGTTAACAGGACTTTCTATGTCCTCGTGTGGAGCGTATTCATCTGGTATTTCATCCGGAGTATAAGAATGAAATGTAAGTGTGCGTGCATCTGCAGGTAGGAAATTAACCCAAGAATAGAACACCTCTGTTCCATACACCTTGTGTGCTTCAATCATGAAGGTAATAGTCCCACTTAATGAAGAGAGACCAAAATCTGCTAATTTTATAGTAAGTGCATTTCTGCAATTTTCTGAAATGTTTATAGCACCTTCCTGCTCAGCTTTGGCCCTATTAGTACCACTAGCACCAGTGTCTGCGTTCTGAGACATTATGAGTGGAAGTTCTTAAGGAAAAGAGATAAGGTTTTTGCACAATGTGGCAAACTATAATCCTTCAAGCTTGAAAAAACCTACAGCCCATACATAGGACATACCTACTCAGCTGTGGTGGATTTTCCCTTCCCTCTCCAGACGTCTTTGGGTTAATGTGAGTAGAGGTCTCTGAGAAAGCACAACTGAACTACTCAAATTTGACTGTTAAATAAGAACCAACCCAACGTTGGGCGCCATGTGTAGTTCCTACGAATCTATATAGGATCTGCAAGTTTAGACAACATAAACTAAGGGATTGGTGTCCAAACTGATTCAAGACACCCCCAAAGGATATGTTAGTCTGCAGACCAGCTAGCTCATAGTGCCACTATAAGCCCCGCAATCTTACCAAGAAGCGAATAGTTTCTGGCAACTATCGAACATGACAACCCTGACAATCACAGGGATCGTGGGAACAGTACAGTACTTTTCACTCAGTCACTCGTACTCACTTCTTCTCAGAGAGATATACAGAATAAAAGAAGGGGATGTTTTCAGTAAGTATTTATTGAACCAGCGTCATTCTAGTATAAAATAAGTGTGCTGCGACAACCATTAGACAGAGACATACATATATATATATATATATACAATTACAAGCACCAGCAGAGTAAATAAAAGGTAGAATTCTACCATGGTGCTAAAACAGTGAATATATGCAGGCATATAAATACCTGGCAGTAATCAGTAATACTCCCAAGATGCAAAACCTAACTAAGTGTACCTAAGTGTACCTAGCATGTATGTAGGTGTGAAGCCAAGAATCCCCCTAGGAAAGAACCAACCCTATTTACCTGGTGGGAGAGCATGAAGGACCCCGTCTTGCTCTCGAGTTGGACACCCAGCTAGGGATGTCAGACCTCTGCGTGCTACAGTTTCTGCATGTAGGGACTCCAGCATCTCGTGTCAGCATGGAAGCTTTTCCCCTTATTTGCCCAACGAACATTTGGTGCTTATATACCCAAAAGGTACCCTCAGGGGTTCTACCTAGATGTGTGATGATACAGTGGGCCTGTTGTAAAAGGATGAAGATAGCTGTGTCTTTTGTACAAAGTTATTATATAGAAGATTATAATCCTGCTGTGATACTAATAATCCTCATGCATAATAAATGAGTCTAGTTTTCGAAGAAAACCACACAACATTTATTTGGTATACAACTAGGCAAATGGTCAGCGCCAGAGCCGTTATGTTGAGCAAAGTAGGACAATTGTAGGTAAAAGGTTGTGCGGCCTACATTGGGGTACATTGGGGCTCATAACAGGCCTAGCATGCAGGGCCTATGCTATATTACCCCTGTGGCGTTTTATGGCATGCTATGATACCATGACTGATGTTCCCCAGAGCCTGCGATTTCATTGCACTTGAACTTCCTGCAAGCATCCCCAAGAACCCATCAACCAATAAAATACCTTGCACCTGCTGTTATTAGGGCCTTGGTGTGGTTTCCCATTGAGACTCTGCAAGCTTCCCCCAGATTCTAGTGAACTAATAGAGTACCTTGCACTTGCTGGGGCCTTGGTGTTGTTTTCCATTATACATGCTAGAGCAAAATTGATACATTTGTTTCCTGGTTAATTCGTTCCTACCTTCAAGTTATACCAGCCCTTCCTGTAAGGTCAAAGTGAGTGTACTAACATGTGTTTCCTTTAAGGGTTGTAGAGAACCTTCCAGATGGCTATGTGGCCCACGTGCCAAACATGATCTAGCTATATCCATTGAGTCTTCGAAAGGGATATAAACCCCTCCCAACCCCAGGACGGGGATTTGCCTCTCTCCCTGCGGAACAAACTTCACACTTCCTGAAGAATCCAGCTAGAACCAAGAAGCACTTGTCTCCTTCTAGCCTAAGTTGAACCAGTGGTTCCAGTGGCTCCAGCTCCCTCAATGCTTCCTTCATCTCTTACTACTGCGCAGCTACCCCTGTTACCCTGTGACTCCATGAGTCAAAGCCTCAAGACCTTCTATGAACTTCAGATAAGAGGAAGAACAAGGCTAAGTACTTGATATCAGGTTAGTGTTTACTAATCCTTCTATAGGAGTAAGCATGGCCAAGTATTGGCCTTTTCAAAGACTATAGACTTTTCCTCCATGCCCTCTCCATGATTTCCTCCAGTGCTTCTTGTGTGTTCATGCTCTGGACCCCTCTTGCAACCTTGGCACTTAAACTGTGATTCCACAAGAATTAAAGACTTGGCACTGTGTTTCTCTGATGTGCATCTTATTTTTAATGCTTTCTGACCCCCAGGTAGCTTGCTGAGGAGGCGGACATCTGAGTTAGCACCAGAGTGTCCAAGAAGGTATCTTTTGGGGGGGACTCCCAAAAGGGTGGTCAGGGTTCCAAACAGAAGAAAGGGGGAGGAGATAAAATCAGTTCTCTCAAGGCCCCCAAAACAACTCACAGGGCAAAGGGCCCCATTCCCAATCTAGCCACCAGAAGAAAAACTACCTTAACAAAAAGCCAGCAGCCCAAAACTCCCAAGTGCTATGAGTATTTTGGGTATGAACCCTACAAAGGGGATGCCAAGTTTCCAAAAATAGCACAACTTTCCCCTAGAGGAAATGTTTCAAGGGTGGTGAGTATAGTGTTGAGGAAGGAGTTTGTCCAAATTAATGTGGGGGGTTCTTGGGTGACAGTGAGATGGTTCCTAAGATCCATGTGCCCTCTAATACTACAAAGTATAGGCAATGGGTACCATCAATGGACATGGTGTTGAGGCTTTGAGGAATACAAGTGCCAGCATGACTATTGTAAGCAGTTAGCTGGTGTTAACAGAACAGAGGATTCCCAATGTATTTCACCAGATTGTGGAGGCTGACAACAGAGAGGATCACTACCCAGTGGCCCTTCTTCCATTTGAGTGGGGTCAGGTCTTCTGAAGGTTGCAGTGAACCCTGCCATGCCTGTGGGCTGTTTGCTTGGTAGTGACCTTGAGCACACTTTCTGAAAGGAAGTGGAGCTCAAGGCGCATGTGGAGATGGGGTTACCTGATTAGATATGTGCAACCAGAAGGTCCATAGCTGCCTAGGAAGAGAGTCAAAAAGGGCTGGAGCCTGGAAAAATGGCCCAGCCAGCTGCTAAGATGGGAAAAGACAGAGGGCTTGGGACTCAGCCTCTGACTGTCTACCCACTGAGGTGGATCGGGCACCTATGGTGGTTGACCTGGAGCCCACTGAGGAGGGCATTGCTTCCCTTGGCTACCTCCCAGAGCTTGATGGATGGCATGTGGAAGTAGAGCCCACCCAGGAGGAGTTCTGTAGGGCACAGAGGGAATGCCTAACCCTTGAGGGCATGAGGCAACCGGCTGAAGCCCAAGAGGCAGGTGATGCCTCTGGAAGTCATCACATTTACTGGGAGGACAGCCTCCTTTATAGTGAGCCTAAGGTTCCAGTGCACAGGACAACATGGGCCCTGGTGGTCCCCCAATGCTACAGGGCATTCCTACTGGAGTTAGCTCACGAAATTCCCCTGGAAGGACACCTGGGCCAAGACAGGAAGTTTGCAAGGCTTGTTCCCCACTTCTATTGGCCTAGAATCAAGACTTCCTCAGGTATATTCTCTAGGACTTGTGTAACCTGCCAGGCTAGTGGGAAGACAAGGCAGAGGCTAAAAGCATTCCTTAATGCTTACCTGTCGTTATCACACTGTTAGAAATGGGTCGCAAGTTGGCCTTTTTCCAAATAGGGACCCTTGCTTCTAGTCAGGGTAAGGAGGATACACACTTTAGATAACCTCTGCTCATACCCTGGATAGCTTGGCATGAGCAGACAGACTTATCCCAAAGACAATGCATATAGTATTTGTACTCAAAACACACAATAATACAGTGATAATACCACAAATGGACAGCACACCAGTTTAGAAAAATAAAGTATCTTTATCTAAACTCAACAAGGCCAAAATGACAAAAATCCAATATACATGTAATAAGATTAATAAGAATATGACTTTTCAAAGGTTTCAAGCAACTGTGTCCACAGAAAACTACGGATGCGTGATTCGACACAAAGTACCTGTAGATGCATCAAAATTCACAAGGCCAAACAGCTGCAGATGTGGGAAGCATTGAGAAACAAAGAAATGCGTCAGTCCTTGGGAAGGCAATGCAACAGTTCTTCTGCATGCAGGAGAAGTGATGCGTCGAGTCTGGACTGTAGGGGGAAGTGATGCGTCGACTCCAAGACGGTTCTGGTCCGTGGGTGATGTGTCAGGAAAACTCACTGCACAGGTGCGATGCGTGGAAATCGGGGATGCGACTGTGATTGATGCAGGGCGACAAGCAGCACTGTGTCCATTTCTTCGGCCACAATGCATCAGTTCTTGCAGCCGTGACAGGCGCTGCCTCGTTTCAGCAGCGGCGCAGCGATGCATGAAGATTCTTTTCGCAGAGCAGTGCTGCATTGGGAAAATCAGCCACAAGAAGTGCGATTGGTTGATTTTCTCAGTTCTTCGGGTTTCTTCCAGCTCCCAACAGCAGGAGGCCCAGAACTGGAACAGGCACCTCCTGACAGGTCAGAACTCTTAGCAGCAGAGTTCAGGGGAGCTGGGGGTAAAGCCTTTGTGTCCCTGAGACTTGAGAACAGGAGGCCAGTACACACAGGCCCTTGGAGATTCTTCTTCAAGTCGATTCACAGCAAAGTTTCAGACTTTGTTCTTTCCTTGGTAGAAACAGCAACTGCAGGCCAACCCCACACAGCACATAGCAAAGGGGCATTACTCCTCCTCGCAGCACTTCAGCTCTTCTCCTTGGCAAAGGTTCCTCTTGTGTCCAGAAGTGATCTAAAGTTCTGGGGTTTAACGTCTACTACTTAAACCTAAATGTCTTTATCCCTCTTTGTGCTAGGGTCTCTGAGCCCAGTCCAAACCAGTTTCGTCCTCACTGGTGCAGTATGACCACAGGGGGTGGAGACAGCATTGTGCAAGGGAGACAGGCCCTATTCAGGTGCAAGGAAAACTCCTCCCACTACCCTGAATGCAGCCAAGGTCTATTCAGCTCAGCTCTGAGTCATCCAGGAAGGGCCAGGCACACCTCAACCCCCCCCCCAGTGGCTGTCTACAGTGCATGCACATCCCCAGCCCCTGTCACTCCAAACCAAGGCAGTCAATCCACAAACAGGCAGAGGTACACAGAATGGTTAAACAAGAAAATGCCTTCTTTCTAAAGGTGGCATTTTCAAACACATAATTTAAAAACCATCTCTACCAAAAGATGTGTTATTAAATTCTGAGTTCAGAGATCCAAAACTTTTCTTCTCTATCTTGTCCCAATGGGAAGTTATACTTGTAAGCTGTTACAAAGTATCTCTCATTCTATCCTATGAGGCAGATAGCCTTTCCATAGTGAAAAACGAAATTGGCAGTATTTCACTATCAGAACATGTCACACATACCAGTACATGTCCTACCTTTCACATACACTGCACCCTTGCCATGGGGGTACCTTGGGCCTACCGTAGGGATTTCTTACATGTAAGAAAAGGGAATGTTAGGGCCTGGCAAGTGGGTGCACTTTCCAGGTCAACATGGCAGTTTAAAACTGCACACAGACACTGCAGTGGCAGGTCTGAGATACATCTACAGGCTCCTCGTGTGGTGGCACAATCAGTGCTGTAGGCCCACTAGTAGCATTTGATTTACAGGCCCTGGGCACACACAGTGCACTGTACTAGGGACTTATCAGTAAATCGAATAGCCAATCATGGAAACACCAATCCATAAACACAGCTTACACAGAGAGCATATGCACTTTAGCACTGATTAGCAGTGGTAAATTGCCCAGAGTCATATAGCCAACAACAGATCAGAAAGAAATTGGAGGAAGAAGCAAAACGTTTGGGGATAACCCTGTAAAAAGGGCCAAGTCCAACACACACCCTTTGAGAGGGTAGGACTCAACACTGTTTGGCCTACTGACTCCCAGACTGCTTCAGGCAAAAGGTTTATCCTGGTTCTGGTGAATCATTCCACTAGGTACCCAGAGGCAATCCCTATGAGGCCCTGATGGAGATTTTTACCCAAGTGGGTTTCCCGAAGGAAGTGGTGTCTGACAGGGGCAAGTTATCAACAAGACCCTGAAAGGCATTATTAAAGGCTGCCTGAGGCCTGGAGGTATAAGAGGGATGTCCTCTTGCCATGCCTTCTCTTTGTCTACAGGGAGGTGCCACAGAAGGTAGTGAGGTTCTTTGTGGGCACCCTGTCAGAGGACCTCTGAATTAGGTGAAAGAAAGGTGGGAGCAAGCTCCCAGGAAGATTCCCCAGGGTGTAGTGAGCTACATGCTGGCCTTCAGAAACCAAATGGCTAAATTATGTAACCAAACTTCAGACAACTTAATAGCCAGTCAGGAAGTGATAAAGCAATGGTACAACCATAATTCTACCACTGTGCAATTGCAACCTGGGCCGAAGGTGTGGTTAATGGAACCTGTGGAGCCCTGGGTCCTCCAGAACCACTGGTCTATGCCCTATGAGGCGGTTGAAAGGAAGGGTGAGGATACCTACCCGGTATACCTCAAGAGCCCTAGGCGCCCCCACAGGGTGCTCCATCTAAAGCGTCTCAAACCCCAATTTGTGAGGTGTGAGCTCACCATGCTGTTGGTGACAGATGGAAGAGAGGAAAGGGAGAGTGTAACTCTCCCTAACCGCTTAGCCTCCAAGGAGAAATATGGAACTGTGAAGAGAGTAATCCTTTCCCCCTGTCTGACCTCTGAACAGCAGAGTGACTGCCACAAGTGTTAGAGTGGTATGCCTCTCTGTTTTCCCTCATCCTTCGGACTACCCACCTGTGTACTCGTGATGTGGACACAGGAGACAACCTTCCTCTGAAGAAATTTTTTTACAGGTTGTCTGACAAGGTGTTGGCCAGCATTAAGGTAGAGGTTCCCGAAATGCTGGAGAAGGGGTGATAGAACCCTCCAATAGCCCATGGTCCAGTCCTATGGTTCTGGTACCAAAAGCTGCCCTACCGGGCAACACACCTGAACTCAGGTTCTGTGTGGATTATAGAGGCCTCAACTCAGGCACAAAGACAGATGCTCATCCCGTCCCCCAGTCTGATGAGCTTATTGACAGGTTAGGTGATGCCCAGCACTGAACTACCTTTGATCTTTAAACAGGGTACAGGCAGATCGCCCTAACAGAAGGATAAAAGGAGAGGTCAGCCTTCACCACCCAGGGGGCCACTATCAGTTTAGAGTAATGCCCTTTGGACTCAAAAATGCCCCAGCCACCTTCCAGGGGATGGTGTTCCAGGTCTTTGCTCGTAAGGAGGACTTCAGTGCTTTATAGTTAAAACCAAATTTTCCCTTTGGAACTCCTTTTACACTCTTATTTTTTCATACTGCAATCATACCATTGAATATCTAATGTTTCACTTATCCCCCAGGTATACAAATAGAAGCTCTATTCAGAGTGTGTAAGCACTTATGTGCATATTTAATAGATCATATCAAAATAAATAAAAATATACAATAAAAATACATATCATAATAAACAATAATACAATAAAACTGTTAAAAACACCTGGGCTGTCTGATAGACACCAATTCATAAATGAACAACCTCCCTGGACAGGAAAACTACAAGAGACAGTAAGATTTGTCTTAAAACTGTTAATTTGAAACTATTGTAGACAGCACCCCGCAGAGGAGAAGCTTCCCTGTCTTTTTTGTGGCTGCTGACTCTCTTCAAATTTAACAAAAATATTTTGCGTTGACGCGTTTCGGTAGAACTGTGTTAATAAAGCCACCTTCTTCAGGACTAATAATTATTTTCCCTTATCCAAATCGCTCTCTGATAGAATTATGATACACCTAACATAGAGAGACAAAATAAACATACATAGAAATGAGAAACAATCCTATTGATCTTCATAACATTTCTTTTTGGCAATATGCATATTTCTATGGAACATTTCTATCCCATTATTGCCCCCCAACCTTGTTTATAATGACAGCCCTCATTATTAAATAATAAAGACATCTTCCTATTCTTCACAAGGCATATACAATATTTCCTGGTTCAAAACATTTCATAACCCATTCTATGTATTAAGTTACATAGGTGCTCTGTCCCTTTGGAGTACTAGAGCCCCTCTCCTTGTTTCAAGGACTTCAGTGCTGCCTATCTGGATGACATAGCTGTCTTCAGTAGCAGCTAAAAGGAGTACCTTTTTCACCTCCAGGAAGTGCTTCAGGTTCTGCACGCAAGCCTGACTATCAAGGCCAGTAAGTGGCAGATAGGGCCGCATTCTCTAGTATACTTGGTACACCTGGTGGGCGGGGGGAGGTGCAGCCCCTCCAGGGCCAAGATAGAGACTATCATGGATTGGGAGCCCCCCAAAACCCAGACCAAGTTTCAGAGCATTCTTGGGCCTCACTAGCTATTACAGGAGGTTTGTCAAGGGATATGGCGCCATTGTTGCCCCCTTGACAGAGCTGACGTATAAGAAGCAGCCCAGAAATGTGATTTGGACACAGGCATGCCAAAAAGCATTTGACTCCCTTAAGCAGGCCATGTGCACATCACCTGAGCTCAAGGCCCCTGACTTCTTCAAGGAGTTTATCATTCAAGCAGATGACTCTTAACATGACATGGGGCAGTACTCTCCTAGCTTTCTGAAGAGGGCCTAGACCAACTTATAGCCTTCATATCCAGGAGGTTACTTCCCAGGAAGCAAAGGTGGAGTGCTATAGAAAGAGACGTTTTTCTTGTGGTCTGGGCACTGAAGAAATTGAGACCATACCTGTTTGGTTCTCATTTACTGATTCAAACTGACCACAGGCCCCTCAGGAGGCTCATGCAAAGGATGAGTGAGAATCCAAAACTGTTGAGGTGGTTCATTTCCCTACACTTATGGACTTCAGGGGGGAACACAGCCCAGGGGTAAACCACACCAATGCTGATGGTCTATCCAGGTTTTTCCACCTCAGTGATGAGAACTCCTAATAGGTTGGGTAGCTCTCCCCGCTTCAGATGGACGGACATGTGTTAGACCTGTCAGCCTTAGGGTGGTCTTCCCCTAACGTTTTGCCTGCTCATCTCCTCTTTTTGCTGATTCTTTTTTTGGTGATTCTGAGCACTTTACTACCTCTGGCCAGTGCTAAAGTACATTTGCTTCTCACTTAAACATGGTAACATTAGTGTATACACAATTGGCATATTTAATTTACTTGAAAGTCCTTGTAAAATGGTATACCATATACCCATGGCTTATAATTAAATGCTACTAGTGGGCACGCAGCACTGATTGTGCCACCCACACAAGTAGCCATTTAAACATGTCTCATGCTTGCCACTGCAGAGTCTAGGTGAGCAGTTTTACTGCCACTTCGACCTGGCATTTAAGACCCTTTGCCAAGCCGTATACTCCCCTTTTATTCCACAAAAGTCACCCTTCAGTTAGGACTTAGGCAGCCCATAGGGCAGGGTGCTGTATAAGTAAAATGTAGGACATGCACTTTTAAGTTTGCATGCCCTGGTAGTGAAAAACACCTACATTTGGTTTTCACTAATGTGAGGCCTACTCCTCTCATAGGTTCACATTGACAATTCCTAAATGCACTTTTACGTTGTAATTCCTGATTAGAAAGAAGTAACTGTGTCATGTTTTATATCTTTGGAATGTTAATGACACATCCTCTTTATTGGTAAAGCTCAATTTGATGTTACTATTTTAAAAATGCCATTTTTAGAAAGTAGACTCTGGCCGTACAGTTCTGTGTGTCTGCAGCCTGTCTCCAATACACGTCTGGGGTGGGTGACAGCTACACTTTGTGTATTCCCTCCAGACAGTCACAAACACAGGAAGGTTAGGTGTGTCTGAATACTCATCTGCATTCTGATGGTTCTTCCTGGGCACGTAGGGAGGGAGGGGCTGACACACCTGAATAGACAGTGCCCTGTCCCAACACAAAGGGCTGATTACCCCCTACTGATAGTCTGGAGCCAGGTCTGGGAAGAAAGGACCTCTGTGCACTTAAAAGAACCTTCTCTGAAGTCACCCCCACTTCAAAGGAACAACTTGGTGTATGTACTGAGTCCCTGATCCCGACAAATCAGACACTACTGGACCTGTGAAGAACTCTGCCAGGAAAAGGGACTACTGTCCTGCTACAAAGACTGCCACTCCGCTGGGCTGCTGCTCCAGAGGAACTGCCTTTCTGCTCTGCTGTGCTGCCCTGCTGCCTGCTGCCCACTGCCCTGCTGAGGAAAAGGACTGGGCCCATCTCACTAGAACCCAGAGTGGTTCTAACAGCATGCTGACTTACCCCCTGCTCTGAAGTCTCAGCAACATCAAAGACTTCCTACAACCCTACAACAGGACCAGGACTCTGCCATCTGTGAATCCCGCCCTTCTAAGTGGTGCCAATCCAGTCCTGGGCCCTTGGAAGTGAGGTTTTCTGTGCTGCAAATCTCAACACCAACGCATCGCCGTTGTTGCGCCAATTGGAACATGCGTATTTCAGCAGACTATGATGCATTGCCCATCTTCAGCTCTGCTTCACGCAGAAGCTTTCCCGAAGTGGTCAGCTCCACAATGATGCATTGGCCATCTTCAGTGCTGCTCGATGCTGAAGCATTCCCTGAGTGCGCAGCTCGACGATGACACATCACCTACCAATCCCTCGGACCGACGGCAATGCATCACCTTCCTCCTTCTCGCATATCGCCCTCGTCATCGACGCAGTCCCATCTAAAGCTACTGTTTTCAATGGGCCAAGAGTGGTCCCTGTATCCAAACTGCGCTCCATCACTGTCAGCCTGAACTTTTGGATTTGCCCTGGTCAAGTGTGACCAGATGTCCCCGGTTGGTGCTTTATGACTCTATGCACTATATTTTCATTTAATCTTTAAAACTTCATAACTCCGGTTCTACTTATTGGATTTTTGTTGTTTTGGTCTTAATTTATTCATAAAATTATTGTCTATTTTTCTAACCTGGCCTGGAGTCTTTTTGTGGTGTTTTCATTGTGTTACTGTGTGTTTTGCACACCTATTTTACACATTGCCTCTCTAGATAAGCCTGACTGCCCTGTGCCAAGCTACCAGGGGGTGAGCACAGGTTATCTTTTAGTGTGTGTCTAGCTTCCCTGACTAGGATTATGGTCCCTACTTGGACAAGGTGCATACATCTGCCAACTGGACACCCAGGGGCCGATACACAGAGCTAATCTGAGACAAAATCCTAAATTTACCTCTACCAGGAGCGGAAATCCCGCACTTGTGCCGGATTTTCCGCACCGGGGCTGGAATCTCCGCTTCCGGGCCGGAATACCCGCATTCTGGCCGGTTGATCATTTTCCTCAATGCTAATCACCTGTCCAAGTGCCTACCATCCCCCACCATGCATCAGCTGACACGCTGCAGCCCAGCAGCCAATCCCAGCCCTGCAGCACATATGAAAGCAGAGCAGACACACACAAACTCTTTCAACATGTCGCTGAATGTGTTTGTTGCTCTGCCCCTTGCCATGCAGCAAGAAGACTTGAGGAGGAGGAGGAGGAGGAGGAGAGTATAGAGGATCTTCAGACAAAGGATCAACCTATTTGAGATGTCCAGCCAAGATGTCAGGGCCAGATACCGTTTCCCTCCAGAAGTCATCTTGGAGATGGTATGTGAGTGGGAGCAGGAATTTGACTCTGTGACCTGCTGCTCTTATGCCATTCCAGCCTATCTCAAGATCCTTTCTGCTCTCCATTTCTTTGCAACAGGGTCGTTTCAAAGGGTCTACAGTGACATTGTGGCCATCTGTCAGGCAAGCCAGTCGCGGTGCTTGCATCAGGTACTGAGCTGCATCAATTCTAGAGCCCACCTCCACACATGAATGCCCCATTTACTGGCCAGCAGACAAAGGGCATCTAGGGATTTCTATCTCATCTCTCGCTTTCCACGTGTACTTGGTGCAATTCATTGTACCCATGTGGCCCTTCAGCCACCCCGCTGCATTGCACACATATTCTGCAACAGACACCGATGGCAGTCCATAAATGTGCAGGCTGTTTGTGATGCCAGTGGGAGATTCATAGATGTGCATGCAGTGTTTCCAGGCAGTACCCATGACAGCTTCGTATTCCACATGCCACCTCTTGCCTGGCGGATGGCTGTGGGAGAATTTGGCAACATGTGGCTACTGGGTAAGTATCAAGCACTAAAAATGAAGGATATGTGCAAATGAAGAGGCTTATTTACAAGCCCCTTGCGCTGCCGGTACGTCACTTTTTCCCATTTAAAAAGTGCCGCACCGGCGGCCCAAGGGGCTTGTAAATAAGCCCTGAAATGTATGAATGACACCTTACATTAACAACCATTGTACAATAAGAATCACCAAGCCACATACACGGTCTCAACAGACACTGCATGTACCAAAGTATAGATCATGTTCTGTTCAAATTTAAGATGGAAATGTAACCTATTGCCCTCTCTTCACTCAGGAGATGCTGGGTATGCACTCTCCCCTCAACTCCTCACACCTTACAGACATCCAATCACTGTACCTCAGCGTAGGTACAATCGGGCATACATACAAACTCGAGCCATCATAGGGCGCACTTTTGGTCTGTTGAAGTCGCGATTCAGATGTCTTGACCGTACAGGGGGTGTGCTGATGTACTCCCCTTAAGTTGTGTGCAAGATCTTATTAGCCTATTGTGTTTTGCACAATATAGCTTTAACACATGGCTTACACATACCTCTTGTACCTCGGCTAGCTCTGAATCCGGGCAACCGGGCCATTGCACATAACCGAGGTCAGGGTATGCAAGTCTGTGATCAGCTGGTTGCCACGTTTTTCACATGAGCAACCTGTTGTGTCATGGACAAAATGTGGTTTGCAGTCTGTTGTCAATGATGAAAGTTGGATAATTACGACTCTGTCCAAAAATTCCATCCTGAGACTACTTCGCAAGCCACACTAACTGTATGTAAACCACAGCTGTTGACAGGAGTCAAAAGATTGACCGTGCATCAGGTCATGTGCCGATGTCAGCAATCAGTGTAGTGGATGTCCCTATGGAATCTATTGACTCAGAGGATAAGATGTATATGTTCTGAGAGACCCTCCTGTACCTTTTGGGAGTGGGTTTCTGAATCAAAAAAGGGCATAACTATTGCATTGTTGAGTTTTTGCCCCCAACTGATTTGACTCCCCCACAAATGAGGGGCCCACAACGTGAGTGATGATGTTCTGGCTGAATCTGCTACTATGTGACTGGGATACACAGCACTGCTTCCCCCAAATTTACCGTAACACAACAGACAACTCTTGTGTTGAGCACTAAATATGGACTACCTGTACCATAATGCAAAGTAGGAGAAAACTAAACTTGGGTTTGATGTTGTGCCAGCACCTCCCCCCCTTGTCACAGCCCAAATCTCATTAAATGGTCTGTTCTCCCTTTTGTTTCATGTCTATGCTTTTCTCTTACACGGTCATTTCACGTTTCTCCGCTACAGAACAACAGGATGGCAGTGGATTTGATCTGTGATGGTGGATGAATCAGAATGAACACAAAATGGCTGTCAACTACTTCCTGTGATGTAAAACCTGTCTACCACTTCCTGTATGTCATTTCCTGTATGAAGGTATGGGTTCCGGTCCGTTTTGGCAACTTCCGGCACAACTGCGCACTCTCCGTATGCGGAGCGTGCACCTCATATACAGACCCGACACTCCACAACTGGAAATTACGTATTCAGGCCGTATCCTCCGAATTCGAACCAGAACCCATTATTTCATACAGGAAATGACATACAGGAAGTGGGAGACAGGAAATACATCACAGGAAGTTATTGACAGCCATTTTGTGTTCATTCTGAGTCATCCTCTCTTACAGATCAAATCCTCTGCTATCTTGCTGCTCTTTTCAATAATTTCCCCCAAAATGGCTGAGGGTTATGAGGAGAAAGCACCCCCTTTCACTGAAAGGTAATTAGACATTTTAGCTGAGGGGGTGCTACTCAAATATCCTCAGCTATATGGGGGGGCCAGAGAACCAGCTGAGTAATGCAGTGCGGGCCACACTATGGGCCAACATTGGTGAGCGCTGCAGTGCAGTGGGCGTTTAAACCAGGAAGGCGAGGGCATGCCTCAAGCGCTGGGAGGACCTAAAATGCTGGGCCTGGCACAAGGCAGAGGAGCTACAGGGCCAGTCTTCCCAGCACCATGTGCATCGTCCCTGCCTCTCGCCACTGTACAGGAGGGTCCTGCTTGCAGCTTGGCCGACCCTCCATGCTCAGCTGGAGGAGCAAGAGCAGCAGAGACCTGGTAAATGCATTATATGCAATATGTGTCTGGAAGTATGATGTGAGTGAAGACAGAGCTGTGCCATCGTGTGTCCATTGCCTCCATTCACCTATTCTGTGTCAATGCAGTAGTCATCATGAAGCAAAAGGCTCACTGTAGCGCATTGACTGTAAAGGGCAGAGTGCATCCTGGGAGTTGTAGTTTTATTATGACAACTGGGGAATTGAGCCACACATGTGCATTTGTACAGAAATTTGCACTGCCAGCACTACCGACTTTGAACCAAAGGAATCATAACTGATGTGTGCATTGGATGAGGAATGGTACAAACACTGTCCAGTGTGTGTATGAGAGGCCAATGGGTATTGGATGCTGTGACTTGCATTGCATTCGGTGAGTTTGGGTTCTGATTGAGACAGATCATCATGTGCCATGGAGTAAAGACAGACTTTGAGAACCTTGCCTCACTCTTAAGTGTTTCCAATTTTGCCAAGTGTGTCCACAGACACACGTCTTACCTTCAGTGGCTTGTACCCATTTTTCATGTACAGGTAGCTGTAACAACGAGTCACTACTGTTCACCAGTGCACAGCACTACCTGATCATTCTCCGAAGCCAATATGTGGCACTGAATTGTCAGCTTTTGTGAGGGAATATCAAAAGGTTAGACTCACAACTTAGCAAACCTAATAGCCCAGACCCTATATGGATGTGTGACCCTAAATCGGCATTTGTGTTGTCTCATACAATGCTACACAGCAGATAACATTTGTCAAGACGTAAAAGTGTAGAGACTCCATATCACAGGCCCATTTCAATACCATTTGGACTCTCTCTGATCTCCTTTTGTAGACTGGGTTTGGAACCTGCCCATGTAGCAGTGACAGCACACACAGATCACAAGAATGCCAAAGTTGAGGTTTGGCCAGTACAGATGTGTAAGCCACCAAAAATCTCGTGAGATGTCCATGTCAGACTCAAATCAGGAGATGACAGTGAACATACATGTAATTTAAGCTCATAAACACTGACAACTGTATAGTGTGATCAGAGTGGAACAAAGTCTGACCTTGGCTCATCTAGGTATGTGTCTTGTCCTGACTTGTACAACCACTACATCATGATTTGTCCTACATTTCAGTGGGCTCAGCTGGCCAAAAGGACCAACAGCAGGACACGGTTCGGAGCAGGACATCTTTCGGTGCGCCGGTGGCCACAACCTCTTTCCACTAGTGAGGAAGAAGAGGATGAGGTGGGACCTTTGACATCAGGAGGCAGGGGGATTGCGCCCACCTGGACTGAGCAGGAAGACACCTCTGGTGCTACGGACCGGGTGGAGGCTGAGGACATCGAAGGGGGGAAGAACTGGACAACTCTGGACAGGGGGGAGATCTACTCTCCCCCAGACCATTCACCAGTTACTTTTGGCGAGGTGTCCCTGGGGAAGGCCACTACACAACCTGGGCCTGCCATCAGCCCCTCCCTAACTCTAGAGGCCCCCATTCCATGGGGCCTCCAGCTGTATCCCTTGCAACCAGTCCCCCTCATTGTAGCTGCCAGGTCGACACCAACATTGGCTCCGAACCTGAGGCACCACACCCCTCATGTTCAACCCACACCCCTCCCTGTGTTGTTCCTCCTGTGGCTGTACCAGAGGACTTGATGTGGGCATGTGAGGGTCAGCCAGGCATGGCCTCTCGCATCATGCTGCAGATGTGTATAGAGCTGCGCATGATGCGAGAGGAAACTGCCCGAGCTCTGGCCACCCTAACTGCCAGTATCAATTCCCTGACTGCAGCCATGTTGTCTGTCGTATCCCAACATCCCTGCCACAACACCGTCAATGTCTCCCCCTGTCCATTGCGCCACACTGTTTCCCCCCGTACTCCTCGTGTGTCCCAACCCTGTGTGGTGCCTGGTCCTGCACCGGCCAGCCAGGAGCCCGCATCGGACTCAGAGGATCTGGACACTGTGCTAATAGAGTATGACCAAATACTTGACCTGTTGGAGAGAATTTTCTTTGTGGCCAATTAATTACTTTGCCCCTTGTAAATAGACTGGTTCCCCTGACACTCCCTGATGTGTTATATTTATGTTGCCACTCCCCAATCCAATTTCCCTTCTCCTTCTGTAGTAAGAACATCATTTGTTTCCCTTTCTCCCTTCCTAACGGACTGTTGTTGTTTTTCTAATCCCACACCTAAAATCTTATTTTGAATCATAATTTCTCTATCTTGTTTAACTTCATTGTGAATGTCTTGTACACAATATGGACATATATTTTGGGAATCATCTGCTCTGCACATGAGGCCTTGTTGCAATGATGGTGTTACACTTGTACATGTGTCACACACACACATACATCCTCACATCTCTAGGCCACCAAAATTGGTTAACATTTGCCTATCAGGACATGATACTCAACAGAGTCTTGACTTGTGAAGAGAATTTCTTTTTATTTACACATATTCACACTGGTCAAAATGTTTTTGGGATGTGATCAATGGGGATCGTGCTTGCGAATTTGCAATTTCGGAGGTGAGGATCGCTGTGAGGGATCATGTCTGGGTTGTCGCCGAGGTGCAGGTTGGTGTGGTGCATGTGCCTGTACAGAGTGAAGTTCATGTGCAGGGGCGGATGGTGTCTGTACAGTTGGTGTTTGTGCGTGGACAGGGGGTTGTTGTGCAGTTGGTGGTAGTGCCTGTTCAGGGGGTGGTGATGGATGTGCAGGTGGGGGAGTGCCTGTTTAGGGGGTGGTGGTGGATGTGCAGGTGGGGGAGTGCCTGCTCAGGGGGTGGTGGTGGATATGCAGGTGGGGGAGTGCCTGTTCAGGGGGTGGTGGCGGATGTGCAGTTGGGGGGAGTGCCTGTTCGGGGGGTGGTGGTGGATGTGCAGGTGGGGGAGTGCCAGGATAGGGGGTGGTGGTGGGTGTGTACCCTTACTGTGGTCCTGTGCAGTTTATGGTACAAGTGTGTGGGTGTGATGTGCTGCAGGCAGATGTGATGGCTCCCCTACCTGCATTGACCGTGAAGGGAGACTTTGTATCAATTTCAGCATGCCCTCCATCATTTTCAAGGCCAAGGCATGGTGTCTTGCACTCTCTTCCCTTTGGATGGATATCATGTCTCCGATATTCTTAGACATGTCTTACCAAGATCTATCCATCCTGTCCAAAACATGGGTCAGTCTGTCCACCACCTGAGGGAATTGGTGCATGTTCTGCAGGGCCTCAGACATGTCTTACAGGGTAGCCCGTCTGGCACAAATGTCCTGCCTCATATCTGCCTGCTGTTGGAAGAAGTCCTGCTCCCACTGGAAACCATGGCCAGGTGTAGGCCCTCTCTGCAGGGGTCGGCCATGGATGAGACAGCCAGGTCCAACAACAGGGGGGGTGGTAGCTGGAAGCCTGTGGACAGGAGAATGGTGCCCAGGGGATACCTGCACGGCAACAGGGTTGTAACTTCCCTCAGATTATGGAGAGAATGCCTGGGATACACTATATAGGGAGGAAATTGTAGGGGAACCACCACGTCTGTACTGGATGTGAGGGCTGTGAGGGAGTGATGTATGTGTTGGGGTGCGTGTGAGCTGTGGCTGGTTAGCTCTATGCTGAGGACAGGCAATCTTTCTTATTGGAGGCTGAGGCACTTTGCTGTGCTGAGGGTGTGAGGCTTTGCCAAATTTGTCCAATATGGGCATTTTTCAGGCCATGGCATCTGATTCATCATCCTCTGCGAGGATGGACAGATAGTCTTCATCATGGTCAATTTCTACAGCCTCCTCAGGTACGTCATCCTCCTCCTCTTGCACAGTACTTGCAGCTGACATTACTGCCTGCAGGAGCAGTGGATTTTCCCCTTTGATTGCCCATCGCCCAACACTGGTGGAAGGTCAATCCTCCTCATCGTCATCATCACCTGGAACACAGAGGTTGCAACAGGATAAGTAATTGACCTGGTATAAAATGTGGTGCAACACAAGGGTTGGTTCTACTGTACTTTGCATCAACAGATTAAGCACATGTGACCTGGTTTGGGTACCCCTACACGTGACAGCTCACACCATACCACTGAGGTGTTGCATGGAGATGTACAATGCACAAGCAAACTCAAAAGCTCCAGCCACAGCGTTGTGTCCCTTTGCGATCCCTCAGATATCAACTGCTGAACCTGGCTCCTACTAGGTGTAGTTGATGAAACTGTCCCCGATCCAGCAGCTGGAGAGGGAAGTGTCACCATACTCAATGATCTACTTTACTAATTTACAAACAGGCACATGTGACACTTATGAAAATGAAATGGTATGTATGTAACTTTGTAAACACCGACTGCAGATTCTATGCAGAAGGGGATTTGGATCTATGTCAGGGTTTTTGAATCTATGATAGGGAAACACTTCATGCCACACTTACCTGATGCACAGGTGTGAGAGGGTTTCACTGCTGCAGCCAGGATGTCTTGCATTCCCCAGGATGGTGTTGTACGCTGCACTGGAGTCATCCTGTCAGCATCTGTGATGAGACATACATATCCATATTTCAGTACACCAGATGGTAGCTATGAGCTAACATGTATGTGTCATTCTCAATGACCATTGATATGATATTCCTGGCCAATGTCCAGCATGTTTACCTCATGGACTTTACATGTGGGCCCCTGCTCACATGCAGCAGTTGTCAGCTGTAACCTCCACACAGCACTGACATCAAAGAGATAACACATCAACAGACAAACGTGTATGAGAAGGTCACTGATATTTGAAGGAAGGGGATGAATAATCAGGACACCTCCGCATTACATTGTTTACACCTTCACCGTTAAGACCATCATGCCTCATGTGTATAGTGTTGTCTGTTTACAAGTCAAAAGAAGTGTACATCACCAGGCTGACCAGTTTCACATTTACACATCAGGTCAAACATTGCATTGCGGAGTTCATATGTGAGATGTGCAATAGTCAGGTACATCTTGTGGCTCATTTGTGCTTCCCTACACTTGAAGTCACAAAGCTCATTTTGGACTGACAGATCACACATTTGTTATGTCTATCCTTTGAGTGTCCTCTGTTCCCATAATCCATTTACAACATCATGGTAGTACCTAGCTGACAACGGATGATGTCTTGTACAGCAGACACCCTAAGCTCATATATTATACACTCACTTATATAGGTGAATACAGTAGAAGAGGAGGCACGCAAAATTCAACATTTGACTAGGATCCCACTTTGTGGGTAAGTTGAGAAGCTTTGATGGTTCGCGCCTTCACTGGATTTGCGTTGTGCTTTTCAGCCAAGTGATTTGAAAATTTAACTTCCTCAAGATTCACCTTAGCACCCCATACATCCATCACAAAAGTACACAAATGGCATCAGTGCGACCCTCATCCACACCAATTTCAATAGGATTATTGATATTTTGCAAGAGAGTTTTCATATCATTGAATTACAATCCAGTTGTGTCTAGGACACTTCATATTGCACTATATACTATTTTATGTCCATTCTGCACTCACTTGGCATACATTTTGTGTCATCCTTTCACTAGCCACCATGGTGTGATATGGTATGTGGTGAAATGCCATATGTAGGCATATTGTGATGCTGGACAACAGTGATGTAAAACACATAGGGGCAGATTTACAAGCCCCTTGCGCCACTTTTGCGTCACTTTTCCCATGTTAAAAATGACGCAAAAGTGGCGCAAGGGCCTTGTAAATAAGCCCCATACTGCATAGAGTGGAGATTAAAGGCACATTTCATGAGCATGAGCATTCTGGTATATTATTCTTTGGTTTACTTTCCATGGCCCAGCACCTGCCCAGTGTGTGGTACCTGACCAGATGTCACAGCCAACCTTGTAGCAGAAGTCAATGGGGGTACTGGAATCTGGGATGACATCATTGGACCTACAATGTGTGTTAGCAACTTTACATTTCAGCTGCCACATGTGATGCGCTCAATTTTAGGCACAAAGGATAAGCACAAGCACTGTGGGCACTACCGTTGCAGAAGTGTCTCACAGTAAATATCATGAGT